>CM070873.1:190890603-192090603 GCA_036365515.1 Torymus aiolomorphi
ACAAAATTCGAAAGATAAATTCGACGAGAGGTACGCTGCTAGCGACGGCAATCCACCGAAGTCTGATTATCAGCCTACCATGGATAACCTATTGAGAACTATAAAAGAACTAGGTAACCACAATATACCAATAGAAAAATCCGGTGAAAAAGTTAAATTAAATTTAGAGAATTTAAATAAACAGCTCGGGAATAAGAACTTAAAATCCACGTCAGAAAAACCTAAATTTAATAGCACTGAAATTCATAATGATGATTTATCTGCAAAAAATAAAGTCGATGAGCTTCAAGATAAACTCGATGGGTTTAAATGGGAAAACCAGAGGCTTCGCGACCCCGGCAAGGTATGAGCGAAGTCGAGCATTGGATAGACACGAGCGCTAGGGAAAATAACGATTTTCGCGATAGCATCGCTGAACGAATTCGAGAGATCGAAAGAAATGTACGTCAGCAGGTAAATTTTTCGGCTTCTTCAAACAAAACCTCGCAATTAAGTGAAAGCGAACGAGATGCCGTAAAAATCAAAATAGATTCGACAATAAAACGCGATTATAAACTAACAAATAAAATCAAATATGATCTTTCCTATGATTATTTATCCTCTGAACTGAGAGTCATGGACTTACTGTATGTCATCGATCAAAAAAAGAAATCTGAACGAGAATTAAATGATCAAATTCGAGAGAGACGTAGAGATGTAGTTCGCGACTTATTGATAAATCGAATTGACAACTCATATCACACCAAAATTATGCATATTAAAGGTCCGATCAACTTGCTTAATAAAATCAAAGAATTAAAAAAGGATGAGGCTAGCTTAACTACTCGAGCGGTAAGGAGAAAATTAATGGCTATTCGATATAAGCTAGAAAAGGAGACTGTCTCTCAGTTCTGGGATCGTTTCGAAGCGTTATAAGAGAATATAATAATATCGAAGGTGCATCTGAGATGACTGATACAGAAATACGAGACATGTTTTACGACGCGATAGTCGGAAGTCTCGGTAATCGAGTCGACGACGCGAATTTTCAACACAAAACAATGACCGGTTTTGATTCAAATTACGAACAACTAAAAAGTTACATCCTACAGATAGAAGCTTCGACCAGGAATCAGAGAGATCGGAAAACTACTCATACTCGAAAAAACAGAAGTAATCATTCGACAGTTCGACTAGGTAGCGGAGCCAAGTGGCCATGAATGTTGCCCTCGATCGAAGGTGCTTTCACTGTGATGACAAACAGGGACACCTTGCCAGCAACTGCCCGCATGCAGGCAGAAAGTGCTACCGATGTCTTCGATTTGAGGAACATATTCGACCCGAATGTCCTTATACTCACGAATAGATTGCTGAGTTCCGGCGAGAGGAAGCTGAGGCGAAACGTCAACAACAACAAAATCCGAGGTATGGAAACCATAATCAACGGCGAGGTAATTTTCGATCAGGTTTGAATCGTGCGCATAAACGCAAAAGTAATGGACGGGCGGGTGAATTCGATGAGAAAAAGAAAAAGATGGACAGAGTTCGAGGTAAGTCACGGGCTCGAGGTAGGGGGTTATGCGAACCGTCGAGGTCGAACCAACAATAAGAACGACATAAATACCTACCCTTCGAGTAAAGGTGATGATGCGCTTTTGTTAAATAATGATGAAAATTCGGTGGATCTTGACGAGGCTCAAACTGAAAGCAAACTTGTAAGATTCTTAGCAGACTCTGGTGCTATGGAGCACACGTCTAATTAGCGATTGATCTTGAAATATCTCGATTCGGAATATAAAATAAAGATCCGATGCGCGAATATAGACAGCTCCGCGAATATAGAATCAGAGGGAGTGGGCAATATTGAGTTTAACGCGATGGAACAGAAAATTTCAAATTTAAACCACGTCATTTGTGCTGAATCTCTCGCGAAAAATCTGCTCTCGCTTAGGAAATTTGTAGATCAAGGATTGAATGTTTATTTGGACAATCGTAAATGGAAATCTTCGGCCCGATATCGAATGAAGTCTTTTTATCCGGCATATATGAAAAACCGTTTTGGATAGTAGAGCTAGAAATAGATACAGGGCACCTATCTGACAATGAGTGTAAGCAAAAGCAAATAATAGCTTACGTCGCAAATAAAAATTTTAAATATGAAACTAGAAGCGTGACAGCGAAAAACAAAATTTCAAATCAAAATAGTTCGAGTGCAAAGTCTGAAAATGTGGAAAAACTGGGAAATTTAGAAACTGAAAAGAATGAGCAGAGTTCAAAACTTTCAGATGTTTGCAACTCCATAAACGATAGACGCGTTAGTGAAGTCGATTGAGCGACTGAAAAAGAAAACGTCGACTGGGATGTAGATTTAGATAAACCAGTAAAAATTGAAAATGAAGCAATGCTGTGGCATATAAGGTTTGGACACGCGTCTAGTAATTATCTCAACGAGATCCAAAAACAAAATCCAGATTTGAAGAAATTAAATAAAATAAATTTTGATAAAAAACTGTTCGACTGCGAAGTCTGTCACGTTTCTAAATTCAATCGACTGCCTTTTGCATCGACAAGAGAAAGAGCGCGAGATCCATTGCAAATAATACATAGCGACACCATCGGGCCAATAAGCCCAACCTCTCATCCTAAAAACTATCGATTTGTAATCTTTTTTGTCGAGGATTTCTCTAGACTCGCGATGGCTTATCCTGTGAAAAGCAAAACTGAGGTTGCTCAGTGCTTAGAATCTTTCATAATCAGTTCGCGAAACATACTCGGATACGATGCTAAAGTTTGTTACTTGAGGTGCGATCAGGGCACTGAATTTACCGAAAGAAAAATGATCGAAGTGTTAAATAAATTCGGAGCTGAATTACAGTTTGCGAGCCCTGATACGCTTCAGTATAATGGGATTTCCGAGCGAATCAATCAAACCTTTCAAAAGAGAGTCAGAGCACTAATATATGATACCCAGCTGCTGGAAAATATGTGGGATCTGGCGCTCAGTGCCGCGGTTTTCTTATACAATCGTACCCCACATAAATCAAACGGAATGATTGCACCGCTGGCTAAATTTAACTCGAAATTTAAAATTGATTTGACACAGCTTAGACGCTTCGGATGCATATCCTACATAAAAGTGCAGAGAAAAACAGGCCCAAAATTCGATCAGATGGGAAAGCGGGTAGTATTTGTCGGTTATCAAAACACTGGATATCTTTTCTTAAAACCCGAGGAGGGAAAGTATTACGAGAGTCGGGACGTGTATTTTAACGAACGACTGGTCTTTGGCGATCAGTACAATAAAAATAGCATTAAAGATTGGAACAATTTGTTAGAACGCCCGATAGAAGCACGTGGTTCATTCATTTTGATAAAGTGACAACTGATGACGAAAATGTACAGAATTTCATGGCGCGCCTACTAAATTGTCCAATCTCCTATCGGGAAGTAATGGCTTCGCCAAATCGAGCGGAATGGCAAAAAGCGATCGACGAGGAACTGAAAACTATCGATAAAAACGAAGTTTGGAGTATTGTAAATAGATCGAAATCGAAGAGCAGTGTTAGAAGCAATATAGTTGACTCGAGGTGGGTTTTTAAAGTAAAAACAGAAAGTAATGGAGAAACAAATCGCGACTTGTGATACGGGGTTTCAAAAATATGAACTTCTATGAAATCAACGAAACTTACGCGCCGGTCTCGCGATTGCAAATGATTAGGTCCTGCTTTACGATAATTAATAGACTCGATCTCGATGTATGTCAACTCCACGTGAAAACCGCGTTTTAGAATGAAGAAGTCGACGAAGAAATCTTCATGGAAATACCCGACGGTGTAGATGTTTCGGAGCAATTCCATAAAAATAAAGTTTGTAAGATACAAAGAGCGTTGTATGGTCTCAAGATAAGTCCTGAACGTTGGAATGAACGTTTCGTCGAAGTCGCGCGGAAAATTGGTCTAACAGTGCACGATAGTGAGCTGTGTTTCTTTACGTGGAGAGAAAATAGTAAGTTCTTGTTTCTATTGCTATATGTCGATAACAAGCTGACTGCCAGCAATGACAGTTTTAAATTGGGTGAAATAAAATCTAGCTTAATGCATGAGTTTGAAATGAAAGACCTTGATGAACCAAAGAGCTTCCTTGGTATTAAAATTACTCGGAATAGACAACAGAAAATTCTTACATTGACTCTAGAAGAATATACTGATAAATTGTTGAATCGATTAGGTTTTTCTGAGATAAGACCGCAACGCACTCCCATGATAACAAATCAGGTGGCAAATAGAAATAGAGGCGATCGAGAAGAAATCCAAGGTCGACGCGATGAAAATCTAAATCTTAAGAACGTGCCCTATCGGGAAGCAGTGGGTTCTTTGCTGTATCTAGCCAATGCGATAAGACCAGATATAATGTATGCCGTAAACGTTCTAAGTAGGCACCAGATTAATCCAACTGTCGACGAGTGGAAAATGGTTACACGAGTGTGTAGCTATTTGCAACACACTAAAGAAATTGGACTTAAATTCGAGGGCAAAACGACGAAATGCATGGTTTCTCCGACGCGAGTTTCGCGGATTGTAAGGGTTCGTTGACTACATGCGGATATGTAATCAAATTGTTTGGGGATCCTGTAGCTTGGAAAACGCATAGACAGCGGTATGTTGCTTTGTCAACCTGTCAAGCTGAATACGTTTCAATGAGCGACGCGTGCTATGAAATGGTTTCCTTGCATAATTCAATTAAACTCGTGCTGAATCGAGAACTCCTGCCGATGCCACTGTGGTGCGATAACAATCCCGCGCTGCAGAGTTCGAAAGTTAGCTCTAGCAATAAACTGCGTCACATGACCGATGTGAAAGAACATTATGTGAGGGAATGCGAATCTAGCAAGTTGGTCGTTGTGAAATGGATACCGTCGGAAGACCAAATCGCGGATATATTTACCAAACCCCTAACGTTTAAATTACATGTCTAACTGGCGAACTTAATTTTAAATTACTTCAAATGAACTAAATCTATTTTTTGACTCTGTTACAGAAACTAAATCAACTTCCGCGAAGGAATGAGCTGGAGGAGAATGGATTCGAGACGGAGTGTTGGATATTAGCGAATCCAATCTCCCCAAGCTTCGGTATTCGACGAGTGCGCATGCGCATGCGCAAAGGCGGCGCGACTCGCCTGCGGCAACGCGCCGAGGTGCCGAGCCGAGTCTGTCCGTCCGAGCGTGTGTCACGCTGAGCGTCTTTTTGAGTCTGTGTTTCGTGAGACTTGCTTGCTGTACTGTCGTATCTGCAAATGACGTATTCAAAATTGATTGTAACGTTTTTGTAATCAACAGCTCTGTTCGAGGAGATATTTTCGACGCGAATAAACGCTTTAATTACCAGATCATCGTTTTGTTTGTTACACAATCCTCTCCCGTTGACTAACTATTCAACAATATTTACTGTTTTTATCCAAGGCTATATCCGTACCTGATGAATTACAATCACTACTTCCGCTGCTACTACTACTACTACTTCTACTACTACTGCTTCTGCTACTACGTCTGCTGCTTCTGCTATGCTTCTGCTAGTGCTTCTGCTACTGCTTCTGCTAATGCTTCTGCTACTACTTCTGCTACTGCTTCTGCTACTGCTTCTGCTTCTGCTACTGCTTCTGCTACTGTTTCTGCTACTACTTCTACTACTGCTTCTACTACGAGAATTTGTCACCAAACTCAATAAAGTTTGTTCTTTCCCATAGGTATTATCTAAAACGAAAAATATTAATTATTAAACATTATATGAGTATGTATGATAATAAATTAATTTATGTTTAATAATATGTACCTCTTAATGAACTAGTTGAAGACCCCGCCTCTGCATCAAATAATATGTCTGTAATATTGTTTGTATTTCCTGAAAATAAATTATATATATTATAATAAATAAATAAATTTATGTTTAATAATATGTACCTCTTAATGAACTAGTTGAAGGTCCAGTCTCTGCATCAAATATTACATCTGTAGCATTATTTGTATGGTCTGAAATAAATTATTAAGTAAAATTAGTATATAGCGGCATCAGTAGAAAATAAAAATACATCACTTATCGTACCATATGTGATATTTTCGGAGAGTGCATCGTCCCCATCATCATTATTATGAAATCTATCAAGTTCTATAAAATTTTGAATATTATTATAAATGAATACATAATATTAATAAGTCGGAAATTCACTTACGTATAAAAACGTTGTATTTCTGCATTATATCAGCAGTAAATGGTGAACCGTGTAAATTTTGTGATTTGAAGTGCTTATCAAGTATACAGATTGATTTCTTATTATTTAAAATACCCTGCTTATAAACACATAAAATTGTTCGTAACGAGCTAAGACTAATAATAAATCGTAGTTTTCTAGGCATTATTTTTTCAGAAAGTGTTTTTAAATTTTTAACCCATTGATTGTTAGAAAATCTTCTAATAATATTATGTCTTACGACTGCAATGTGATAAATAGCGTTTGTTTATAATTCTTAATAATTCTTTATGTGAATCCATTGTATCAGGTGCTAGCGGTATTTGTATCTACGAAAATTATTTGAACTGTAAAAATACTCTTATTATTATAATTTATATTTAAAATATGAATTGTTTAATAAATTACTTTTTCATTTATAATTTAACTTGGAACATATTAATACTTTAAGAAAACTTACCTTGGCATATAGTATACGTAGGTGATGAAGTATACGACTATTTAAATTAAATTTTATAAGTATCTTCAACAGACTAATCTTTGATAGTTTCTGGAACGTGCAGACAGAATGAACTGAAATGTACGTGGTACCGCAGGATTTATATACTCGCTAAAGATCTTAAACTGTGCAAATCTACGGCATGGGTGGGATGAAAAATGCACTACAAAGCAGAGAATCTTTTTAAAAGTGATAGACACTTTCTTGGTAATTCAAGAGTGTACAAGAATAATCACAACACAGCATATTCTAATAGAGAGATTCGTAAAATCTTTTTATAAAACATAGAATTATAATAACCAAACAAAATTCCGTAAAATAATGTTTTATAAGTAAATTATAAAATGCAACTGGTAGAAAGATATATTGGGTAGTAAAAACTATTACTGTGAACTGATATGAGCATCGATTAGACCGATCAATATATCGATATCGAAATCAATCAATCTGTGATGTTCTAAAATACTTGCGATAAAAAGAGGCTGTTGTACCTAACAATAAAGTACAATCCCGCGAATTAATCTGAACGTAACTTTCCGAGATATCTGTATTAATACCTTACCAATACCGAATCAATAACAAAATAAATTGGTTTGTGAAATTTATAAATATGCGGAATTTTTAGCGGGTAGAGTGGACAGTGAAAATTTATGATACCACGAGCAGATATAATCATCGATTGCACTGATCAATGTATCGATAACGAAATCGATCAAGTAATGAGGTTTCAAAACATATTCATTTAAAAGAAAATGCTGTACCTTATAAAAAAGTTTAATGCCCCGAATCAATCTGACCATAATTTCCAGTGGTAAATCGTACCAATACCAAACCAATACACTATCAGTGTGCTAAACTTTCTCTATTTTCTCATCCTGTATTAAGGCTTACGTAAAGGATAGTTTGTGTACTTGATAATAACAATAAATTAATTTTTATTATAGTTTTTTCGTAGCATGTATCAGAAACATATAAGCTAAGAAGGTGTCACATATAATAGTCGTATCTAGGTTATTATACCCTCTGATCAGCCCGGTATTATCACGAACTACTTGCTATAGACCCGACGACACCTCATCCACTGCACCTGCCATAAGAAACATCCAGCGAAAAGAGTCTGTCACTGTAATGATCATCGATTGGATCAATCAATATATCGATAACGAAATCAATCGATCTATGAGGTTCCAAAATACTTGCAATAAAAAGAGACTGCTGTATCTAACAATAGAGCAGAATGCCGCGCATTAATCTGAACGTCACTTTCCCAGATATCTGTAACAAAACCTTACCAATACCGAATCAATAAAAAAATAAATTGTTTCGTGAAATTTAAAACCATGCGGAATGTTTAGCGGATACAATGGGTAGTAAAAGAGTATGATACTGCGAGTCGATATAATCATCGATTACACTGATCAATGTATCGATAACGAAATCGATCAAGTAATGAGGTTCCGAAGCATCTTCATTTAAAAGAAGATGGTGTACCTTATAAAAAAGTGTGATGCGGCGAAACATTTTAAACTTTTCAATTAATCATAAAGTTGACCATCAAAATGCATTTCATGAAATAATACTGCAAGCTTTTCTAAAGTTTTCTCACAACGTCTCTGAAAAGAAAAATGTAATATTTCATGAAATATTATGGTAAGATGTTGAAAAAATTTCTCAAGATGTTTTTATTCCTACAGAACCATTTGAGAAACATTCTTAAAACCGTGCAAAAATATTTCATGAATGGTTATAAGGAAAGCTATCCAAAACATTTCCTGGATCATTGCCTGAAACGTTTTAGCAAAGTTTACGTAACGTTTTGGATACGATATTGACATCGTGAAAACGCATTTCAAGAAATATTACTGCAAGGTTTTACAAAGCTTTCCCGTAATTCTTCCCCTAACTTTTTCTAAAGAAACATTTCATGAAATATTACGAAAACGTTTCAAAAAGATTTCTTGGAAGGATTATTTTATGAAACTGAAAATGTGAAAAAATATTTCCGAAACCTTACAAAAATATTTCAGAAAAAGTTAGAAGGAAGCTTTCAAAAACATTTCCTGTATCACTGCGTCAAATGTTTTCACAATGTTTTCGCAACATTTTTGATACGGTATTGACATCGTGTGAACGCATTTCAAAAAATGACACTGTAAGGTTTTACGAAGTTCTCCCGAAAATTTTCTCGCAAACTTTATCTAAAGAAACATTTCATGAAATATTACGATAAGGTTTCAAAAAGATTTCTTGGAAGGATTATTTTATGAAACTGAAAATATGAAAAAATATTTCCGAAATCTTACAAAAATATTTCACTAAAATTTATAAGGAAGCTTTCAAAAACATTTCCTGTATCATTCTCTGAAACGTTTTAGCAAAGTTTTTGTAAAGTTTTGAAAACGATAGTCACATCATAAAAACGCATTCCAAGAAATGTTACTGCGAGATTTTACAAAGCTTTCCCTAAATTTTTCTCGCAAACTTCCCATAAAAAAAACATTGCATGAAATGTTACGAAAAGGTTTCAAAAAATTTCTTGGAAAGATTTTTTTATGAAACTGAAAATGTGAAAAAATATTTTCGAAACCTTGCAAAAATATTTCACGAAAGCTTATAAGGAAACCTTTCAAAAACATTTGCTGTGTCATTGGTACAAATGTTTCCACAATGTATTCGCAACATTTTTGATACGGTATTGACATCGTGAAAACGCATTTCAAGAAATGTTACTCCAAGGTTTTACAAAGCTTCCCCGAAATTTTTCTCACAAACTTTCTATAAAGAAACATTTCATGAAATGTTATGACAAGGTTTCAAAAAGATTTCTCGAAAGGATTTTTTATGAAACTGAAAAACTCGAAATCTCCTGTATACCGATTTTGAACCAAATCTAAGCTATCTCCGATTTTTTAACCGCCATATTGGATCCGCCATTTGGATTTTCGAAAGTCTAATAGAAAAACCTGATCAGCGACCTCGAAGAACCCTGTATACCAAAGTTGAACAAAAGCTAAGCATTTTGCGAATTTTTAACCGCCATATTGGACCCGCCATTTTGATTTTCGAAAGTATAATCGCAAAATCTTGATCAGCGACCTCGAAAACCCATGTATACCAATTTCCAAAAAAATGTAAGCTTCCTTCGAAATTTTGATAGCCATATTGGATCGGCCATTTTAAATTTCGAAAGTCCAATAGCAAAATCTTTATCAGCGACCTCGAAATCCCGTGTATACCGATTTTGAACCAAATCTAAGCTTTATCCGAATTTTTAACCGCCATATTGGATCCACCATTTTGATTTTCGATAGTCCAATAGCAAAATCTGGATCAAAGACCTTGAATATCCCTGTATATCAATTCTGAGCAAAATCTAAGCTTTTTTCGAAGTTTTAACCGTCAAATTGGATCCGCCATTCTGAATTTGGAAGGTTTTGTAGCAAAAACGTGATCAGCGACTTCGAAACCTCTGTATTCCAATTTTGAGAAAAACATAAGCTTTTTTTACACTTTCAACCGCCATATTGGCATCAGCCATTTTGAATTTCGGAAGTCTGATAGCAAAATCGTGATCAGCGAATTGGTAATCGCAGAATACCAATTTTGCGAAAAACCTAAGCTTTTTTCGAATTTTTAACCACCATATTGGATCCGCCATTTTGAATTTTGAAAGTCTGATAGCAAAATCGTGAACAGCGAATTCGAAACTTCTGTATTCCATTTTTGAGAAAAACCTAAGATTTTTTCGAATTTTGAACCATCATACTGAATTCCCATTTAGAATTTTGAAAGTCTGATGGCGAAATCATGGTCACCGACCTTGAAACCCCTCTATACAAGCTTTAAGCGAAATCTAAGATTCCCTCGATCTTATTACAGCCATATTGGATCCGCCATTTTGAAATTCGAAAGTCCAATAGCAAAATCTTGAACAGCGACCTTGAAAATCCCTGTATACTAATTTTTCGCAAAATCTAAACTATCTCCGAACTTTAACCGACAAATTGCATTCGCCATTCTGAATTTTGAAAGTCTGATAGCAAAGTCATGATCAGCGACTTCGAAAACCTCTGCATTACAATTTTGAGAGAAACCTAAGCCTTTTTCGAACTATTATCCACCAAAATGGATCCACCATTTTGAATTTCGAAAGTCCAATAGCAAAATCTTGATCAGCGACCGCGAAGACACCTGTATACCAATTTTCAGCAAAATCTAAACTTTCTTCGAATTTATAATTGAAGTTAATTTTCTGAGTTGTAAGCTTGCCTTTAGCATTGAGTATGTATATATTGCTTCATCGAATGTTCACTCAACGCACTTACAACGATACCTCAATGGCAGTGGAGGGGGCGGTGGAGGGGAAGGTGGGATAGAAGGTGGAAGGGATGGCGGAGGGGGCTGAGGTGACGGTGGAGAGGGGTGGACGGAACGGGGGAGAGGAGTGGAGGGGCCGATGGAGGGGAGTGACAGGGACGGTGGAGGGGGTGTAGGGTACGGTAGTGGGGCGGTGGAGAGGCTGAGACTCAAAAATAACGTGATATTTGAACGAATTCAACGTTAAAAAGAGGGGACGGTGGTGAGGAAGGTTGAGGGGAAGTAAAGGGGGTGGAGGGGGCGGCGGATGGGGGTGGAGGAGATGGTGGAGGGAGTGCGTCCAAATATAACGGTAACGCCTATATCATATAGGAATATATATATATATATATATATACACACTAGGGGGGTACCCCCCTACTCGCTCCGCTCGTCACCCCCGACGATGATATAAGGACGTATATGGACACGTATGAAGATGACATACAAAAGTATTATATATATCCATATACGATCATATATAGTCATGTATGACTATACTTGTTTATACAAACATGTGTTTTTTATATAGAGAGAAAATCCATATATGATCAAGTATGGTTATATATAATCACGTATGGTTATATATGTCTCTGTCTCTCCGATTCTGTCTTTACGTCTCTGCCTCTATGCATTTGTCTCTACACGATAATCTCTACGTCTCTATCTTTTCGTCTTTGCGTCTATGTCTCTGTCTCTCCGACTCGGTCTCTATGACTTTGTTTCTGCTGGCCTGACCGTACGTCTCTGTCTCTACGTCTTTGTCTCTACATCCCTGTCTCTACGTCTCTGTCTCTGCGTACCTATTCCCTTTATTAAAAGAAATATATCAAAATATAAATCCAACGCGTCTATGAATAGTACCTCCATGGTGACGTGGAAAACTATTCTTTGCTTATGCTTATTCCCTTTATAATAAAATATGCTAATGAGAGGAAGCTTTTAACTATTAACACTCTTTTTTCTTTTAATAAAGGGAACAATCTATAAAAGTGAAAACATTTCTTTAGTTTATACCTGTTCCTTTTATTAAAAGAAAATCGGAGGCACGATGTTGGGAATTAAGGGGGTGATTTGAGGGGGGGAATTGAGGGGGGAATTGAGGGGGGTATGAGGGGGGCATTGAGGGAGGGCGGCGAGGGGGGGGAGGGAGGGAATTGAGGGGCCTTTGGAGAGTCTAAAACTCATATATAGAGACGTATTTTAACGGTGTTTCGAGGGGGGGGGGGGGGGATAGTGAGGGGGGATGGTGGGCCAGGGGGCTGATCGGTCAATTTTCTGAAACAACTATATAATATAGGAAGATATATATTGTTACACTCACACACACACATACAATAATTAATAATAACCATAATTACAAAAGAATAACATAAAACTTTATTTAAGATCATAAAAACACACAATAAAACATGTTATCAACAACAATGTCTCGAATCAACTAACTAACTCGAATCGAGAACAACAAACTAGTCGCTTGGCAACGCTTTTGTTCTTATGTTCGATGATGGTAGACGAACACATAACAATATATATATATATATATATATATACATATATATATATATATATACACTAGGGGGTACCCCCCTACTCGCTCCACTCGTCAACCCCCGACGGTGATATAAGGAAGTATACGGACACGTATGAAGATGACATACAAAAGTATTATATATCCATATATGATCATATATAGTCATGTATGACTATACTTGTTTATACAAACATGTGTTTTTTATATAGAGAGAAAATCCATATATGATCAAGTATGGTTATATATAATCACGTACGGTTATATATGTCTCTGTCTCTCCGACTCTGTCTTTACGTCTCTGCCTCTATGCATTTGTCTCTACGCGATAATCTCTACGTCTCTATCTTTTCGTCTTTGCCTCTACGTCTCTGTCTCTCCGACTCGGTCTCTATGACTTTGTTTCTGCTGGCCTGACTGTACGTCTCTGTCTCTACGTCTTTGTCTCTACATCCCTGTCTCTACGTCTCTGTCTCTGCGTACCTATTCCCTTTATTAAAAGAAATATATCAAAATATAAATCCAACGTGTCTATGAATAGTACCTCCGTGGTGACGTGGAAAACTATTCTTTGCTTATGCTTATTCCCTTTATAATAAAATATGCTAATGAGAGGAAGCTTTTAACTATTAACACTCTTTTTTTCTTTTAATAAAGGGAACAATCTATAAAAGTGAAAACTTTTCTTTTGTTTATACCTGTTCCCTTTATTAAAAGAAAATCGGGGGAACGATGTTGGGAATTAAGGGGGTGAATTGAGGGGGGAATTGAGGGGGGGTATGAGGGAGGCATTGAGGGAGGGCGGCGAGGGGGCGAGGGAGGGAATTGAGGGGCCTTTGGAGAGTCTAAAACTCATATATAGAGACGTATTTTAACGGTGTTTTGAGGGGTGCGAGGGGGGATAGTGAGGGGGGATGGGAGGCCAGGGGGCTGATCGGTCAATTTTCTGAAACAACTATATAATATAGGAAGATATATATTGTTACACTCACACACACACATACAATAATTAATAATAACCATAATTACAAAAGAATAACATATAACTTTATTTAAGATCATAAAAACACAATAAAACATGTTATCAACAACAATGTCTCGAATCAACTAACTAACTCGAATCGAGAACAACAAACTAGTCGCTTGGCAACGCTTTTGTTCTTATGTTCGATGATGGTAGATGAACACATAACAAGTCGGTCTCTGTCTGCATAAGTCTATTTCAATTTCGGAAAGTGTCTGCATAACTAGCGTTTCATATATTTATATATATATATATATATATATATAGGAGCGTCCAGCAGAAACGGGCCACCGAGCGCGCGCGGTGCCTTTTTTCGCGTAAAAGGCGCTCTGTTTAACTCGTTCATAATCGTATGCTGCGTCTTTGAAAAAAAAACCAAGGACCTATATCGATAGATTTTTTCCTGCTCTTTCTAATGGTGCGATTGTTTTTATTGCGAAACGCTTTCTTCCGGTCGAAAACTCGAGTTGAATATTGAAAGCCATTTTTCTCAAAGTATATCATGTTTTTTTTTCAAAATAAACTACACCATTGAAAAGTACAACTCTTAAGCTTCAAAACCCTATCTTGGAGAAGTTGGAGAAATAAAGGGTTTAAAAGTAACAACATGAAAAAGACAGCGCCGAGGGTCCGCGCGAGCCCCTCGCGCCCGTGCGTACGGCACGTTTGAGAAAAATGGCTTTCAATATTCAACTCGAGTTTTCGTCAGGAAGAAAGCGTTTCGCAATAAAAACAATAGCACCATTGGAAAGAGCAGGAAAAAATCTATCGATATAGGTCCTTGGTTTTTTTTCAAAGACGCAACATACGATTATGAACGAGTTAAACAGAGCGCCTTTTACGCGAAAAAAGGCACCGCGCGCGCTCGGTGGCCCGTTCCTGCTGGACGCTCCCATATATGTGTGTGTATGTGTGTATATTAGGGTGTCTGTTATTTCCAGAATGGAAAATTCTAAAAGTGCCCATTGAATTTGAAAAATATATACCAAAAAATAGGAAAAACGTTCAATCGCATACTGTAGACCTAAAAATGTCGTGCCGCCGAGCACATGAATTTTTGAAATTTTGACAACTTTCCAAAATCGATTTATTTGTAGAGGTGGCTATTTTATCGTGCACTAAGGCATCTAAATGGTGGATAACACTGGGAAATATCATCTACTCTCAGTCTTACTTACTTTTAATACTTACACTTAGTATAGGTCACAATATGCAAAAAATAAAAAAAAATTCTCTAGGTCAGAAATTTAATGATGTGTTTAACATTAACAGTAATAAAGTAATTGTAGACACCATAAAAAACGTCGAACATATGCTTCATATTAACGATTTTAAAGAAGATACTAGAAACATGATTAGGAAGAACATTATTAACAGCTTACAAGACCATATGAATAAGAAAAAATATATCAAGTATGAAGATAGGATCTTTGCAAAGAGGTTAACAACTAGGGGGGCTGCGCCCCCCAGCGTGCCTTCGGCACGCCATCGCCCACCCCTACCCCCACCCCCACACACACCTGCTCCTCGCTTCGCTCGTCGCCCGCCCCCTCCCTATAAAAAAAACTTCGTTTTTACATAATAGGCACAACCGCAAAACTCAGGAGAACCTTGTATTTTTATAAAAGCGAAAATTGATTAATAATGTCATTACGAAGGGCAATGCACTCATGATTTTGCATTCTATTAAAAAAAAAGAAATAGTTTTTGTTACCATATGGCAAACAGTAAGGATGCGATCATACATGCGTTCCGTAAAATTAAACGGAACGACAAAATCGGAGTGAACTTGCAATTCGAATAATGGCGCGCGGATTTCCGTTACGTTTTTACAAAGCCCTATTCCCATGAGAGTGAGAAAAAACGCCGGAATGAGGATTGTAGTGCTGCAAAAAATTAATATGATAATAATTTTAAGGCAACATAATTTTATTTTGTTCAGTATTTATTAAATTGTTGTTTTTTAATTTATTCTAAAGCAATTTTAGCATTCCATCAACAAATTTTGATAAGTTTTAACCGAAAGTGAGGTTAGAAAACCATTCCGCTAAAAAAAAGTACTCCATGGGACTAGGATGTTGAAATTTTAGTACGGAATAGGCCCGCTCATTATGAATTATTACCATGTACATAATGTTAAACAACATTGTTTATTGTTCATGAACAATGTTTTTAATAAGAAAAAGAAGATAAATATCAATTAGATTGTGCACAAAGTGAATATTAAAAAATTATAAATATGTAATGTTATTAATTAATTGCGAGTAACTTTTATGGAATTAATTATTTTATTGTTATTAAGACTATTATTGTTTTTATTTATTAATATGATAATATAACTAATCAGACCCATATTTACTACGTATTATTTAATCATGTAGTTAACACATTTTAAATTTCGCATCACCGCCATTACGATTTTACCATTCCGTAAGTTTTTCCGTAACGCATGGATTGGGAGCGCACCCTAAAGCTAATAAGCGAAAAATTTACGGTCTAAAAAACATTAGTGACCGCCTCTTACAGACATGTTACCGAGCAACGGTTATCAAGTCATGTCATATTGTTCGTGTATAACGTATTACGTATAATAAATAGATGTTTATGCAAAGTGATGACAATGCGAGCTTGATTTTACGCCATTCGCAATAATTGCAATAAACGATATAAAAATTACAACATCATATATTCACATGGGTAACGTGTATAGCATCGCCAATCACGTGATGGCGGTGACACTGCTGGCTTGTTGGCTTTACCCATGTGAGTGTGCGTGCATGCGCATGCGCTGCAGCTCACCTGCTCTTCTCCTCTGGCTCGTCAGCTGATAGCTCGTAGCTTCTTTGCGTAAGCGACACGGCGCCGCGGATGATACGAGAAAAAGGCCAGCCCGATCTTCTAGTGAAAAAGTTTCAGTGCAGAGTGAACACAACAAAGCTGCCTACTACGTACGTATTATCGCTACAGTGCTTCGCTTCCTATCTGGCTCTCACCCGCACCATGTCAACCATGTGCGCACGGCAGTCCGGCAGACGGCAGTCATCAAAGTTTATAGCTGCAGTCACTGTGTTTCCTAAACTGCTGTATGGATAGATATTGATGTTGGTCGAGTTCTCTCCTAATTGAGTTGTGGTCTTATCCTTGAGTAAGTATTATTTCAATAATACTAGTTCCTTTCTAATCTTGCAGGGTTTTCATCTTTTTTTCACAAGGACATTTTGTTAAACTTTGAGCAAGGGTCAAGGTAGTCTTAGTTGGAAGTGCACATGATCTTTTTCGACATTCAAGTATACAAATACATTTCCTTTCTCTGAAAATATCTTCAGCTTTACACACGTCACCATATCATGCATGCTGAGGAATTATATACCATGTTTCAGAACTAAATAACGAGCAAGTATGGAGTAACAGCATTTTCTGTGTGCTTTTTGAGAAAATTATTAAGAAAGAAAAGTAAGATCTGAAATTACATACACAATCCCTCTGTATGTACTGTATTGTGTGTGAACATTCTGGTAAACTTTAAGTGAGGGTGAGGAGGTCTTAGTTGAGAATACACATACGCTTTCTCGACTTTTGAGTGCAAAAATCCCTTTCCATTCCCTACAAGTATCTCCAACTTTCTATACATGATGGAATACATGATGAGGGACAGTATATCAAGATTTAGATATGCATAATCAGCAAGTCTGGAGATATTGCAATTTCTGTGTCTTTTTCAATAAATTTTTGAGAAAAATGTCATTTTTTCCGCACCGGCTGATTGAGTTGATCTGAAATTGCATCCATAATCCCTCTGTATGTATTGTATTGTGTGTGAACATTCTGGTAAACTTTAAGTGAGGGTGAGGAGGTCTTAGTTGAGAATAAACATGCGCTTTCTCGACTTTTGAGTGCAAAAATCCCTTTCCATTCCCTACAAGTATCTTCAACTTTCCATACATGATGGAATACATGCTGAGGGACAGTATATCAAGAATTAGATATGCATAATCAGCAAGTCTGGAGATATTGCAATTTCTGTATCTTTTTGAAGAAATTTTTGAGAAAAATGTCATTTTCTCCGTACCGGCTGATTGAGTCGATTTGAAATTGCATCCACTATTCCTCTGTATGTATTGTGTTGTGTGTGAACATTCTGGTAAACAGTATATCAAGAATTAGATATGCATAATCAGCAAGTCTGGAGATATTGCAATTTCTGTGTCTTTTTGAAGAAATTTTTGAGAAAAATGTTTTAAGTGAGGGTGAGGAGGTCTTAGTTGAGAATACACATGCGCTTTCTCGACTTTTCAGTGCAAAGATCCCTTCCCATTCCCTACAAGTATCTTCAACTTTCTATACATGATGGAATACATGCTGAGGGACAGTATAGCAAGATTTAGATATGCATAATCAGCAAGACTGGAGATATTGCAATTTCTATGTTTTTTTCTTGAAATTTTTGAGAAAAATGTCATTTTCTCCGTACCGGCTGATTGAGTTGATCTGAAATGGCATACACAATCCCTCTGTATGTATTGTATTGTGTGTAAACATTCTGGTAAACTTTAAGTGAGGGTGAGGAGGTCTTAGCTGAGAATACACATGCGCTTTCTCGACTTTTCAGTGCAAAGTTCCCTTTCAATTCTCTCAACATATCTTGGTAAATATGTAGCGCTATGAATGATCTTATCGACACGCTAACACTATATTATGAGTAGTTTGCTGTGAGAATGTTTTCTCGTTTACTTTACAGCTAGCATCTATCCTGCAATAATTTTCTACCCCTTTGGCAGGAGTGTGGCTTCTCTGTACTCCTTCCGTTGCCAAGTTATTCTTGTTGTAATTATGTTTTTGGCCTAGGACGAAGAGCTCCTGCAGACGACATCACGGCCTCCTAAACACCTGCAGCTAGCGTTTTTTATTGGGACTATATCTTGGATTGATTGACATATTTTATGTGGACATTGACAACCTCTGAACTCGTTGAAAAAATTATCTGGTGAGTAGCTTACTGTAAGAAAGTTTATTTGTTTATACTTTTAATCTAGTATCTATCCTGTAATAATTTCCTACACCTTTGACAGGAGTGTGGCTTCTCTGTACTCCCTCCGTTGCCAAGTTATTCTTGTTGTAATTATGTTTTTGGCCTAGGGCGAAGAGCTCCTGCAGACGACATCACGGCGTCCTAAACACCTGCAGTTACCGTTTTTTATTGGGACTATATGTTGGATTGATTGACATATTTTATGTGGACATTGACAACCTCTGAACTCGTTGAAAAAATTATCTGGTGAGTAGCTTACTGTAAGAAAGTTTATTGGCTTATACTTTTCAGCTAGTATCTATCCTGCAATAATTTCCTACCCCTTTGACAGGAGTGTGGCTTCCCTGTACTCCCTCGGTTGCTAAGGTATTCTTGTTGAAATTATGTTTTTGGCCTAGGGCGAGGAGCTCCTGCAGGAGACAACACGTCTTCATATAATTGTTCTTTCCTCGAGAGCGTCATTATATGACCATCATAAAGCAGGAGACTTTAAAAAAAATAGGACCAAATTGGGAACGGCAACTTCGAGAAACTCAACAATGGCATTACAGTGGGTAACCTTCAGTGACGGGCTTCCTGATGCACACATCTTGGCAGCTCCATCTTTCTATAGATTATCAATGGAAGTTGATCTAGTCTGTATTTATTTTAATTCACTGTGACCACTTTGTGGTCTCTTCTTTGAATAATTATTATTTCAGTAATCTACTGCTTTCAACCATTACTATAGCTTCATTTTTTGTTTCAGGGTTTTTATTATCCTTTCAGAAAAAGCAGCAACTATAAGAGGCGACCGGTCAAATTTAATAGATCTATTCCTCATTCATTGATGTGGTTGATATTTACTGTGAGGATGTCTTTTCAAACTTCATTTAGAAGAACATATGAATGATAGAAATCTGCTTTTATAATGCATTTCAGGCATCTTATGTATTTTTAAGCTGATTTTATCTTTTTTTTTGTAGGTATAATTTAATAAAAAGAAAAAAATAAGTCATGTAATTTCTCAGATTTAATTCAGGCACTGCTTGTGTATTTTTTATAGAACTATTTTTATTTTTTTATTAAATTAAATGTACTTTCAAAAAGATAGAGTCAACGCAAAAATACATGGAATGTCTGAGATGGATTACTGAAGCCGGTTTCTATCATTCTTAGTCTTTTAGATTAAATACGGACACATCACCTCAAAGAAATATCGACAACATTGAATGCTCAATACACCTGCTAAATCTGAGAAGTGGATTTTATATTGTAGGAGCCGGATGAATTTTCTTATTAAGTTTTTAATTTTGTTCCGTATACTGTAGTGTAGTGTAGTGTGAGTGTGTCTGAAACTTCTATACATGTATAGCTAGTTTTTAGTTAGATTAAATAAAGTGTAAATAAATTAAAATAAAATAATTAACTTCTTTAGTAAGGTCGTATTTCAGAAAGAAGTTTATATATATCGCTGTTGATATATATATATATATTTTTTTAGTATATCAGTAATTTTATTTCAGGTGGGGGGGATTCGCCCCCCCCCCCCCCACATCCCCCTGAGTGGGGGCTTCGCCCACTACACCTCCACCGGGGGCTCTGCCCCTGGACCCCGTCCTGCGCCCCACATCAAACCCGCCATACCTCATTACCAACCAACAACAAACTTTATTGTTTCTTTTATTTTGTTTTATTTAGATGGGACATTTCAACATAATAACTATATCCTCAAGGATTTTCATTCATGGTCACAAAAAGATTTCGTAGATTCATTCGTCACTGAATATCATTTAATGTGTGATAACAGGAATATGGTTACGAGTCGTGAGGATGGAATATTATATTTGCTTATTCTTTGGCTCAATTTTATATTTAATCAAAAATTTAATCTTTGTTTTTTAATTTTATTTTTAAGGTTTAAACTTGAAGAACTTCTATTAATCACATTGTTAATAGAAGATTAGATTATATACAATATTAGCTTCCTGTCTACGACCAAGTTTTAGAAAAAAATAATTTGTTTCTTGGGCCAACTTAGAATAATTTTAAGTACAAAAACATTTAGGGATTTAATCTTTTAATTTTTGTTACTTCAACATCAATTTATATTTGTTACTATATATTTTTATTAGTGTTTTAGTTTACATAATATTTGGCAGTTTGTAAACAATAGATATTTCTTTTTTTTAAATTATGTTTTCAATGTGTTTATCTCGTTTTATAGCACAGTGTGACCTAAGTCTGCACTTAAGTCATGCCTATCCGTGACTTTAGTAGTCGATTATTGCACCGTGAGGTTAGCGCGCGAGCGTAGCGAGTGGACTGATTAAGAGGGTTCATCCAATCAGGAACGTATCAAGAATCAATGTCACCCGCACCGTGCGCACAGGCTTGCTCGCATGGGGCCCCCACTCTTGTAGTCTGAGCGCGTGTTTATACGAGACTGACACATACACATAGCTTCGTGCCGACTGTGAGCGTGCACACAGAGCGGCGCTCGTCTGTGTGTTCCCCCAGCGCTCCAGCGTCGTCTGCACGCACGGTCGTACACCTAAAATTCCATACTTTCAACTACAATATCTTAAAAACGGTGAAGCTAGGATCTCTGAACTTGTAATATGATATTCTAATTATTGATCTTAATAACATATTAGTTTTTCAGACAAACGCTAAATGTATCTTTGAAGTTATAGACTGAATCGATCTTTCGCGCGTGTGCGTCCCATAAGACGCCGTGTTAAAATGCTCAAATTTGACAATTAATATCTCGATAACGGTGAAGCTAGGCTCTTTTTTGTGAGCATATCATATAGATAATGATGTCAGGTACATGTGAAAAAAGTTTCAAAGACTTCTTAAATAAACTGAAACTTGGATGAACCCCCTTAAGGTACGGATAGGCGTGACAGCGGACTTAGGTAAACGTGCTATAAAATATCGTACGATACATGTGACTTCAGTGGCAGTATCGTAATGTACTATTTTAACATTGTAATTAAGTGTAATTTTATATCTTATGATTATATTTTTATAATTATATGATCTTTCCAATGTTATATTGATTTTTCCGATATTATTTAAAGGTATTGCATTGAATAATTCTTTGTCAAATCGAATCATGTTAAATAAGTGAAAATTGAATATGTAAAGTGTCGTATTTATAGGTTTAGATAATCAGGATTGATTGTACATTAAAATATTAATTGAGGAAAAGTTTTGTTTAGATGTTATCCATACTTATATCTTTTGCATTTAATATTTTTGGGTAAAGTCAAATCGTTGAAATAAGCGAAAATCGTCCATTTTATGTAGGTTTTGGCGTTAAAAATTGTTTGTTTGGATTTAACTCGTCGCGAATTGATTGTACAAAAAAATGTTTAACAGGAAAAAGTTTTGTTTTAATTATCTATAACTTTTACATTCAACATTTTTGTGTAAAATCAAATCCTATCAAGTTATAGGCGATAATCGTCCATTTTATTTATATTTAGGCGTTAAAAATCGTTTTTATGAGTTCAACTCGTCAGAAATTGATTGTACAAAATAATGTTTAACAGAAAAAAGTTTTGTTTTAATATTATCTATAACTTTTATATTTAACATTATTGTGAAAATCAAATCCTGTAAAGAAATAGCAAAAAAACGACTATTTTTGATGACTTTAGCGGTATTTCCGCTATTACATTGTTAAATATTGTTCATAGAAAACAATTTTCCATGTAAAAAAGACGTGCTTTAATTAGTTTTAGCAGATGCATTTGTTGTTTTTTGACGTAAAATTAATTTTGTTCACATTATGTTCAAAAATCAATTTTTTCAAATTTTTATTTGTTCTGGCGTTTTTTTATTTATTGATCGCTTCGGCTCGGTATAAGACTGGAGCTTACTTATAATTAGACGAGTATCTGGGCCAAAATTCGTTAAGATCTATTGGAAATTCGCTGAGATATTCCATAAACTTGACTACATACGAATGGACATACACACATATACCATAAAAAACGCCTAAAATGAACTAATTCTGGGTGAAAAATAGTTTTTATGCAACAAATTGTTCGTTTTTGAAGTGTTACAATTTTCGCTCTAGTGAAAATATAAGGCTCTCCCGAGAAGCGGTCGAGCCTAAAAAATCGTTTTTATAAGTTTAGTTCGTCTGGGTCTGATTGTACATGAAAATGTTAAATGGGACAAATATTATCTATAACTTTTGTTTGTATAAAATCAAATCCTACTACGTTATAAATGAAAATCGGCGATTTTAGGTATATTTAGGTGTTAAAAAATCGTTTCTTTGGATTTAACTTGTCAGGAATTGGTCGTAGCAAAAAATGTTCAATATAAAAAAGTTTTGTTTTAATATTGTCTATAACTTTTACATATAAAATTTTTGTGTAAAGTCAAATTCTGCTCAGTTATAAACGAAAATCAGCCATTTTATGTACATTTAGGCCTTAAAAACCGTTTTTTTGGATTGAACTCATCAGGAATTCATCGTACAAAAAAATGTCGAATAGGAAAAAGTTTTGTTTCAATATTATCTATAACTTTTGTATTTAACATTTTTGTGTAAATTCAAATCCTGTAAAGTAATAGAAAAAAGACGACTATTTTTGATGATTTTAGCGATTTTTTCGCTATTGCATTGTTAAATATTGTTCATAAAAAAAAATGTTCAATGTAAAAAAGACGTCTTTTAATTAGTTTTAGCAGATGCATTTGTTTTTTTTGACTTAAATTTAATTTTGTTCACAGTATGCTCAAAAATCGATTTTTTCAAATTTTTATTTGCTCTGGCGTTTTGTTATTTGTCGATCGATTTGGCTCGGTAGAGAACTGTCATTTACTTATAATTAGACGAGTATATTCGCTAAAGCCCGTTTGGATCCGTCGAAATTTCGCTGAGCTAATCGGGTTACTTGATCACATACATACGTACAGGCATACATACATCTCTGAAAACGCTTAAAATATACTTCTTTTGGGTGGAAAATAGTTTTTATGTTGTAAATTTTCAGAATTTGAAGTGTTACAATTTTCGCCCTGACGAAAATATAAGGCTCTCCCGAGAAGCGGTCGTGCCTAAAAAATGGTTTTTAAATCATAATATTTATTTATATTTTAACATTAAAAGCCATTTATTTCCATAATTAAATTAGCAGATGAGATCTCACTGATATTATATGTTTTAAAATTGTATGAATAATTCATATGAGAACTATATGCAACTTTATATCGTCGACTGAGAGGTGAAAGACGACAATTCATCAAAGTGGTCATCCGGTTTCTTAGTGCTCAGTCGAATTGTCTGGTTTCTTTGCGCTTGACCAAGTTGTTTGGTTTCTTAGCTCTTGAGCGAGTTGTCTGGTTTTTTTGCGCTTGACCAAGTTGTCTGGTTTCTTAGCGCTAGACCGAGTTTTTTTTTAGCGCTCAGCCGAATTATCGTCTTTTATCTCTCAGTCGACGATATGACATTGTTGTTAGCTTAAATCATCATCTCTTATGAGATCTCGTATAGGATTTTGACGTGATGAGCTATTTTGGTTTTTGGGTGTAAAGTTGTCCTTTGCTTTCAGGTCAAATAATGATTAATTGTTCATTCGTAAAAGGAGATTGAAGCTATGTACTTATTATGTTTGATATGTTCGTACCACGCTTATAAAATTGTATACCATTGCTTAATAATTAATGCGTTCAGAATTATTAGTATAAACAATCTGGTATAAATAGTATATTATAGTTATAGGGAGAAAAAAATTTTCACCATCCACTTTGTCTTTTTTGCATTTAATAATTTTGTATAAAATAATATTTTGTAAAGCTGTGGCTAAAAATCAACGAGTCTAGTTGGCGTAAAAAAAATATTACTTTCATATGTACTTATATAATATTACGGAATTTGGCTTCTTTTAGTATAACATCAATATATTTTTTATATTTTATTATATTTTTATATTTATATAATCTTTAGACCGTTTGATTGATTTTTCCGATCTTATTTATAGCAATTGAATTTAATATATATGTCAAATCGAATTATGTTAAATAATAATGAAAATTGACTATATTAAGTGTATCGAGGCGTTAAAAATCATGTTCATAGATTTAGGACATTAGGAATTGATTGTACATGAAAAAATTAAATCGGAAAAAGTTTTGTTTTAATTTTATTAAATGTTACTTATAACTTGTGTATTTAATATTATTGTGTAAAGTCAAATCTTTAAACAACAAGCGAATATCGACTATTTCAGATGTATTTAGGCATTAAAAATACAGCCCGCGCGCTGTACCGCGTAGTCCCGCGCGCCGGAAAGGCGATGCGTCTACTCTTTCGCATTCTATTTCTCGCAGAAAACCTTTCGGGCACTCTTTGAAAACTATCCTTTCCTACGTAAAAAATGCTGAGCTTTCGATCTAGAGGGTAAAAAAAAATATCAAAAATACACTTTTTAAGATATAACACGTTTTGTACTTTTTGAAGGCGAAAATGGAAAATTTCGGGAAAACTGCCTACACCGTTGGAAAGCGGAGGAAAAAATACGTCGGAAATGCTTATCATAAAATTTTTTTAAGTACGTTTTAGTATCGTAAACATGAGCTAGATATAGCACGATTTGGCGCTCGCGCGCCGCGCTGGGACAGTTGACGTGAAACGCCTCATATGGGTCACCCATGGGTAGTCCAATTAGCCCGTCATTCGCCGATATAGTTATGGTTGATTTGGAAGAGGATTGAATAAATAAAACTAGATTTCATACCATTGTTCTACTATAGGTACGTTGACGATATTATCATGTGCTTACCAAAAGAAAAAATACAACAAGTACTAAATACATTCAATTCTTATCATGAGAATTTAAAATTCACACATGAAATTGAAGAAAATAACAATATTAGTTTTCTAGAATTAAGTCTAATCAAAGAAAATAACAGAATTATTACCGATTGGTACCACAAACCTACTTTTTCAGGTAGATTGTTGAATTTTAAATCACATCACGCTACAACGCAAAAAAGAGCAATGGTATTTACTCTAGTTAACAGAGCAATATTACTCTCACATAGAAAGTTTTGGGGAAAAAACATTAGTCTGGTCAAGAAATTCTTAATTAATAATATCCTGAAAAATTCATTGATCATCACGTTAAAAATAGATTAAATAAGATCAATAATAATAATAATAATAATACAAACGTAAATAATAATAACATGAATAAATAATACACGAAAGTAACATTAAGTTTACCATACATACCAGGCAATTTTGAAAAAGTTTCAGTTAATTTGAAAAAATTTGGTAGAAAAACTGTACCACAAATTAATAACAATCTCAGTAAGATAATAATAAGAGGTAAAGATAGGATGGAAAAATACGAAAATACCAATGTTGTATACACGATTGATTGTAATAATTGCAGTGCTAGCTATGTTGGTGAGAGTAAACGTACTCTCGGCACAAGAATAAAAGAACATTGTGCAAATACGAAAAAAAGTGATAAAAAATTCGTCATCAACAATAATATTAAAGAACATAAACATAGCTTTAATTTTGACAACGCGAAAATATTAGATCACGAAAGTTGTTGGAAAAGAAAGTTAATTTCTGAAATGGTGAATATAAAATTACAAGAAAATCCAATCAATATAAAAGAAGGCACAAAAAATTTAAGCAATTATTATTCACAACTATTTGAAAAACTGAGATAAAATGTTCAAGTTTGTAAAGTGAAATTATCCGTTCATAATTTTAAAGTAACATAACCTCCAAAATTTTCGAATTACCCGCGGGGCCGGTCTTCGTTGGTATAGTACTGCCACACGGGCGCTGCAGGTCGGCGGGCGCGCATCAAAACTTTGGTGTGCCCGTGCAGAGGTGTAGTGCCCGAAAATTTGCGGGAAGATTTGAGAAGGCAGAGTTTGAAAGGTGGAATTTTAATTATTACTATTAATTTTTAAATAATTGTAAAGTTTTAAATTAATCACATTGTATATTAAATTAATAATTGGGACGTTTCTTTATCAATTTGACTAATTAAAAGGGATTTTATCTTATCAGTTGAATTTTAATTTAGACAGTATTATACGGGTTTGATTACTTATCTACATATGTTTATTATACTCAGTGTAATTGTTTTGATTAAGACAAGTCATGTTGACAGTTACCTGTTTACGTGTCTTTAAAATTCTGACTGCTTTTGCTTTCTTCTGTGTTAATTTATTAAACTGTTTCGTCCTTTGTGTTAATTTATTTAGTATTGTCCCATTTTTTAGTTACCAGTAAGAATGGATTTATTCAAATTCAGAATATTTATACCAAAGAAGAAGGTAACGATTAATTTCACTTGAAAACTAACCTCTTTGCAAAGATTCATATTAAATTCTCATTATTGTTTCTCGTTTTCAGACAGAGTACAAGTACTTATTTTGTAATAAAACTCGACGATGTTAATAAGTTGTAACTGAAATTTAGGTAAGAATGCGGAGCAATATTGTGATGTTTATGTATAGTTTAATTTGACTTGTGGTTAACTTCATAAATAAACTTTCAGTGCTTGAGAAGGGTAGCATACCAGCTACCGAAACGTCGCACGTTTTTAATAATAATACTATTGTACTCATCAACATCAATTATTTCCCTACCTAAAAAAATCAACAAAATGAGTGAATACAGGTGAAATTATGAAAAAATAGCGTTTTTCGCAATTTATCATATCTGAATTCCGGGAAAGCCTCTTCTGCACCACAGCAATCATAAGTTCGTGAAATTACCTTTAATTTGACCTATTTAAGAACCCTTTTAGGATGCCTGGGAGCCGAAAAATCGTCGTTTGAAAATTACATGAAATCTTGTTGAAGAGGAAAACTTTTCATTGCAGGAGCTCTGGTCGATTCCCAACGATTCATAAGACCTATACAATCTAAAGGTCTTTTAGTACTATCAAAGACCTTCAATTTAAGCTCTGGATCAGGTATGCAGGTACTTCTGGAGCCGATTAATGATTTTTTTTTTAATGTTAAAAATTTCAAGTATGCAAATGGTGAAGCGTGATTTTGTCAAATTTTGAACGCAGCATCTACAGACCTCCACAAAAAGCCAAAACGAACCTCTTGAACTCTAATTTGTTCAATGATCAAGTATTTTGCTCGCTTGCTGCATTTGTTTATCGCGTATAACACTGAAGGCAATTGAAATACAAACGGATATTTTCCACATTCAGGACTTTATCAACATTTCTTCATTATTATTTCTGCTATTATTATTATTATTATTATTGTTGTTGTTGTTGTTGTTATTATTATTATTGTTAT
This sequence comes from Torymus aiolomorphi, assembly GCA_036365515.1. Taxonomy (NCBI): domain Eukaryota; kingdom Metazoa; phylum Arthropoda; class Insecta; order Hymenoptera; family Torymidae; genus Torymus; species Torymus aiolomorphi. Next base: position 190,918,559 of record CM070873.1, read on the forward strand.
ATCATTATAAAATAATTTGCATGATGAATCCAATGAATGAATGAGATTTTTATATTTTTACTATTTAGTGCACTTTTTTAAGAGGTACAACGTAATTTAAAGTTTTATTCATTAGATTATTACAATACATAATCTTTTTTCAACTTTTTGAGAATAGTAGATTTCTTACAATCTTTGTTATCTTTCCTATATTCAGATATAACTTGAAATAAATATTGCCTTTGATCCTCTTTTTTTGAGAGATAATTGTATTGCGCTCTCTGCTGAGTCGTTTATGACTTTGAGACTTCTGACTATATTTCTAGAGGCAATATACGATTCATCATTCATCCAAGATTCGCAATGTTTTTGCAACAATTCTTTATCAAGTCCAAATCTGTCAAAAAATAAAAGGGATTGATTGGTGATAAAATATCCATCCGATGCCTTTCTTAAACTTTCTATCATCACCTATGAATTGTAATTAAGTTTTTTCGGAGGTGGATCTTCAAAATCCTCATCAAAATTGGTTTGAGTTGTTAATGTCATGACCATTTTTCGTTTAATATCCACTGGGATGTCTTTATCGAAAATAGCCATGGCACTTGTTTCTGGAGCTAGATACCAGAGATGATTTTTAAATTTTGCCAGAGCAGCTTTTGAAATCTTCTTATCGATAATTTTAAAATCAAAAATTCTTTTTATTAATTTTAAATCATTATTTGGGGCCTTTATTGCAACTGGAGCAGTATACCAAGATTTAAGATAAACGAATAAGATAAATTTACAGATTTGGTGAAAATGTAATTTTTCTGATGCAGTCAATTGAAAAGTATCTCTTAGTAAATATATCATGAGGGAATAAATAGCTTTAGAGATCCATCTTGCGCGGTGCATAGCACCAGGTTTGTGGAGATTTATTTCCCTTTTCTCGCCTAAAAACAGCAGACTTAAATGCAAAAGTTCCTTATAGTCGTCTCTTGGTAACTGGTTTGTCAAATTATAATCCATAAAATCTACAATTTCTGATTTTTGATCCAATAAAAATGGGTCCAAGTTTTCAAGCCAATCATTAACTTCTGCTGTCTTAATAGCATTCCAGTCATACTTGAATCTTTTGAAAATTGGTACCTCTGGTCCATTCATAGCTGGAACATACACCATAAAAACTCCTTTTGAAATAAGCTCAAACATATGGTGTCGACAAGCTAAGTATAATAAATCTTTTTCCAGCAAGTTTTTTATAAAACAGCTGCACCACCATTGTGACCGAAATTACCGAAATTTGAATCTGTGGTGTCTCAACATACAGCTTGAACAATTTCAGTACATCCCCATTCTAATAGTGCGTTATGAGTTGAATAAGCTATTGATTCACCTTTTGAATTTTCTAAAGCTGGCACATCAATTAATTTTATAATTGAACCACTACTCAACAGAATAGGCAAGCGATAAAGTTGTTTACAAGCTACAGAGTCATGAATTAGTTTCCCATCCCAATGTACTACAGTATGAGTGGGAATTGACTTTGTAAATAATGTTTTAATTTTGTCAGTTGATTTTTTTCGCATGATATTCCGCATGTAGTTGAACGATGATTTATTGAGAATAAGATTAGCTGGATTTTGCTCCAATGAATAAGCAGTGGCAGCTATTATATGTACTGAGTTTCTGTGTGAAATTTTACAGACATCCAGAGCAGTTACTAATTCTTCTGACATAACGTTAATTGTACCTCTTTTTTTTGTTAATTTATATAATTGCGACCAGGTATGTTGTAATTTGAACCTTCAGATTCTGCAAGTGGAGTATTCTTATTGGACTCTGAAAATTACATTTGAATGTGACAAAGGCTCGATATATGTAGGAGTGAGGAAGGTGAGAGGTCCAGTAAAGGAGACGTCGCCTGTAATCCTACTCTATGTTTATTGACTCTCTCTGGCGTGACTGCCTCGTACGGAAGACTGAGCGGAACTGATCGGCGGCATCGGCGGCGCTCGCTCGCAGCATGGCTGCTCTCTCTCTCTCCCCTGCGCTATACAGTGCCGCCACCTGTCGGTGGGGGCCTACAGTACTCCCCCGAAAGGAGAAAAATGAGTATCATTTTTTTATAAATACGCAAGGTAAAGATTCGATGATGAGAGAGAGATTACAAAAGAAAATGGAAGTACAGTCAGTACGCAGAGAGTTATACATGTTTGGTAACAAAAATACATATTTGGAAAATTGAACGCAGCTTAAAATCTAAAATCACAGAAATATGATTGTACAAGTATTTGCTTGTGATATGAACAATAAAATTTTGATTTGACTCCATAAGACTGGTACGGTCTTCTGTTGCGCAACGTAGCAAAAATAATATAATGCGATAATCTATGAGAAAGAGCGTAACATGTAGGTTACTCGTGATTGACTTGAGCTGAAGTTATGAACGAAACGTATTTACAGAGAAAAATTTACAGCAGGTCGCGTAGCACGGTGAACTAAGATGACATGCGTCTAGCTCCTACACCCTCTCGCGAAATGAGCAATTTAGTCTGCGAAAACGCGTGTACTCAGTAGTCCCTGTTTCGTTTGAGGATGTTGGCGACGAACTTAACTCGCTTCGGCTTGGCCTTCGCTTCGCCCAAGCGAAGGGGCTTGGATGGGAGGGGCGGGTTGAGTTGTATGTCTGGTGGTGGAGGACTCATCTGGAGTGGGAAGTTGTGAGGGCTTGAGAATGCCCGTGGGCTTAGGCATGGTGCGCACTGTAATTGGAGATGGAGGGGTGATCGGTTCAGGAGTGTTATACTTAGCGCCATCCGGGTCCTCCTAGAGGATGAACGCAGGCTTCAAGCGTTCGATGCTTACGGTCCTGGTTCTGCCATTGAGATCTATGTCGAAGATGTGATTGTTGCTGTTGCGCGAAATTACCTTATGCGGGCCAGTGTAAGGCCGTGTCAGAGCTGGTCTGATTGGCTTTTCTTGCAGCCAGACATGAGTACAGGTGTCTAAACCTTGGTGAAGAAATGGTTTGATAGCTGTTGTGACTAACCGGAACAGGTCGCAGTTGACGCATGAATTTGCGGAATTCGTTGCAAAACGTGCGAACATTCGATTCTCATTGGCTTGCCGAAAACTAAGTCAGTCGGGCTGGCATCTGTGTCTAAACGGACGCGCGTACGTAACCCCAGCATGACTGTAGGTAGTAGAGAGACCCACTCCTGATTGTTACCGTGGCATGTGAGGGCTGTTTTGATGTCCTTGTGAAGGCGTTCCACCATGCCGTTAGATGCAGGGTGGTAGAACGTGGTTCTGACTGTTGATTCCTAGAATCGATAAAAGTTCAGAAAACAATCTGGATTCGAACTGGGCGCCTTGATCTGTTGTGATCGTTGTTGGCGCTCCATAACGGTAAATCCAGTTGTTGTAGAAAGCACGCGCTACTGTAGGTGCTGTGGTGTCAGAGATTGGAATTGCCTCAGGCTATCTCGAGTAACGATCGATGATGGTGAGGACGTGAGAGTAACCTTGGCTGTTGGCAAAAGGTCCAACGAGGTCCAAGTGTAGGTGACCAAATCTGGCATCTGGAGTGACAAAGTGCTTGGGCAAAAATTTGTTGTGTCTTGTCACTTTGGACTGTTGACAAGCAGCACACGTTCTGTACCAAGAGGCAATATCACGGCTCATGTTTGGCCAAACGTATTGTTGATGAATGAGGCGAGTTGTGACCTTTGCTCCAGGATGTGAAGGTGAGTGATAGCTGTCGAAAATTATCCTTCATAGTTTTCCCGGCACGTATGGCCGTATAGAATCTTCGAAGAAATCGCAGTAGAACGGCGTGTGATCAGGGCCCCACGTGAGCTTGCGAAGCTTGAGAGGGTGATCTGGCGTGCTTAAGATTTCTTTGAGTTGTTCATCGTTCGCTTGTTCTTGACTGAGCTGTGTTGGGTCGAAGAACGTCGGAAGTCTGAAGGCGCTAATGTTTGCAAGAATCTTCTTGACTTGAGGATCTGTGAGTAATTCGGAATCGCTACAGTCGAAGAGTATGGGGGAAGTGAAAGTGTTGATTGTGGATAGGGTATCCGCAACATCATTCTCTTCATCAGGGATGTAGCATATCTCCACATTGAACTGGGCGATGTAAGATAACCTGCGCGAGTGAATGGCTGGCATCTTGTCCAAATTTTGCTGTAGAGCGTAGACTAACGGCTTGTGATCTGTGTAGATCTTGAATACTGCGCCTTCTAGGTAGTAATGGAAGTGAAGAATCGCATCATAAATGGCTGTGAGCACCCTATCGTAGGTGGAATATTTCCTTTGCGCTGGTGCAAAGAGCTGCGAGAAGAATTCTAAAGGTTGCCAGATATCGCCAGCTCGTTGCTCGAGGACTGCCCCCATTTTAGTGTCCGAAGCATCTGTCTTGAGGCGTAACTCGCCATTCTCTTGTGGAAAGGCGAAGAACGTGAGGTTGGAAATCTCATCCTTGCACTTCTGGAAAGCAGTCTTGGCTTCATCGGTCCAGGGAACTGGGCGCTTGTCCTTCTTCTTAGCACCTTTCAAGAATTCGTTGAGAGGACGCTGCATGTCAGCTGCGTTAGCTAGCAGACGCCTGTAACTGTTCACAAGGCCTAGGAATCTGTGCAATTCTTGTATGGTCTGTGGTGGAGGAAATTCTTGAATTACCTTGACCTTCTCTGGGGGATAAGCTTGGCGTAGATCGAGAGCTGAGAAGATACACTTGCCGTGTAGTAGAGACATGCAGTCGTGCATGTGCGGAATTGGGTAACGATCTGGGACTGTGACGCCATCCTTTTTGGGTTCCATGTGTAAGGGACTGGTCCAAGGGCTGTTGGACGGACGACAAATTCCTAGCTCGCACCATTTGCCGAACTTTTTCTTAGCTGCCTTGAGTTTAGCAGGTGGGAGGCGTCGAGCGCTCTGCGAAACTGGTGGTCCCGTTGTCAGTATATGGTGGAAAACTTCTCGCTTCTTGACCACTCAGAACTGGGCTGGTCCGAAGACGTCGGGGTATTTGTTAATGATACCCGCGTATTTGTGACTCGGTGCCAAAAACGAGATCTGAAAGGGTTGCACTGCTTTGACGCTGTCGAGCTGTTTCTCTGGTGTCTCAGCGTATCTTTCAGTGAGGATTTTCTTAATCGTATTTCTGTCCTCTGATGAGAGTGTTGATGTCTGATGAGAGTGTTTGTATTGCAGATCGTGGTGGATGTCTTGGGTGAGGTACCTTCCAACGAAGTTAAACTTGACCTCGTCTTCAGTAATATTGTATGTCTGGAAGAGGTCTTCGCGTTGCTTGAACCAGCCTGGGGATCGTGTCTATAGAAATTCCAGATCTGTAGATGTCTGGTATTAGCAACAGTGACGGAGTTGGCTGATGGGTTCCGTGGCGGAGTTTCCTGAAGTTGGTTACGTGCCGATGGGCCTGTCCCAGTTAGAAATTGTGGGACGGGTGGAACGTCAATGTAGTTGAGGCTTGTCGAGGTAGTTGGATCCGAGGCTGCTTCTGGCCAAGAGTATGTCTGTGGGAGCGATAATCCTGTTGATAACACGCTGTTGTGTAGGCTTTCTGACTTGGTGAGAAAGCTGTAACAGCTGGTGATTGCCGTGGTGGTGAGCGCAGGCGATGCTGTTGTAGTGACCGCTTGCGATGAAATTGCGACTGAAGTAGGTGTCGTCGGTTTAATTGGGTTGACAGCTGCGCTATCTGTGAGCTGATTGGTAGGTGCAGATGTGAAGAGTTTCCATGTGCAACATGAGTCCCTCTAATTTGCAATCAATTTCATCCATTATTCGCTCATACGTTCGTTCATCCCTGCGCTTCAAGAGGTCTTCCAGATTCCCTGTCGTTTCAAGGTTGCTGTTTGAAGGTGTGTTTATTTGCTGTTCTGAGTTAGGCTGCTTTGGAGTGGTGCCAGTGCTACTGCCAGCGGTGCGTGGGAGTGCGCCAGTCCCTGTATTCGTGGGAGGAGTTTGCGTGTGACCGCCCTCACTGGACATGGTGATGAGATTATCTGTATTTTGGTTGCCTGAATTGGGCTTGTTAATGGGAGAGTGGAGAACCATATCTGCGGCTAAAAGTGCTCTTCTTGTGTTGCGGGTGGTGCGAGAGGATAGGTTAGGATCCTGTATTAACGAATCTTGTAAGGCTTTTAACTCTCGTTTGCTCATTTACGATGAAGTGCAGAGATCCGTGAAATGAGGTTGAATAGCAGGCCTACATTGCCTTACGCCGCTGCGTATGTCAAGCTCCCTGGGCAGTGCTCGCAGGCACAAACAATGATGTTGAGGCTAATCAAGTGAAAATAGCTAGTCCTACGCTCCCCGAAGGTGACGTAGAACTAGAGGAGGAAGATACAACCCCTGCTAGGGTTGATAAGAAAAAAAAAAAAACCTAAATTGCCTTACGCCGCAATGCGCATCACAAGCTCCTGGTTAGTGCTCGCAGACACATACAGATGTGTTAAAGCTAGCCTAAGCTAGGACATAAAACTATAAAAACGCGTGTCTCTCGCAGACCACTTTCTCGCTTAAAAAAAAAAATTTAAGTTTATAAGATGTTGGAACTTGCAATAATTGTCAAGTTCTAAGAACGCGTAAGCAGTAAGCAGGAACTTGCAGTCAGAGTCAAATTCTACCAACGCGTGCGCGGTAAGCGGGAACTTAAAAAATCCGTCAAGTTTTGACAACGCGCGCGCAGTATGCGGGAACTTGAAAAATTACACGTAGGCGAGTGAATACGTGACGAAAGGCTGCACTTCTGGGAAGAGAACGGGTGCGGAAGTACTCCCTGTGACTGTTTATGTTTACCGTGGCGCTCGCGATTCCCAGAATGCAGTCACGCAGAACGAAAACACTTCACGGTATACGTGCGGTATACGTGCGATATACGCGGTATACGCACGCTGGGCCAAAGCAATTCTCGGAATTTGGCAGATAAATAAAACGCAGTAATTATGTTGCGTTACAATATGCGCAGATTTACCGCCTAGACGCTAACTTTTTTTTTTTACACGCAAACCTGGGCGCAATGAAGTGTTCTCGAAGACGACGTTGGAGATGCCTTCTGGTGCGGCCTCGGAGAAAACTCGACGAAGTGCAGCAAAACAGCGATTAGTCCCTCACACGTTGCTTGACGGGTGCGGTAAAAGGGCGCCGGTGACGGTGGCTTCATGCAAGGCCGCACCCGGAGATCAGCTGCGAAGCGTGTTGAGTGCAGCGGACGTCCTCACGTTGCTCGACAGGTGCGTTTGAAGGCGCCGGTGACAGTGGCTTCACGCAAGTACGCACCTGCAGATCTGCCGAAGAAAGACTGCAGTGCCTCGGAGATGACTCGACGAGACACAATGATTGCGCAGATGTGCTCGAGGATCTAGGCCGTTGATTTTAGCACGTGTGCGCCGGCGTGCCAGCACGCACACGGAGACTTGCAAAGAAGTCCTGGGCGGCAAAGTGCCACAAGACTGGCCGAGGCTTGTGGTGCGGCACTGAGTCGAAATTCAGCAGAGAGTCGGGGTCACCAATGTAGGAGTGAGGAAGGTGAGAGGTCCAGTAAAAGAGACGTCGCCTGTAATCCTACTCTATGTTTATTGACTCTCTCTGGCGTGACTGCCTCGTACGAAGGACTGAGCGGAACTGATCGGCGGCATCGGCGGCGTCGCTCGCAGCATGGCTGCTCTCTCTCTCTCCTGCGCTATACAGTGCCGCCACCTGTCGGGGGGCCTACATATATATATATAGCCGACTCTGTCAAATCGAGAGGTCAAAAAATGAATCTTCTTAAAACTCTCAGAAAATGTTCTACTACTTATTTTGGATACCCCTGATTCTTTTCAGATTTTTAAGAACCATAATTTTGGGCATATCAGAGGTCAAAAATTGAATTTTCATGAATTTTTGCTTTTTTATTGCGATTTCAATCACTGTAAGCAAAAATATCCAGTTTATATGACATTATATTATATAATATTACAGTATGAATTAGCAAGCATCTTCATTCAACAATGCTTTACGTACCAATTATATACCAATGTACGAATGACCTGTAGCTGTAGCGTAATAGAACTGCATATATTTTTTTACTTTAAAAAATGCTTCTGGTGGGTTCAGTTTTAAAATCATAATGTAACATTTAACTTTACGCCCTGTTGAAAATATATAGGTAAGTTATGTACATAAATAATTTATGAAAATAATTTATATTGATATTGGCGTGCCAAATTTGATTTTTATCTAGCTAAAGTATTTATATAGACCTTTATTAAATATTTTAACTTTTTTAAATAGTAAAAAATGATAATTATTTTTAACTTTATAGTGCTATAGTAATACTATAACAATATTAGAGCAATACTATAAAATAGTAGATGTATTTTATTTTATTAAATTATTTATATATGAATTTAATAAAATAAAATACATTTACTATATTATTTTATTATTAATATTATTTTTTATTATTTATAAAAGTTAAAATTGATATTTTTTACTATTTATATATAAATTTAATAAAATACGTAAATAGTATAGTTTCTTATAGTATATACAGTTTACATAAATTATTCACGTAAAAAATTCATGTAAAAACTTTACCTAGATAAAAATCCAAATTTAGCACGTCAACATCTAAATAAACTATTTATATAAATTATGGTTCTTAAAAATCTGATTAAGAATTAATTACTGAAATTAAAAATTAAAAATTCAGGGGTATCCAAAATAAGTAGTAGAACATTTTCTGAGAGTTTTAAGAAGATTCATTTTTTAACCTCTCGATTTACCATATATATAATAATAAAGTTCTTATAATAAATTTAGCTCACCATTGATAGTAGCACAATCTGGTAAATCAGGAATGTAAGTATTAGATCTCAACGCATAGGGAATTTCAGGCTGCACTGCATTAGCTGTTGATAAATTTGTCTCATCTTTATTCTCAGAAGCTAAATTATTGTCAGACCGTAAATAAAAATATTTTTATTTGTGCCTTAATGTAATAAAATATTAATTTTAATATTAATTTTCATTGTTTACTTTGTACGATTTGTGGAGTAAATCAATATTTTCTAATTTTTTAATTTTATTCTTGATTCGAAAATGAGAAATATCAAAACATTTTTTAAAAGGATTTCAAAATTTTGTTCTTTTCTCTTGTTGCTAATTTTTCCTAGTGATTTTTGAACATTTTTAAATTGTGAGTTTATAACAAGTTTATAACTTTATTTTTACATTTAGAAAAATCTTGAGTTTGAAGCCCAGCTTTTTTCCAAAGAATCAATATTTCTTTTGTTATCATAATTAAGTTATCTTCCAATCCGAACTTCAATATTCCAGTTTTATAGAATAAATACTGTAGAACTTGTAAATTACTTGGCAATGTACAACCATCGAATTCAGGTATAACAAAACCAATTAGAGGAATTGGTTTATTTGCCATTTCGCAATTCTGTAACAAACGATTTAAATTATGCGATATTATTCACTAATGTTAAAAGTTTATACTAAACTATCTAAAATCAAAAACTGATAGAGTAAATCGAGATTTGTGAAGAGCAGTATTAAGAGCATAGATGTATTAGAAAGTCAGGCCTCCAACCGTCGCAGAGTTAGAAAGAGAGAGAAGATCGCGGGACGTAGCTGTCTCTCTCTATACTCGCCCATTGGCCGTTCCCATCTGTGCTTACTGCGCATGCACGTGAAGAGAGAGGTAGCTACGTCCCGCGATCTTCTCTCTCTTTCTAACGTTCAGACATTTTCATTTATATAGTATCTCAAAAATGGCGCCATGCTTCTCCTATTAATGGCGTACGTAGTAGCCACCCTGCCCTTGACCCTGTGTAACTCCATGGCCATTATCATGGAGTTGGTAATGATCCGGCTAACCTGCGAGCAAAATCCCTCTGACTAACTCGTTCGGGAGTTTCATGCCCACACCATTTAGCTGTTGCTGATGATCTTATTTACGACTGATGCGCATTCCTCTAACCTAACTGTACCGACTTCTCGGAGCAGGCTGACCTTCCTTATTAAGCCGCTGTCGTCGTAAGCGTTCTTAAGGTTGTTCCACGTCACCTTCGGAGATGCAGCATTTATGTGTGCGTAAATAGCAGGATCCAAGCAAACGTGAGCTTGGCCTACGCGTGCATGACTCTTCGGATCGGTGCACAAATTTCCATCGGCCGGCGCTTGTATCGTTTCTCAGAGTTCTTCGAACTGGATGTAGGCTTTCATGCCTGTTGCCCACGCACGATAATTTTCGCGACCTTGATCCCTAATCGGTTTGTCATTATGGCGTCGACGTTCACTTCGATACACACTGCAGATCTGGCGTAAGATCTGGGCCCGTAACCTGATGTTGTGGAATAAATGAAAGAGCAGCAGCGTAAGATTGAACGGTAGTTGAGTTTATTCTTTTAACTGAACAATAACGAGAATATTCCAGAACGGTGTACACCCTGCCACGGCTGGAACGGAACAGAGAGCAATACCACTAACAAGGAAACCGATCGAGGTGTCCGCCTCCGATTTTCCTGAATTTTTGATATGTTGTAGAGGACCGAAAAATAAGAGACTCGCAGTTTATTTTATCGGCCCAATCCCTTATTAAAGGGGTGAAAACCGCCCTTAAAGTTTACCCCCGAAAACGGGTTTTTTTTTTAATATCTTAAGTTCTAATCGATATTTTGAAATGAAACAAAATGGAAAATATTTCTCCTTGAATTATGTAACCATCAAGTATAGTTTGGTCCTCGAGGGTGGCAACCCTTACTTTTTATTTTAGAAAAACCTTATTTTTTAAACTATTTCTGCATATAATATTTGCAATAAAATGAATTAATTATTATAAGAATCATTTTTTGACTTAAAATAAAAAATAAAGTTTACGTGTTTCAGGGTTTTTGCCAATAAACACGTCATCAGGGGTAAACAACCCTTTAGGCACAAAATACTTTCAAACTATTAAAATTAATATTTTAAGTTATATATAATGCATAATTTATTTTTATTTGGGCTATTTTTTCTATGGGCCCAATTTCCTATTAAAGGGGTAAAACGCACCCCTAAAAATAACCCCTAAAATAGGTTTTATCTGAATATCCCAAGTTCAGATTCAAATTTAAAATGAAATAAAATGAAAAATATTTCTCTTTGAAATGCCAAATTCGCTACCCCTATATTTTATTTCGGAAAAATTTTTTTTTTTAATTTTTTTTGTATACAATATTTGCAATAAAATTAAATAATTATTATTAAAATTCAAAATCAAAGTTGACTTGTTTTAGGATTTTTTCTAATAAAAGCATTATCGGGGTTTAGCAGCACCTTGGACAAGTATACTTACAATTGAACCATTGAAATACATATTTTGAGGTGTATAATGCAGATTTAGTTTATTTTTGTGTCAGTTTTTTTTTATCGAGATAGCGTAATTAATGAAGTCACTTATAAACTCTTATACTTATTGTGCAATTTATATTCGAATATTTTGTTCGTATTTATAGGAAAATAAAAAGGATGGAACTGGGAAAAGAATAGGTGAGTTAAATGATTGACTAATCTAACGAATAGAAAAATATAAATAAAAATAAAAAAATTAAAATATAAATAGAAAAATATAATATAAAATATTAATTGTTATTATGTAATTAATTTTTATTAAAAGTAATATATAGGTTGTCACGGGGTGGATTTTCGGGCTAAGGCACGTTTCACCTGCGTACCTTAGCGGTTCAATTCCATATCTCTCGGTTCAACTCCCGGAGATGTAATAGCCAGATTATGCAACGGACGCTACAACGTCGTGCAATGTTCACCTAATCTGGTTACTTACCATGCAACACGCAAGTCGAAGACTTGCGCTTTGTTTCTCACCAGTGACTCAAACTCTCCTCTCGTTCACTGGTTCGTGTGCCGGCTGCTCAGATGAAACGATACGTTTTCTCTTACGTAACGACCGCAGAGGCGGCGGGGAACGGGGAATGACTAGGTCGCGAAATAATAACTCGAGAGGTTAAATGTTAATAATAAAAGACTATTGTTTATTAAATAAAAGAAGTTGTAGTGTGATAATGGATCAGAAATATAAATGAAATGAATTTAGGTTTGCGTATTCCCTATCTAAACGGTGCGCCAGCACGTTACCTCTGACGTCAGCTGCCTCGGAGACTGACGTCACGCTCGCGGTAATTTACGCCGCGCACGTGAGGTATAATACGCCTCACGTGTGCGGTACTCTACGCGCGCGCTCACCGAGTAAAGGGACGAAGTGTGAGAGCAGTCGCGATCGCCGCGCGACGCACACACGTATAAGTGTGAGAGACAGGGCAGACGGCGGGTTTACACGTGTGCGCACCTGTTGTGCGCACTCTCCGGCTTTGAAAAAGCCGGTGGTTTGACCTCGCGTTTAGCCTTGATGAAGTGCGAGCCCGATGCCTACCCTCTCTCCTCGCACTTGCTCTCACCGCACGAGAACGCCTACTCGAAGCCGACGTGCAGGTACGACGAGCCTGGACAAGCGGTTACGCGGAGCTAATACGCGGCGCGGAAGAATGCGTGCACGCTTAACTTTTACCCAATTTAGCAACGGCTCAAGTAGTTGATCGGTCTCGGACGTGTCTGGTCTTACTTCCTGAGGAATATAAAAATCTTGGTGCTGCGGTGGAGCGGACACGAAAAGTGCTATTACTTCCTCCAGACACTAAGTAGTTGGAGTGCGGCAGGTGATACTAGCCTGTCGCACTTGAACTTTGCAATTTAACGCGCGAAAACCGCAGAAGTACTTCAATACACTATTTTTGTATATCACGAGCAAAACTCTCGTGATTCGCGCTCTGACAAGGTACTTCTCTTCAAATGAACGAATGAGTCTTCTTTTAATAACGGGCGAAACAAGGTGGAGCGAAACGAAAAGCGGTTGCAGAATGCCGTAGCGAACTATAAGATAGCCGTCGCGGCTCGCCGCGGTCCGCTAGTCATCACGTCGATGCAACTCAGATTCTGCATCGACGCGCCATCTCGCGTTCGCGCGCATGAGTTACTTCAACTACGGCTTATACTCGACGTCGGTACGGCAGGCCGTGACACCCCCCACCCAGATGTCACTTATCTCCTGATATGGGACTCTGCAATTCAATCCGGCGTCGCTAATACCTGAAAAGGGCTAAGGTTCTAGAAGTACTCAAGCGAATGCGACTTTTATAGAAAAATAAAAAAAATTTTATTCAAAGAATAATAACAAAAAAAAACAATCGGCGCCGCTTCATCACCCGAAATTTTGCTGATGTTTCTGCCGATAATAAAACGGGTTGTGTGGGTCGTGATTCGCGGCTCCAGGGCAGGTAGCTGGGTTGTGGACGTTGAGGTGTCCACAAAAGAAGCACCGTCTTGGTTGTCGTGGTTCTCCGGGCAGACGCCGGCCAGAAGAATGGGACCTCGGGGGCCCGTTAGATCCCGCAGGAGCGGGTACCTGTTCTTGAGGGCGACCCCTCGAGGGCCTTCTCCTAGACTTACTCCTCTGGCGGCTCTTCGGTCTGCCCGGACGTGACTCCTTTACGGGTACTGTTGTCGCACCAGGAGTAGGCCTCCTCCTACCCCTGGCTACTTCTTCCTCTTCTGCCCTGGCCCTCGCGAGTTCGGCCTGGACCTGGGCCATCTCCTTTTCTTTGGCCTCGCGGAGGCGTCGAGCTTTCTCCAAGGCTTCGCGACTTTCGCGAGCCTCGCGAGCCCTACTCTCGTTTCGCTGTCGGCGAAACTCGACTGCCGCCGCGAGCTCTTCTTTGCGGCCCAGGACCAAGTTAAACCACTTTTCGGAGTGGACCCTCGCCCCTTCATAATCATGGAAGTTATCCCACTCCTTCATGACGGCTTCTTCCTTTTCTCTAGCCAACTGGGATAGCTCTCGAGATGCTACCAAGTTGGCTTCGAGTTTCATCCAAGCGACCGACATGGGGGGAGCGACCTGATAACTCACACGACTCGCTATTCTCCGCAGGCTCCTCTACCTGCGGAATATCGTGGACGACGCTCTCTTCACTGGCCCAACTCTTCCGTTTTTCCGACTCCACAGGCTCCACTACCTGTGGAGTCGACGACTCCTCTTCGACCTCGCTACTCTGGCTAACTACCAGAGTAGTGACGTTTATCGCGGTCTTCGGTCGTCTTAATATCGACCGCGTTGACGAAATAACTACTGGCTTCCCTGCCGACAGTTCCTCTATGGTAACGGAGGACCCTTCCACGGCTCCTCCAATGGCAGGTAATCCGGCACCTGGTATTATCCGGCCAGGTGTCGGAGGCATCAGCTGCGCCTGTGCCAGCAGCTGGCCTACCAGCTCGAGGAGCTGCTGCTGGTTCAGTTGTCCAAGACTCATCCTGTGAACAGAGGAGAAGATAGCGTTTATCCTCGGGAACCGTAGTTTGGATTCGCGCGTGTTCTCCGGGGGGTCGTCGAGATGGGGTCGCAGGTTAGTACGCGATTCCGCGAACCTTTCGGTCGGCCACGAGGTCATTTTGGGGGCTCGCTCGCAACAGGAACGGGATTGGTCGGTGCAGGAGAAGTTTCGCCTGGCCTTCTCGTGACTATCGCAGTCTTTCTCGGCTTACCTCTCCCGCGAGCTTGCGTTGTCACGCCAACCTCGTCCTGATTTTGCCCAGCGCCCGTGGTGGCTGTGTTCTCGCAAGTGGCGGGTCGCTCTTTGCCATTTCTTCTTCTTCCCCCGGTGGTCGGGCGACGTCATCCTCTCCTTCAGTTATATCGCGCTCGTGTGTTTCCTCGTTATCCTCGGGCTCTTTTCCAGCGTAGTATGGCTTCAAGTGTTCTGTATGGACCAGGTCTTCAACATCTCCTTCCTGATCCACCAGTTTGTACGTGTTGGGCCCTTTCTTCTCCAAAATCTCGTAGGGGCCAACGTATTTCGGTGCCAACTTCCCCATCACTCCTTGAGCTGCCGAGGATAACACGCGATTCTTCTTCCACACGCGATCTCCGACCTCGAAGTTCGGTTCTCTCCGCCTGGCGTCATATATCTCAGCATGCCTCTCTTGTTCTTCTCTTGAACGGTGACCAGCATCATCTAGCATATTGCTGAGATTTTTCATCCTTTCTAACCAGGCGTCTTCGTCTTCTTGAACAGCAGTCTCTTCTACTACCTGATCTTGCTCCCTCCTCTTAGTCCCGGGAGGCACTGGCTCTCTGCCATAATTTAACATGGCTGGCGACTTATCAGTGGCGCTATGGGGTGCATTATTTAACGCGAACACTAGTTCAGGTAGCTTCTCATCCCAAGTATTATGGTTTCCTTCCACAAATGCCATAATACTGGTCTTAAGGGTTCTATTAACTCTTTCCACCGGATTCGCTTGAGGTTGGTAAGGTTGAGTATGAGAGTGATGAACCCCTATCTCGTCTAAATATTGGTCTATTATCCTGTTTTTAAATTCGGTTTCGTTATCGGAAAGGAAGACCTTGGGTGCGCCATATCGTAATACTATCCTATTCTTCAACTCTTTTCGAATAGTCTTACCGTTGGCTTTCCGGATAGGAATACACTCTACCCATCGAGTGAATAAATCCTGGAAGACCAAGATATACTCAAATCCGGCCTTGCTCCGGATAAAAAAACCCGTTATATCCGCCGCGATGACTTTCCAAGGCTTATGAATAACTCGCCGCCCCATGAAACCGAGGGGTGGCCTTTGTTCTACCTTGCACTGCTGGCATATCAAACATGTTCTGACATGTTCCTTTACTGACTTATAGTATCTCGGCCAGTAATAATATCGGGATACTCTCGCGAAGGTCTTCTCCCTTCCGAGATGCCCAGCAGTAGAGTCGTCGTGACATTCCAAGAGAACTTTCTTCCTTTCCTCCTCAGGAACTACCAGTTTCCATGCATCGTCATCTACGCCTAAATCCTCCTCGATATCTTGATTTGGACGATACATGTATAGCTGGCCGCCTAATACTTTCCACCGAGGATAAGTATTAGGTTCTTCTAATACCTTTTTCTGCTAGCCGAGGTACCACTCGTCTTTCGTGGTTACTGCCTACGAGACGGCGCCTACGACTGGTTGTTCTTCGTCCTCGTCTTCTACATACATTCTCGATAATGCATCCGGCACGCAGTTGAGACTCCCTTTGCGATGCTCAACTTCAAAGTTGTGCATCTGCAGCCTAAGCGACCATCTTCCTAGTCTACCTGTCGGACTACGCAGTGACCGAATCCATCGCAAGCTGCTATGGTCGGTCACTACGAGGAAATTATATCCCTCTAGGTATGCCCGAAACTTCTCGATAGCCCATATCACCGCAAAACACTCTCTTTCTGTTACTGAGTAATTTCGCTCAGCTTTAGAGAGTGAGCGACTCGCAAACTCCAAGACTCGCTCCTGGCCGTCTATCACCTGGAACAATACGGCCCCCAAACCAGAGTCACTTGCATCAGTTTGTATGACAAAGCGCGAAGCGAAATTCGGACGGTGTAGGACCGGAGCTGAGGCTATGAGTGCCTTGATGTGGTCGAAGGCTTGTTGTTCCTCTTCCCACACGTACCTGAAGTTTTTCTTCATTAGGCGTGTGAGAGGGTCGGCGATCGTGGCAAAATCGGGAAGAAACTTCCCATACCACGATGCCATACCGAGGAATCGCCTTAACTGTTTTAGATTCTTAGGCGCAGGGTATTGCATAACCGGAGCTATCTTATCTAGGTCTTGTCTAAACCCATCTCGGTTAACGAGAATACCAAGATATTTTACCTCAGATCTACCAAATATGCTCTTCTCTCGGTTGATCGTGAGGCCTGTCTCATTGATTCTTGCCAATACGCGTTCTAAAATCGCTAGATGCTCTTCAAAAGTCTCTGTTACGATAATGATGTCATCTAAATAAGAGAACGCGTATGGCTCTAGTTCGGGCCCTATGACTCTGTCAATCATGCGCTAAAAGGTGGCTCCTGCGTTCGACAATCCGTATGGCATTCTTTTAAATTGAAATAACCCCAGACCGGGTATTGAGAATGCCGTAATCTCCCGCGATTCTTCTTTCAAAGGGATTTGATGGTATGCGCTGCTCAGATCTAAGGTTGATATATAACGGGCGGCTTGGAGCTTCCGTAGGATCTGATCCATATTTGGCAGCGGATACGCATCTCCTTTTGCGGCGGCATTCACCTTTCTCATGTCGATCACCATACGATGTTTATTGCCAGCTTTCGGCACCATGAAAGCAGGACTGGCCCAGGGGTTCGACGAAGGCTCGATCAATCCGGCTGCAAGTATCTCCCGAACTTGTCGATGCATTTCCTCTTCCAATTTTCTGGAAATCGGGTATTGTTTCTGCCGGATTGGTCGAGTTTTGCCAACGTCTATCTCGTGCTGGGCATAATTAGTGCAGCCGAGTGGAGCGTCTGCTGCTGGTAGTACTCTTGTTAAAAGAGCTTGTAAGCGCTGGTGTTCTTCCAGCGTAATATCGGCGAGACCCGCTGAAGAAGCTTTCATCGTGTCGATGGAGGCGATCCTGATCTGTGTTGGATCATTTGGATCTGACGAAGAGACACAGGCTAATTCCAGTGCTACACTCTGACCGGATTTTCCCACTATCAGCCTGTTCTCTACGGAATCGTGCATTGTCTCAAATGCGCGGACGAAATTGGAACCGACATAACAGTCAACTTCCAGTTCTGGTATTATTGAAACCAGTATGTCTCGTTTGATCCCGCCCAACTCGAACGGGAGTTCCACATGTCCCGTTACGCGGAGCAGGTTGTTGCCAGCACCTCTGGCGCCTACTTCCATAGCTGGCCGGAACGTACGTCCGCATTCGGTAGCTAGTTGCAGTCCTAACGATCCCATCACCGTTCTCGAGGCTCCAGTATCGTATAGTGCCCGAATGCGGAATCCTCTGATCCTCACCTGTACCCACCAACGCAGCTCGTCGGGTTGTACAGGAATTTGATTGGAGCTAGGTTCTAGCTCCTTCACGGAGTCGTTCCTTTGTCCGACTTTCTCTTCGTCTGGACATTGTTCAGCCTTGACCTGACTGGCAGCTGCCATCAGGTCGGTTGGTATCTCGTCCTTCTTCCTCGACTCTTTCTGGGCCTCTAGAGTGGTCTCGGAGGATTTGGACCCATTCAATCTCGTCGGTTCTCGTTTCCCGAACAGTCGGGGCAAAACGAGCGATGGTAACCTATTTTGCCGCAGCCCCAACACGTTATGGGTCCGGCTGGTTTGTCGCTCTTACGCTCGGGTTAATGTTCGGTTCTCTTTCTCTTTCCCTCTAGGGGTGTTCGCCGGTGACGGTTTGTGTTTTTCGTGGCGATTTTTACCTTTCTTCCGGCCTCTAATCTCGATATAGCGGTCAGTATCGACTGATCCGCCAAGGTTTCTTTGCCTGGGAGGCCATTGTACTCTCCAGAGTTCACTCCGGAGATTTTTGACTTCGCAGGTTTCACACTCCTTGACTTATAGGCTGCTTCAGGCAACATAGTCAATTCCGGAGGCGGTGGAGGGCGGAAGGTTTTCTCCATATCGAGAGTTGGTTCGGCTTCCCTCGCCATCTCTTGTAACTCGTCGATATCTTTGAAGTCGGCTCTCCTCACCAACCTTTGGAGTCCCGGCCTCAAGTTTCGATGGAGCATGTCAAGTTGCGTTTCTAAGTTCGGTATCGGCTCCATTTTTCTTATAATAACCAGGAGGCAGGTTATGTAATCTCTCGCGAGTTCATCTTCTCCCTGTGTCTTGGCGGTTGCTTCCATCAATAAGCGTTGTTGGTAATCTCTTCCGGTTCCGTACCAACGCCGAGCTGCTGAACAGAAGTCTGACCATGTATTCCACTTGTGTTTTTCTACCTGGAACCACATGGCCGCCACGCCTTTTAGTAGTTCCGGCAAGGCCTGGAATACCTCTGCTTCGGACAGGCTAGTCGACCCGCGGCACGCTTCTACTTTCTCCAGGCTTCTATGCTCTGGCCTCTATCGCCAGAGAACGACACGTTCCACTTCCTCACTGTGAGTCCGACGTCAACAATGGGGAAGGTTCGCCTTCTTAACGACGAATCTTCGACTCCACTGGTGCCGAGGTTCTCGGAGGTTTCATTCCTCGAGAATCCTCCCCCCTCCCCCCAGGTTCTGCCACAGTTACCCAACAGTGGCTGGGTCCTGTCACCTAAATGCACCTGTGGGGTAGATGCTCCGTCTCGATGCGGATCGACAGGGTACTGGCACGTATATGTGTCTTGTAGGCGCACGTGGTCCTTCCGTTGTCTGGTCCGGTCGTCTTCCATCCTGGTGCTAGATGCTGCTCCTTGTGTTGCGCAGGTTGCACGCAATGTTTTGTTTTCCTGCATCATGTTACCGCAGAACTCTAAAAACGCTTCTGGCACCAGGAACTTCATGCCGGATGCGGATGTCATCGCTGCCATCGGCTCGGAAAACTGTGCCAGCATCGTGTCGTCTATCACAGAACTCTGGTTTACTAAATTGACAGAGTCCTGTTGGCTCGGATTTTCTGTGGTTTTACCGCCTGTTATTTCTTTTTCTGTCGGCTGTGGCGGCGCGGTTTCTTTTATTGCCAATCTTGTTGCCTCAAGGTTGGCTCTTGTCGTATTGTCCTCTGCCAGCATGGTTAACGGGTGTGGTTCGTTCATGGATTCACCCGTTATGTTCTCCCATGCTGGTGAAAGGTCTTCCGTGCTGTGTTCTTGAATGAACCTGGTCCGGAGGTTTCCTCTCTTTATGAGCAGGGAATATTCATCCTGCCCTTCTTCCATTTGAAAATCCTCCGGTTCGTATATTCCAAGCAGCCACAGCGACATCCTGTTCATCTTTATAAATTTGGAGCCGCTGGTTTTTAAATTCAGTGTCTGTAGATGATCGTCTACTTCTTTTGCCGTCAAACATTGGCACAAATTTCCGATGGCTTCCTCTATATTCTGCGCCATTTTGAATTCTTGTTTCGCTTGTAGTCTTCTTTACACGCGCCTGAATGTGTATTTCAGAGTGTGGTTGTCTGTGCGGTTTCTATTTAAGGGATCGTTCCCTAAGGCGCACCTCTTAATTTACAAATCAATAAATAAATATATATAAATAATTTATAATATATTATAGTTCTACCTAACCTCCACACTCTGGATTTCACTTCCAGTTGCAGAGGGTTAGATACCAGTCGCTCGGTTTCAAAACGCCCTGGCTGGTTTTCTTTTTAATTTGCCAGTAATTGGTGCTTCGATCCCGATTTAGCACGAATTACTGGTTTGTCACTGTTTCTCAGCTGTTTTACAATTTTACTCTGTAAACAAAATTCAATGCCAGCCAGGTCACCGCGGGCTCGAATCTACCCCTCAGTTCGATTCTTTGTCTCTGGTTCGAATCCCCTGAGGGTATTGTCTATACTAGACTCCACTAGGCTAGCAACTGGTATCGATTGAACGCTCGTCACAAATTTAGTCGAGTGTTCAATCCCCTGATGCTTCTCTTCACAAATTTTTATTACTATTTAAACAAACTATTATTATTGTTTAAACAAATAAGAGTCTCGCTCGCAATTTTATTCCGCCTAGGCGCACCGTTCCTAACTAGTAAAAAGGCTTGTAAAAATTTTTAGAACTTACCAACAGCAATTTTCTCGATTTTCTGCAAAAATCTTCATATTTCCACCCCTAGAGGGTTTGCTGTTGGTTAATTAATGTTCTGTAGTCGCTTCCTAACTAAAAATTAAAAAAAAAATTGGAAAAACGCAAAAAGAAATTTTTGGGATTCGAACTTCGCTCCTTCGAAGTCAAAATTTCGCGATATTCCCAAGCACACACACGTATAGGGCACCAGTTGTCACGGGGTGGATTTTCGGGCTAAGGCACGTTTCACCTACGTTCCTTAGCGGTTCAATTCCATATCTCTCGGTTCAACTCCGGGAGATGTAATAGCCAGATTATGCAACGGACGCTACAACGTCGTGCAATGTTCACCTAATCTGGTTACTTACCGTGCAACACGCAAGTCGAAGACTTGCGCTTTGTTTCTCATCAGTGACTCGAACTCTCCTCTCGTTCACTGGTTCGTGCGCCGGCTGCTCAGATGAAACGATACGTTTTCTCTTACATAACGACCGCGGAGGCGGCGGGGAACGGGGAATGACTAGGTCGCGAAATAATAACTCGAGAGGTTAAATGTTAATAATAAAAGACTATTGTTTATTAAATAAAAGAAGTTGTGGTGTGATAATGGATCAGAAATATAAAAGAAATGAATTTACGTTTGCGTATTCCCTATCTAAACGGTGCGCCAGCACGTTACCTCTGACGTCAGCTGCCTCGGAGACTGACGTCACGCTCGCGGTAATTTACGCCGCGCACGTGAAGTATAATACGCCTCACGTGTGCGGTACTCTACGCGCGCGCTCACCGAGTAAAGGGACGAAGTGTGAGAGCAGTCGCGATCGCCGCGCGACGCACACACGTATAAGTGTGAGAGACAGGGCAGACGGCGGGTTTACACGTGTGCGCACCTGTTGTGCGCACTCTCCGGCTTTGAAAAAGCCGGTGGTTTGACCTCGCGTTTAACCTTGATGAAGTGCGAGCCCGATGCCTACACTCTCTCCTCGCACTTGCTCTCACCGCACGAGAACGCCTACTCGAAGCCGATGTCCAGGTACGACGAGCCTGGACAAGCGGTTACGCGGAGCTAATACGCGGCGCGGAAGAATGCGCGCACGCTTACCTTTTACCCAATTTAGCAACGGCTCAAGTAGTTGATCGGTCTCGGACGTATCTGGTCTTACTTCCTGCGGAATATAAAAATCTTGATGCTGCGGTGGAGCGGACACGATAAGTGCTATTACTTCCTCCAGACACTAAGTAGTTGGAGTGCGGCAGGTGATACTAGCCTGTCGCACTTGAACTTTGCACTTTAACGCGCGAAAACCGCAGAAGTACTTCAATACACTATTTTTGTATATCACGAGCAAAACTCTCGTGATTCGCGCTCTGACAAGGTACTTCTCTTCAAATGAACGAACGAGTCTTCTTTTAATAACGGGCGAAACAAGGTGGAGCGAAACGAAAAGCGGTTGCAGATGCCGTAGCGAACTATAAGTTGGCCGTCGCGGCACGCCGCGGTTCGCTAGTCATCACGTCGATGCAGCTCAGATTCTGCATCGACGTGCCATCTCGCGTTCGCGCGCATGAGTTACTTCAACTACGGCTTATACTCGACGTCGGTACGGCAGGCCGTGACAAGGTATATTTTCACAAATAGTCAAAAAATATTCAAAGAAACTCTATACAAATGAACTTATAATTTAGTTCTTATCGCAATTAATTTTGTTTAAGGATTATAGGTTGAACAATAATGAAAATCTTCAAAAAAATGTTTTAAGCAGAGTGATTTCTGACACCATGAACATTTTATAATAGCAGTATTTTTACATCCTGGTACCTCACAATGAGCTTGGGATCCACCAAAGCTAAAGTCCACCGGATTTAAAAATTCATTTGGTTTATTATCGATATAACCACTTTTATACCAAGACTATTTAAAAAGATTTACGTATCGAGGAGAAGATAACTGATTGTGCACCAGAGAGTGCAATTTAATTTCATTATTTCGTACGTGCAAACTTATATCCTTATCCAACAAAATTACACTATCGTAAAAGTGTCTCACAAAATTTTTCCATATACGAAAACCAAACACATCCAGCGGTTGTATTTTTCCAGTTGTACCTTTAGGAATTTTGAAAAGTTTGATGTTTTTATTATCAGGTTTTTCTCTTTCGACTGCTTCTGTGCAATGTCCACTCCAAGTATCGAGCAATAATATACTATTTTTTCCAACATTTGGAAAAAATACATCCCTTAACCATTTCCGAAACTGATCTAAAAATAAATTGTAAACAAATAAATTTTGCAGGTCATTATAGTAAACTATTGCTATTTGTATTAATATATATATATATATATATATCGATTTATTACATGAAATCAAATTAACAAAAATAAATAATGAAATTCATTGATAATTTACAAGAACTTTTTTATAATTTTCGGAGTTTACGTTAAAATACCTTATTTTAAAAATAATTTACTAATTATTGTAAATCTTTTTTAATATGAGTCTACTGAAATTAAAAGTTTACAAGTAAAATCTTTAAAATAGATATAAGCTACAAGTTTCCGAATACAAGTACACTTTATTTAATTTCACTCACATGATGTCATTTTGCCAGATTTAGATACCATCAAACATACGTTATCTGGCTGAAATAAATTTTTTTGTATTATTGGTCCAAATTCATCTTTAGTCTCTTTTAAAACTATAAATAATGGAGAGAGCAATTTTCCAGCAGCATTAATTGTAGGTAATATTATATAACTATGTGTTGTTGATGAAACAGATTGCACAACACATTCAAAAGTCTTTGTTCCTTCTTCTGCTAATGTACGACCAGTATATAATTCTAATTGAAATCCACTTTGATCAGCATTGTAGGTATTTTCAGTTCCAACTTCTGAAATCAGTAGTTTGATGTCGGCTACAAATTTACTGGCTTCTTGATTTACAGTTTCTTTGTCCTCAAGAGTTTTTTTTGTTATAAATTTGTTGATTTTTCAACTGACAATTCTGTGAGCTTTCTTAAATTTTCGCAGCCAGAAATCACTTGCTTTGAATCTAACATCATTAAATTCTAAATTATTTTTAGCTTCTAAGGCCCACCTACGTATATCAATACCGTGAATAATATGGCCAGCTTCGAGAGATTCTTTGAGATATTTTAAAACAAATTTAGAAATTTGATATAATTTTTCTTTGTAAGTTCCACCTTTGTTGATTTGACTAGCCCATCGACGCAGTTGCCGTTCTGAATGAACTAATTTAAATCGATGTTTAACACTTTCTATACTGCGATTTTTTTTAGTTTTACCTGATCTCCAATATTCGTCTGCTCTTTTTTTATAATCGAAGCTCAACTCTTCATCATCGTATGAACATACATCATAATCTTTTTTTTCATTGAAAATTGCGTCATCTTCAATGGCTTGTACTTCATAATTTTTAAATTGCTCTTGAAAATCTAATGTTTCTTCTTCCATTGTTTCAATCGCATTAAAATTATTCATACTGTTGTATAAAATATTTTCGAATTTTTCAGCTAAATCCATTTCAGCAAGATTAACAGGACTTTCTGGTATCTGAAGCCCTGAGAATGCTGCCAATAATAAATTTATGACGTTGATAGGATTTACCTTCATTTTTTCTATTCTTTGATTTTTATGAAATAATAAATTCTATTGTAGGAAAAAAACAAATAGCGGACTCTCGAAAATTTGTACCTCGCAACAGAACCGAGAAAAATATACTGACTAACTAATCCGTTTTTAGGCAGCCGTGGACTCCAAGCTCACTTGTATCATCTTTGCTTATGCATGTTTACAAGATGGGCTTACAAAAAATCGCTTATTCATATACAGCGTGTCCAAAAAGTCTGGAAACACCCAAATAATTTCTCAGCTGAATTACTATTGGAAAATTTTAAGGTCGCCTTTGTAGTAATTTTTTACGAGGAATCCAATGGTGACCTTGGATTCGACCTTGGACCTCATTTTTGAGGTTATTTCAAGGTCAACCTCATTTTTTTAAATGGTAACCCCTATTTTTTATAGCGGAATCTGAAAGAGCGGAAAATTTTACGTCCGGATATGTATTAAGGTATGAGGTTGAGGTTGCCCCCAGAGGTAAAATTGAGGTCAAAGTATGATTTCTTAAAAATTTCGCGAGTTCAGTGGTAAAACAAAACAAACAAAGGTAAGGTTTGGTAAGTTCGAACGAAGACTTGAAGGTGACCTCTGATTCGACCTTGAACCTCATTTTGAGCCTCATTTTTGAGGTTATTTCGAGGTCAACCTCATTTTTTTAAATGGTAACCCCTATTTTTTAGCGGAATCGGAAAGAGTGTGAAACTTTACGTCCAAACATGTACTCAGAACATAGTTCAAGAAGGACCTTGACGTTCATTTGAAGGTCATTTAAACTTAATGACGGTCTGATCTTGTGTAAACTTTTTAATTTTTTTAAACAGTCTAACATCTTATTTCAAGTGCTCGAATTATTTTCCATCCACTTTTTGATAGTAACCTAATCGATGATCGAAAACACCAACAGTATTTTTGATCATTTCAGTAGGAATGAGAGCTGATTCATTGTAAAATTTTTTGAAGCGTTTAAATATTGAACATTGTTACTTGTTATTTTTCGTATGGTTAGAGTGACAATAAACTATTATTCATTCCATAACCACCACCACAGAGAAGGGTTGGTCATCTTTCAAACATATTTTTTGAAAATTAAAAGTTCTTTTTATTTTCAACTCAAAAAGTATTTTTGGATAAGGTCTACTACGAAGAGCAATAAAAATGAACAAACTCACTGATAGAGAAAGAATAACGATTCTCATGATGAGAGGTTGGGGACACATGCAGCGATCTTATAGGGCCGTAAGAGATATTTTTAATGCTTCATTTAGGGTTGGTGAAACTCCACTATCATTTTCAACAGTTCAAAAAACTGTTAGAAGGTTTGAAAATACCGGCACTATCAGCGATTTACCTCGATCATGCAGACCAATGTCAGCAGGTAACGAAGAGAAATCTTTAGATGTTGTGTTAACATTCACCGAAGATCCGCATACTTCCGTTCGTAGAGCTGCTCAAGTGCACGAAATAAGTAAATCATCTATTCATAACATACTAAAGAGAGAGAAGTTCCATCCATTTAAAGTAACGCTAATACATAAGTTAAATGAAGATGATTTCGATCGTCGCGTTGAATTCTGTGATGATATGATGGCACGCATCGTACAAAATCCAAATTTTCCATCAAATATAGTCTTCTCAGATGAAGCTACATTTCAACTTGACTCAAGCGTAAATAGGCATAACTGTAGATATTGGGCAGTTGAAAACCCTCATTGGGCAAGAGAAGCCAAGTCACAATATCCACAAAAATTAAATGTCTGGGCTGGAATATTAAATAATAGGATTATAGGACCATTTTTTATTGATGGCAATTTAAATGCAGAAAAGTATGAAACTATGTTGCGGAATCAAATTGTTCCTGCTATAAGAGAAATAGCTGGAGAGGACTTTAATAACACATGGTATCAACAGGACGGTGCAGCAGCTCATTATGCACGAAACGTTCGCACATACTTAGATACAGTATTCATTAATCGATGGATAGGACGAAAAGGTGCAATTGAATGGCCAGCTAGGTCCCCCGATTTAACGCCTCTAGATTATTTCTATTGGGGTTATCTGAAGGATCGTGTATTCAAAACAAAACCCTTAAACTTAGATGAATTACGTGAAAGGATCATTGATGAATCAGCTCTCATTCCTACTGAAATGATTGAAAATGCTGTTGGTGCTTTCTATCATCGATTAGGTTACTGTCAAGAAATGAATGGAGAACAGTTCGAGCACTTGAAATAAGATGTTATACTGTTTAAAAAATCAAATGTGAGAGGCAAGGGGACTCACGTAAATCAAGCGCCCCATCGTGAGAGGCAAGGGGACTCACGTAAATCAAGCACCCCATCGTGAGAGGCAAGGGGACTCACGTAAATCAAGCACCCCAAAGGGAACAGATTTTACTACGTCCACGTCGTTGTTCCTGGGTAACGCTAAATGTAAAAAATTGAACTTGACATGACTTTTAAGGACAATGTCAAGGTCACCATTAGATTTCTCGTTGAAAACTACTAAAGAATTAACCTCGCTCAGTGTGATAAAAGTTTACACAAGATCAGACCGTCATTAAGTTTAAATGACCTTCAAATGAACGTCAAGGTCCTTCTTGAACTATGTTCTGAGTACATGTTTGGACGTAAAGTTTCACACTCTTTCCGATTCCGCTAAAAAAATAGGGGTTACCATTTAAAAAATGAGGTTGACCTCGAAATAACCTCAAAAATGAGGCTCAAAATGAGGTTCAAGGTCGAATCAGAGGTCACCTTCAAGTCTTCGTTCGAACTTACCAAACCTTACCTTTGTTTGTTTTGTTTTACCACTGAACTCGCGAAATTTTTAAGAAATCATACTTTGACCTCAATTTGACCTCTGGGGGTAACCTCAACCTCATACCTTAATACATATCCGGACGTAAAATTTTCCGCTCTTTCAGATTCCGCTATAAAAAATAGGGGTTACGATTTAAGAAAATGAGGTTGACCTTGAAATAACCTCAAAAATGAGGTCCAAGGTCGAATCCAAGGTCACCATTGGATTCCTCGTAAAAAATTACTACAAAGGCGACCTTAACATTTTCCAATAGTAATTCAGCTGAGAAATTATTTGGGTGTTTCCAGACTTTTTGGACACGCTGTATATAAATAGAAATCAGGAAAATATTTACCTAAAAATAAGTATTTATGAAAAAGTACAACTGAAATATAATGTGATATGCCTAAATACGCAAACATAAATATTCTAAAATTATAAGTGAACTATAATTATCAAGCAGTGATATATAAAAAAAAACTAATTGCAAAATATACCATGAAAATAATTTTAATCCTGGCTCAGCTTTTAAAAGCTTTTCTGCATACAAATATTTATGCAAAAATAATAAAAATATAGTCATGTAATTATTTATTCCTCTATTTATCTTATGCTATTATATTTTGAACATTAAAATAACGAAATTGTCAAATTCTTTGTCAGTGATTTTTATTCATTAAATAGAAAATTGAGCCTGTAGACAAATCAATCTGCAATAAATAAAATATCCATGATTATTTATTCTGATTATACGCACCATACACCTCCAAATATTTATTTCAAAGTTACTAATTGTAAGTATACGTGCCCAAGGGGCTCCTAAACCCCAATAATGTTGTTATTAGAAAAAATCCTAAAACAAGTCAACTTTGATTTTAAATTTTAATAATAATTATTTAATTTTATTGCAAATATTGTACACAAAAAGAAAATTAAAAAAAAAATTTTTTCCGAAATAAAATATAAGGGTAGCTAATTTGGCATTCCAAAGAGAAATATTTTTCATTTTGTTTCATTTTAAATTTGAATCTGAACTTGGGATATTCAGATAAAACCTATTTTAGGGGTGATTTTTAGGGGTGCGTTTTACCCCTTTAATAGGAAATTGGGCCCATAGAAAAAATAGCCCAAATAAAAATAAATTATGCATTATATATAACTTAAAATATTAATTTTAATAGTTTGAAAGTATTTTGTGCCTAAAGGGTTGTTTACCCCTGATGACGTGTTTATTTGCAAAAACCCTGAAATACGTAAACTTTATTTTTTATTTTAAGTCAAAAAATGATTTTTATAATAATTAATTAATTTTATTGCAAATATTATATGCAGAAATAGTTTAAAAAATAAGGTTTTTCTAAAATAAAAAGTAAGGGTTGCCACCCTCGGGGACCAAACTATACTTGATGGTTACATAATTCAAGGAGAAATATTTTCCATTTTGTTTCATTTCAAAATATCGTTTAGAACTTAAGATATTAAAAAAAACCGTTTTCGGGGGTAAACTTTAAGGGCGGCTTTCACCCCTTTAATAAGGGATTGGGCCGATAAAAGAAATTGCGAGTCTCTTATTTTTCGGTTCTCTACAACTGATCAAAAATTCAGGAAAATCGGAGGCTGACACCTCGATCGGTTTCCTTGTAAGCTGACGCGCACATCGAATGATTACATAATGATTACGTAAGTTTTACAATAGAGTTTTCAAAATAAACATTCCAATGCTATTAAAGCTTTCATGAATGTTCATTATAAAATTGAACAAAATGAAAAAACTGATTATCTATCATTGATCATACTTTTTAACAACAATTGCTTTATTCTAAATATAAAAAGTAGTAAGTTCACTTTATATTTCAAGTTTTACATTAATTTCTCAAATATAAATATCCGTGTGCCATATAATCTATGCTTATATTACTACCAATATTTTTTTAACTTTTTTAATATAAGTTGTAACGCGGTAAAATGTCGGGTACCTTAGAGTAAAAGTAAAAAGTGCACGGCAGTCACGGCCAGCTACGCCTCGGCACGCGACGACGTACGCGCCCACACATGTGCGCGCCTCTCCCTCCCCGCTGCCTTTCTTCACGCGCTACTCCTTCCCCTGCTCCTTCCCGCACGTATCCAGCTTTGGCCAGGAGACGGAGAGAGACCAGCAGCAGCTACAGCGAGGACAAGCGGTAGCTGGAGCAAGAGCGAGCTTCGCTCTCCTAGGCCCATGACAGCAGCAGCCGATGCCGGAGGAGAGAGAGGGAGAGATGCACTATGCCGTAGCGCCATTGGCCGTCCATAAGAGACACCGTGCGTGAGCATCGAAAGCCGTGTGGACTGCTCGCTCGCGCCGCGGTGAAGAAGTCGGCCGATCGGCGAACTGGAGCAGCAGAGCAGTGTGCGTGCGGACCGGCCGGCATGCATTCTGTCGCCTACCGCCATGCTGCGTGCTCGCGTTAAGCTTGCGTACCGATAGTGTCTGGAATACGCCACTCCGAGCGCATCCTCGCTGGAATCACGAGAGAAGAGAGAGAAAGGAGCGAGTCAGTGGGCTGGGCAGTGTCGACGTCCTGGCCGAGGTTTGCCGCCTTTATTTTCCCGTCTCCGGTTTCCACGCGTGTGTGTGTGCGCGCGTCCGCGTCGGAAGTCATGAGACTCCGAATTCGCGCAAGCTGCAGCACGTGCTGTAGCTGGATCATAGAGTTAGGGTTTCTACACCCAGCGGAGCTAGACAGCGAAGGCTTACCGTTCGGTGCAAGTGACGCGTGCATCTGGCGCCCAGTTTGTACAACAGAGATTTAGTCTGAGTTTTGTTTAATAAACTTAGTTCTTGTTACCCGTTGTTCGGTGGTTTAGCAATTACCAGCGAACCTCTGCCTTGATCCCCGGCACAGCGTTACAAAGTTTATCCGATAAGACAATTAGCCAATCTTTTAATTTGTTTAAAACATAGTTGCTGATACATACCGTAAGAATAATCTGCCATTATCAAGAAATAATATTTTTAAGCAATATCTAACAATTTTATCGTATAGCTTGTAACAGACAAGCTCATATATATATATATATATATATATATAACGCGTGAAGGGATATCATGCGCGAGCATGCGTATAACTATCGCGAGAGAGTCAGAGGATGAGGCAGAGCGACTGGCATTCCCACTACTCCGCATGAGTGCGTGAAGAGAGGGGCGGCGCGCGGCTTCTCTGCGCCTTCCGCACGCATAGCCTATTCAGCTAGCGCTCCCCTCTCCTCGACTCTCTTTCTTCTCCTTCGCGAGCGAGCGACCGATTGTACAGTGCGAGCTTGAAGAGGCACTCTCATTCTGGCAGTCTTGCCGTGCCACACGTCTTAACCCGTCGGTGCGCAACGCAAGGCGTGCGCCGAACGATGGAGTCATTTCCTTTCCTATTCATTACTGCCGAATTCGAGGCCGATAAGCAGTTGATGAGCCCCGCCGTTACACAACGCAAGGCGTGTCGCGAACGGGTATATCACTCCAAATAACATAATATTCCTCCAACATTCAACCCACGTGGCCGAGTCCGCGGCGTATCCGTGCAAGACGCACGCACGCACAACGACGAAGCTCGTGGGATTATCCTTCCCACAAGCGAATCTAATCTCAGGTCCGCAAATTACCCGACTCATCACCTACTATCTAAGTGACAGTTCACAACATGGCGTCCGAACAGGGACCTGAGGTCGTTAGATTGGCACGGGTAGATAGGATTTGGTAGGAAAATATTGAAAGTGTGTAAAAGAATAATCTTCTCTCGGAATAAACGGAAAAAAATCCTATTTCACGTATAAAAGTGCGTATAAAAATAATGGTAAGTCTAGCGATAAAGTTTCAATGTAGAATGTGAATATTCAGTAAATTCGGTCGCGAGTGAACGGGAAAAACTCCTGTTTTGTAAATTAAAATGAGTAAAAAAACCGCTGCCAATACATTGGCACTTAGCTTCCTCAAAATAATGTATTTATTCATTTCTTTTTAATTTTTTATAACAATAATTAATTGTATCATACCCAATTTTCTTTATGAATATTCGTAATAAATTAATATATATTTTTCGAAAATTCATTCTTTTTCTCGTGCGACAACCCGATATTTTTATAAATCAATTTTTTCAAAATATTTTTTCAAAATCACATGTTCAATTAGTTTTATTTTAAACCTCAAATATCTTTCGTCGTAATAGTTCGATTTTATTGGGCAACGAATTCATTTTAAAGATTTTAAAAAATACATCTCTCCCAAATTTTAGGACTATTGGTTGATTTTCTTAATATTGTTATCGCGTGACAACAAAACTCCTACTTTTTTATAAAACATTGTTTTTTTAAAAAACAAATAAAGATAATCTTTTGAAATTTCAACCAAATATATTCTTCAATGAGTATAATAAGTGGTTAAAACTTTAAGTCGATAAATCAATTATTATTTGAAAAATTTATTAAATAATTTTGAGCACATTTTCGTTAATAATAAATGACAGAGTGAAGATAATTTAAATATTAAAAAAAGAAAATGTACATAATTTAAATACCTTTCAATAAAAATTTATGATGTTAAGTAATAATATCTGTAACATATTAAATAAGTGGCCGACAACGGTTGCGTTTACCCTATTATTATATTATCATCAACAAAATGCTCATTAATTAAATTTTTTTTTTCAAATAACTTGTGTATAATATAATAACTGTTTTATACATAAAACACAAATAATACAAATTAAACACAATCATAATCGTTAATATAGTGAAGATGATGTTAATGATTATGATAAAATTATGATAAAATTAGTTTAAGATTATGTTAAGATTATGTGACAAAATGCTACAAGTTGTGTGCACACTATAATTTTTTAATAAACTTTCACTTAATGTGCATAACTTGTCCACTCTTTTTTGTTATATTTATTTTCAGATTGAATAAAACCAAATTTAACATAAACTGAATTTGAAAAAATATTTTATTTCAAATATATTATTTTTATATCGCCAAAAGCATTATAGTTCCATTATAGTATGGCGATAGTTGAAAACGTAGTTAGGGTAGTTAAACATTCATCTGATAAGTTCGCTCATTCGCTAGTAGTAGTAGTGTTTTAGTGGCCTTGGTACTTAACTGAGCCGCCGATATGCCATATCATGTACGTATTTATACTTCAAGGTAGTGCACTTTTTTTTGTTAGCTAAGCCTATAGATATTTTTCGGACGCTACCGCGCCAACTACTGGACCTATAGTTTCAAGTAGGTTCCGAACCACTGTGACCACGGTGAAACTAAGCACATGAACAATTCGTGTGCCGGCTTTTTCACGGGAGCGGGAATCGAACCCGCGATCTTTTAGGTACGATCCTCATTCGCTACACATAACCTTTAGATGGCGCTTGGGCAGATCGAAAATAGTTACTAGTCCAGCTTGCAGCATCCACTGCTGCCACTCTGCCACTGAGTATCAGACTACCATCTGTTATTGCTGTATATTACGTTATCCCTGGTGCTTTATATATTGAATCAGTTGTAACCACATGGACACATGGTTTTTCTTCAAAACCGAATTTTCCTAATCAATGTTCTATACAAAAAATTTCGATATTTTGAGTAAAAAATAAAGATAATCTTTTGAAATTTCAACCAAATATATTCTTCAATGAGTATAATAAGTGGTTAAAACTTGATCGCGCTGTAAATTACCATCAATAAAAAACAAAAGCAAGTGAACAACATGCACGCATAGCACGTGTTATTTCCATTTTCTAGTATAGATATATCCAAAAAATTACGATTTGAAAAGAAGGCTAAATCAGTTTTATCCTCGAATATCTCTGAAATTCATAAACGAATTCTTTTACTCTAAAACCGCATATAATAAAAAATATACACTCTACATCTCCGCCAAATTTAAAAAAAATTAAAACACGTTTTCGCTAGTTATCAGGCGACAAATAAAATAACTTTGTAAAAGAGGAAAATTTTGAATATCAAAAAGTAATCGTACGATCTTGATGAAAATTCACATACATAATATCTATATCACATACAAAATTGTCTAGAAATCTGCAGCTGATTCATAGAACCGTTCTCGAGAAATTACGATTTTAAAAAAAAGTTAAAAAAATTTTAACCTCAAATATCTCTGAAATTTATGGACCAATTATTTTGCCCAAAGAACTCAACCAAGACCTATCCAAAATCTACCTCCACAAGGAATTTTGAAGAAATTACGACAATTTTCCCTCTGGAATCGTTGGACATAAAAAACTCATTTTTTTCATTTTTCATGATTTACGTTTCTGTTAATAACCAAAAAACCGTGATAGCTAGAAACTTTTTTTTAGAAAATATAGGTATTTTAATTCTCTTTTAAATGCTACCTATCCCATTCTTATACATACAGCCGTTCTCGAGAAATTACGATTCGAAAAAGAGGTTACAAAAATTTTAACCTCAAAAATCTCTGAAATTTATGAACCAATCATCTATCCCAAAGAAAGGTGCAGGTGGCAACCAAAAATCTACCTCTACAAGGAATTTTGAAGTGATTAACAAAATTTGACTCCCGTAAATTATCGCCACCTAAAACGCATTTTTTTCATTTTTAAATTTTTTTCTCAAAACTAACCAACAGAATGGATTCAATTTTATACAGATTATAGCTATTCATAATCTCCATTATCATGATTTTTCTCAAAAAAATTGACCATTTAGTTTGGGAGTTATAAGGATTTAAAAAAAAACGTTTTTGTTAATAACAAAATAACCGTGATAGCTAGAGAATTTTTTTTTTAAATATAGGTTTTTTATGCTCTTTCGAACGCTACACATCCGATTATAAAATTTAAATCCAATCATTAAAAAAAATCAAAAATAAATTTTTCGAAAATGAAAAATTCGACATAAAACAAAAACGAATCAGTTAGTCGTACAAAATTATTTTTTTCCCGAATTTTTCCCGAAAATAAAGCGGACACACTGTCACGGCCTGCCGTACCGACGTCGGTAATAAATCGGCAATAAATAAGTTCGTGGTAACGAACGTTAGATGGCGCCTAGATGCAGTATTGGAGCTGTATTGAGAGCATGACGAAGGTGCCGGCGGAGACGTGACCAGCATTAATGTGGTTTGTTATCGTTCGGACAGAAACGCGCGCGGAAGTGAATTCGCGGAGAGATCGCGTTTCCCGCGATAAGTAGTGAAGTGTTTCACTGTTTCAACCTCAGGAATGCAGGCGTGATGCATCCTGAGGCTAATATCATTGTTCGAGAGATGTATTATTCTGTACTTTCGATGGAAACACGAGAAGAACTCAGATAGTGCTACAGGCTAGGATCACCTGTCGCACTATCAAACCAGCAACATCCTCTTGCAGTAAGCCTGTTCGCCTGGCATGAGAGCAGCAGAGAGTATCACGAGAGTTGATAGTACGAAGCCGGATGAGCAGCAAGGATGTCCGCGAGGAACCTTGGCCACACCGTATCAATGTAACCTAAAATAACGGTAAGCGTGCACGTATCATCCGCGCCACGAGTAATTACGTGTAACCGCTCATCCAGGTTCGTCGCACCTGGACAGCGGCTTCGATTAGGCGTTATTGTGCGGAGAGAGCAAGCGCAGAGAGCACAGGTCCGCGACTTATTTTGTAGAAGGTTACCGGCAAGGTTTGGCTTGCCGGCAGTTCGTAACTGGCAAATGCGCGTAAGAAGTGCTCAGACGACACAGCGTAGTAGCCTGATCTCTCTCGCGCTAGGTTAAGTGTGTGTGTGTCGCGCAGTGAGTGCGACCGCTCTCATCACTCACGTATTCGACAATGACTGCGTGACGTAGAATACTGTGTACGCGCGGCGTATGACACCGCGCATGCGCGGCGTATATTACCGCGAGCGTGACGTCAGCCTCCGAGACAGCTGACGTCTGATTATATGTGCTGGCGCACCGTCAGGCAGAATCTAACCATGTTTTAACGTAGTCATTTTATTATACAGACTTTTAATCATCATTTAACTTTATCATCTTTTATTTAATAAACAATAGTCTTTTATTATTAACTTTAACTGCTCGAGTTATTATTTCGCGATCTTTGTCATTCCCCGCTCCCCGCCGCCTCCGCGGTCATTACGTAAGAGAAAACGTATCGTTTCATCTGAGCAGCCGGCACACGAACCAGTGAACGAGAGGAGAGTTCGAGTCACTGGTGAAAAACAAAGCGTAAGTCTTCGACTTGCGTGTTGCACGGTAAGTCACCAGGTTAGGTTAACATTGCACGACGTTGAAGCGTCTGTTACCTAATCTGGCTACTCAATCTCCGGGAGTTGAACCGAGAGATACGGAATTGAACCGCTAAGGTACGCAGGTGAAACGTGCCTTAGCCCGAAAATCCACCCCGTGACAACACACACACACACACACACACACACACACACACACACACACACACACACACACACACACACACACACACGCACACACACACACACACACACACACACACACACACACACACATACACACACACACACACACACACACATACACACACACACACACACACATCCATACAGACATTTTCTAAAATCATGTGACACAAATTTCTAACACCTTTATTCATGTTTCTAGAGCAATTTAAAGAAAATTAAAATTTTACTATTATAAAGCTTCCTCTATGAGGAAGCAAAACGATAAGTTTGGTGATAAAAAACAAAAAACGGAGAAAGCTAAAAATTAAATATTGCACGCAAATGGTCAAAAGAATTAACTATAAATTACCTACAAAATTAAATATTGTCTTATAATTGAATGTAAGTAAATGAAATAATGAGCGTAAAACTTTCAAAAGAAAAAAGATTATGGTTTTATAGTAGAAAATTATTAAATAATGAAAGATTTAAAATATAGCAAACGGAAATTTAGGAGATGACAATTCAACGGGAAATAATATTCCGAAATAAGTAAATTCCTTTATTGTTGCACGTGTTGACCGGATTACCTAGCTTAGGTCAGGGAACACAACAAGTGCATGTTATTTCTTTCAAGTCTATAGGTATTTTTGTGAGCGTAAAGCAGTATTCAAACTTATTAGACGTGTTATGCTTATTTCACATTGGATTTTGTATTTACGTATTCAAATTTATTTTTCTAATTAGAATTTTCTTAATAAATTAAAATAATTAATGAAATGTATGGAAATTACAATCATTCCACTTTTACAAAATTATAGTAATAAAATAATGTTATCAGAGAATTAAATATTCAATCTAGCAATTTTTTTTGATTGATTAAAAAATTTATAAAGTAAAAATTTTTTTTTGTTGTTTTGAATTGAAGAAAATAACGGAACTATATAGGGATCAGGAAATCATGGAAACGAAGTTAAATAGGATTTTAGCGATAGTAATCAATGATCCCGAAAAGGTAGAAGAAATTAATACGCATTTACAGGCATGCCCAAGAAAAGATGAATTGGAGGCTTTGTGGGAGAGTGTAAAATCGTGGACCACAAAAGTGGAAAATATGAACCACGAATTGAAAGAATTGAAAGAATTTGTAGAAAATGACAACTTAATTATTGAAGTTAAAAATAATTTATTAGAAAAACTTAAAGAAAGTTGTGATGATTTACAATTACAAATTGAACAATTAAGAAAGACTAAAATTAATAATGATAATAGCAGTAATGTAAATACTCCTATAACTTCAGAAAATCAAAGATAAAGATACCGATTCCATCTTTCAAGGGTACGCACCAAGAAAAGGCCAGTTCAATTCCTAAACGATCTAGATAAATATATTGCGTTCATGAAAATTAATTTTACAGAAAGTATTCAAATTGTTTCTCAAGCATTAGATGGAATAGCCAAATATTGGTGGTATATCTACGAAAGTGGCGTACGGAAATACGAGCAATTTAAAAATTTATTCAAAGATATATTTTGGAATTCAACAATACAACGACAGACGCGTCGAAAAGTTGAATTTGGAACGTTTTACGTGCAATGCGGGCGCAAATTAGATAGAGTTACCTACACGACAACGCTATTTGGTTACGCTAAAGAATTAGAGTTAGCATATTCCGAGGAAGAATTAACCAAAAGGTTAGCAGATCACTTCGAGAAAGGGATCCGACACGCTTTCACGGGTCAATAAGTAAATCAAAGAATACTCTTTTTCAAATTCCAATGGATTCTGATAATGATGATAAAAGGGCTCTAGGAAGAAAAATTAATCGCGACCAAAATAAAAGTGAAATAAAAATGGATGAGAAAATCGAAAAATACTCTCAAAATCCAAATCAAAATCAAAACGAAAATAAAAATCAACTAAGAAAATCGTGGCAAACGAGAAATATAAACGCTGTATAAATTCAAAATAAAAATAAAAGTTCACATCACCTACTATCTAAGTGATAGGTCACAAGCTACTATTCAAATTTCTCTTCAAACATTTTTGTAGCGAGGTACACAATAACAGAGATGTATTCCAAAGATCCTGTAAAAAAAGAGGTCAGAACAAATTATCAAATTTCTACAAACAATAATATACATGAGTATTTATTTAAAAAAGAAAGCTACTTATCTGAAACTGCCAAATGATGTTAGAATTCCAGATATTAATATTGTTACATCTTTAGTTGCCAAATGCAATTTACGTTTTTACAAACTTATAACTTTGATAGAAAGAGAACATTGAAAGAACAGTGTCCTACATGAATGTCTCATATAAACAACTACTCTTAAGGCGAGTCTACATTACATTTATCTAACTTGCCAAAAAAACTTGTCCGAAATTTTATTTACCCACAGCCTACGGTCTATAGCATTAGAAAATTAGACAAGCAAGTTTTTCATAACTGTGATAATTGGTTAAAATTTTGAGTGGATTGGTCAAATATTCTCTGAGTAACAGATATTCGAAAATATTTTAAAAAAACTTTTAACCTCCAATATCTTTTTTTGGGCAATTTGAAGATAAAAAAAAAGCTATATCTCTGACAAATTTATGGATGATTGAAAGATTTTTACTCGTGTTATCGTGCGACAACAAAAACGCAAATTCCTTCTAAAATAATTTTTTTTCTAAGCAATAAATGAAGATAATCTCTTGAAACTTTAACCAAATATAGTCTTCAGTGAGTTGAATAAGTTCTTACAATTTCAAGACGATAAATCAAGTATTCTCTGGGAAAACGTGATTCAAATATTTAAAAAAAAAAATGTTTAACATGACATATCTTTGGTCGTAATGGTCCAATTTTTGGGGCAACGAACTCGATTTGACAATATATAAAAGCTACATCTATCTCAAATTTCAGGATGATTAAATGATTTTTACTCTTGTTATCGTGCGACAACGAAAACGCAAATTTTTTCTAAAATAATTTTTTTTGGAAAACAAATGAAGATAATGTCTTGAAATTTTAACCAAATATAGTCTTTAATGAGTGTAAGAGGTGGTTAAAATTTTAAGTTGATAAATAAAAAATTTTTTGAGAAATTAATTTATGAAATATAAAAACAATTTCCTTAATAACAAATGATAGAGTGAAGATAATTTAAATATTAACTAGGGGGGCTACGTCCCCCAGCATGCCTTCGGCAAGCCATCCCCCCCGCCCCCACACACATCTGCTCCTCGCTTCGCTCGTCGCCCGCCCCCTCCCTATGTAAAAACGAAGTTTTTACATAATAGGCACGACCGCAATACTCAGGAGAACCTTGTATTTTTATAAAAGCGAAAATTGATTAATAATGTCATTACGAAGGGCAATGCACTCATGACTTTGCATACTATTAAAAAAAAAACATAGTTTTTGTTACCATATGGCAAACAGTAAAGCTAATAAGCGAAAAATTTACCGTCTAAAAACATTAGTGATCGTCTCTTACAGACATGTTACCGCGCAATGGTTATCAAGTCATGTCATATTGTTCGTGAATAACGTATTACGTATAATGTATAGATGTTTATGCAATGTGATGACAATGCTAGCTTGATTTTACGCAATTCGCAATAATCGCAATAAACGATATAAAAATTACAACATCATATATTCACATGGGTAACGTGTATATCATCGCCAATCACGTGATGGCGGTGACACTGCTGGCTTGTTGGCTTTACCCATGTGAGGGTGCGCGCATGCGCATGCGCTGCAGCTCACCTGCTCGTCTCGTCTGGCTCGTCAGCTGATAGTCGTAGCTTCTTTGCGTAAGCGACACGGCGCCGCGGATGATGCGAGAAAAAAGCTGTGCCGAACTTCTAGTGAAAAAGTTTCAGTGCGGAGTGAACACAAGAAAGCTGCCTTATACTACGTAAGTATTATCGCTACAGTGCTTCGCTTCCTATCTGGCTCTCACTCGCACCTTGTCAACCATGTGCGCACGGCAGTACGGCATACGGCAGTCGTCAATGTTTATATCTGCAGTCACTGTGTTTCCTAAATTGCTGTATGGATCGATATTGATGTTGGTCGAGTTCTCTGCTAATTAAGTTGTGGTCTTATCCTTCAGTAAGTATTATTTCAATAATACTAGCTCCTTTCTAATCTTGCAGGGTTTTCATCTTTTTTTCACAAGGACATTTTGTTAAACTTTGAGCAAGGGTCAAGGAGGTCTTAGTTGGAAGTGCACATGAGCCTTTTCGACTTTCAAGTATACAAATACCTTTCCTTTCTCTAAAAATATCTTCAGCTTTACACACGTCACCATATCATGCATGCTGAGGGATTATATACCATGTTTCAGATCTAAATAATCAGCAAGTGTGGAGTTACAGCATTTTCTGTGTGCTTTTTGAGGAAATTATTAAGACAGAAAAGTAATTTCCTCCAATTTGGCTAATTGAGTATATCTGAAACTTAATGTACAATGCCTGAACATGCATTCCATTGTGTATGAACATTCTTGTAAACCTTGAGAAAGGGTGAGGAGGTTTTAGTTGAGAATACACATGCGCTTTCTCGACTTTTGAGTGCAAAGATCCCTTTCCATTCGCTACAAGTATCTTCTACTTTCTATACATGATGGAATACATGCTGAGGGACAGAATAACAAGATTTAGATATGCATAATCAGCAAGTCTGGAGATATTGCAATTTCTGTGTCTTTTTCAAGAAATTTTTGAGAAAAATGTCATTTTCTCCGTACTGGCTGATCGAGTCGACCTGAAATTTCATACACAATCCCTCTGTATGTATTGTATTGTTTGTGAACATTCTGGTAAACTTTAAGTGAGGGTGAGGAGGTCTTAGTTGAGAATACACATGCGCTTTCTCGACTTTTGAGTGGAAAGATCCCTTTCCATTCCCCACAAGTATCTTTAACTTTCTATACATGATGGAATACATGCTGAGGGACAGTATATCAAGATTTAGATATGCATAGTCAGCAAGTCTGGAGATATTGCAATTTCTGTGTATTTTTCAAGAAATTTTTGAGAAAAATGTCATTTTCTCCGTACCGGCTGATTGAGTCGATCTGAAATTGCATACACAATCCCTCTGTATGTATTGTATTGTGTGTGAAAATTCTGGTAAACTTTAAGTGAGGGTGAGGAGGTTTTAGTTGAGAATACACATGTGCTTTCTCGACTTTTGAGTGCAAAGATCCCTTTCCATTCCCTACAAGTATCTTAAACTTTCCATACATGATGGAATACATGCTGAGAGACAGTATATCAAGTTTCAGACCTACATAATCAGCAAGTCCGGAGATATTGTAATTTCTGTGTCTTTTTCAAGAAATTTTTGAGAAAACTGTCATTTTCTCCGTACCGGCTGATTGAGTCGATCTGATATTGCATACACAATCCCTCTGTATGTATTGTATTGTGTGTGAACATTCTGGTAAACTTTAAGTGAGGGTGAGGAGGTCTTAGTTGAGAATACACATGCGCTTTCTCGACTTTTGAGTGCAAAGATCCCTTTCCATTCCCTACAAGTATCTTCAACTTTCTATACATGATGAAATACATGCTGAGGGACAGTATATCAAGATTTAGATATGCATAATCAGCAAGTCTGGAGATATTGCAATTTCTGTGTCTTTTTCAAGAAATTTTTGAGAAAAATGTCATTTTCTCCGTACCGGCTGATTAAGTCGATCTAAAATTGCATACACAATCCCTCTGTATATATTGTATTGTGTGTGAACATTATGGTAAACTTTAAGTGAGGGTGAGAAGGTCTTAGTTGAGAATACACATGCGCTTTCTCGACTTTTGAGTGCAAAGATCCCCTTCAATTCTCTCAACATGTCTTGGTAAATATATAGTGCCATGAATGATCTTATCGACACGCTAACACTATATTGTGAGTAGTTTGCTGTGAGAATGTTTTCTCGTTTACTTTACAGCTAGCATCTATCCTGCAATAATTTTCTACCCGTTTGACAGGAGTGTGGCTTCTCTGTACTCCTTCCGTTGCCAAGTTATTCTTGTTGTAACTATGTTTTGGGCCTAGGACGAAGAGCTCCTGCAGGCAACATCACGGCGTCCTAAACACCTGCAGCTAGCGTTTTTTATTGGGACTATATGTTGGATTGATTGACATATTTTATGTGGACATTGACAACCTCTGAAATCGTTGAAAAAATTATCTGGTGAGTAGCTTACTGTAAGAAAGTACATTGGCTTATACTTTTCAGCTAGTATCTATCCTGCAATAGTTTCCTACTCCTTTGACAGGAGTGTGGCTTTACTGTACTCCCACCGTTGCTAAGTTATTCTTGTTGTAATTATGTTTTTGGTCTAGGGCGAAGAGCTCCTGCAGAAGACAACACGTCTTCATATAATTGTTCTTTCCTCGAGAGCGTCATTATGTGTTGATATTTACTTTGAGGATGTCTTTTCAAACTTCATTTAGAAGAATATAGGAATGATAGAAATCTGCTTTTATAATGCATTTCAGGCATCTTATGTATATTTAAGCTGATTTTATCTTTTTTTTTGTAGGTATAATTTAATAAAATGAAAAAATAAGTCATGCAATTTCTCAGATTTAATTCAGGCACTGCTTGTGTATTTTTTATAGAACTGTATTTTTATTTTTTTTATTAAATTACATGTACTTTCAAAAAGGTAGAGTCAACTCAAAAATACATGGAATGTCTGAGATGCATTACTGAAGCCGGTTTCTATCATTCTTAGTCTTTTGGATTAAGTCCGGACAAATCACCTCAAAGTAAATATCGATAATATTGAATGCTCAATACACCTACTAAATCTGACAAGTGGCTTTTATATTGTAGGAGCCGGATGAATTTTCTTATTAAGATTTTCATTTTAGTCCGTATACTGTAGTGTAGTGTAGTGTGAGTGTGTCTGAAACTTCTATACATCTATAGCTTGTCCAGCCATAACAATAAATTTGAATACGTGTAAAAATTGTGAAAAAAGTTATTTTAATCTGTAAAATTCAGTCGAATTGTAGTAGTTAATGAACAATGAGCTTATCCATTAACTACCAGTATTAATTGACTTTTAGAGGTTATAGAGAACTTTTCATAATTCTGACAGGTTTCCAGAATATTTATTTAAGCATACTCTATAAATCTTTCGGACAGGCTCACACTACATGGCCCTTCAGATTTCATAAGAGAAAAACTATTTAATTAATTAGGCTGAAATTTACAACATGAAAAGATAAATTAATCCTGCTCCTGTAATATTATAAAAGCCACCAGTCATATTTAGCAGGTGTACTCATCATTCAGTGTTGGCGTAAATGTGATTAAGTATAAAAATAATAGAACTCTGCTTCTATAATGTATTTCAGGCATCGTATGTTTTTTTAAGCAAATTTCGTCTTTCTAGAAGTAGGTATAATTTAATTTAAAAAAATATCCGTGCGATATGTAGTCCATTATTTCACCCTGTTTATCGCACTTGCTACGCTCGTGCGCTAATCTCACGGTGCGATAATGAACTGCTTAGCGCACAGATAGACGTGACAGCGGACTTAAGGCAGACAGTGTTATAAAAAATTGTACGATACTAATGCGTTAAGTAACACATTACACGCCGTGAAAGGATCCTCACTACGCTCGGGCCTTAACTTTACGCCATGAAATAATGGGCCACTTATCGCTCTTGTATCGTAATGTATTAGTACGATAAATTTTTTATCGATATTTATTCATTAATTAAAAAAACCTCTTTCAATTCATTGTCCCATAGTTTCCTCAACCTTCATATGTTGATTCTTGTAATTAATATTTAATAACGAAATTTATAAATCTACGACAACAAAGAATTTTGAAGCGATTAAGTCATTGTTACTCCTGTAGTCGTTGGATATACAAAAATCAATTTTCATTTTTCAATTTTTTTCTAAAAAACTAACCAACAAAATGAATTAAAACATTACAGATTATATTTATTTATGTTATCCATTATCATGATTTTTCTCAAAAAAAATTGACCGTTTAGTTTGGGAGTTATAAGTATCTAAAAAAAAAAACACGTTATTGTTAATAATTTTTTTAGAAAATATAGGTATTTTAATTCTCTTTCGAACGCTACCCATTC
Organism: Torymus aiolomorphi; assembly: GCA_036365515.1. Taxonomy (NCBI): domain Eukaryota; kingdom Metazoa; phylum Arthropoda; class Insecta; order Hymenoptera; family Torymidae; genus Torymus; species Torymus aiolomorphi. The sequence continues at coordinate 190,962,110 of CM070873.1, forward strand.
GATTCGAATAACTCGATCCTATCATTAAAAAAAAAATCAAAAGCAGTTTTGAGAAAAATCGAAAATTTGAAAAAAAACAAAAACACATCGCTCCAATAAAAAAAATGGATTTTGACCGGAAAATGAGACCTGCCCGGTTAAAATTGACCGAGTAAAAATTGAGATCTAGGCGTACACACACACACACACACACACGCGCGCGCGCGCGCACATACACACACACACACAGACACACTACACACACACACCACACACACACCCACACACACACACACACATACACACACACGCACACACACACATTTTTCAAAAACCATGTATTTTGTTTCCTAACATCTCGGAACACAATTATAACATGTTTTTACAACTCAAAAATTTAATGTTACAAAGCTTCCTCTAGGAGGAAGGAAGATGTTTAATTGAGAAATAAATGAAATCTATGAAGTCGTTTTTGAATTCGAATTGTCTACTCTAGTAGCAAGCAGGGTCAAACCTTTCTTATTATAATAATTGTTGTAAAATTATATATATTAAGGAAGTCCATACTAACAAATTGTCAATTTCTGTACCAAGATTGATACCTCATTTTTTTTCTATCTATTTTATAGCTACAATTTTATTTAAGTAAAATTTCTTCTTTCTTAGTTGGATTAAATAAACTGTAAATAAATTAAAATAAAATAATTAATTTCTTTAGTAAGGTCGTATTTCAGAAAGAAGTTTATATATATCGCTGTTGGTATATACTTTTTTTTTTAATATGTCAGTAATTTTATTTCAGGAGGATTAATTTCAGGGGGGTGTGGATTTCCCTCCACACCCCCCTGGGTGGGGGCTTTGTCCCCTACGCCCCCACATCAAACCCAGTCCAGGGCTCTGCCCCTGGACCCCGCCCTGCGCCCCACATCAAACCCGCCATACCTCAGTACCTACCAACAACAAACTTTATTGTTTCTTTTATTTTGTTTTATTTAGATGGGACATTTCAACATAATAACTATATCCTCAAGGCTTTTCATTCATGGTCACAAAATGATTTCGTAGATTAATTCGTCATCGAATATCATTTAATGTGTGATATCAGGAATATGGTTACGAGTCGTGAGGATGGAATATTATATTTGCTTATTCTTTGGCTCAATTTTATATTTAATCAAAAATTTAATCTTTGTTTTTTAATTTTATTTTTAAGGTTTAAACTTGAAGGACTTCTATTAATCACATTGTTAATAGAAGATTGGATTATATACAACATTAGCTGCCTGTCTACGGCCAAGTTTTAGAAAAAAATAATTTGTTTCTTGGGCCAACTTAGAATAATTTTAAGTGAAAAAACATTTACGGATTTAATCTTTTAATTTTTGTTACTTCAACATCAATTTATATTTCTTATTATATATTTATTAGTGTTTTAGTTTATATAATATTTGGCAGTTTGTAAACAATAGATATTTCTTTTTTTTAAATTATGTTTTCAATGTGTTTATCTCATTTTATATCACAGTGTGACCTAAGTCCGCACTTAAGTCATGCCTACCCGTGACTTAAGTAGTCGATTATTGCACCGTGAGGTTAGCGCGCGAGCGTAGCGAGTGGACTGATTAAGGTACGGATAGGCGTGACAGCGGACTTAGGTAAACGTGCTATAAAATATCGTACGACACATATGACTTCAGTTGCAGTATCGTAATGTACTATTTTAACATTGTAATTAAATGTAATTTTATATCTTATGATTATATTTTTATAATTATATGATCTTTCGAATGTTATATTGATTTTTCCGATATTATTTAAAGCTATTGCATTGAATAATTCTTTTTCAAATCGAATCATGTTAAATAAGCGAAAATTGAATATATAAAGTGTCGTATTTATAGGTTTAGATAATCAGGATTGATTGTACATTAAAATATTAATTGGGGAAAAGTTTTGTTTAGATGTTATCCATACTTTTATCTTTTGCATTTAATATTTTTGTGTAAAGTCAAATCGTTGAAATAAGCGAAAATCGTCCATTTTATGTATGTTTTGGCGTTAAAAATTATTTGTTTGTATTTAACTCGTCGGGAATTGATTGTACAAAAAAATGTTTAATAGGAAAAAGTTTTGTTTTAATTATTTATAACTTTTACATTCAACACTTTTGTGTAAAATCAAATCCTGTCAAGTTATAGCCGAAAATCGTCCATTTTATGTATATTTAGGCGTTCAAAATCGTTTTTATGAGTTCAACTCGTCAGGAATTGATTGTACAAAAAAATGCTTAACAGAAAAAAGTTTTGTTTTAATATTATCTATAACTTTTGTATTTAACATTATTGTGTAAAATCAAATCGTGTAAAGAAATAGCAAAAAAACGACTATTTTTGATGATTTTAGCGGTTTTTTCGCTATTACATTGTTAAATATTGTTCATAGAAAACAATTTTATATATAAAAAAGACGTGTTTTAATTAGTTTTAGCAGATGCATTTGTTGTTTTTTGACGTAAAATTAATTTTGTTCACATTATGTTCAAAAATCGATTTTTTCAAATTTTTATTTGTTCTGGCGTTTTTTTATTTGTTGATCGATTCGGCTCGGTATAAGACTGGAGCTTACTTATAATTAGACGAGTATCTGGGCCAAAATTCGTTAAGATCTATTGGAAATTCGCTGAGATATTTCATAAACTTGACTACATACGAACGGACATACACACATACATCATAAAAAACGCCTAAAATGAACTAATTCTGGTTGAAAAATAATTTTATGCAACAAATTGTTCGTTTTTGAAGTGTTACAATTTTCGCTCTAGTCAAAATATAAGGCTCTCCCGAGAAGCGGTCGTGCCTAAAAAATCGTTTTTATAAGTTTAGTTCGTCTGGGTCTGATTGTACATGAAAATGTTAAATGGGACAAATATTATCTATAATTTTTGTTTGTATAAAATCAAATCCTGCTACGTTATAAACGAATATCGGCGATTTTAGGTATATTTAGGCGTTAAAAATCGTTTCTTTGGATTTAACTCGTCAGAAATTGTTCATAGCAAAAAATGTTCAATATAAAAAAGTTTTGTTTTAATATTATCTATAACTTTTACATTTAAAATTTTTGTGTAAAGTCAAATTCTGCTCAGTTATAAACGAAAATCAGCCATTTTATGTACATTTAGGCGTTAACCGTTTTTTTGGATTTAACTCATCAGGAATTGATCGTACAAAAAAATGTTGAATAGGAAAAAGTTTTGTTTCAATATTATCTATAACTTTTGTATTTAACATTTTTGTGTAAATTCAAATCCTGTAAAGTAGTAGCAAAGAAACGACTATTTCTGATGATTTTAGCGATTTTTTCGCTATTACATTGTTAAATATTGTTCATAGAAATAAATGTTCAATGTAAAGAAGACGTCTTTTAATTAGTTTTAGCAGATGCATTTGTTGTTTTTGACTTAAATTTAATTTTGTTCACTGTATGCTCAAAAAGCGATTTTTTAAAATTTTTATTTGCCCTGGCGTTTTTTTATTTGTCGATCGATTTGGCTCAGTAGAGAACTATCAGTTACTTATAATTAGACGAGTATATTCCCCAAAGCCCGTTTGGATCCGTCGAAATTTTGCTCAGATAATCGGGTTACTTGATCACATACATACGTACAGACATACATACATCTCTGAAAACGCTTAAAATGTACTTCTTTTGGGTGGAAAATAGTTTTTATGTTGTAAATTTCAGAATTTGAAGTGTTACAATTTTCGCCCTGATGAAAATATAAGGCTCTCCCGATAAGCGGTCGTGCCTAAAAAGCGAAAATGTAGATAATTTAAATACCTTTTAAGAAAGGTTTATTATTTTAAGTAATAATGGCTGTAAGATATAAAAATAAAAAACAAAATAAAAATTCAAAATCGTTATTTGTTTATAAAAAAAATAAAATCGATAAAAACTTAAATCGGTCAGTGTCCGACGAAAATCGGTCGATGAGTTCAGAGACATAAAGAGTTTACATACATTCACTCACACACACACACACAAACGTACAGACACAAACAAAAAATTCTTAAAATCAAGAAATGTCGACATGTATCGCCTTAAAACATCTTTTTGAACATTTTCTGTCTTGAAAATTTTTTCACCGTTACAAAGCTTCCACTATGTGGAAGCAAAAATATGAGCAATGGTAGAAAACCAGTTTTTTCGTTTTGTTCAATTTTGTAATGGAGATTCATGAAAGCTTTAATAACATCCGAATGTTTATTTTGAAAAATCAATTGTAAAACTTACATTTTAAACAAATGGAATACATTTTAAAATTTTAATAAAGCAAAACATATTTTGAACTTATTCAGACTACTCATGAAAAAAGTTGATTGAATTAAGTGATTGAGGAAATTATTGCGTTGTATCTGGTTAGCTAGGTATTATATATTGATTGATGAATTTATTTCCTATTTCCATGTTGTAAAAATGTTTCTTATGTTTTCAAGTTTATAACGGAAGTAGCTGACAAAAAGTTTAAGCAAGAAATTTTGATAATGAAGTTTCGACAAGGAAGAAATTTTTTTTTAAGAACTGACGGTTATGCTTTATATTATGATTTATTAATTTCATGTCAATATTCATTATTATTAAGATATGAGGTACATTTATGTCGGCGTGTGTGAGAGAGAGAGAGAGAGAGAGAGAGAGAGAGAGAGAGAGAGAAAATGTATGCGCAGCGCCATCACACGGATGATTGTACTGGCGAGCGGCCGAGCGGGAGCTCACTCGACTGCCGCACGATGCGGTTGTAAATAAGAAAGCGATTTCTACTGAAAGAGAAAGTGTATCAATAAAGTATTGGGAATTATTACTGTTCACGGGTATGTGGTTTGTTGAAGAAACCCTATTTAAATAATTCACATGGTAGCAGTGTGCTTGGTTAATTTTCAGTGTCGGTACTGTCTCTCTCGAGAGCAGTAACGCGCGCGCGCGCGCGCGTACTTTAATTCCACGAAAGGGATAGTGTTTTTAAGTTAAACGCGCGGTAAGCGCGAGAACAAAGGAAGACCCATGAGCGTAAAAGAAGAGCCTCAAGGAGTAAAAAGTGAGAAGACGAACGAAACTGAAAGTGAAGAAGAGTTTTTTGATACCGAAAATAAAGAGGTAAAAGAGGAAGTTCCTATTGAAAACGAGATGGCGTCGGAGAACAAAGGATTTATGTTGCAAGTATTTGACGGGACACATGACGACAAATGGAAGTACAAATTGAAATTATTCTTAGAATTAAAAAAATGCAGTGAAGTTATTGAAAATGATGTAAAACCGGAAACAATAACAGAAGTTTAGTGGAAAAAGAAAGAAATAAAAGCCAAAAATTATATTGTGAACAGTATTACGAATACACAATTGGAATTAATTATTTCAGAAGAAAATGCTAAAAAAATGATCGATAAATTGGATGAAAATTACTTACTTAGAAGTAGTTCTGTGAAATTATTAGGTAAAAGAAAACTACTCGATTTGAAAATGGAAGAAAGTGAGAACCCGACAGACTTTTATAATAACTTTGAAAAATTAGTGAACGAATTTAAAAATGCTGGAGAAAATGTGACGAAAGAAGATAAATTAAATTACTTCTTATTAACGCTACCAGAAAGTATGTTACACATGGTTTATATTGTGGACGCATTAGCTGAAAAAGGAAAAAACAGTGGAATTTGTAAAATCGAAATTGGAATTTGAATTTAAGAAAAGACATGGTGAAAGTGAAAATTCGAGATCAAACGCGTTTACGGTTGAGAAAAGGAAAGACGAAAAGAAAAGGACATCTTATATATGTGGTGGTGTAGGACACATACAGTACGATTGCCCAACGAAAAACAATTCTTGGAATCAAGGGACGTCGCAGCGAGCAACCGGTAGAGGAAGCCGCGTGCCACAGAGAGGAGGGGGCAACGGCACACAGTGGGGTCACGAGCAAAAAAAACGCCGAAATTCGCGCTTGCCTCAAAAAATGCATAAAAAAAAAAGTTTGAGGCACGAAAGTATTCGTTGTAACCTATATTTTATGAAACCGTTTCCCCTGGTATGATCGTAATCGATATGTATATGTATATCAGGCATATATTGAGCATACATACAGTAACCGCATTAAAATGACATTTTCGTGCAAAGCTTTTCATTACTCGATGTATCTACCATAATAAAAATATATTTAACACACACGCATATATACATTTGTTTTAACAGATTTATGGAGCCCTTTTATACACATGAGCATATTTATGGAGCCCGTTTTCTTTTATGGAGCCCGGGTCCCATAAAATATTTTTCTCGGGCGTTTATGGAGCCCGATCTAGAGTCTATAACCCTAGGGTCTATTATTTCTTTAGTCACTTGCCATAGGGATCTCTGGGCTGTAGGTACTAATATACAGGGATGGGCTCCATAAACGGATGGGGGGATAATTATATATATATATATATCATTAGATTATTATTAGACATACATATGAGTTATATCGGTTCGTGTATGTGTGTATATATGCATATATATAAATATTATCTTATATCTTAAAAATGAACAAAATTAAAAAAATGGATTTTGTGGTATGCGACACATACACGTATACATACACACAAGGACAAACACGCGCGTACACACACACACACACAAATATATCGGTGGTGCTAAGGAAGAAGGGAACAAATCAATTGGAAAAGTTTTAGAGATATGGCGATTTAAATGATAAAGCTTAAATGCAACTGCTATAGTTGTCCTTTTTCAATTACGTGGTAACTACAGAATATTGAACTTTTTACCAAATAAAAACTTCAAATTATGGTGTATTAAACCTCAAAAAAAAGAAAAATGGCTTTAACTCGATTTTCATAAAGAGTGGATTAATTCCCATCTTCCTTGGCACCACAGATATATTACTTATTATGAAATCCACTATTTATTAAATATTGAACATGTAGCTGTGGTATAATACAAATAATGCATATTATATTATATCAATAATAAGTAATATATAGTTGTGTGTGTGTGTGTGTATGCGCGTGTTTGTCCGTGTGTGATGTATACGTGTATGTGTCGCATACCACAAAATCAATTTTTTAAATTTTATTCATTTTTAAGATATAAGATAATATTTATATATATCCATATATACACACATACACGAACCGATATAACTCATATGTATGTCTAATAATAATCTAATGATATATATATGTGTGTGTGTGTGTGTTAAATATATTGTTATTATGGTAGATACATCGAGTAATGAAAAGCTTTGCACGAAAATGTCATTTTAATACGGTTACTGAATGTGTGCTCAATATACGCCTGATATACATATATATCGATTACGATCATACCGGGGGAAACGGTTTATTAAAATATAGGTTACAACGAATACTTTCGTGCCTCAAACTTTTTTTTTTATGCATTTTTCGAGGCAAGCGCGATTTCGGCGCTTTCTTTTGCTCGCGGCCCCACTGTGCGGCAGAGGCTACTCGCAACAGTGAGGAGGCGCTAGCGAGCGCGGAGTCAACCAACAGCGCGGATCGAGTTTCAACCGGCGCGGCAGTGGCAGGTACGGCCAAGCTGAGCGAGGCGCGGAGAAGAGCGAAGCATTTAGCGCGTCAGCAGAGGTTATGTCTGCTCAAACTGATAACGGTAATAAAATAGAATGGATTTTAGACAGTGGTTGCACTGACCATGTCGTAAATAATGACAATTATTTTAATGATTTGATTGTATTGAAAGAACCGATTAATGTAAAAGTAGGTGACGGTAGAATTTTGAAAGCGACCAAAGTAGATCATGTAAAAAGTAACTTTAAAACATTTAATGAAATAACTGAAATTGTAATGAAAGATGTTTTTTATGTCAAAGATATGGACAGGAATTTAATTAATTTTGCTAAAGTAACTGACAAATATAAAGTTGTGTCAATTGGAAATAGTTCTAAAATTTATAATGAAAATAATAAATTAATTGCAATAGCTTGGAAAATCAATATAATTTACAAAATAACTAGTTTTATTGAAAGAGTTAAAGAATATAATTTGACAGTTTAAAATGATAAAATGACGTTAAAAGAGAAGTGGCATAGAACGTTAGGACACGTTAACTTTAATTATTTAAATACTATGTGTAAAAATCATATATTGAAAGGTTTGCCTAATCAGATAGAGTCAGATTATTTCAAATGCGCTACATGTATTGAGAATAAAATGCACAACATTCCTTTTGTAAATAATAGAAAAAGAGCAAATGATATATTAGAAATAGTGCATACAGATTTAAATGGGCCACATTCAGAAGGTTATAAAGGGGAAAAATATTTTCTTACTTTTGTTGATGATTATAGTGAAGTAGGTAAAATTTATCCGATAAAGTCAAAAGGTGAGGTATATGATAAATTTGAGGAGTATATAAATTTAGTTGAAAATAAGACTGGAAAGAAAATAAAGAAACTAAGGTGCGATAATGGCACTGAATATTTGAATAGAGATATGTATAGATTATTTAGACAATAGAACAATTATGGATAGTGCTAGGTGCTTGTTAGCTGAGTCTAAGGTAGAGAAAAGGTACTGGCCAGAAGTAGTCTGCGCCGCAGAATATTTGAAAAATAGAACAATTGCAAACACCTTAGTAAGAAATAAATCTCCTTATGAAATATTTTTTAATGAAAAGCCATATACTAAATATTTAAAATTATATGGAAGTAAAGTATTTGTGAGAGTACCTGAAAGCAAAAGAAATTCGAAATGGGATAGAAAAGCTGATTTAGGAATTTTGATAGGTTATGATGTAGTAGGTTACCGAGTTCTAATAGGAAATAGAGTTATTGTAGCTAGACACATTGATGTTGTTGAGGAAGATGTAAAATGCATTGGTTTAAGTGATAATGATTTAGAAGATGAGAATTTGAATGAGAATTTTGATCAAGGAATTCATGAAAATTTAGAAAATTTAAATGAAAATATAAATAATAATGAAGATGTTGAAAATGAAGTAGATAAGTACCTGAAATAAGAAGGTCACAATGAACGATTACGAGACCTAGTAGATTTGATGATAATTATTTACACTAAGAAAAGCGAAAACATGTTTAACCCATTAATGCGCAAAATGCTAAATTTGGACATGAAACTTCGAGCCCACTGTGCTGTTAGAAAAACAAATCCATTTTTGTTCAAAATACTATATAAGGGGTTTTGAGGGATGCTCTTTCAGAATCTGGCACTTATTTTGTAAAAAAAAACAAATTAATTATTTTTTTTGCATTTTAAAAAAAAGTCACGAATTTTTGACGTTTTTTTTTTAAATCAATTTTTACTAACATTTCTGCATTTAAATCAACAAATTATTGCCAGAAATTGCATCCTCGATGTCTGAGGTTTTCAAAACCCTGGTTGAGAACTTTTTTTTCCCCCTTAGTTTTTCCAAAATGGCGGTTTTTGTGAAACAGCATAACCTTGAACTTCATGATTTTTTTTCTTGACAGCTTTGTATCTTACGAAAAAAAGTTATAGAACAAGAAATGTTTAGAATCATCCAAAAAACATGTGTGAATTTTTTCAAAAATTTTTGAGCCATTTTAGAATTTTTCAAAAATAGGCCATTTTGAAAAATTTTAAATTCACTCAAAAGCTTCTGGAAAAATTTATATATATTCTTTAGATGATTCCGAGCACTTTTTGTTCTATAACTTTTTTCGTAAAGCTGATGCTTTTCAATAAAAAAATTATCAAAGTATTTATTACGTAATGGATAAAAAGTTACAATGGGTTGAAGACTAGGCATAATCGTCATTTCATTACTGCAAATTATACAACGTTGTATGCTTCATATAAAAATGCCCAAAATAGAAAACAACATTCTAAAAAGAAACAAAAATTAAAAAATAATAACAAAAATTAAAATAAATTAAAAAAAAAAAAACAAAAAAAAAACAAAAAAAAAAAAACAAAAAAAAACGGTTCCCTGTTATCGTCTACCTCCTCGTGGTGAGAACTGGGCAACGCTGTATCATATTATATACGTATAGTGGCAAAGTGACGATTATACTGTTATCAAACCGAAAAATACTTTGATAATTCTTTTATTGAAAAGCATTAGCTTTATGAAAAAAAGTTATAGAACAAGAAGTGCTCAGAATCATCTAAAGAATATTTATAAATGTTTCTAGAAGTTTTTGAGTGAATTTCAAATTTTTCAAAATGGCCTATTTTTGAAAAATTCTAAAATGGCTCAAAAATTTTTGAAAAAATTCACACATGTTTTTTGGTTGATTCTAAACATTTTTTGTTCTATAACTTTTTTTTTGTAAGGTTCAAAGCTGTCAAGAAAAAAAATTATGAAGTTTAAGGTCACGCTGTCTCACAGAAACCGCCATTTTGGAAAAACTAAGGGGGAAAAAAAGTTCTCAACCAGGGTTTTGAAAACCTCAGACATCGAGGACGCGATTTCTGGCAATAATTTGCTTATTTGAATGCAGCAACGTTAGTAAAAATTGATTTAAAAAAAAAACCTTAAAAATTCGTGATTTTTTTTTAAAATGAAAAAAAAAATCATGATTTTGATTTTTTTTTTACAAAATAAGTGCCAGATTCTGAAAGAGCATCCCCGAAAACAAAAATGGATTTGTTTTTCTAACAGCACAGTGGGCTCGAAGTTTCATGTCCAAATTTAGCGTTTTGCGCATTAATGGGTTAAAGCGAGAATTGTAGTACGAGGATACCAACAAACAGATGTGTTGGACGATATTTATTTTCTAGTAGCGAAAACACAAACTTTGAAAGTATTACTGTCATATAGTTGTCAAAATCGATTGCTCGTAGAACAGATGGACGTAGAGACAGCGTTTTTAAATGGTAAAGTTAAGTCGAGAGTATTTGTTAAACAGCCTGAAGGATATGAAGACGGGACTGAAAGAGTGTGTATGTTGAATAAAGTATTGTACGGTTTGAGAGAGAGTCCGAGAGCGTGGTACGAGTGTCTGGATGATTATTTAAAATCATTAGGATTCGTGAGAAGCAAACATGATTATTGTTTGTATACTTTGAAAGAAAGAGATGAGATTATATATTTGATTATATTTGTAGACGACCTTTTGATTTGCTGTAAAAATAGACAAAATTTAGATTCTATTAAAAGTATGTTAAAGGAAAGATTTCAGATGAAAGATTTAGGAAAAGTGAGTATGTATTTAGGTATTAGTATAGAGTATGATGAAAAGAAAAATGAGATGTCATTGGATTAGGAAAAATATACAGAGTCATTTGCTAGAAAGTATCAGATTGAACAGGCAAAATTATATGAAACGCCAATGGAACAGAATTTAAAGTTAGAACCTGCGGAAGAAACAAATGAGAAAATAAAGTATAGAAATTTAATAGGAGCGCTTTTATACATTAGCTCAGGAACAAGATTAGATATAAGTTATAGCGTAAATTACTTAAGTAGATTTTAGAATTGCTACAATGAATCACATTACAAATACGCTTTAAGGGTTTTAAAGTACCTATATTTAACTAAAGATATAAAATTAAGGTGTATGAAAAACGATACAGCAGATGTTCTTGAATGCTATGTTGATGCAGACTGGGCAGATGTTAGCGTAGATAGGAAATCGACAACTGGGTATGTTGTAAAATTGTATGGAAACGTGATTCATTGGAAATCGAGGAAACAAGGAAGCGTGACGAAGTCTTCAACAGCTGCAGAATATGTAGCACTGTCAGAAGCAGTAAGCGAAATTTTACTAATTAAAGATTTGTTAAGTAACTTTAATGTAGAAATTAAGAAACCAATTAATGTTTTTGAGGATAATTGAGGCGCTGTGATTATTGCTAAGTACGGAAATTTTACTAAACGATCTAAGTACATCGAAGTACATTATCAGTTTGTAAACGAGAATTATGAAAAAGGCTTAATTGAAATTGTAAAAGTTAGTTCAGAGAAAAATTTTGCAGACATTTTGACAAAAACTCTTGGGCGAGTAAGTTTGAAAAATTGAGAAGTTTATTGAATTTAATTTAAATAAATATTGTATTGCTCACAATATAAACGTAAGGAGGCGTATTAAGATATGAGGTACATTTAAGTCGGCGTGAGAGAGAGAGAGAGAGAGAGAGAGAGAGAGAGAGAGAGAGAGAGAGAGAGAGAATATATGCGCAGCGCCGTCACACGGATGATTGTACTGGCGAGCGGCCGAGCGGGAGCTCACTCGACTGTTGGCCTCCGCACGATGCGGTTGTAAATAAGAAAGATATTTCTATGAAAGAGAAAGTGTATCAATAAAGTATTGGAAATTGTTACTGTTCACGGGTGTGTGGTTTATTGAAGAAACCCTATTTAAATAATTCACAATTATGACGACTATATATTATAAATTAATGGTCTAATGTAGATGGTACTCATTAAAAAGTACCGTTAAAATAGTAACATTTCGTAGATGACACCTATTTAGTTATTTGTCAATACTTGTTTCGACTTATACTGAGCATGAACCCCCGATTAAATTTTTTTTTAAACTTTTTAAGTACTTTAACCTGCTATAACTACTTCTTACAGACATTTTTTCCATATCCAGCAATGTCTCATTTTGAAGATATTCAGCGAAAGAAAAATTTAGGCCCCAGCTGAAAATTTCAACACCATACATACCGCTAGGATCTCATTTCAACGGTTCTCTGTCAAAGGTACTTGGTCAATATTCATAGCATTGATCTGACCAAAATTCTACCTATTTTTACTCACAATTTAGATACTTTTTCCTATACAATGTGCTATATTAAAAGTTTCTACATTTTATCCACAAAAAATCACAAAGTGTCCATATTATTGAAAAAATTCAAAATTTTCCATTTTTCAAATAGCTATAACTTTGAAACTCTTCAATATCTTATGTCCAAAAATTTTTTCTGAGGTTCTGACACAATTTGAAACCAATTTGTTAGGGTTTAAGGGATTTTAAAATTTTGACCTTGCTCAGTTGATTTGAAATCACCCATATGTATTAAAACGTCTAGTACTAGAAACCGAAATGACGTGTAGGATACACCTCAGCTCACTACTTGAGGTTATAGATTGTATTACCTATCAAATCTCAAACTGACCGAATGCTGTGAGGTTACATCATTTAAAAGAATAATCTCCCCCTAATGTAGTTTTCTATGGCCTTATAACATAATCTGCTCCGAGTTTTACATGTTAATTCAAATTTTTAAAGATGTAAACCATATCTTTTCAGTATTAGTACCTGTAACTGTATGAAAATTATATAGCATTTTCATAAGAGAAGGGGAACACTAGTATCTATTTTTTCATTAATAGCTCAATATTATTGATTATTAATATTACTAAAATATTGTTATGGTTTTGCTTTTGATTCTGAAATAAGTAAAAATAATTTTTTTTATGTATTTTAGGGAACATAAGCCGCAGATGAAAACACCTGGATTGGACGAGGAGGATGGAGGTACGGGGATCGAAGAGGTTGTCTCTTTCATTGATCTTCCACCTAACAGTCTGACAAAGTTACCTGAGAAGGGCATTTTAAAGAAACATGGTGGTTATGGTATTATAACATGCCTGATATCGTTGTAACCCAAAAAAGTGACCAAATGGCTCACAAAATTTCCAAAGTACAACGTATAAAAATTTCCAATTTCGCAAAACTAGAAACTACTATTCACTTACTTATAGCAACAAGCAAATCATCTGACTCTTATATAGATATCCCATAAAGATAATAAACATAAATGAAAATTAGTTTTTTGTGTTCAGTGAAGAACAAATCATCTGTAGTTTTCCCAAATACAACAGATTTACAATATTGTTTATAGTTATTATTGAATTATTTATTTGAGTGGTCAGATGCTTTACAGAACAAAGTAAATAATTATAACTGAAAAGGCTGTTAACTAAACACCTTTTATAAATGGAAAGACAAATTGGTGAATTTTTAAAGTGCAAAATTTCAATTTTGGAACTTGCCTTTTAAAGGCGAGTTTATTAGAGATCTCCCTTAAATAATTAACAACATCAACCCTTTAGCGTCTACTAGGATGTAGTCGTCCAAGCACTTTCAATATTATTTGACCTGAGAAAAGTGGTTAATATAATTAAAATAAAATAATAATAACAATCGCTTATATTCTCGCAGATTTTTTCTTTAATTTAACGATTGGGCGTTCATATTTAAGGGGGTCCAACACCTTTGGATTTTTCTTCATAAAATGGCCTGACAAAAATAAACTATAATTATTAGAAATATGTAAAAGTAATATTCATAAAGCATATTCAATTTATGATATAATGAGACCCAACAAAAAATTTTAGACCCATTTTGACATGGTTGCATGGTCATTCCGTGTCTCCGGTGGTCGTCGTCTTGAATGTTTATTGATACTTACAGTGGCCCCTCATACACGATGTCTATTAGTGCGTTCATGCTGTTACATCGCAAGAAAGAGCTTCGACTAGCTCAGGAGTCGGTATGGGATAGGATTGAGGCCGATACTAAGTTGAAGGAGAAGCGGTGCAATCAAATGAATAGGGTAATAGTAAAGCAATTCATATTCAACTCGTGTACTCTAATTCTCATGTTATACAAAAGGACGCTCACATGCGTCTTCATGTTCGCACACGGCTTTATGCTTCAACTTGTTTATCTTACAGACTAAGTTCGCGAGCAACGGCAGTTAATTAATTTTCGCGCGGCGCGTGAAATGCACTGTAGTATTTTAGCACTATATGATCGCGTTGCTTAGTGTCGCTAACGTTCGGGTTGCGCCTGACGTAAATCAAATATTGTTCATATCTGACACTTGCTTCGCGGCAGCCAGAGAGAAGAGTATAGAAAGGCAACTGATGACCTCGCGGCAACGACGCTGGGCCAAGGCTGGCGCGTGCGTCGGCGAGCAGAGAGTGGCTCGGCGCTGGCGTTTCTCAGCTGATGACATCGGCTCATATGTCTGCGGGCGGCTGGCGCCTTGCTGCCGGGTGTTGTAGCTGACCCAGCTTGGCTAGAGCGTGGGTGGTCCTCGGAAGTTTGTCTTAAGTGATCCTAGTCTCCGGCACGTCGGCTCAGTCATCGCAGTCCCACCGTGTTTCAAGGGGAACAGAAGGCGCTCTCCTGGCTCGCTCCGAGTTTGGACTGGCTCACTGCTCCCCTTTTGCGGTACGCGGCTCTTGCTGCTCTTCTTTCTCTTCCTACCTATCTCTCTCACCCTCTTTTTACAATCGCTCGCTTCTGTTTCGTGATCGTGGGTAGGCGTCTGTGTACGTGTTGTATTCACGTTACAATGTCCTCACCCTCCATCCACCTAGTTATCTTGTTAGACAAGACAGTACGCGCTCTTATGTTTTGTCCATTTACGCTCGTTTAATGCGGTATTATTTCTAATTTGGGTTGTGTGCTAGGGGATGGGGTTGTGCGCTGGTTGGAGGTAGCATTTTACGGTTGTGTACATTTAACTCGCTTTATTTTATTATGTTACAATGTCTTCGTTTGCTAATAACCTTATTTTTATGGTATTCATTATTATACATTCATTATTATACACTTAATATCTATACATTGTAATTTGTTTTTCGGTTGTTGTCTTACAAGTTAATTCAGTTTGTGCATGAATGAACGTGTACGAGTTATTTATATTGTTAGAGTTTGTCAACGAGAAGAAATAAAAGGGAAAATTAAGACTTCGAGAGTCTATGCAATCAACTCTACTCGCAAGTAAAAGTTGATTACCGAAAAAGGTGTGAACGTAAAATGCGTTCAAATAAAATAGGCAAAGTATAAAGTGTCTTATTCGCAAATAAGACAACAAAGTATAGGCAATGTAACTGTAGGCAATAAATGTAGGCAAAGTATCGGCAATAAGGCAAAGTATAGGTAAAATCGATAAGGGCAAAGTAATAAATAAAGTAAAGGCAATAATATGTCTTAGTCGCAACTAAGACAAGTGTAGGCAAATGTACGCAACAAGTATAGGCAAAAGTATAAGGGAAAAGTAACAAGGCATGTGCATAAAGCACCTGAATAGTGGCTGCCGCAGACCTCTATATGTATACTCATTGAAGTATTTTTCATTGAAGGTTGCTCGTCGGTGCTTGCCATCTGGCGGACACTTCGGGTACTTCAATCCCGAACATACCGCCCGCTTTCGTCCATACAATGGGCGAACAGAATTAGTTTAGCAGACATTTAAACCGATCTGAAAACTAAGATTGAAATGCTGCAATTGGAGACTTTGAGGTATTAAGTTTGGCAATAGGTCCGCTTATAATCCATCCGAAGATTGTGCGTTGGGCCATTGGAGTTCCGGAAGGTCCTTTGACCAGTCCGTTGAGCAAGATCTCTGGGAAGATGTCGGCCCCAAGTAAAATGTCAATTTCAGCAGGTGTTTCCCTGAAATCGTCAGCTAATTGTAATCCTTTCAAATGGGTCCAGGCATTCTTTAGTTCATGGCATCTTTGCGTGTATTTAGTAATGAAGGGAAGTAATAGTGCGTTTAATTGCAAATGTGCTTTAGGGTTAAAGGCGGATGTAAGTTGCAAAGTTGTACGGCCCTTAGCAGGGATGTGAGAATAACCTCCAATACCACTCAACGGCACTGTCGTGGCAGAGTATGGTTGTTCAAGCTTCTTTAATAACACCTCGGATACAAAAGAACTTTGGGATCCAGGATCTATCATAGCTCGAGCAGTATGAATTCTGCCATCAGCACCACGTAGTTTCACCAACGCGGTAGCCAGAAAAGTAGGTTCTACGCTGGAGCTTTGAGCTACTAAACTTAGTTGCAGGTCAGTGTGGGCAGCAAAAGAGGGACCAGTGAAAGCGACGTGATTAGGTATTGGTTCAGTGGCAGACACATGAGAACTTGTATTTGTATTTTCGTGAAGAAGCGTATGGTGTTGTTTGTTACATATGATACATCTTCTGTCAGATCGGCAATTACTGATTGGGTGAAACCCAAGACAATTGAAACATAACTTCCTTTTTTCCACGAAGATTTTTCGTTCATTTGCGGTTTTGGCTTTGAAGGCATTGCAACGAGTAATGAAATGTGCGTCTGTACAAAAGACACACTTGTCGGTAAACGTAGCATGAGAGCTAATTGATCTATTTTCTGAAGTTTTAGATTTACTTAACTTAGGTACGGAGGTGGTTTCTAAAAAATCAATACGTTCGGTGATGAACAGACTAAGTTGGACAAAAGTAGGGGGATCGGCACTCTTACTGACTTGTTTTTCCCACTCGCATAAGGTTTTGAAATCAAGCTTATGAGCAATGATAGGCACGAGTAGATCATCCCATTGATTGGTTGGCCTTTTGAGTTGCTCTAAAGCCGAGATTGCATTTGTCGATGTATTAAGAAGGGATTGTAAATGAGATGGTGACTCGGAGTGTACGGCAGGAAAATCGAGTAGGGTCTTGGTATAAATGGCAACGAGTCGACGTTTGTTTGTATAGTGATCTTCCAACTTTTTCCAGGCAATAGGGAAGTTGAGGTCTGTAATTTGAATTGTTTTGAGCATATCAGCTGCTTCTCCTTGAACATGCGTTTTCAATTGTTGTAATTTCTCGGCATTGGTGAGTCTTTCATCTTGGATGATGGTAGCTTTAAAGAGATCTTTAAAATCTAACCAGTCAGTGAATTTGCCGGAAAATATAGGCACTTCGATGTTAGGTAACTTCCTTGTAGAGACTGGTTGCTGCGCAACAGGCACATTAGTTTGTTGAGGGAATTGTTTAAGCCAATGGGCTATATCGACCACTGCATTTATGTAACTATCTTCAGTCGCTCCATAGCAGTCAGTAACAAAATAGTCACTTTGGCTAGTACTTTCAAATTTCTGGGATAGGACAATAGTATGATTTTCTTGGAATTCCTTCCAGTTCTTCTCTAATATCTGTAGCTTAGCTTCGAGAAGCTCACGAGTGATATTGTCCTTGCCCACTTTCTTGATATTGGTACTTGAATTGCAGATTCGATTAAATAATTCGAACTGACGCTCGATAGTTTGCGTAAGTGAAAGTGATGGCATTTTGAAAAACGTTGGATATTAAAGATTCTTGAGTTTTATGAGTTGATGTGATGACTCCGCCCGCCGTGCGAGTGCGGAGGCTGAAGATCAGTCACACGAGGTCTCGTTAGGAGGTCGTAAATCTCCAACGAAATCGCCTTACTTGTCAGAGGTCGTAAATCTCTGGCAATTGAGAACAACTAAATAACAGAATTTTATCCGATCGCTTTTCAAGTATTCCTCTCGGTTGACAACTCAATCCGGCTCGAAGGACCAAAAATGTGCATGAATGAACGTGTGCGAGTTATTTATATTGTTAGAGTTTGTCAACGAGAAGAAATAAAAGGGAAAATTAAGACTTCGAGAGTCTATGCAATCAACTCTACTCGCAAGTAAAAGTTGATTACCGAAAAAGGTGTGAACGTAAAATGCGTTCAAATAAAATAGGCAAAGTATAAAGTGTCTTATTCGCAAATAAGACAACAAAGTATAGGCAATGTAACTGTAGGCAATAAATGTAGGCAAAGTATCGGCAATAAGGCAAAGTATAGGTAAAATCGATAAGGGCAAAGTAATAAATAAAGTAAAGGCAATAATATGTCTTAGTCGCAACTAAGACAAGTGTAGGCAAATGTACGCAACAAGTATAGGCAAAAGTATAAGGGAAAAGTAACAAGGCATGTGCATAAAGCACCTGAATAGTGGCTGCCGCAGACCTCTATATGTATACTCATTGAAGTATTTTTCATTGAAGGTTGCTCGTCGGTGCTTGCCATCTGGCGGACACTTCGGGTACTTCAATCCCGAACATAGTTTTACCTTTTAGTTTTCTTGATGTTGCTACCAGTACTAATGGCTGTCGTATTTAATCCAGTGCTGGCGTTAGGTCGTCGTTCCTCTTCTGACTGACGAATTTATCCACGTCCCTCTTTGTGAATTTTTCCGTCTTAGGTAGAAGTTCATTTTGAATTTCAGTGGCGGCCGGGATCTGACGTGTGAAGGTGTTGGGTAGAGTAGGGCTGCTGCCTTTCCGGAATTTGTCAGACGTTTTCTTGGTCTTGTTCCGTGTGCCGGTTTGTGTCGCACTATCTCGTTGTTGCGGACGTGCTGGCTGCACTTGGATTTGGCGTCTGCATGCCTCTTCTTCACGGTGTCGTTTACCGTGCTCACACTTGCATATCGCCGATACCGAGGAAATCTATCCCGCATGAATATTGACCACGAAAAGAATCTCATCTAGAAAAAGCCACTATAACTATCCTCCGTCAACATTCGACGACGAAAAGAATCCCATCTACAAAAGTGCCACGAAAACTATCCCGCGTCAATGTTCGCCACGAAAAGACTCTCACCTACAAAAACACCACGAAAACTATCCCTCTTAAAAAGGTGTCTGCGAAAACTATTCCGTGTCGATATTCGCCTAGAAAAGAATCTCGTCTAAGAAAATGCCACGAAAAGAATCTCAGCTACAAAAATAGGATAGTTTTCGCAGAAACCTTTTTAAGAGGGATAGTTTTCGTGGCGTTTTTGTAGGTGAGATTATTTTCGTGGCGAACATAGATGTGGGATAGATTTTGTAGGAGAGATTCTTTTCGTGGCGAACATAGATGCGGGATAGTTTTCGTGGCACTTTTGTAGATGGGATTCTTTTCATGGCGAATGTTGATGGGGGATAGTTTCCGTGGCATTTCTGAGCGGGATAGTCTTTGTCGGCACCGGCGATATACACTCGCACTCACTGTACCTTCTACGGTTCTCGTGTTGTGGTTGGTGTTTTTGGCGGTGGGATTCATCTTCTTACGACGTCTCTTTCTCAGGCCTGCTCCGATGATTGTGGCTGTAACTTCGAGCATATATACCTGGAGGAAGTTTGCTGTTGATAGAATGCGTGGTCAGGCGAGCGAGACGTAGATGATTTTCTTTCTCTCGCGCGTCGCACGAGATAATATTGACGCTACCGAGTTGCTCAGTTGGAGGGGAGCCTGGCTGCCTATACGAGGCGCGGGAGAGAAAGAAAACCATTCCCTGACAACGCATTCCCCTATTAGCAAGCTTCCTCCAGGTATATATCCCCGAAGGCGTGCTGTAGCTGGGCCGCGGCGTCTGTCGGCTGCGCCTACGCTGACGCGTGCATCTGCTAGCAGAAAGTGGCTTGGCGCTGGCGTGTCTCGGCTGATGGCCTCTGCTCCTGTGCCGCGGACGGCTCGTCCCTTGCTGCCGGCTGTTCTAGCTGACTCGACTTTGCTAGAGGGTGATCCTCAGGAGCTCGTCTTAAGGGGGTTTCACCAACGGGTTCCATATCCACATAGTACAGCAACCCGTGCACGTTTACAGGCTCCCGCATGCGCTCCCCCTCTCTTTCTGTTGAGAGTCGATTGCTAAGGGACTGAGAATAGATACAGAGAGACGCCGTATAGACGCTTGCCTGTGTATGCGCACACAAACATGCGTGCGAGCGGTGCTCCCGCGCTCTCTCCCCTTGCCATGCACGGGTCTCACGCGCACCTGAAATCTAACCTGAGATTACGCACTTTCAATTAACGTATCTCACAAACGAGACCGCTGGTCTTTCTCAGATTTGAATGTCTTGTTCTAATAGATGTCATTAATAACATATCGATTTTTAGACAGATTGGTAAGAAAACTCTTCGTGTTACAAACGAAAACGTTCATTTCACGCGGGCCTTCCCATAAGGCGCTGTGTTAAGGCGGTTCTGTGAAAATGTCATTGAATGTGGACATTTACAAAAAATAATATTTATTATTCCAGAGATACTGACATATTTGTTGGTATTTTTTAAAATATAGGTTGCCACGCTCATTTTTGAGTAAAAAAATTCTTGAAAATGTATACTTTCACCTGTAAATATAGTAGAACCATGTGCTTTGCGAATAAACATTAATACAGAATTAATACAGAAATTGAGTGCGGAGAAAGTTCAGTAAAAAGACTGCTAAAGTTCAAGATTTAAGATTTGTAATGATATCATAAAAATGTATAGAGCAATGATAATATAATTTTTAGATGATTAATTAATAATATGAAAATCCGTCTAGAAGCATTGAGATAGGTTCGGTTGACGTAATAGTACGTCAATATACGTGATATTTTCCGTTTTAAACACATCTATGACTAACGACGTAAATCATATGCTTGATTTCATTCAAATTCAGACAGGCTGTCACAGATCGAATTTTATTTTTCACCTAAAAACTAGAACGTGTATCGGGATTTTGCTTAAAATAGTACATTATGCACCAAGGACGCAAAATGTATTATTCTGGGCGAGGATGAGCTTTGGGGCCGAGCTTAGCGAGGCCCCTAAAGCTCGCACTTGCGAGAATTATACATTTTGCATACGTGGTGGCATATACTATTTTGTGGCCTAGGCCTTACATTTAGTATTTTGCGGCCTGAAGACAAAAAAATTTTTTCTTTTACTCAACAGCCAAATCAATATTAGACGCACAAATAGAGATTACAAAATTTAAGAAGTACCTCAATTTTCAA
Organism: Torymus aiolomorphi; assembly: GCA_036365515.1. Taxonomy (NCBI): domain Eukaryota; kingdom Metazoa; phylum Arthropoda; class Insecta; order Hymenoptera; family Torymidae; genus Torymus; species Torymus aiolomorphi. The sequence goes on from CM070873.1 coordinate 190,983,651, forward strand.
ACTGCTGTAACTTTCTCAATTTGTAACTTTTTCAGATTTTTTTTGTAAAACAACAGGAATTTCATCTAATTTTCAGAAAAGTCTTTACTTTGATGATTTAGAGTCATCTTACAGAGTTATTAATAAAAAACTGATAAATGACTATTTTAAATAAACGTAAATATCTCAAAAACTATAATTTATTTTTCTTTGAAATTTTAATAGGTTTTTATACATTAAAAAAACTAACTTATACAGTAGGTGAATATATATTTTTTTTTTTTTTATGAAGTTACAATTTTAATCGATTTTTTCGATTTCTAAGCTCGCACTCGTACCGCTTTAAAAAAATTATGCCATTTCTCTACCTATTTACTATCCCATTGACTAATATATTAATAGAATAAAGAAGAAACTTCAAAATTAGTCACCAGAAAGGTTTCTTAATCAATTATATGTGAATTTGTAGCGATTTGAAGTTTAAGTAAACATTGAAAGCTTAAACAAAAATGTATGTTCATCTTGATTTACTATTCTCATTTTACATTCTTGAAAGGCTTACTGAGATGAATATTTATATTGTTTGAATTTTAATTGTTTGAACTGAAACGTCTGTTTCAATGTAAGCTTTTCCATTCGTGCTTCGCAGTTTTAGCAGTGTAAATATTGTTCTGTTTACTTTTCCAGCAGTACAATTTTTGTATTCCTTTGATTTCTTTAGCACGGTTATTCCATTCTACTTTCTTAATCTGACGGAAAACTTACATATCATGCTTTTGTAGAAAAAGAATGTTAATCGATGAAGAATAGTTCGATACATGAGTCACAAAATCGTCTACATTTCTAAAGAAACCAACATCCTTTTTAGACAGATTGTGCTTTGTAGCATAATGTTTAACTATACCCCCAATTCAGTCGCATGGACCTTTTCCATGACCAGTTGCAGAAAACACCCGTTTTCTATTTTCTATTGAATTTTGGAGTTCATAGAATTGGTATCTATTTCTTAAATGACTCGGAGCTCCATCTGAAAAAATTATAATATCTTTTATCACTTGCGAAATGTGTTTTTCCGTCAAATCTTTTATAATTAAATTTATAGACTTTAAGGCATGAGAAGAATCATGTTTCATATCATCACTAACCGTTATATAACTGATTGTTTATCATTTCCATAATAACAAACTGACGTAAATATGGATATTTGATTTTTACTGCAATGATAGCCTTGAATTTAATTTTATAGTAAGATTGCCCAATTTTCTGCAAAGTCTAGATGTATAAGCAATTGAGATTCACTATTTTTTGCTAAATTGTTTATTTCTTTTATTGCAACACGTTGAATTTCTTTTATCATTTTATGAGTTCTTACAGTGAGCTCGAGCTTTTTTAATTTGTTTAAGAAAAAAAGGATTTTGAAATTTGAATTCTTCTCATTTTTTTACACGATAGGCTAATTTTTTTTTTTTCAATTTTTTAAAATGTATTTGAAAGGGCATTAAATTACCTACAGTTTCTTTTTAAAAAAATTTAAATATCTATCGTCATTCATTTTTTATGTAGGTAAAGGCGTCACTTTCTTCTATAATTTTTATCTTAGAAATTATTCCATATTTTGACACGAAATTGTATTTAGTTATTTATTCAACCAAAATTTACATGAAGTAAAGTCCCCCAGAGGCAAACGCAGATACCTGTTCGCAGGGCGATCGAAATTTACAAAAATTAACTCAAAAACTAGAAACTAAGACGCAAGAAAAAATATTAATATAACAGTTTTTATAATATTGTTACGTTAATAACAATGATAAGAAATGAATGTAAGAGTGCTAATGGCTAAAAGACGCGTGATTAAAATGACTTTTCCCGATTCGGACACAACGTGCATTGCTCCAGGATGGGACGGCAGGTAGAAAAGTGAAAAGGTCACGCGGTGCACCTCGAGACAGTGTGTAGAGTTTTTATGACTCACCTTAGAGTTTTGAACGGCCTTTAGTGTGAATCCGCACGCCCGCCGTGACGCTTATAATGACAGTGGTCAGTTGCTGCTCTGTGGGAGTTTCGTGAGGAGAACGAAGACGCGGAGAGTTTAGGATTCTTATGATCTCGAAATAATGAATACTTAAAACGGATTTAAACACAACTTAAACTTTATTAATTAGTCAGTGCAAAACTAAGTAAAAATTACAATGATGCGAGCTGATGTGGAGCCTACGCGAGTGGGCTTCTGAGTGACCTTCACTAGGAGTTTTCGTCCCTTTTTAAAGGTAATAAGTCGTAAAAATCTCAAAGCTGCCGCTTTTTGATTCGCCTAGGTATTACTATCCCACTCTTCTCGATGATCTTTGATGATTTCGACTGCGTACCCTTTGAGAATTTTCGGCGAGTCCAGATACATAAATTATTTTAGAATATGCTAGGCATGTCAGGTGCAAGTGAAGGGAAAAGGCGAGAAAACTGACACTGGCTTTGATTCAGTATTGTGTGCTGGAGCACTAGTTCTTACTCCTCTATTTGGCGGCGAATCTCTGATGGTTGAGTGGATGTACGTTTTGATAGCGTGGTCGATAATAAAAAACGCATAAAACTGCACTAGAGGCGTGGCACACATTGAATAGAGAATGAAAGAAAAACTAAGGGAAACCGCCTCTTCGCGCCTTCGTTCGAGGATCTTTTGGTAATTGTTCTTCTGAATAGCGGCGTTCTTTTGAGTGTTCGTATATACAGTGTGGGAGAATATGAAATGAGCGAGAATGCACCATGTTCATTGGGTAGGAGGGAAAGAGAGGAAGGAATATGACGCGCGCCAGTAAATATATCGGCAACATCGCACGACGCGACACCCCCCTTGAGGTAGTTCAGACCTGGGGACTGAATTATCACACACTTTCAACACTAATTATTGGAATCGTCTCCGTCGTCTTGGCAAGATTTCCGCTTGTGTGTCCATCTTTTGCGCCATACGTCGTTAGTTAGACACTTTGCAGGGTTCAGCACACCTTGCAGTTTCCAATAGCTGATTCTGGTACCGGCTCTCTGAACAGTTAAAATAGTAAATAAGGATGTCTTCATTTCCATGCTGCCACTGATGCGAGATACACCGCGAGCAAGTTCGCCACACGGGTATTTCTTGACCACATTTTTCGCACTGTCCATATATCGTTTTACTCCCAAAACCGATTCCTCCGTACTGCAGTTGCAATCCGTGCATGTATACACGTCCGCGCTCCTCTGTTTCTTCTTGAACTCCTCGTCCGATGACTTCAAAAACTTCAATCATATCCGTCGGCTCCTCAAAGGCGCGATGATGTTGATTGCATTCATTCTCATCCCGTGCCCAACTCCTTTGCATTTGAACATCATGCCAGGGTTTGGTCACCTCCATGATGGCTGTCCTGAATGCGGGTGAGTCCACATAAGGATGGTTAATTGGTGCCATTCGTCCCTAGGCTGAGTGCGGAATCCTGGCACTCTTGGTCCATCCTCGAAGAAAGGCTCTTGTTCGATCCATAGCTGATATCCGTATCGTAGCCTGGATTGGTTTGCACGTTCTTCTGGTGTTTGCGTAGTATGTTTCTGTGAGTGCCGTGGTGGTGTCTGCTCCATTTTAAAGACTGTATGTTTCAAGTGGTTTTCTTGACTTCTTTAGAGTGACTGACTCTTGGATGCTCACAGATCCAACATTTTCCTCAATGTGAATCGTGGCGTAGTGGGGATAAGGGAAAACTAGGGGTGCTTTTCCTTTTCTTCACCTGATGGGGGCATGGTCTTTATAGTGCAACGGTACAGTGGTAGGGTGAATTTGTAGGATAGTGCGGGAAATAATTGCAGGTTTATCGAGATGGATATGCGTAGTTATCTGGTGCGTATTTGCTTAGAAACTTTTAGATTCAGTTACGCTTAGTTAGAATATTTATGTTCTAGCTTAGTACATGTACTTGTGTGTATATATATATATATATATATATATATATAACCTTTGCCATACTTAAAACGTATATGTTTACTATACTTCGGGGACATTACCGGAGTACGGGGCCGTCCCTATAATAATATGGATGAAACCACTATTTTGGGGACAAATCTAGAGTCAATACCATGAGGGTCCTTATTTCTTTAGTCACGCTATCATAGACAAACTCTGAGAAAAAGGTTTTGATGTCCCTGTAATACAGGTGAGTGCATAATTATATATGTATATATATATACATCAAATGCAGCTTTTGAGGATCTATGTCAGCACGGATTCGATACTTTGAGGATTTTTCGGACTTTTGAGGACATCCTCAAAATTCCTTCGGTATGAAACGGTACTTTTGAGGATTTATATTAATACCTTCAACGCAGAGAGGGAGTTGTTTCTTTAGTCAAGCATATAAGAACTCTGGAGAAAAAAACTATAGATCCTCAAAAGTACCGGTTTCCGTAATATATATATATATATATATATATATATGTTTTATGTTAGTTTCCAGGACATTCCAGATGTTTAACGTTGGTTTCGGGGACATTTGTTAGTTTCGGGGACAGTCCCTGAATCTACATATGTTTAACGTCAGTTTTGAGGACATCGATCCCCATAAGAAACATTATTTCTTTAGTCACGTATAGGTATACAGTAACATGGGGTCCTGGGAACTAACTTTATACAAGTTTATATATATATATATATATATATATATATATATATATATATATATATATATATATATATATATATATATATAAGAGTATGTGGGTGAACCGGTTTTGGAGAGGTATAGTTCTTACACTCAGGATGGCTAGGGGTCTTTGACTAAAGAAGTAATGAAACCTGGAAATAGAGACTCTAGAATCTGGAAAAAACTCTCCAAAACCGATTATATATACATTTCCCTTGTGAAGAGCCTCTTCAAAACCGGTATATCATACGTTGAAAAACTCGTCAAAATCGAGAAACGACATAAATATTCAGTTTTGTTCACCATTATTATCAGTAGTATGATAGTTAGTATAGCGAGACGACGCATGAGTCACCGGCCCGTCCCGGGACGCGGCCCCTTTGTTTTGATAAACATGGTAATTAACTCATGTTTAATTGCTTTTTAATGGTTTGTTTATATAAACAAACATAAATAAACGTGTTTGTTTATGTTTATAAATATAAACAAGTAATTAAACATACAATAAGTACATGTAATGTTTATGAAAAACATAAACAAAGCGTGTAATTAATGAGTGTTTTATTGCTTGTTATGATTGTTTGTTTATATAAACAAGGTATTAAACAGTAATTAAACATGTGTTAATTACCTTGTTTATTAGAGCAAAGGTGCCGCGGTCCGGCACGGGACGGTGACTCATGCAAGTCTCCGACAGCTATAGCAGTATAGCGAAACTGTTGTAGTACGCTATAGCGGGCTCCGCCTTGGCCCTGTGCTCGGTATAGTGCGCGTTCTTTTTCGAAGAGCGCGCTATAGTAGGCAGCTGAGCGAACTCGATCCGCTGCAAAATCTTATGAAGAGTGTGTGTGAGTGTGTGTGCGTGTGTGTGTTATCCTGCTCCACGGTGTCGCGGAGCCTACTCTAAATTTCGGCTCCGGGGTTAAGTGTTAATATATTATATGGGATAGGTAGAGTGAAAAAAATTAGAAATATTATTAGAAATATTATTATTTTTATTAAAAAAAAAATTAATTTCAAATCATTACAAAAAATAATACAAATTAATTTTCGGAACATATAAATGTATAAATCATTAGCCAAGTTGCATAAGCGAAAAAAAGAAAATAGTTTGAATAATATTACAAAAAAAAATACAAATGAATTCCATTATTATTAAAAAAAAAGTTATTAAAAAAATTTTACATACTATTACAAAAATAAAAAATTGTTATCTCTTTTATCTCTCACTTTTTTGAGAGAGATAAGTCCAGCGGAGATTCCCCTTCTTCTTCTTCTTCTGACAGTTCCTTGTTGGGGGAAAACAAGGTTTCACAGCAGAAATACCAAAGTGGAATTCGATGCGTTCAGGGTGTTAGTGTTTTTAATGAGTATCGAGTGAGTTGAAACCGCTCTATTCGAAACATAAGTCGATTCTCGACACACACACACACACACTTCGTTGTTGTTTCGAACGAGATTACTCCTTAACGAACTTTTTCTTCTCGGAACTATATTCGTAAAGAAGAAAAGAGGTGTCGAATTCACCCCTGTAGATAGCGTAGTGGGACTGCGAATTTCGATACACCATGCAAACGGTAAGATTGGGTGGAGGGACAGTTATTCGCATTATAAAAGCTACTGATTTACCCGTCGCTCATCTCAGTACCTATGCGAATCATGGCGCGAATCATGGCGCGAGTCAATATGCCTTTTTTACCGCGAGTGCAAGCTGAGGAGCATAGTGATTTGCGCGAAGTAATAGCGCGCATCGCTTCCAGCTTACGTTTCCATCGGCACCCTGTATGGCGAAGGAGCGACATAACTTGGCGGCGAAGACTCCACAATATGAATGACGCGCATTTACGCTGCGAATTGCGATTTCTGCTGTCGCAAAGTGGGTTTCGACGAATAGCCCAATTTTATTTGAGAATATTTCGCAATATTCGCTCTGCACTATTAATAGCCGATGAATATATCTCGGAAATCGGAATGGCTAATACTATCATTTTACAAGACATGATAAACGCATACCAAGAACAAAGAGGTAAGTAAAAATATTATTTTAGAAAAAAAATATTTTTTGATTATTAAAAATAAATTACAGCATTGGATGATTTGCTTGCCGATGATAGCGATGCCTCTACAATATTTATGGACTATAGCGGACGTCAAAATCCTGTAGCACGCGCTTTAAGCTTTCAAAGCGAAGCCGAATCGTCGAGCAGCAGCAGCAGCAGCAGCAGCAGAGAGGAAGAAGAAGAAGAAGAAGAAGAAGAAGAAGACGAGGCTTGCGAGCAGGGAAGTGTTGCAGACGGTACAAGCCCCAGCGAAGAGGATATCTCAGGTAGCGATGACGAACAACCACGCTTAATATACGTTCCGATTCAACAGCAACAGCAAGAACAACAACAACAACAACAATAACAAGAAAGCGAAGAAGTACTAGAGGCGGGTGCGCTGTCTGAAGGTGAAGAGAGCGAAAGCATGATTCGAGTAATGTCTTCCTCGGACGAAGAAGACGAAAATTCAATGATACCACGGCGGTTACTCGCAACGCTGAGTCAGTATACAGAACCTCGCAATACTGTGGAGAGGGCCATTATGAGCGAGGACCCCCAGCCGAGTGGAAACGACGAGCGGCCGCGGGCGGGGACACTGCACAATTTTTACACCTCCAGGGCGCGATGTTCGGAAAATTTATTCCATAATTTAGAGGATGGAAATCGCTTGGTATGGAATAGTTTCGACGAGACTAATCCCCTGGATCGCCGTGTCAATGAATGTAAGTTTCTTTTATTCATCAATATATTTTCGTCCACAATAAAATTTTTTTTTTTATAATCGGTTTTTTAGTTATACGAAGAAGACTAAATAGTTCTGACGGATTAGCGACACCTGGGTACGATATCCCACATTTATTTGTTTACGCGAGAAGAATTATTCACGTTCGTCGCTCTCAAGAACTGCGCTGGTTTCATAATCAGGCTGTAGATGAAAATTCCGCGTTGTATACGACCGCTGATTTAGAAGATTTATTAGATCGCGTACGCGATAGTTTTAATGGAAAACCGGAAGACTAATTTAAAAAAATATATTGTATTTTTTTTTAATTCGATTTTTTAATATACAAATTCTAGCACGAGAAGGTGACTTTTTATTTTATTCACACCCCTCTCCTTCATCGGACATGCCTTCGTCACCTACATCATCATATACAAGCTCGATATGGCTATCGCTCCCACCATCTACCGCATCAGAGCTCGCCGTAAATTTAACAGCGGACGAACGTAGAGAACCACTGCAATTGGGCGAAGGCAATAGCTTGTATGGGCGTAGTGCCGAAGAAGGCGGCCGCGGCGGTAACTTAGAGAACGAGACTCTCGAGATAAGCCCACCGGGTGTTAGATTTACTGTTCTACAAGAAAGAGAGAATTTCGTACGTAGATTTCAAATTGCCGGCCGTTCCATTGTACTGCGCGTGAATAATCCACCCGACGAATGCGATAACCCATTGTTTTGGATCGAATTGGCTATGCGGGATATTCACGCGTTTGTTATTTCGATGGTGCCGGATGACGATACTGTATTAGTCGGTGTTGTTATAAGTAGCGAACAATTTATGCTCGGCACAGCTGGTCTGTCTTTTCGACCTCTTGAAAATTTTTTTTACGATGATTTATGGAATTTAATTTCCAGTATAGCTCAAAGTAACCAAAATTTTCAAGTGGATGAGAGTTTTATTTTACAAATCACATTTATAAGCGTTCCTGTGGGCTTGGGTGCAATCAAAAGGAACAAATTATCCATCGACAGTGTGACTCGGCGTTCAATGGTATCAATCACCAACGACGATAATTTATGTCTGCCGCGCGCGTTAGTAGTTGGGGAGGCACATATAAAATTACGAGCCAATGACTCGGTCGGCGTTCGTAAAGAATGGAATATAATACGCGACGGGCGGCGCAAGTTACAAAAGCAACTCGTGGAACGTTTGATACAAGCTGCAAACGTGCATATTCCCCGCGCCGGTTGTGGCTTCTACGAAATAGAAAGATTTCAGAATTTTTATCTGCAAAGTAATATTGCTATCTATAGTGGTTTACGAGAAAGCAACATTAGGTAACGGCGAACCTCCTTTTTTCGACGGGCGCGCTCAAATAGAAACTCAGGGAGAACTAAAAGGGGTTATTAATCTATTCTACGATCCGCGCGCGAAGCATTTCGATACTATTTTAAACGTGATAGGTTTAGAGAGGACAAATTTTTTTTGCAGTTATTGTAATAAATGCTTTCACTTCATTGATCAACACAAATGTAGAAAAACTTGTTCGAAATGTTTCGTTTCTCCTGCCTGCTTATCAGATGGCGTCGATTTAATAAAATGCGCGAACTGTAATAGAGAATTTTTCGGCCCTTCGTGTTATCAAAATCATTTGGAGGACGGTAGTTATAAGAAAAAAAATAAAAAATTATGTGACATTGTCAAAATTTGCACGCGATGTTGTAAAGTAACACATCGCTATCGCAGAACACACGAGTGCGGGAAAATTTGGTGCAAAAATTGCAAAATCGATCATTATACAAACGAAAATTGTTATATGTTACCCATAAAAAACGAGTCCGATGATGAAGGAAAAAAAGGAAACGGCGAATACACGAAAAAAAAATTTTTATACATTTTTTATGATTTTGAAACGCGTCAAGATGAAGCGTACTTGAATCACGAAACCACTAAAATTCACGTTCCTAATTTGTGCGTTGTGCAACAAGCCTACACGGATTGCATCGATCAAGATGATATTTCTCAATTTTGCCATACTTGCGATATTCGCGAATATGTTTTTCGGAAGAGTCCTGTTACAGAATTGATAGGACTATGCGTTTGGGAGAAAACAGAATTTAATCAAATCGTGTGTATCGCGCACAACGCGCGCGCTTTCGATGCCCAATTTATATTAAAGGAGTTGGCCGAGTTAGGGAATCAAGTTTTGCCAAGTGTTATTTTAAATGGGACGAATATTATCTCTATACGATATGGCCGTACTAAATTCATAGACAGTTTAAATTATTTTCAAGCGAAATTGAGTGCTCCACCCTCGGCCTTTGGCTTGCCGCAAAGCAGCAAAAAAGGTTTTTTTCCGCACTTTTTTAATACTTTAGAAACTAAGGATTACGCAGGCCCTATGCCCGATCCAACTTTTTTCGCACCAAATTTTATGTCGGCCGAGGAGAGAGTGACTTTTTTCCAGTGGTATAATGAAAACGCGCCGGATTATGTTTTTAACTTTAAAAATGAAATTGTCGAATATTGCCGTATGGACGTGGAAATATTGCGTCACGCCTGTATAGCTTTTCGAAAAATTTTTCTCGATATCGGTAACACAGACCCCTTTGCTTCGGCGACCACGATCGCGTCGGCATGTTCTTATTTATTTAGGAAAAATTTTCTCAAGGCTAACACCATAGGAATTTTACCACCTGCTGGTTACAGGCGCGCTGACAAACACTCTCAAAAAGCTGTCAAGTGGCTATTGCAGTGCGAGCGTGAAATCGGGCGAGAGATTATTCACGTCGGGCGTGGACGTGAATATCGCTTACGAGAAGGATTTTTAGTTGACGGATATTTGCCTCCTCTGGCGACAGAGGATAGTGTCTCGACCACGGCATCGTCATCATCATCATCATCATCAGTTTTTACATCGGGTAAGGGCGTTGTGTTCGAGTATCAAGGCTGCTATACACACGGCTGCCCGCGCTCTTTTGAAAACAAACGCGATACGCTGACTGCTTTCAATCAAACACATAACGAAGCCTACGAAAATACGTGCCGTAAGATAGATAAAATAAAGTCGCACGGGTACGAGGTGCGTGAAATTTGGGAATGCGAATTCGACCGCCACATAACCGAAAATCCTCAAATCGCGAATTATGTAAATAATCATCCGCTTATTAGCAAAATGATTTTAAACCCGCGAGATGCATTCTTCGGAGGGCGCACAGAAAATATTAGATCGTATTACAATGTTAGCGAGGGTGAAACAATTAGATATACGGATATTTGCTCGTTATATCCGTACATATGTAAAAGAGGCCGCTTCCCGCTTGGACACCCAGATATAATTGTCGGTAGTCAGTGCGATACGTTGACGGGAGGAAACAATGATAATCTCTCGCGAGTAGAAGGATTGATCAAATGCAAAGTGTTGCCGCCTCGCAAATTGTTCCTTCCTCTCCTACTGATAAAAATGCACGAAAAATTACTGTTTGCTCTTTGTCGCTCTTGTTGCGAGGAGATGCGACAAGATGATTGTAATCACGAAGACGATCGCGAGCGTGAATTCTCGGGTACGTGTGTAGCCGATGAATTAAGAAAAGCCATACAATTGGGTTATCGAATTACTAAAATACATATAATATGGAACTATAAAATGACGCAGTATGATCAGCAAAGCGGTAAAGGCGGGTTGTTCGCCGGCTATGTGAATGCGTTTTTGAAACTGAAACAAGAAGCTAGTGGGTGGCCGGCATGGTGCGAGAGCGAAGAGGATAAAGAGCGTTACGTAAACGAGTATGAGATAGCCGAAGGCATATCACTGGAGGGGGAAAAAATCAAGAAAAACGCTGGGTTGCGCGGCAAAGCTCTGCCTCAATTCTTTTTGGGGGAAATTTGGGCAACGCAGCAATTTAAAGCAGACTGCGATTGTAAAAACGCGCGAGGCCTTACTCAGACTCTTGGTGGCTCCCGATAAAGAAGTGCTCAGTGTATTACCCATCAACGACGAACTGTTGTATGTACACTGGCAACACATTGCGGAGGCAGTGGAACAGGCCCCTAATACTAATGTAGTCATCGCCGCTTACACTACAGCGCAATCACGACTAAAATTATATAGTTATCTAGAGAAACTCGACCGCCGTGTATTGTACTATGACACCGACTCCTGTGTATTCGTTTGTAACGAGCGTGTGAAAATGAGGAATACAGACCTCATATCGGCTCGCTATTAGGCGATATGACCGACGAACTCGGCCAAAATATATACATTGAAACTTTCTTATCCGGCGTTCCTAAGTTTTACGCTTACAGAGCGACAGATTCGTCTACAGGAGAAAAATTTGAATGTTGTAAAATTAAAGGAATAAGGTTGAATTATACTAACACCTTGAAAATAAATTTTGACAGTATCAATCGGCTGATCGAATCTTTTTTCGGCGGCGATCCAAGTAGTATCAAATTAAACTTTAGAGCGATAAGACGAATGCCGGATCACGATGTCGTCATACGAGACGAAGTTAAAACATGTTGTATCGTTTTGAATAAACGGCGCTATCTTAGTAAAGAATTGTCATTGCCTTTTGGCTATAAGCGTTAAAAAATTTTTTATTAAAAAAAATAAGACTTTTGTAAATGTTGTTCTTGTTGTTTGTTGTTATTTTCCTCTCTCTCTCTCTCTCTCTCTCTCTCTCTCTCGCAATGTTCATTTAAAAAAAATAAATTTTTTTTTATCAAAAATATTTCACGCGCGTGCTGCTGCAACAGCTGATTTGCACGCCCAAAATATAGGCTTTTTGAAGACGGCAAATATCAGCTCATATGCGCTAGAGGTACAAGCTTGTACACACGCGGGCCGACGCACGCGCCGCATCAGCTGATACGCGCGCGCAAAGTATACGCTTTTAAAGCGGCGAATATCAGCTTATACCACGCGGAGTACAAGCTTGTACACGCGCCCGGTGCGCGGTGCATATCAGCTGATGAAGCATCGCGCCGCGCCGCCCCGGGTCCCCACGCGCGCCGGGGGTCACTGGTGAGTCAGTTGGTTTTCTTTCATACAAAAAAAAATGATAAAAGCAGGAGCAAATTGGGTTTAGTTGTCAGTCTCGAAAATGGATACGCGCTGGAAACATCCATTTACGTGTTGCGTGTGCGGACATACCGGATGTGGCAAAACGCAGTTCGTCAAAAAATTTCTCGCAAATTTACCGGCAATCTGTAACGTACGCTTCGATCGTATACTTTTTTATTACGCCGAGTGGCAAGAAGCCTATCGGACGGAGCTGAGACCCTGTGGTGGTGATGACGCACCGCGTATCGAATTTCGGGAAGGTCTGCCTCAAGCGAGCGATTACTCTAACGATAGCGATAAAAAGAAATTACTTATACTCGATGATTTGATGCGTGAATCTTCATGCGATGTGATATTAGATTTGTTCACGAAGGGCAGTCATCACAAAAATATTAGCGTTATATTCATAATGCAAAATATTTTTCATAAAGGAAAGTCACAGCGCGATATAAGTCTGAACACAAAATACATCGTACTGTATAAAAACCTGCGTGATCGCGCTCAAATACAGCACTTGGCGCGTCAGTGTTCCTGGAAGATCCAAAATTTCTGCAAGAGGCCTACCTTGACACCACGCGAACCCCACATACGTATCTTTTTCTCGATTTATCGCAAGACTGTGTCGACGAATTTAGATTTCGCTCTTGCATATTTCCCGATGACAAAAGGCACTACGCTTAAGTGCCAAAAAATTCAAAATTTCGATAGTTTAATTATATTTTAAGGTGAAAGAGAGGGGGTGAAGTAAAAAAAAAAGGAAATAGACACGTCAGACGCACGAGCACTCGACACAGTTGAGAGATAATGATGGCAGGAGCAACACGGATGAATTCTAAACGCTGTTTGCCTTGTACTAAACGTTTTGCCAAAAAACAGTTGGCACTTTTGTGTGCTCTATCACACTGCGACGGCAAACAGCGTTCGGCCATCCTTCGCACGGCAGATAAATCACTCATCAAGTGCATATACGAGTGCGTATTAAACGTTTTACACGGTGTAGTGAAATTGAGAGATTGCGAGAAGAAACAGCTGAATAAGCACAACCTCGTATTACGCAGATTAATCAATCACAAGTCATCAAGTTGGAAAACTAATAAACGCGCAATAGTGCAGAACGGAGGATCTTTTTTGCCAGCTCTTCTAGCGCCCATCGTAGGCGCACTTATATCTAAACTGTTTGTAGGAGGAGGAGGAAAGCAGTGAAAAAAAATAATCAGCGGTATAGAACGAACTCGTAAAATGGTAATCGTGCCCGAAGACACAATCGAACGCGTGCAAGCCGTCGAAGCAACGAAAAATATTGCCCCGAGTGAAGTCTCCAGCGTAAATTCCGTGCAAACTCCCGGTGATAATTTGACCAGATTAGACGCCGAAGTGTTCGATATTCTTCACTCGAAGAAAGGGGTTAAGGACGTTTACGAAAAATGTCAAAATTACTTACAAGTTTTGCGACGTTATCTGTTTTTCCGTGAAAGCGAGCACAACAGCAGCAACAGCGATGCTCAGCGAGAAATCGACGAAATTGACGAGACATTAGCACCACTCACCGAAGAAGCCATTATCGATGGTGTACTCAAGGCATATCAGCGCAAGGTTCGGCTTTCGTTGCGTCATTGGAAAACAGTAGCACCCGAACGTCTCAAGTGGAGCAATGCCGGAACAGTGAGTATAGATGGCCGCACGGTAGAGCGTTCAAATATTATAGAATTACTGAACGATGTGGATAGAAGGGGAAAAAATAACGACAAAGAAGCACCAGTTGAACGCATGGAGTTTTCTAAATTTGTTAAAACTTCTGATACTCCGACGAATTTAAAAATTGGCAGAGTACTCACAGCGCCTTTGAATACGGCCAAACGACGACTGAATAAGGAAGACGCGAATGCAGAGCCCTCTCCCGTGCTTACGAGGAGAAGAAAGGCTGAACAAAGTAAAAAAAAGTGGTTACGATTACAAATATAAAAAGTGCACACACACACACACACACACACACACACGCACGCACACGCACACGCACACGCAAACGCACAAAGAGACGATGTATGAGAAACAGTATTACGATCTCTCGCACGAGGCAGGATACGCGGGGCAAGAAATCTCGTACGCGTAAATAAAATAGAGGTAAATCCAATGAGAAGGCTAAAATATACGAATGGCTTAGTAACCAAGACGCTTACACGCTTCATCATCCTATAAAACGAAAATTTCCGAGACTGCGCTACAACTTCACGAACGTGGACGACCTTTGGGAGTGTGATTTACTACAGTTAACCTCGATAAAAGACTATAACGACGGCTTCTGCTATATTCTCGTTGTTGTGGATGTGCTCAGCAAGTATGCGTGGATCGAACCATTGCGCGACAAAACAGCGCGCAACGTTGCCGGTGCGTTCGAAACAATTCTAGACAGAGTGAGCCCGCGAGTACCGGTGTGTTTACAATCCGATCGTGGCAAAGAATTTGTCGGCTCAGTTTTTCAAAGCCTTCTAAAAAAATATGACATACAATTTAGAGTAGCCCGAAATTCCGATATCAAAGTGGCTGTAGTCAAGAGACTCAACAGAACAATAAGAGAGCGTATGTGGCGCTATTTTTCCCACAAAAATACAAAAAAGTATGTCGACGTAGTACAAAAAATTATATACGCTTACAACCACACATTGCATAGTGGAACAAAAATGAAACCATCTAAGGTAAATCTGTACAACGCAGCAAAAGCCCATGAAAATTTGCAAAAACGTGCTCTTCGACAAAGCGCGGTGCAGAGAAACGGCCGCAAGAGGGCCCACCACGCGATACCTAAATTCAAGGTGGGCGACTTCGTTCGAATCAGTCGGACTGAAAATAGAGGAAGTGTTCAAGTTAAAAAGGGTGTCGCGACGACAGAATATCTTCACGTACGTTCTCGAAGACTTAAACGGTGAAATTATAGACGGATTCTTTTACACGGAAGAACTTGTATTGGTTGGCCGAGAAAGCATCACAAACCATCAAACATTTAAAGTGGAGCGTATAGTTCGTACGCGTGGACGAGGAGCAAATAAGCAACTACTAGTCAAGTGGTTAGGATACCCTGACAAATTCAACTCTTGAATAAAGGCGAGCGATCTCGATAGAATCTGAAAAAAAAAATGGAGAAACAAGATGAATTTTACATGGTGTTACCGAGTAACAGTAGTATGATGTATTTCAGCGATAATACAACAACTTGCTTCACCACGCATTTACAGCGCGAGATTAGGCTGCACGGTGAATGGCTCGTAGGTCTAGCTGAAATTTACGTGCCTTGTACTATAAACCACGTACAAAATACTGAAGCTTCTTATTCGTTTTGTTCCTACAACAGGGGTAAGGTAGTACGCAAAGACGTTTGCCACTTTTCTGACGGTATTTATAAAACAATAGAACAGCTAGCTGCCGAGATAAATAGATCGAACGACGTATATCAACATCAAGTACTAGAGCTGATGAAAAGTCGCTTAGGATATTACGCTATAAAGCGAACATGCCATTGTGAAGAGTTTCACGTGACGGAATTCAATGATAAAATTTGTCCAATTTTTGGTATTGAAAATTTCGTGACCAAAGAAATGTTCACGACCGTCAACGAGGGCGTCAGAGTTATTGAGGGTGTTAGACCTGCTTCATTGTCTCGCGCTATCCCTGATCAAATGTACGTTTACACGGACATTTGCGAACCATACACAGTCGGCGACAATCAAGCATCTCTTCTACGTATAGTTTCAGTCACAGATCCAAATTACAAATTTGGTTGTAACTACGTGCAGCGTTTTGCTCCGATACATTACATACCGTTACTTTATCATACTTTCCAAAATATATTTATAGATATAAGAGATCAGCATGGCCATTCTATACCATTCGAGTATGGTACGTTGACGGTTACGCTACATTTCAAACGCAACCGCTAAAAAAATTATAGCCAATATCAGTTACTACATTCAATGCTACGACGACGACGACGAGCAAGTCGGGGGTGGTGGTGTTAGGAGAGTTTTCACTGGCTCTACTTATCAAAGAGGCCGAGGAGTGGGAGCATGGTTAGGCGGCGTGTTTCGAAAAATGCTGCCTTACATCTCTAGTAGAACGAAAGCTGTAGGAAAAGAAACCATACGAGCGGGGTTAAATATTTTCGACGATGTGGCGAATACCGGTGTCAATTTCAAAGAAGCAGTGAAGGTCAGAGCCAAAGAATCTAGAAAAAACTTGAAGAGAAAAGCAGCCGAAAAAATATCTGAGATGATGAAAGGCTCGGGTTATAAGACGCCTGCTCACAGACGAAAACGTCAGTTGAGGAAGACAAGCGCATTAGTTCGCATCACCGATAAAAAGAAGAAGAAAAAGAAGAAGAAGGGACGAACAACTACAAGAAAAAGCGGCAGAGTCAACAAGAAGAGGAAGAAGCCCACTTTTAGAAATATTAACGACATCTTCGGCCCGAAATAGAAAAAATGGCGTTCTTACATTCACACACGACAGAATGTATGTCCAGTGAGTTAGACATTTTTTCTCTACCTGCGACTCAAACTTCCATAGAGAGTAGCAGTTTCTTACACTACAAGCCCGTGTCATCGCTCAGCGACGAAGGAGATGCTCCCATAGAGTTTGTGGTGCCGAGTGGTAGTGAACATTACATAGATCTTGCGCACACGATGCTTTATATTCAAGCAACGGTTGAACCAATAGAAGGCGAAGCGGAGAACGCCAAAGTCGCGCCAGTTACCAATTTTCTTCATTCGCTATTTAATCAAATCGACGTTTTTTTTAATCAGAAGCTCGTTTCACCTCCCAACAACGCCTACCCTTATAGAGCTTATATTGAATCGTTGTTGAATTATTCTCCGGCTGCTAAAGAATCGCATTTAACTACAGCACTTCGGTACGATGATACGTTTGACAACTTTGAAGCTGCTCCGAATATTCCTATAGAAAATGCTACTGCTAACAAAGGTGCCCTATATCGTCAACATTACATACTTGGAGGGAAAACCGTCGATATGATTGGTCATTTGCATTGCGACGTATTTAATCAAGATAAAATGCTTATCAACGGAGTGCAGATGAGAGTACGCCTCGTACGAAGCAAAGATGCATTTTGCTTGATGGATGTGTCGGATGATGGTAAATTCCGTGTCAAAATCAAAGAAGCTAGTCTCATCATATGCAGAGTAAAGATAAGTCCCGGTATTTTACTTGGGCACGCCAATGCCTTAGCTAAAGCTACAGCCAAGTATCCGATTACACGCGTCGAAGTTAAGTCTTTCACGCTTCACACTGGAATTCTCGGGGACACTCTCGACAACGTCATCCTCGGGCAGCTACCTAAAAGAATAATTATACGAGGGGTGTTCAAAAAGTAAGTTTCCCTGCTCCGGGAAAAAAGCAAAACACAATTTTTAGGTTAAATTAACATATGTATTTATTGTTTGACTTATAAACTATTTTTCTACATAGTCCACTTGGACTTGAATACATTTTTATATCTGTTCTCAAGCTTTGACAAACCTTGTTTATAAAAATCCGTGCCCTGTTTTTTAAAGAATAATTTAACGATGTATTTCACTTCATCATTTGAATTGAAGTGATGGCCACCCAAACTTTCCTTTAATTTAGGAAAAAGAGAAAAGTCACTTGGTGCGAGATTTGGAGAGTAGGGTGGGTAATCAAAAATTTCCCATTTGAATTTTTCCAGTAAGGTTTGTGTTTCTTTTGCTGAATAAGGCCGTGCATTGTCGTGAAAAAGCAACACTTTTCTCGATAATTTTCCAGGACGCTTTCGTTTAACGACACATTTAAGTTTATTTAGCACAGTAACGATCTGCATTTGTCATCATAAATATGCACTAATTCAGTGTGAATTTCGTTGCCATTAAGCCCTTTTGCAGTTAAAAACCAAATAACTGCACGCAACTCACAGGTGGACACGTTTTTCACAGGTAGCTCCATGGTTTCCGAGCCGGTACTGATGAAAAAAAATTTTTCGGCAGCTAAGACTGGTTCCGCTCTTATCGGTATATCCTAAACTAAAACTATGTTCGGTCCCAGCTCGCTAGATGGCGCTGGGGCAAAACGGCAGACTCGGGAAACTTACTTTTTGAACACCCCTCGTAGGTTTCATCGACAACAAAGCATTTAATGGAAATCGTAAATTCAACCCGTTCAATTTTCAACACTTTTCGATAAATTATCTTTCTTTGTACGTCGACGGAGTGCAAATTCCAAGCAAGCCGTTCCAACCTCGCTTTACCGGCAACAGTGGTCTCTACATAGATGCTTATCATACGCTGTTTTCGGGTACAGGTATACATTTTGTCAACGAAGGCAACGGCATCAATCGTCACAATTACGCGCGAGGAAATTTTCTGACAGCCTTTGATCTGACACCAGATTTATCAGCTCATTGTGCTACGCACTGGAACCTCGTACGGTCGGGTAGCGTGCGCGTGAAAGTGCGATTCGAGGGCGCTCTCACTAGTACCATAAATTGCATCATTTACGCAGAATATGATAACGTGCTGGAAGTCGATTCGAGCAGCCAAATCCTATCGGATTTTAGCGCGTAAATATAAGAAGAAGGAGAAACAAGAGTAGTGGGGATAAGCGTATATCAGAAATGAAACGCCTACGCGTGAGGATCAGTTGTCATTCGCTCTTTTTCATAGCGATACACTCTGGCGCTCGCTCCTTAAATCATGGATTTCGTTGTCGACATACAAGGTTTTCGCGACGTTAACCGAAATTTTTTGCCAAAGGAAGTGGCTGTGATCGCATTGCAAGAGCTCATAGTTGGTCATTGGATAGTAGGTCCACCTTGTAATTTTTTGCATTTGCCACCAGACATAAAGACGACAAATAGCTATTGCACAGTTCACGTACACGGAATACAGTGGTTCGAAGGTGACGTATCATTGCGACGCTTGCGCCATCATCTCTACAAAGTTGTCAAGAAGGCGGGAAATATCTACGTGCGCGGGGATCAAAAACGAAGATATCTCGAGAACGTGCTTGGACGTTGCGTTATAGATCTCGCAGAGTGGAGGTCGCCATCGACTGTTTCCGAATTCCTTAGTGTGTGCAAGTCATATCGAAAAACATATAGAAAATAAGAAAGACTTTTGTGCGCTTTTCAAAGCAAACCTGCTAAGAAAATGGATATACAGTATACTTCCAGAAGAGTGGCGCGAAGTAAATGAAACCATACAAAGCGAAAGATTTTACGCAGCTCTTTGCAAGTATCGTAACGAACGCAAAAAGTCTTTTCACTTTGGTGAACCAGGAGGAGTAGATGTAACCGACGGTGACGATGAAGACAGCATCACACACGCGGTAAAAGCAAACGACGACGACGACGACAACTGTAACATCGTATTCACTGAGAGCGTTCCCAGCGAGAAGTCTGTAAATACAAATGTAGTCACGGAGAATCAATTACAAGATGAACACAAGGACAATAATGCATGCGATACGTGCGCTAAGGGCGAATACAATAGGTGTGTATGCTGCTGATCACATTCTAAAAATTTTAAGTCCGCCTGTGACTATTGTGACTAATCTTGATACAGCAAATAAACCAGGATCACATTGGGTTGCCATTTACATAGACAAAAATAGGTACGGAGTATATTTCGACAGTTACGGGCTCGCTCCCACCTCACCACACCATCTTGATCGCCTACGAAGAAACTGCGCGCGTTTCCAGTGGAAAAAGAAACTATTACAAAGTTTTGATTCAAAAGTGTGCGGTGAATAGTGCATTATGTTTTTGCACCACATGTGTAGTGGTAGTTCTTTACGCGCGTTTTGTCGCATCTTTTCATACAATACATACAAAAACGATAACATAGCTACTAAATTTTATAAAGTTATTTCACAAAAACAAGCCAGAAAGGCGAATCCTTACAGAAATCGTTTTCTTCCAAGAGACGCTTCATTGGGAAGTGGGTAGAGTAATCAAACATGTAACGCAAAATTATAAATTTTTTTTTGTAATCATAGATGTAAGAGTAAAATATGTATACTTTTGTAAGTTCTTCGTAAAATAAAAATTGTATTTGTAACAAATTTACATTTAGTGTTACACTCTTTTTTCACATCCTTACCTACCTGATTCCCCTGCATGCTTTCAAGAAATTATCACATTAATATTATAACAGTATCTCTATTTTGCTTATTTTCATATCATACGTTCACATCGGCTGCGATTGTAACTGAAATTTTTATCGCGTAATACAAAGCCAAAAGTAAGGTTAGGTTACATATAAGAATTTATTTCGTCATCATCTTTATCTCGTATTCGTTACTGTTTAAGCTCACGTCATTTCAACGTACTTATTTATCGCGAATTCGAAACGGAAAGTAAGGTTATGTTACATTCATTGATTTCTTTCTCGGAAACCATTATTTTTATCTCGTATTCGTTACTCTCTAAGCGCACGTCATTCCAACGTACTTTTTTATCGCTAATACGAAACGTAAAGTGAGGTTATGTTACACTCATCAATTTCTTTCTCGAAAACCGTTATTTTTTTCGCGTATTCGTTACTCTCTAAGCTCACGTCATTCCAACATACTTTTTTATCGCGAATACGAAACGGGTAGTAAGGTTATGTTACATTCATCGCTTTCATCTTGTTGAATTCTTTATATTACAACGTCATCACTCCGTTCACTGATTGGATGAGGGAAGTGGGACGTAACAGACTCATCGGCCAACGGGAAAACAGAGCATGGTGGGGACATACGTGTAAAAAAAAGCTGGAGCCCGACATGCTTGCCTTCAGTCACGAGTATCCATTCCATTTGAGAGTACGCTCGCGCGTGGATATTCCAGTGTCCGTTCAATCTCTAACCACCAACAGCAGTATCAATAGCAGATTCAGTAGTAGCTTCAGTAGCAGTAACTCCACCACCACTACCTCCGCCATCAGCTGCACCACCACTACCTCCACCAACAGCAGTAGCAGTAACATCGCGAGTTTATAAAAACATGGATCTGCCAAATCTCTTCCTGTCTACAACCTACGCTATCAATAAGTCAAATTCCAAAAGAGTCGTTGTTGGATTGGAACACCACACAGGATTTTACAGAGCTGTGGTGAAACTCTGTAGTACAGGGTCTCCTGCAAAGCACGTCACTCTCGAAAAAAAGAGTTGGGAACTGATCAGCGACTAAATGGACGCGATGATGGGGTATGTGCTAGATTCATTCACCTTCTACAAAGCCTTCGGTAAGCCTTCAAAAATATTTCTTCCAAACCACGACATCAATTTTACAACGGCGTACGGAGTGAGGACCATCCTTATCGACGAGAGACCTAGTGTACCGATACCGAAGCTCGTCAGAGGAGACTTCCCCGAAGGGCAACCAATAGACGAGGAGACGCAGTTTCCAGACAGTTCTTCACAGTTCGAGTCACCACAGAAGAAAAGAAAATACGAAAGTCCACCCGGGATCGTCATGCAGCAGGCAACTTTGAACGGCCTACGAGAAGTGCGCGAATGTGTCGATGAGAGGTTAAAACGTTTAGAAGAAAGTGGCGGATTTATAAATCGCGGTATCGATAACGTAATTGAGTTTTTAAAAGTTGAGTTAAAGAGAGAAAGCACTGAAAAAGCGAAAAATATTTTGAAAGACACTGCTGCGTTCAAACAATATTGTGCATTGCGTAAAAATGAAATTAATAATAGAGCAAAGTTGCACATGGAATTCGGTAATATGAACAAAGATTTGTACGACATTTTTCTTATGGAATTTTATGCATTTAGCTTATCCAACTTGGCTCATGATATGTACGATTATATGTTCGCAAATTAATTTGTAATATTTTTCGAAGGCTTAAAGAATATATATTCAATATTTAATTAGAAACCAACAATCTTTTTATTTTTTACCTTCTATCCTATCCACCAAACCTTTCTTATAAAATTCATATATCATAGATATACTCTGCATACTCCATTTTGGCGCCATCAGTTCCTACGCATGGTCTCTACACCACATGATGCAAAGTATAGTATATTCATTTATAATGCGATGAGCGAAACAAGAAGTACCATTTTCATATTGAACGCCAAACAAGCAAGAAATATGGGGCCACCGCAAAGCAAGAACGCTACGAAAAATTACACCGGCGATAAAGAGAAGCAGCCGCTTATACAGCCATCATCATCATCATCATCATCAAAATCGTCATCGCACAATAGCTTCTCCAAGAACACCTTCTCGTTTCCAGAGAAACAAGCGTACAAACGATTTTAATAATCTTTTACTGTTAATTTTTTATCAAAACGGTCCTTTTCAGGACCACAATGTAATATCACGTAAAAACATACTATTCGATATCTTCACGCGCGTGCACACACACACACACACATACACACACGCGCGCACACACACACACACACACTCACACTTTACACTTAATTCCGGAGCCGAAATTTAGAGTAGGCTCCGCGACACCGTGGAGTAGGATAACACACACACACGCACACACACACACACACACTTCTTCATAAGATTTTGCAGGGGATCGAGTTCACTCAGCTACCTACTATAGCGCGCTCTTCGAAAAAGAACGCGCACTATACCGAGCACAGGACCAAGGCGGAGCCCGCTATAGCGTACTGCTACAGTTTCGCTATACTGCTATAGCTGTCGGAGACTTGCATGAGTCACCGTCCCGTGCCGGACCGCGGCACCTTTGCTCTAATAAACAAGGTAATTAACACATGTTTAATTACTGTTTAATAGCTTGTTATATAAACAAACAATCATAACAAGCAATAAAACACTCATTAATTACACGCTTTGTTTATGTTTTTCATAAACATTACATGTACTTAATGTATGTTTAATTACTTGTTTATATTTATAAACATAAACAAACACGTTTATTTATGTTTGTTTATATAAACAAACCAGTAAAAATTAAATTAAATATGAGTTAATTACCATGTTTATCAAAACAAAGGGGCTGCGTCCCGGGACGGGCCGATGACTCATGCGTCGTCTCGCTATACTAACTATCATACTACTATTATCTTAAGTTATACAATTTACAACTAGTTACAATATTCATATCTTAATTTATTTTATGTATATATGTTTTTTTTTTTATATTTTTGTGTTCTCTTTTTTTTTGCTGTTATTACTTAAAATTTAGTTACATCAAATTTTTACATTCAGTTATGCTTACCTATTATGTGTATATATTTTCTCCTATGTTTACATATTTTATTTAATTACAAAAATAAATGCTTGGTCGCAGCGCACACTCCCTGGTGTAGCATGCACATATCGCAAGCCGCGCCATAGGCCTCCGGCAGCGGAGGCACGTATATACATCTCCCTCGAGCCGAACCAACGAGACCCTCGGCAGCGGAGACACACACACATTCCCTCGAGCTGAGCCAATTAGGCTCTCGAGACCAGAATCACACACACGCACACATCTCTCCACGCACAGGTCTACAGCTTCAAGACCTGGCCGCAACAACACCATCGGTAACTTCGTCCACATTACCAGTCGAGCACCTAGCCTGGATACCGGCACTCGCTCCATCCTCTCGTGTCTCGCCCTTCGGCCTCACCACTGGTGGGGATGCCCGTGGGGATCGAGTTTCCCCTCTCTCTCCATCCGTAGAAGCTCCGCTACCTCACTCCACCGCTAAAGCGCGTGACCCAATTTTGAGGTATACTAACTCCCGCAAGTGGCCGAATTGTCTTGCTGTTAGTATATATAAAACGTCTAACGCAGTACAGACATCCACCTCTGTGTCCAAGGCAAAAGTTACCATCAAGCCTTGCAAACGAGCCCAACGATGGTAATCTTGGGGCGAAACACAGCTACCTTACGGACCCAAATCCTCATCCTTCACCTAACCAACTTAGACTTCTCAGCCACGCTCGGCCGAAAACGGATAAGGTGGTGACCTACCTTATCCCACGCCAGTACCACCTAATCGATGCCTCTCGACCAGCTCGGTCGAGAATCGCTAAAGTAATCCTTTCGTTCTCCTTCTATAATAACAAGTTGTAGAGGAGGTAAAAAATAGACGTTGGATACTCTCATTAGATCAGAACTACGGTACAATTTGCTTTCAATTTCAACATAACATGTTTCAGGGACTGTTATTATTCCCGATCGTCCTATGGTCATAATTGAAAAGTACTCACCACAATGTACTCGTACAATTATTGGTCGTGGGACTGAAAAGAACCATTGCCTTGGGTGAGCAGCCCTCACCAATAACGCTTCATTGACCTCCTCATACTGCATTCTACAAGACTGATATGTAGTATATTTTGGATCCACAAGCAATTCGCTTTCACATTGAAATTTTTTTGATAATTGGTGTGTTTCGTTCACACAAATAGTTAGACTTTAAACCTACGCATTCCCTTAAATCGTCCCGGTTAAGAAAGACAAATTCTTTTTTATCTTTTGAGACAGCGATATACTCGCTTCTAGGGCGAATGTAAGCTGCTTTCTTTAATTGATTTAATGATGACTGAAATACGGGCGTGACTATCATTCTATACAAAAGTTACTGCTGTTTTTCGAGTATAGGCACTGTAACCTGTAATATCACTCTTCCTTGTGTCACGATTATATCTGTTCATGTTCCCTCTTCTAGAGTAGCAGTATTTATTTCTTCCATGGTAATTGGCGCTCTTCCTGGAGATTGATGCTCTGCAATCTTAATCGCCTTTACCATAAAATTAGTTGGTAAAGTAAATCGACGTGCTTCCATGAATGTGACTATTTCCTTCGCAAGATAAATGTTTTCTCCTATTAGTCGTATTGCCTCGTTCAGAATTTTTTCTATTTGCGATTGTTTAATATCCGTTACTCTAAATTCCTGCTGTACAATTGTCAAATTATTTTTGAATAATAATACGTCAGTTGCAAATCGTCGTCTAGCATGGTCTATTGTGCTGTCTGTTATTATTTTTCGTGTCTTATTTAATACCATGCTTTCCTGGTCCTCACGCCGCAATTGTTCGATATCCCGAAGAGTTTCGGCTGCTGCGTTGTTGCTTAGGTAGTCTTCATTTTCTCCCTCTTGGAGTGGCACCACCCATGGTGCATAAGATGGTGCTAGATTCACGTAGGCTATTTGTATCTGAATCAGTTCCTCAATTTTTTCTTCTAAAACGTATTTCTGTTCAATCAGCACTGGATCCGATAATCTTGTATAAGTGTCTGTTGCAGAGATATTTTTCATTGCTTTAATAAAAAAATCTGTTGTAGAAAATACTACTGGGCGTTCACTCATGTTATTATCTTCCATTCCTGCTTAATGAAATCCAAACCCTTGTCTTGATTAAAAATAATGCCTGGATTATTGCGCTCAAGAATACGAATTTCTGGTGATTTTATGGCCGCTACTAAAGCAAGAGTCATCATACTTACAAGAGTAAAGTACTGTCCTTGGCATCATTCTAAAAATAAAAAAAAAAGCATTTTTTATTCAAGATGGTTGCATATTGTGTTTGACACAGTACTCTCTCGAGGGCATTTATGTGTCAAGGAAAGTTCACAAGGCAGAAGTTCCATCGACTCTGGGCAATTCTCAAAGGCTCTTATTATTTCATTTCTTATATCATCGTCCGGGACATTGAGTTCCTCTAACGGATTTATGACTGTATGGTTTTGAGTACCCTGCCCATCCGTAATAATATTTTTTCCCTGCGTTCTACATTCTCCGCGTTTCTTCTTGTTAGTTATGGATGCTTCCGCCCCGGTGGTAATTCGTATAGATTTTCGCCAAGCTGATGACGTACAAAATTAAATAACGTAGTGTTGGCAGTATCCACCATATCATCGCTTAAAAAGGTAACCAACGCATTTCCTTCTGGAATCTTTACACCCTTAATTCTTTCTATCGCGCAGCCTTGTACCTTCAGATCCATTCTATTTTCATTTACGAATGTCTGTTTTATGCTTTGTTTCTGAAAGGTAATTGGTATGCGAAAGAGTGAACATGTTTTTACGTTGATTTTTATGCATGTTGCAATGGTAGCTAGTACCACTACTTGATTGTACAAAATGCGAGTATATGGTCCAATTCTGAATTTATAGCAATAACTACATACTCTTGCTCCCACATGTTCATAATATACTAATTCACGATTCCTTAGTGGTATTTCGTTGTAGTTGGCTCCTTCCATTATTTTTCGAGGTGACCAGTTAAAAATAACTAAAAAAAACAAACAAACAAAAAAAACAGCGGATAAATGTTAATGTCAATCAAAAGTGTATGGAATATCTATGTTTAATTTGTCGTAAATCCACTAAACTGGAATGCATGCGCTTCGCGTGTCCCATCGCTTGATGCAGAGAAACGTAAATGTGCGGTTTACATACATAATGCTTAATCTCCGGACGTAGTCCGCGTAAAAATGTTTCGATAGCCATTTTTCCTCTAAATAACGAGGAATCGCATACCTCCCTAAATTCTACTTGCGCTATTTTTCCTAAATTGTTGTATTCATGCAACATTTTTTACATTCTACCGTAAAATTCATAAAAATCCTCATCACTTCTTTGAACTGTCCATGCAAGTTTAAAACTCATTAGATTAGTAACTTAAACTCAAACTCATTAGATTAGTAAACATAATATGTTTTTCGGAGGGAGTTAGAGGCATTTTCCTCTATAAAAACAAAAGTAAGTGACATAAAAATGAAAAATCTTGCTTACAAAATGACTCAATCTACTTATTACTACGGTAATACTGATTAATAAATGTGTCTATACGATTATTCTATACGATTTATTCTAAACGATTATTTACAAAAGAAGAAAAGGGCAAAAATTTTTATTTACTAGGGATATATCAGCACCACTATTTATACGATTATTTCGCGATGGTGGGGATGGAATATCTGGGTTGATTACTAAGTTTGGATAAATTTTTGGTGTCGCTAGAGTAGTACTGTTTACTTGTACTCCCTCCCCTCTCTTTGGAACCTGCACCACTGTGTGCTGGCTTTGAAAATTCGAAAAATCAGGTGATGAAGGAGGCGGAGCTAGCGGTTCTGTTGCTGGAACGCTTGGTAGTTTCCTCAAAGAACTATATTCTTCTTGATCCCGCTTTTTTTTTCTTTCTAGTGGGCTTATCCCGTGCAGCGTGTAATAGTAGTTGTGTTACTGAGTTCCAAATGGCTCCTATAATATGAATTGACCAGCCATATAAACTATATAATGCATAACCATGCAAAATTGTATCAACTACAAAAATTTTATTACGCGGCCTATCATAATTATTCCTATTTTTCCTGCGCTTATAGAACCGAAAGATAGAAATTGTCCCCATATTTTTTTCCATGTATCATTCGCAAGTGCGGTTAATGCTTCCTCATCAAACATACATGCTATAGACATACCATTTTTGTCTGTTGACCTTCCTGACATGCCCATGGCTAAAGAATTCAACATTGCACCTGGCTCGACTGGAAATATTAAATGGTGCCTTAACGCTTGTAATTCCGATTGTGTATAAATACCGCTTTTCGCTAATTCGAGAGGTTCAGAATAATTCCAATTGTGTTTTGTAGTTGGTTTGAGAATTGCAGGTTTAATACCTTTCATGGTACCATGTGGCAAAACCGTGAACCAATCATCGCCTAGCAGAAACGTAGGTGGTATCAATGGGTTGCAAGTAGTTTCAGTACCATATTGCTTTAAAATATGTGTTTTAGGAGATCAACAATAATTTTTTTCGTCTTATACTACAGGCAACTCTTGATAGCACCTTGGTGTTCCTCGTCTCTGAACATCTACTTGCACGCATTTCATTAAGTGTACTACTTCCCGTGCTACCAAACCCATATAGCCACTCTTTTTCATAATTTGATAAGCAAACAAATCTGGTGCGGTACTAGCGATAGTTAACACGTTTGTTATAACCCTTTCTTCCAGTTCGCATTTTCGCATAATTAAATCCCAATATAAACGGTTCAATTCCCCTTTTATGTGTTTCTCTACGTACATGAATTTAGAATTAACATATGCAAATATATCTAGGTTATGTACTGCGGGGTGCTTAATTTTTCCGAACGCCTCTATAGCCAGACCTTCAAAAAACCGCTGCCAATTCATTGGCCCGTAGCTTCCTCGACCGTAATTTGTTGATTCCTTTAATTAATTTTTAATAACAAAATTTATAATTTTAAAAAAATTTATTGCATAATTATAATTAAATTCATTTATGAATATTAAAAATTGTTAATTTTAAAATTTATTTATTTATTTATTATTTATTTATATCGAATTTATATAAATTTTGAGCTGATAAATAAAGTTATCATTTGAAATAGAAGTGAAATATCTATATTTTATAATAAAACAAATAGCTATCACGGTTGTTTTGTTATTAACAAAAACGTGTTTTTTTTATATTTCATAATTCATATTTTAATAAAAAAAAAATTTATAGCTATCATTGTTCTTTTGTTATTAACAAAAA
Source organism: Torymus aiolomorphi (assembly GCA_036365515.1). Classification (NCBI taxonomy): domain Eukaryota; kingdom Metazoa; phylum Arthropoda; class Insecta; order Hymenoptera; family Torymidae; genus Torymus; species Torymus aiolomorphi. The sequence goes on from CM070873.1 coordinate 191,012,614, forward strand.
CGTGTTTTTTTAAAAAAGTTCATAACTCACAAATAAATTATAATATATATATGCAGAATATAATGTATTCATAATGCATAATTCATAATTATAATAGATTATAATAGATATAATTTTTAAACATTTTAATTCATTTTGTTACACATTATTGGAGTTATAAGTTTAAAAAAAAAAAAAAACACGTTTTTGTTTTTGATGATAACTAAAGAACCGTGATAGATAAAAAATTATTTTTTTTTAGAAAATATAGGTATTTTAATTCTTTTTCGAATGCCATCCACCCCATTCAGATACATAGAGCCGTTCTCGAGAAATAACGATTTTTAAAAAATATCAAAAAATTTTTAACCTCAAATATCTCTGAAATTTATGGACCAATTATTTTGCCCAAAGAACTCGACCGAGAACTATAAAAAATCTACCTCTAAAAGGAATTTTGAAGCCATTAAGTCAATTTTACTCTTGTAATCGTTGGACATACAAAACTGATTTTTTTCATTTTTCAATTTTTTACTCAAAATCTAACATACAGAATGTATTCAAATTTTAACAGATTATAGCTATTTATATTCTCTATTATCATGATTTTTCTCAAAAAAATTTACCGTTAAGTTTAGGAGTTATAAGCTTCTAAACAAAAAACACCTTTTTGTTAATAACAAAAGAACCGTGATAGCAGAAACTTTTTTTTTTAGAAAATATAGGTATTTTAATTCTCTTTCGAACGCTACCCATCAGATTCGAATAACTCGATCCTATCATTAAAAAAAATCAAAAAACAGTTTTGAGAAAACCGAAAATTTGAAAAAAAACAAAAACGCATCGCCCCAATCACGCAAAAAAAACAAAAAAATGAGGCCTGTCCGATCAAAATCAACCGAGTAGAAGGTGAGATCCAGGCGTACACACACACACACACACACACACACACACACACACACACACACACACACACACACACACACACATACACACATACACACGCACACACAGACACACACACACACATATACATCCATACAGACATTTTTCTAAAACCATGTATTTTGATTCCTAACACCTCGGAACACAATTATAACATGTTTTTACAACAACTCAAAAATTTACTATCACAAAGCTTCTACACATCATTTAGGAGGAAGCAAAAAACAATTTAGGGTGTTTAGTACGTACTAAATCATATGAACAAACCGAGATAGTGCCAACGACGGTAAATGCAAAAGTTATTTCACATTATTCCATTACATATACTGGATGTCTTTCATTTCCTTCCTCAATAATTTTATTTACGTAACCAGCATATCATTCAGAATACTTATGCTCTTCGCACGACGATACCGGCAGTGGTTTCCAGGAGGCGTACCCGGCTTCAATATCTATACAAATGTCTTCGTTAAATTTGCAACAAGTATATGATTTTAGTATTACTTCATTAGCATCTAAATTTATCATTGAATATTCCATACGGGTCAGAATATGTGCCTGGATTACTACAATCACCCGCCGAATCTATTTTCCCCACAAAAGTCATTGGATAAACGATAGTCCCATTATGTTTCAAATTTGAGATAAGCTCCTCGCGAACCCTATGACTACGATATACATGCATTCGCCGGCATTCTTCATTAGTAATTTCATCTAGAAACTTGACTTCCCCCCTATTTTTATCTTTTCGATGCGATGCCCCACAATGTTTAACCGACCGCTTAATTTCCACCTTACATAGTTTTACATGAGTGCTTCCAAAATTGTTTAATTGCAATAATCTAACACAAACCTTTGTAGTATTGACTACGGGCTCCGTTATGTCACATTCCCCGACGTTTATTAACGAAAATATGGTGAGGTTTGAGACCTGCTGAGAGCAATTGTAACCAATTACGGCATTAACTGTCTTTGATGTTAGCAGCAAGGCTAGTGAATAAAAAACGGTTTTCATCTGTAAATATTAAAAAGTATTATTATTCTTTTTTATCATATAACAAAACAAAAATTGCAAAAATTCTGTGAGAAGAAATAAAAATGTTTAAACAACAGAAAAGCATCATGTAAAAACCGAACAGAACACTAAGATAATACTAATTAAAACATTACAACAGTACATAAAAATAAGGTACATAAAAATTTACTTAATGAACGCAAAGATAATATTAGATCAGAATAATATTAATAGGAATACTAATTATCCTTTTAGCGTTTTTACTACTTATTACATATAATACAAGGTGCAATTATTTAAGAAAACCGTGCTTATTATTAATACATAATTTAACATTATTAGAAAGCAAACGCAGAATTAGGTGAATTAAAGCATGGATTTAAGCTTGCTTTTGCCCTATATGTGATTTGCGTAGTCGATTAATGTGCACTAGTTTACTTTTAGTACTACTTAATTGTATTCTTACATTTCCATTTGCTGAAACGTCTAAAACTAAATACGGCCCCGTATATTGATTATCAAATTTGTGTGGTTTCGGTACCTTTTATAACCACAGATAGTCCACAATTTTTAATATTAAATGGTTTACTTTTCTATCATAGTATTTTTTCGATCTTATTTTGGCATGTAATAAATTTTCTCTTGCTATATTCTGTAAATAGTTTATCCGGGTGATAAGTGTTTCCATATATCCTTTACACGTAGGAGCTAGATCCTCGTTTTCTATTGGTTCGCTACCTGGTGTTCGTGCTAAACGTCCAAATACTAACTCGAAAGGTGAATGCCATGTTGCCTCACTTATGCCTGTATTAAAATTAAATGTTGCTAACTCTATATACTCATTCCAATCAGACTTATTTTCTTGCACAAAGAATTTTAAAAATTCGATAAGACTTGAATGCGATATTTCCAAGGAGCCATTTGTTTGTGAATGAAAAGCTGTAGTATTGACTTGTTTGATTCTAAATCTCTTTGCCATCCGTTTCATTAATTTGCTCATAAAATTAGTGCCTTGGTCTGTTAAAATAACTCGCGGGGCTCCGAATACGCATATAACTCTTTTATTTAAAGTATTTGAAACATCCATTGCCGTAGTTTGTGGTAATGGCTCCGCTATTGCAAATTTAGTAAATAAATCTTGGAAAGTTAATATATACTCATTACGTCTGTTCGATATTGGTAATGGCCCTACAACGTCCATACTAATGCGATCCATTGCCTGCGCCCCGGAGTTAGTTATGATCGTAGGTACGTGTGTTTTTACCCTAACTAATTTCTTTAATTGAGACTGAACACATTTTCGAATCAAATCTTGTACATCCTATGTACCTATTTTCCTAATTGTAGTCTTGCTTGATTCTTTTATATGTTTCAGTAACTCCCCTATGTCCGCCTACTGCAGAGCTGTGTGCTTCTTGCATAATGGGGTCTATTTCCTCCAGGGGTGGATACCTGATTATCCCTAAACAAACTACCAGCTTGATGCCACTCTTGGAAAATGGATCTCTTAATTTTCTTATTACTTGTTCCCATTCTAAATTTTCTATTATATCCGTTTTTGCTATACTTATTGACCGCGCATCGATTTTGTTTAGAATCGTTTGTAAATTTGTACAAAGTAAATTTAAATTATTGTCTATTATACTTAAGCTTACTCTGCTTTGTGTACGTAGGGGCATGGCTATGTGTATTTTAGAATTTGTTTTTATAACTTCTGGTATTCCTACTGTTAAATTTTTAAAACGCGGAAGCTTGTTTTATAGTTTTAACTGCATGGCAGCGTCATCACATGGTTCACCTTCAGATATAATAAAATACCAATAATTATCTATTCTCATGAATAAATTTTCACGGCAGAAAATAGTTGAACGAGTCGGGTTTAAATTTTCCAAAATAATTTCATCTTCAATCTCCCTGTTTTCTTCCGATAGTTTGACTCATCTCCTCCTGAGAGGTTACTCTTATTTATGACGCTCCGTGAGTCATCTTCACTTCGTGTTTCGTCAAGTATGTTATGGTCTTCCTCGCCCTCAGTTACCGCTGATGTGATAATGTGCTTTGCACCTTTACCGTCGACCTTTTTCTTCTCTGTTACGCATTCATTTTTGTCGTCCTTTGGCAGCATTTTCTGAACTGCTTTAACGTTTTCTTTGTTCTGCTCGCGGGCTGCGCGTCCCCTTGTGATCATATTACAGACGCACCCCTCCCCTGTTAGTTCGGTGCCCAGCTCCTTTTCTTGCTCTTCTTCTTTTAGTTTTTCAGTCAAAACAACACTTCTTGTGACAACTAACACTCGATCCACCGGATTTCGAGAGAGAGCGTCCGCTACATTCGTTCTCCCTGGTCTATATATTACTTTGAAGTCATATTCGGCAAGTGTTAAACGCCACCGCATAATACGTGAATTTGGATCTTTGTGTGTCTGCATCCATACTAGAGGGCGATGGTCAGTAATTACATAAAATTTTCTCCCAAAAAGATAAGGCCTGAAATGTTTTATAGAAAATACTAAAGCTTGTCCCTCTTTATTGATTGTATCCCATCTTTCTTCTACTTCTGATAATAAACGTGAAACATACGCAACTCGCTGATCGTAGCCTATTTTATCCTGAGATAGAATTCCTCCTACCGTATAGCCCGATGCGTCTGTAGTTAGATTAAAAGGTAGTTCGAAATTTGGAAAAACTAATATTGGTTTCTTACACAATTTGTCACATAGAATTTCAAAAGCATGCTGTGTATCGTTGGTCCACTTAAATTCTATTTCCTTTTTTAATAAGTTTGTAAGAGGTTCAGCTATTTTCGAAAATTGATGAATAAAGCATTTATAATATCCTGCTAAACCTAAAAATTGTTTAATATTTTTCGAGTTCTTTGGGACTGGATAATGCCGAACCACTTCTAATTTCCTTGGATCGGGTCTTACACCTTCCGCGCTTATTAAGGGGGCTAGACACCTTTTTTCTCTGAAATAAGAAGTTACATTTTAATACATAAATGTAAACTAATTATTTCATACTTTTTACATATAAAAGTGGGTATATTTACCTTACCTTAAAACTTTCTCCGATGGGCCTTTTATATGATCCAGAACCATAGTCATTAATGAAACAAGTTTTTTCACTAACCGTAAGCTTTGAAATTTTCCTGTGGATGGATTGACTCCAGATTTGAACTAAATTACTCCTGAATAGTATAATTCTCATATGAGTGTAGGGATTTAGGATTAAATGTCGGAAAAAATTTTTACATCAGAAAAATTATGAAAAAATATAAAAAATTTAAAAAAAATAAAAAAAAAAACTCTTGGAAAACAGCACAATTTTTTTTTCTCATTAGATCAAAAATCCCTACACTCATATGAGAATTATACTATTCAGGAGTAATTTAGTTCAAATCTGGAGTCAATCCATCCACAGGAAAATTTCAAAGCTTACGGTTAGTAAAAAAACTTGTGTCATCGATGACTATGGTTCTGGACCATATAAAAGGCCCATCGGAGAAAGTTTTAAGGTAAGGTAAATATACCCACTTTTATATGTAAAAAGTATGAAATAATTAGTTTACATTTATGTATTAAAATGTGACTTCTTATTTCAGAGAAAAAAGGTGTCTAGCCCCCTTAAATGCCCTAAATAGGTTACTTCCTTTTTGAAAAATTCGCATTTTTCTGGTTGTAATTTTAATACCGCCTTTGGTAATCTAATGAATAATCTTTCTAATATTTGTATGTGTTCATATAGAGTGCGAGAATAAACAATTATATCGTCAATAAATCAAAATAATTCCTTATTAACTAAACCCGCAAATGCTATAGATAATGCTCTTGAAAATGTTGCCGGCATAGTTCTTAGCCCAAAACTTCCTCGGTTAAAATGATAGAGCCCGCCGTTTGTCACAATAGCTGTTTTATGGTGGTCGCGCTCATCAATTTCTAACTGGTGGTAACCTGATGCGAGATCGAACACAGAAAAATATTTCGATCCTCCCAACTGGTCAAGTATTTCGTTAATATTTGGGAGAGGAAATTGGTCATCGAGAGTTTTTGCATTTAATTTTCTATAATCAATTAGCATTCTGTATTTCCTATTGCCATGTATATCGTTCTTTTTAGGCACTAAAAAACAAGGGCTAGAGTATGAAGACGTGGAAGGTTCAATTATTCTATTTCTTAATAACTCTGTAACTTGTCTTTCTATCTCGTCTTTATGTACTGGTGGTAATCGAAACTGTTTCGAGGTAATCGGCACCTTATCTACGGTTGGAATAGTTAATTTTAATATTGAGGTGGCCGTTAATTTTTCGCCCGGGATGTGAAAAACATCGCTAAATCTTTCTATTAATTTTGTTATTTCTGTACGCTCTTTCGGCAATAAATGATCAAAACGTAATAAAGATTTAATCTGAACGACGCGTTCATTCGACAAAACTCTTTCCACTCGACAAATTATATGCTTTTTAATTGTTGGATTTGTGGATTTTCCTTTATTCATTTCATTTTCATTTATAATTTCCAACAATAATTCAATTAGTATTTCTATATCTTCGGCATTATCATGCAAGATACTGTAATTTGCTTCACCTTGATGGAGTAATTTTTGTAACATTCGTAATTTTTCGAAGGTAAACTCCTCATTGGGTTCTTGATTGTTACCCATTTCAAAGTTTGCTTCACCTTTCTGTTTCTTGGAATTATCTTCCGAATTTGATTTAGTGTTCCTATTAAAACCTGATTCTTCTTCCGTGTTTAAGATAGAATTGTTATTATGTTCTGCATTACTTTTCAAGTTTTCCTTTGAACCCGAGTTTGTTTTAATCCTAAACGTAAAATTTTATTTAGAGTTTGATTGAATATTGGCTTTCAAATTTTCTTTTGAATTTGAAAAATTTTGATTAGAATTTAGATTAGAACTAGGATTTTTATTAAAGTTTGCACTCGAGTTAGGATTTTGATAAGAATTCGCAATTGAGTAAGAATTTTGACAAGAATTCTCACTTAAGTTAGAATTTTGATAAGAATTTGTTATTGAGTTAGAATTTTGACAAGAGTTTGTTCTTGTATTAAGATTTTGATAAGATTTTGTACTTACATTAAGATTTTGATAAGAGTTCGTAATTGAATTAGAATTTTGACAAGAATTTTCACTTAAGTTAGAAATTTTGATAAGAATTTTGATTTGTTTTGTGATTTTCTCTTGAATTTGTTAAACTAACATCTTCATTTGAATTCGATATAAAAGTAGAATTCGATTTAGAATTTGCATTTGAAATTCATAGACTAAATTTCACATCTCTTGAGCTAGGATTTTCGTCAACGTTCGAGCTAACTCCAATAATTATTTTTAAATTTTTAGTAGAGTTAGAATTTAAATTCGAGTCTAATTTTAGTGTAACATTTTGATTTGCAAAATTTATTTCTTTTATATTGTGTACACTCAAAATCTCCTGTTTTAAGTTTGGCTTGCTCTTGGTCGTTGGCGACCGTTCTTTTTTTGATAAGGTTATTCTTGACCTGTATTGGAGTTTGGGGCTCCATGGAGAAATTTATGAGTGGAAAAACTTCCCCTTTATTATTGTGTCTTAGAATATTTTTCAGAGCTTCAGCTGTATCCAGAATCGTCATTGTACTCTTATCTTTCTCATTTATATCTTTCGAAAGCACTTCCCCGCTATATCTTTCTGATCTACCTTCTGAGCATAGTCAATACGTTTGATAAAATTTACTAGAGATTTTCCATTTTCTTCATAGAACGGAACAGACAAATCACCAATAATCAGTTGCTTAGTTTCATAGTCGATTTTTGTTCCTAACTGAGAGAAAAAATCACTCTCTAGTAATCCATCTTCGTTTATTGGAAAATCGTTACTCACAATATGGAATTCAATGGCGAATTTTAAAAAGTATAACTTTATTTTACCTAAGGTAAAAATGCTACTGCCCGTTATGCCTTTTAATTCCAACATTTCATTTTTATTAATTGCTGTTCTTTCAGCTAAATTATTCTCCTTTAAAGGATTTTGTCCCGCGCCTGAAAATAATATCAAAAATATTTCTTTGTTATTACTTGGATTACTAAAGGAAATTATTGGTGATTTGCTATTGACGCTTAGCCGAACATATCTTTGGATTACTGCGGATTGTTCTGTTTTTCCTCTGGACGCTTTACTAAATCCGTTTCCAGTCTCGCGCCTTGTTGACGGGGACTGTGACTGTTTCACGCCTGCTCTTGTGCATTTCTCTGACTATTGTTGTATGCAAGTTTTCGACACTTTTCTATTATATGTCCTTCCTTTTTACAATATCGACAAAATAAACTTGTTAATTCCTTATTCGAAAATGTGGCGTTTTGTCTTTGTACGTATTGATCCCCCGTACTTTGTGGTGCCTGAGCCGGTCTGTCCCGTGTCCATTGTGTTGGCGCACCCGATCCGCGTGGCTCCGCCCATGTGGCTAATGGTTGTCTATTTTGGAAATTTGATGGTTTCCCTATGTATTGCCAGCAGTTTAGAGCAATATGACCTCTTTTGTTACAAATTTGACACGATTCAATTGTTTTACTATCCACCAAATATATTTTATCTTCTCTTGAGGTATTAGTTTTTTTTCTGTGATTATTTTAATAGTGTCATTTAATTCTTCTGGCTCATAACACGCGAAGTCTCTTTCGATTTCTATTGCTTCCGCAGTAGCCTTCTCTAAAGTTTTTGCTTCCCCATGCGTGCTTTAATTACCCAATGTAAACCCCGAATAAAAAATTTTACTCAGTCTTTTTCCAGTGCTTTTTGAAGATCTCGCGCAGATCTCTACTCACAAGTTTCTGACTCTGTAATTTCATGTCCTATCGCACGTACTCTATTTGAAAAAACTACTAAGCTTTCATCGCGTTTTTGTTTTACACTAGCTAATTCCCCTTGTAGTTGGTGATATGATTTAGCCGAACCGAAAATACTCTCGAAAAAATTTGCTATGTTACTTATTGATTCAAATACTTTTTTGCTGCACTTTTTAGTGCCTCACCGTATAAACGTAGCTTTATTAATTTTGCTAAATCTGCCTCAAATTGCTCTGGAATAATGCTGCATGCTTCCCGGCAGCCTTGTATAAATTGTGTTAGAAGAATATTTACCCCATTGTATTTCGGAATTAATTCTAACGCATCCTTGATTGACAACGGCCTAACTTGCCCTAAGGTACTGTTTCCGGAAAAATTACTCATCCTTTGTGAAAAGCTATTTTTTAGATTTACAAAATATGTAAAAATTAAAAATTTTAAAAATTTTAAAAATTTTTTCGCCGTTTCCTGAATTTGTTTTATTTTTTTCTTCGTCCGACGATTTCTGTAAAGGTGTTTTATTGTTTTCCAATATGGAATAAAATTTTGTGTTAAGTGCTGTAAATTCTGGATTAAAACTTATGTTATTGATTATGAATTCCGTCTTCGCAGCTGCAGTTCCCGTGATATATTCGATAATATATTTTGGATCGATTCTTTGATTTATTAAATCTCCGAGCGATTCAATTAAATACTTAACTTTACAAAATTCTACTATATCGTCTTTACTAACGGGATGTGATAAAATTTCGATAAGTGATTCTACTCTTTTATCCTTTGTTTGCACTTCCGTATCCAGTAAACCGCTTTCGTTACGGCTTTTGAAAAAATCTAAAATATTTGTTAGCGTTTGTCCCTCTGATAAATTAGGTTTTAATTTTAACGCCTGTTTTAGCAGAATAGCCCTTGGTTACCGACATATCATTAAAATCCGCGAAACAAAAACTATCTGCCTAATCCTTTCTAAGGAGGGGCCTCCAATTGTTACGTCCGGGTTGCGTAACAATTATAAGAAATGAATATATGAGTGCTAATGGCTAAAAGACGCGTGATTAAAATGACTTTTCCCGATTCGGGCACGTGGCCTGGATTCTTAAGTTATGTATACCCTATTTATACTATTAAGTCCAAGACATTTTAATGAAAATTATTTATGTTAGTTTTTAAATATAATTTTTAAATATTATATATAGAAATTTTATAATTATTTAGGTAACATTGAAATTTCTTAATTAATGAGTTATAAAGTTTATTCTAATTAACTGGAACAATTTATGAGGCAAATTTATTGAGACTTTTCTTTTTATAAGAAAGTCATAGAAAAACTGTTTATTAATAATATATGCATGTAAAACTAAGTTATGCTACCATATTAAGCATAATTTAAAGCTCTAACTTTGTCAATTTTTTATTAAATTAATTTTTGCTTATATTCGTGGCCTGGATTCATAAAAGGCATTACTCCAGGATGGGACGGCAGGTAGCAAAGTGAAAAGGACATGCGGTGCGCCTCGAGACAGTGTGTAGAGTTTTTATGACTCACCTCAGAGTTTTGAACGGCCTTTAGTGTGAATCCACACGCCCGCCGTGACGCTTATAATGACATTGGTCAGTTGCCACTTTGTGGAAGTTTTCGTGAGGAGAACAGAGACGCGGAGAGTTTAGGATTCTTATGGTCTTGAAATAATGAATACTTAAAACGGATTTAAATACAACTTAAACTTTATTAATTAGTCAGTGCAAAACTAAGTAAAAATTACAATGATGCGAGCTGATGTGGAGTCTACGCGAGTTGACTTCTGAGTGACCCTCACTAGGTATCTTCGTCCCTTTTTAAAGGTAATAAGTCGTAAAAACCTCAAAGCTGCCGACTTTTTGATTCACCTAGGTATTGCTGTCCCACTCTTCTCGATGATCTTTGATGATTTCGACTGCGTAACCTTTGAGAATTTTCGGCGAGTCTGGATACATAAATTATTTTAGAATACGCTACGCATATCAGGTGGGAGTGAAGGGAAAAGGCGAGAAAACTGACACTGTCTTTGTTCAGTATTGTGCGCTGGAGCCCTAGTGCTTACTCTTCTATTTGGCGGCGAATCTCTGATGCTCGAGTGGATGTGCATTTCAATAACTTGGTCGGTAATAAAAAACTCATAAAACTATAAAACTGCACTAGGGGCGTGGCACACACTGAATAGAGAATGCAAGAAAAACTAAGGGAAACCGCCTCTTCGTGCCTTCGTTCGAGGATCTTTTGGTAATTGTTCTTCTGAATAGCGGCGTTCTTTTGAGTGTTTATGTATACACCCCTATAGCACCCAATATTGGAGCAACATTGCTATATTCCCCATATTCGCCAATATTCCCTCAAGACTTTTATATATGGATGCTATATGGGAGCCATGTTGCTGCAATCCGTGATTTTTGTTTCACATTTGCTTTTTTAAAATGATGAGTCAAGCTCTCTGTCATAGCAATATTGCAGCAATATTTAGCCAATATTTAACATCACGAAAGGAATATTAATTTTATAATAATATTTTTCTGCTGATTTTTCTGATGATTTAGCAATATTGCAAGAATATTTGTACATTATATATAAACACTGGAAGAATGTTCCCGTTTGGTCACTGATTGTTGGAGCAATATTGCCTCAATTTCCAAAATACATTAGTGAATTTCCCCTTAAGGGGAATGACGCGAATATGTCAAAGAAACATTGAGGCAATATTGCTCCAAAAATCAGTGGACAAACGGGAACATTCTTCCAGTGTTCATATATATTGTACAAATATTCTTGCAATATTCCAAAGTCATCAGAAAAACCAGCATAAAAATATAATTTTAAAAATAATATTCCTTTCGTGTTGAGAAATAAGGGCTCAATATTGCTGCAATATTGCTATAACAGAGAGCCTGACTCATCATTTTAAAAAAGCAATGGTGAAACGGAAATCACGGATTGCAGCAACATTGCTCCCATATAGCATCCATATATAAAAGTGTTGAGGGAATATTGGCGAATATAGGGAATATGACAAAGCAATATTGGAGCAATGTTGCTCCAATATTGGGTGCTATAGGGGCAATGTGGGACAGTGTGGGAGAATATGAAATGAGCGAGAATGCACCATGTCCGTTGTGTAGGAGGGAAAGAGAGGAAGGAAAATGACGCGCGCCAGTAAATATATCGGCAACGTCGCACGACGCGACAATATGGTCTAAAATTGTCACTCGCAATAGTGCAACCCATGCGTTTTTAACAAAAGATATATATTTGAACTTAAAAACATTTTGTTATTCACAGAAATAAGTATCCTTAATTTGTAATCAATTTATTATTCACATTTTACTAAATATTTTTGGTAATCCACTCTTTTAACTTATTTTTCTTATAAGAAGTATCATTTAGAATTTTTAGTTCATTTGGTAACCTATTAAAGACCGTGATCGCTTTAAGATAGCTATTTTTTATTATTTACAGTTCTGTGATTTAGGGGTAATTGAATGCTCTTATTTCTTGTTATACTCGTTGAATTTAAATATTTACTTTTGAGCGCATAACAATGATATATTAAGGTTTCATATGCAAATAGCTGCCCAAGTTACGAGGGTTTTTGTGTGTTATAAAGTTGTATTATTTTTAGTAGTCTATTTTGTAGAGGTTGTAGTAAATTAATGTTATTTGCAAATTCGCTACCTCAAGCTATAATCCCATAGCTAATAACGCTATGGAAGAAAGCATAATATATCACTTGTAATATTTCTATTCTAATAAATTTTGTTATTTTGTGGAATATGGAAATGAAATATTTTGGTTTATTTATTATTATTTTATTTATCTAAGTGCTTATTCCATCTCGTATGTTGATCTATTATAATATCCAGATATTTGAAATTTTCTACTCTGTTTAATGTTCTTCCATTGATTTGTATATTTAGACTATAAGGGATACTGTCACAGTAATTCCCGTAGGTCATGTAGACTGTTTTGTCTATGTTCAGTGAGAGTTTATTTAGTGCGAGCCATGTAGAAATTTTATTTAGATAATTATTTAATCTTAGCGTTACTTCACTCCAGTTCTCATCTGTTGATATAACAACAGTATCATCAGCATATGACATTATACTGTTTTATGGCATATCTTGTAATAGATAGTTTACGTACAGAATAATCAGCAACGGTCCCAAAATTGTTCCCTGTGTAACTCCCGTGGTTATAGTTGTATCTTCACTTACGTATTCATTTATTTTTACTTATGATTTCTATTATTTAAATAAATTGTTATAAGTTTATGCATATTGTCTCTTATCTCATAATAATAAAGTTTGTTTAGTAATATAGTGCGATCGACAGTTTTAAAAGTTTTTGCAAGATCTAGAAATGCAATTGCAATTGGAGAACTATTGTCTAGTCTATTATATACTATGTTAATTAAGTGATCCAAGGCATACTTTGTACTTTTATTTTTAACAAAACCATATTGTCTATCTGATATAATTTTGCATTCGTCAATGAAATTTAACATTCCATTATATATTATTTTTTTAAATATTTTTGCAATGTTAGAAATCAAAGATGTTGGTCGATAATTCGATGCGAAGTTTTTGCTGTTTGCTTTGTATATTGGTTTAATTTCTGCTGTTTTTAACACATCTGGCCAGACCGATTTTCTGATACATAGGTTAGTTATATGTACCATGGGTGGAACAATATAGTGTAGGAAAGTTTTAAGTGTTTTAACATTTATACAATATTATCAACTCCTCCGTTTTTCAATTTCATATTATTAATGGTGTTAGTAATTTCATGACAATTTGTTGCTGTTAGAAAGATAGTTTTAGGGTTCATCTTTGGATATCGAATTACGGTGTTAAGGTTAATATTATTGAAGTAGTTGTTCATTCTATTTGCTATATCCGTTGGATTAGTAATTTTTTGCCTATTTATATCATATATTTGTTTTATACTGTGTGACGGGCGCCGATATAAGTCGCGTTAATCGAGTATGTGGGATTGCAAGATTCGAAGCTCACGCGCTGGCACGTATAATGCCTCGTAGCGCGCCACATGGCGTGCGATCGAGACCAACGGAGAAGCAGCCGCGGTGCGGCCGCGAAAGCGTCGCCGCGGCCATCTGGTTGAACGCCGTGACACGGGAAAGTGGTCGTCCGTCACCGCCGCGCGTGATATAGAGTATAGTGTGACCGCCACAGTGTCGCCACCAACCACAAGCAAAGGAGAGAGAGAGAGAGAGAGAGAGAGAGAGAGAGAGAGAGAGAGAGAGAGAGAGAGAGAGAGCCTGCTCGAGAAGGGTGGGGACAGTGAGAAGCACCGAGGTCAAGCTCCATCCCCGCCCCCTTTGCAGCGAGTGCGAGAGCCAAGCGAGAGAGATAAATAGCTGCGATGGCTGGCCAGCCTACAAGCGTAAGTCATGTAGGATTTATGCGCGTTTGAGTGTCGTCGCGAGCGTTATTTGTCGACGCCGCGAATCGGCGGCTGCGAGCGTGCGTGCGGTTTATCGTCTCGGCCTGCGCGTTTCTGTATTAGTTAGTGTTCGAGTTTCACGCCCCTTAGCGCGACTAATTTTGGTTTAAATAAACCCCTTTTGGTGTTTTAGTTATCGAATCACTCATTATTATTTAGCGCGCCTGACCTATGCATGTTTTCCCCGAATACCGCCCTCTACCCTTTTCAACGCTGCAGCTAGTCGCAGGCATTGCCTCTTAGAGGATCATCGATAGCGGAAGTAACTATTTCTTAGCCGCTTGGGGGTTATCCCGGCGGCGATGTACGGGAGCAACCGGCTGCGCAGGTAAAGCTAGGCCGTCGCCGGCAGACGGGAGTTTCTTGGGCCGAAGTTGGCGGCAGCGGCAGAGCGCAGCGCCGGCTCTAGTAGAAGGTAGCCTAAGCTTTCTACAATAGAAACCGGGCGCGCATGTTTGGAACCTGTGCCGAGGCGCTCCTGCCGGCCTACAGGTAATTCTACAATGATGAACTATGCTACAATGCAAAAACTGATTTTTTTGCAATAATTTTTTTCATTTTTTTTAATTTTTAGGGTTTTTGCCATGAAAAAAATACTTATACATAAAAACCTTAAAATTGCAACTTTTAGGCCCATAACTACATAAATTAGGAATAATTTTCACTTTGTCCCATGAAAATCCATCATGCGGTCTCAGAGAAAAGTTTCAACAAACTTTTTTTCTTGAAAATACTATAACTGAGGATAAAATGAGTTTAATGAGCCTTAGCGAATTTTATTTAAAATAAGTTATATTTACAATATATTTTCCTTATTTTATTATAATAATATTTTTTATAATTTTTTTAGGTAATTTTGGCCAGTAAGGTCAATCGCCGTAAGACCACCTTAACACAATACCCAGGTTAAATAGTCAAGTTAGTTGCTAATCTAATTACTTTGATCTCAAAGTGAAGGAGTTTTATGCTAAGCAGCTGTCACTGCAAGCTAAAATTGCAAATTCTTTTCAAAATTTGAAATCTAAGGGTAAAGATAACATGGCGGAAGGTTATGCAGAATCATGTCTAACCGGACTTGAAAGAAATTATACTACTTTTCTTCTAAATCACGAGAAAATCCTGCTCATTAAGGATCTTGATAAATATCATGCCTATTTTACAACTAAATTCTGTGATCTGATTGAGGATAGCTTTTATGACCGCAGAGGAGATTTTCTTGTTTTTTTATAAACTGTTAGAACAAGAGATGCTGCCCAAGGCTCTTCCAACTCGAATGCTGCGCCAGTTCTACCAAGCCCTGCTCAATCTACTAACGTTTCATTTCAATCTCTACCTAAAATAGATTTACCAAAATTTTCAGGTAAATTCTCTGATTGGAAAAATTTTAGGGATATTTTTCGCTCTCTTATTCATCCCCACGAGGACTTATCATCCGTCATGAAGTTTATTATCTTCGCACTCACCTTACAGATGATGACCTTGAGAAAATTAAATCTTCTCCCATTTCGGGTGATAATTATCAACGAGCATGTGGTTAGCTCTCACATTTCATAAATCTTCTCAGTCAAATCCATGAAGTCAGATATCTCATCTGAAATCAAGCGTATTTATAGGGAAATTTTCAATCCCATCACGTCACCTAGGTGATAGTGTCGACCCACCCACAATGGAACAACTTCAAGCTCTTCTTCGAAATCAAACCCTCACTCTGGGAGCCATCGAAGCCGGTGCTAAATCTTCTTCCCTAAAACTCAACCTACTAATTTAAACTCTCGAAAGCCAGAACATAATAATGCTCATACAGCTTATTCTCATCAAACATCGCCTCAAAGCACGAAAAACAATCAGAAAAGGAAATATCTCCTATTTAATGAACCGCATTACATAAATCGATGTGAACAAGCACCACATAAAAAATTATACTTCCTCATATCGATGCTTTCTTTGCAAAGCTAAGCACCGTACTCTAGTTCACACTGATGGCTATTCGTTTAATCACTCGAATAGTTTGACAACGCCTGATCAAGCAGCCTCAGTGACAAACTCTTCAAGTCCTAACTGTGGCAATCTTATTGATTAGAATCAACGTTTCTAATGACATTCAACCTGCTCATCAAGCAGCCTGTCTAAATACTAGTGTTAGTACCAAATGTACACGTGTACTTTTGGCTACCGCTAGGGTCAACGCCATTGGTCCAAATGGAACCAAAATTCAAGTGCACGGGTTGATTGATCCTTGTTCTCAAATATCTCTTATTGTACAAGCATTGTGTAATCAATTGTTACTAAATTGTAGAACCAGTCACACTCATATTCAAGGTATAGGAGAAAAGACAGCTGCCGTGTCTTCTAAGGTAGCTTGTCTTTCTGTACAATCTCATTTCAATTCGACTTACTCGTTGGAATCGATACCATTGTCTTGCCAAAATTATCTTCTTATAAGCCCCCCTCGTTGTAGGTGGTATTTCCAATTTCGAATACTTAAGAGAGCTGCATCTATCAGACCCGACATATTTCGAACCCTCTCCATCGATATTCTTCTCGATGCTAGAGTTTACTAGCGTATAAATCAATGAAAGCTAAATCGTTAAGGGTCAAAGTCTTCAGCCTATAGCACTAATAAGGAGTGTATATCAGATCGGGTTAATGGATTCACTTTGGGTAGTAGAATATGACTTCTTACATGTAAAAATGGAAGGCCATTCAATCTCAGACCCTAACGCATTTATCATTTTTAGTTATAAGAGATTGAATTTTTTAAAAATTAAGTGATTTTTTCACCTCAAATCACTCATCTATGCCTGTAAACAAACCACAAAGCATTTTTATTTTTTAAATATGACATATTTCAGTTATAACGGAGATCCAGGATAAAATACGGAGAAAATAAGAATCTCGGTTCTCCGTATTCTATCGAACTCGTTTGACTCTCGTTCCCGCGAATTCACGCATCTCGAGCGTTTGTTGACATCGCTCGAACGATGTATTCGCGCGCGGGGGGCTGGGCGACTTTGGCGGTTGTAAAGTCGCGCTCGATTAATTTTTGAATCAGATTCTCTCGGGCTGTCAAACCGCGCGTACGCGAGCTAATTTGATCGTCCGCGAAGAAAACGGTATCGTGCGTCCTCACCGGTGCAGAGCAGCGCCCGTACACGTACCGACCACGAAGAGCAGCGCACGTGAGCAATCCGAGCCACTCCTAGGGTCCGAAGCGTCTGTAGGTGAACGCTGGACGTTAGGACTCGACCTGAACACTCCGAAGTCGACCGGAGGATAAGGCCTGACACAGGAGCGGATTCGTGAGCGAGCGACGAGAGGAGTGCACTCCTCTCCCGGTAAGCCTCTTTGTACTTCCCGCGCAGCGATTTACTTGTGTATTTTCGACTCGCAGCGGCGAGTGGCCGGTGGTGCGTTCACTGGCCCAGCGAAAATAGATACCTTGATCCGCCCGCGCCGAGCGGCGGATCCCGTCTTCTTGTCGGCGCGCAACGCGAGGCGTTTTTGATGTAAAGGATTATTTTGAATAGACCCTGTTATTGTGCTGTGAAATAATTGAGGCTATTCTTCATTTATCGACCTTAACCTAACCTTCTCCCGGATACCGCCGCCTCCGCGGGAAAACGACTCCACTGTACGTTTTCATATCTGAGCATAGCGGCCGCGCGCTTTACTCTTTAAGCGCGCTTTTCACTCAGCGATCCAATTATTTGGAAAGCGAAGTTCGTGTGCGATCTTCGAGTTGTTTTCGGGATTCCAGGAGCACATCCCCGGGCAAGTCATTTTAGTCTGACACCCGCGGCACCGTGATCTAGGGAATCGCTGGCCTGTGGCTTATTGGGATTTTCCCCCACTAGCCATCCCGTTACACAGTAAAATATATTACAATTTTTAACAAATATATCCATTCGTATTTTATATTATTTTATATTACCTTATTTCAATACACAAAATGCAATTTATGCCAATATTCCAGGTTTAATCAGAATGAAACTAATTGTCGATTAGGAAGCATGGTTTATTGATTAAACTTACTCAATTTGAAGTTCAATGTGAAGAATATTTCATAATTATATTCATCAATTAGTCCTTCATATCCTAAATGCTATGAGAAATAATTGATACGATAGTTTTGCTTTGATTTTGGCATAACGAGCTGAACTACCTTGCCTATCTTCTGAATCCTGAAACATTATAAAATAAGACACAAAGTATCATTCTTTTCACAATGAAATACTGTAAAAAAACAAAATTATACATATCTGATGGGGAATATTTATGACATTCTCGTAAGCTCTCCTTTTCAAATTACTCATAGGCTTGAATCTGGCTGATCTTTCACACACACACACACACACACACGCGCGCGCGCACACACACACACACACACACTGAAAACTTTTCTCCTTTTTGCTAGTCTTTTATCGAGAACTAGCTCCATTCTATTGTTAAAAAATTATCTGGTAAACACAAAACAATTAGTTAGTCAGAAATAAAAAACGTCAACTGTCACCGATTACCAAATAAAGTTATTTGTTGTCTGCTGTTAATATTATGTTCTGAAGGGGAGGTCTAATCGGTTCGACTGTAGTCGATGAAAGAATCGGTAGTTTATAGTACAGTTAAAAAATTAAAAATGTAGAAATGGCACCACTTGAACGTCAATTGTGGCTTCCATTGTAAAGTAGGTTGGTATACTTATTGTAGTTTATGTGAATTATACCTTATGCCTCATCAAAACATGATAATATGATTTGTTGACATTCTGTGTGTTCCATTTTTAAAATGAAAAAAATTATTTTTGTTATTAAATTATGGGTAATTTGATGATGATGAAGTAAGTCATGTTACTATCTTTTTTTTATGTTGATGTAAAATAATTATTTGTTTGTTAATTTAAATGTATAAATGCAATCATTCAAAAAATGTCTGCATAGGAAATTAAAAAACATTTGTTACAAGATCAAAAATGTCTAATTTCCAATATTAATCTAATTTTTATCTAATCTGCAATGCATTAAAATATTTTTTTTAAATTATTTCAAGATTATTGGAAGATTATTTAATAAATATGAAATAATTAATTTAAAATATATGTATTTACAGACAAATATAAATTGCACAGCCGATATTAAACATTCCTGAAGAATAATTCACATTTTGAAGGATGGTACTTGTCATAATAACAACGGAAGCAGAAAGACGAACGACACCAAGAGCACTTACTAAACTGAAGAGAGCCATATGAACATTTATTGAGACTTTTTTCTGGAAAGCAGACTTCCTTCGCATTCATAAAAACATCCCTGTCAGTGATGAGTTTTGACGCAAACCAAAAATACTGAATCATACTTTTAAATATGGGTACAGACAATACTTTATCAGCCTGTGCATGTGTACATCTCGTGGTTGGCACAGTGGCGTAACATTGGGTGGAATTATCTTCAGACTACATGAAGATTCTCCATTTTCATTTTTGAAGTCCTCATGTAATGCTTTTTTGGAATGTTCGCTCCACGAATCCAAGATAGGTGTGAAGTTTTTCCTCTCAAAATAAGGTTCAATAATATGTTTGTTAAATAATAATATCAAATTGTATTACAATTTTCCTGATTTGAGGCAGTCACAGAATATGGCACAGTATAAGAGTGAGTGATCTTGTTCAAATCACCAAGATACAGTTCAACTCTTTTTTCTCCAGTGTGTTCAAGTGTTTGTAGTCCATTTAACCTGTACTCACAGCCCATTTGATCACTATTGGTGTCTAAATCTAAATTAGTAGAGGATGTTACACACCTAATTTCAGCTTGAAATTCTGCTGTAGTGCAGTCAATTTCTTCAAATGATCTACACTCTGCTTGATGCATTTAGTTACTCTCTCTGGCTTATGTAGAATTCCTTTTTAAAGTATTTTATCCAAGCAGGAGAAGATGTAAACTCAAGTGACATGACAGGAAATTGCATGGCTCCCTGTGGAGCCCATGTTCGGATATCTTTTGTTTCTGCATGTTCTTTTCTTTCTCGAGCTTTTACAGATCTATCACATGCCTACTTTTTAATGGCTTGCATTTGATCGTACCGCATATCACCATTGATAATTTCTCTTTTCCATCTTGACAGCTCATCTAGTCTAGACACGAATTTACCTCCATGGATTTTCATCGTGCTGTAACTCCAATTCCGGCGCTCTCTTTTTAAATTGACTATCTCAATCTTTTTTTCACTTCGTACAATATCATATTTTGATTTTTTTTCTTCAGGCTCGTAATCAGAACTTGTCTCACTTGATCTAGTTTGGGATTCTATAAAAAAAGTAATATCCGTTAGTATGTGCAGTATTTTTTAACATTTGCAATATTAAATTCGAACAATTTTATTATGTCTTTTTGTAAATGTGAAACTGAAGATTCTAATTACAATTGTAAATCAATAAATTGATTAACTTTAAAATTATATTTCAAATAATTAATAAAATGTTCTTACCAGAAGAGGCATTATTCTCTGAAGTTGATTTAGAAGCGTTGGTCCCACAAAACATGTTATCTGCTTCATTAGCTTCATCCCCATCGACGAGATCGTAACTTTTCACAAGTTTAATGTTTTGTATATACTCAATTAATACATCAGCTAACTCTTTTTCCAAATTTTGAGCATAATCAGACCCTGATTCACTTGGCTCACAACTAATAAAGCCTTTTGCTATCAGTATTTCAAAACAAACAAAAACACTATCAGATATAAATCCTTTAAAAATTTCAAAATTAAAAATCTCTTTCTCTTCCATTTAAAAAAACTTGATCAAATAAAAAAATTAAGAAATAGATCAAATATGTATAAATGGAATAAAATTGAAAAATCAATAGACCAAATAAATAAATTATAATTAATTTCAAATTTCTGAAAAAAATGTATGAATAAAAATGATTCAAAAAGCTATGTGGTAAAATTATATCAATAATTAAATAAATAAATAAATATAATAAGTAAGAAAATAAAAGAATATGAAATGAAAATATTAATTAAAATATATAAAAGTAAAAGAAAATATAGGGTATTATAGAATGAATAAAAGATTTATAAGGTGCCTTTGCATTTTAATGTCTACTCGCTCAATGCTACAATTAACGAATTAATAAACGACTAATTAGCGAACAAAATTTTAAAAAATTCGCTTTCAGAACGATGATTTCAACAGTGTTTAATAGATGTCGCTCAAGTCAATATACATCGATCTATAAACGGTGCTATATGTATATGGGTCGTTCCTGTACTTTTTTTAAAAAGTGTGCGCGGGGGGTCGTGGATTTTGTCGACGATTTTTTTTATGAAAGTACATATAAAAAAAATAGCTTGTGCAAAATTTCAGCCCCTTATCTCATTCCTAATTCCTGCTGGAATTTTTTTAAATCCAGATTTTGACCTGTTTTTAGCCAGTTTTCAAAAAATTCTAAAAGACTGAAATTTTAACAAAATGAGGTCGGTGAGGTCTCATTTTTTTTGTCTTTCTTCAAATTTTAAGAAAAAAAATACACTGATATGAAATGATGATTTAGGTTTTATTGGCGATCTGTGATATGGCCATTGCATTTCATCATTTTTAGATCATCTTTAAACCTCTATATCTCGTAACTGGTTCCACATTTTTGAGCTCACTAGGTCTCATTTTTTTTGTCTCAACGAGACCTTTAATTTCTTTTTTTCAGGACCTAAATTGATTGAATAGACTTCAAGATACAGCCTTTTGAAGTTGACGTTTTTATCAAAAATCGCGAAAATCAATCGTGTTCATGGTCACATTGTCAACCGAATTTTAATTAAAAATCATTAACAAAAGTATTTTTCATTAGAATATGATGTTATCTAACTATACTCTTTTCCTATGATAGGAAAAAGTCAAAAAATAATTTTATGTCGAGCATTATAATATCTAATTTTTCGATACCTAAAATAATCAAAAATGGCTCTCTACTGACATGAATTCTACCATCTTATAATTATTTTTGACA
Source organism: Torymus aiolomorphi (assembly GCA_036365515.1). NCBI lineage: Eukaryota > Metazoa > Arthropoda > Insecta > Hymenoptera > Torymidae > Torymus > Torymus aiolomorphi. Next base: position 191,034,877 of record CM070873.1, read on the forward strand.
CGTATACGTAACATAGATACAAAGATGGTTCCTAGACCTTTAAAATCCGTAGTCGCTGATTTTTCTAGGACCACTAGAGCCAAAGTTATAGCCGTTTTTATAAAAAAATATTTTTCAAGTGGTAAAGTTAGAGCTTGTGAAATATAGGAAAAGTTTTAATTACAAGATCAACCATAAGTTTGGCATAATTGTCCTAAAAAAAGTGCTGAGGCTGCATATTTTGAAGATCTTAGGCCGTCTCTACACTACGCGAGAAGTACGTGCGATCAGCCCAAGCGATGCGAGCAAGCCATGCGCGCATGCGACGCGAGCAAGCGATAGTAATGGCTTTAGGTTGATTTAATTACCTATGCAGACTTTATAGATAATTAAAGTTGAAAATAAGAATTTAAGTAAAATTTTTTTTGTATTATTCATTTTATTTTAACTATTTTATAATCATTATCAAACGAAGTAAGCTTTGCTTTTAATGTTGAATCATCAGTGGGTATAAAGCAGTGATATTTTCTTGTATTCTGTATAGTTCGGGTCAATTTAAAACGACATTCTAGTACTTTACGCCTTTTCTCAATTGTTTCTTGACTCACCCAAATAGATCTAAAAACCAAATATTCTATATTTTTATAACACATAATGATTTATTATTCAAATACATAATCAAATAATATAGTCAAAAAATCTAAATTATATTATTTTTACCTTATTCCATCAATATTTTCACTAACCTAATCATACATGTCTTTTGGATTTAAAATTGGTTTTTCTGATGTTCTTTGTAAGGATGCCCTACTGTTCGTTTAACCACTGCTCCACATCCATCACACGAACTTTTCCCATGGCTAGTAGAAAAAAAGTTGTGCGACTTAACTTTTAAGCCAAAATCCTCCTCATGATGGCAGATATTAATGAAATTGTTCCTACAATAAATAAATACTATCTTGAAGGTAACAATTATAAAAAATAAAATAAATCTGTTTAATATTGTGTACATAATAATACAAATTATTTGAACTTGCATCGTAGAAGTTGTTGCTTTTTTTAAATTTGATATACAGAAAAAATAAAGAACTGTTTTACTAATTTTATCTTTAAAGCTGTTTTCTACATAATGTAAAATTTTAACTCGGGTCTAACCTGCAGGTCCAGGATGTTTATGGATTTTGATGTTCTGGATCTCAAAATAGTTTTTCACACAAATTAAATATACTTTCAGAATATTACTTTGACATATTCTTAATAATTAAAATTAAATTTTTTCAGGTCCTTTAATGAACAAAAATCTAAAAGTGTCTATTTTGTTCATATAATACGTATTAATATACTACAATAAAAGTACTCTTACTTGTTTTTGTATTGGGTAGGTGCTCCATCTGACATATAATGTACATTCTCAATAAACGAAAAATCTCGTTTTAGAAGTGCAATGAGTTGCCCTTGAAAAGTGTTAACTGCACAAGCATCATGTTTTAAACAATCACTAATAACACATACAGATAAGGTTTGTAATTTGTCGTTATTGTCTTCTTTATAATACACTACAAACGGGTGTACAGTTGCTTGTGTATTATTAAAATAAAATGCTTGGATCGAGTCTTGACAAACAAATAAGAAATTTTTCAGCAAAATCTTGAAGTATAATACATGTATCTGGAGTAATAATTGTTTTGCAATGTTTTAAATAACATTTTTGCATTTCAGTCACATAATAATGCTTTGTTAACTCCCATAAGTCATTGGCTAAATTTATAATAAAATTTCTTGTAGGTTCTTTTATCATAAAATAACTGACTCTATTATTAGATTGTGATTCAGCATTATTTACCCAATTATGATATTCAATCTCTGAAACATCTTCGCATGAGCTTGATTCCAATATTTTCAGAATTTCTGCTTTACCAAGACAGTTTTCACAAAGATGTAGCATACAATCGCTCCAATCTGTTGAACAAACACAATTATTTAAAATTACTCGGTAGGCTAAATTTTTGTTGATGGCAGACAATTTTAATTTGACATTTTGGTGTATAGGACATACACAAATTGCATGTGTACCAGGTGCTCCAGCACTAATACATTATTTTGGCCTTAAAGAAGCAAATATACTGAAACCTGGTTTGCGCTGATCTTTAAAATGCTGTTCATATTCTTTTTCCACCCAATTGTTGTATAGATCCTTCAAATCATACATCAACAGTCTTTTTTGTAACTTCTCTGTGATATTAGTAATAGGATTTTTAACACTGATGCAATCTTTAATGCCGCTACATATTCTACTATTGTTTTCATCTCTATAATACTGAGTTACAGATTCTCTAACTTCATTAGAATGAATGCTGTACACTTTACGCTTAATAGTTCCTAAGACACCTGGAAAAATATATTTTGAAATTAATTTCAAATAGTGTATACTTAATCACAAAATAAAATCATAATAACAATATTATTTTTTTTAATTTAACGATTATCAAGACGATAAAATTTAGCTCAATGTTTATTCTATTTTAATTACTATGACTTATTATACTGGAAGAAAAGAAATAGTTTAGAATTAATTTATTTTTTCTATTTTTTTTTTTAAATTAATTTTAATAGTTGTTTTGGAAGGTTCGATGTTAATGAGTACATTGAGTTACTATTTGTGCAACGTTTCGATAACTGTTTTGTTATCCTTATCAAGCACTAGAATTTATTAAAATATGGAGATAAATACAAGTCAATAATTAAAATACATACAAATAAACAATTTGCTCGTCATTCTTACCTAAAATTACAATCATTATAATGTTAAGACATCGTCAAATTAATAAAATTGTGTTTTTGTTTATCTTAAAATATAGAAACAATAGTGAAAAATCAGACGGAAACCTTGCACAAAGGTGAGAAGTCAAATTGATTACAACTGTTACCTTGGTGGGACCTAGGTGGGACTTCCAATACATGACACAATAGGCCTTAAGGCACTCTCCTTTTTATGTATTTGTGGGAGTCCGTAAATCTTAGATAGAATTGTATTAGTTTGTGTTAATTCATTCTTATGGTATTTTTTGTTAAAGTAATTATTATCATTCCAACGATTCATTACTTTTTGAACAATTTTTTGTAGTTTGCTTAAAGGATCTTCTATTGCACAAAGGTTGAAGAAAACCAAGACTTTTTTAAAGACTAATGATGTTTTTTTCACAATGGCCGATAAAGCTAATGTAACTGTTGCTATTGACAATGAACAATATAACCGAAAAATGGAGGTGTTATTATTAGATAAAAGTACTTATACGCAAGTTAAATGTAATCCTTTAAGCAAACTACAAAAAATTGTTCAAAAAGTAATGAATCGTTGGAATGATAATAATTACTTTAACAAAAAATACCATAAGAATGAATTAACACAAACTAATACAATTCTATCTAAGATTTACGGGCTCCCACAAATACATAAAAAGGAGAGTGCCTTAAGGCCTATTGTGTCATGTATTGGAAATCCCATCTATAAAATGTCGAAAACATTAGACTCTTTAATACGTAATAGTATTCCTAAACCGAATTCATACCTGAAAAATAGTTTTGATTTAATCGAAAAAACGAAAGATATTATCATTCCTAATGATCATACTATTATTTCTTTAGATGTGACATCACTTTTTACTAATGTACCCCAGGAATTGGTTATTAAAGGCCTAGAAAAACGATACAAGTACATGACACATCTTAACATACCATTGAACGAAATAATTGAGACTTCTAGATTCCTAATGAACAATACATTTTTTCAATTTAATGGAAATTATTATAGACAAATATTCGGGTCTCCAATGGGTAGTCCCATTAGCCCTACTTTTGCAGACATAGTGATGGTTGATTTAGAAGAAGAATGTTTAAAAAAACTTGATTTTGTTCCAATTTTTTATTATAGATATGTAGATGACATTATTGTTTGTTTACCCAAAGAGAAGATTTCACATATATTGGAAATCTTCAATAGTTACCATGAAAAATTGAAATTCACACACGAAATTGAACAGAACAACACAATCAGCTTCTTAGAAGTGAATCTCATAAAAGAAAACAACAAAATTATTACAGATTGGTACAAAAAACCTACCTTCTCAGGTAGATTTTTAAACTTCAAATCACACCATCCTATGTCTCAAAAGAGGGCAATGGTCTACAATTTAGTTGACAGAGCACTATTATTATCACATAAAAAATTTTGGGAAAAGAACATCTGTCTGGTAAAAGAATATCTAAATAATAATAACTACCCTGCTAACTTTATCGAATATCATGTGAAAAATAGAGTCAATAAAATTAAATATGACAATTCTAATAACAATAACAATAATAGGGATCACACAAAAGTTATTCTAAGTTTACCTTACATACCAGACACCTTTGAAGAAGTTTCTAATAATTTAAGGAAATTTGGTATAAAAACTGTTCCAACAATAAATAATAATCTCAGCAAAGTCATAAAAAGAAAGAAAGATACACAGGAGAAAGACGAGAAAACGAATATTGTTTACAAACTCTAATGTAATGATTGTAATGCTAGTTACGTAGGAGAGAGTAAACGCATGTTAAATACTAGATTAAAAGAACACATTGCGAATACTAAAAAAGATGATGACAAAAAATTTGTAATTAATAGTCACATCAACAATTATAAACATAAGTTTAACTTTGATAATGCTAAGATACTTGATACCGAAAGTTGGTGGAAAAAAAGATTAATTTCTGAAATGATTAACATCAAATTACAAGACAATCCTATAAATATAAAAGAAGACGCTCAGAAATTAAGCAACCATTATTCCCAATTATTGAACAAATTGAAAAGAATCAAATAAATTGAATATAACTGTTATTTTTATTGGTACAATTTAAGGTTTTACTTTTTGTTTTTGACAAACTGATTTTTAGAACACTAACAATAAAGTTTTAACTAAACTGACCTTATCTACCTGTTTAGATAAGAATTATAAATTAATTAGATTTTAATGTTGTCATTGATATACTGTGTCAATTACTATGCCATATACGTAGTTAATTGACGTTGGTATTGATCACTTGACTATATTCAAATTTATTAGTTCTGTTTACATATTCTTAACGTAGTCTGACTGCCTTTGCTTTCCTTTGTGTTAATTTATTATGGTTTGGTTTATTATATGTTAATTTATTCAGTTACTGTCCTATCTTAATGTGAGTTAAAAAGTGTGCATAACTTTTAATACAATTGACGATGTTTATTTTGTTTTTACCAAGAAAGCAAGGTAACCGTTGTAATCAATTTGACTTCTCACCTTTGTGCAAGGTTTCCGTCTGATTTTTCACTATTGTTTCTATATTTTTAGATAAACAAAAACACAATTTTATTAATTTGACGATGTCTTAACATTATAATGATTGTAATTTTAGGTAAGAATGACGAGCAAATTGTTTATTTGTATGTATTTTAATTATTGACTTGTATTTATCTCCATATTTTAATAAATTCTAGTGCTTGATAAGGATAACAAAACAGTTATCGAAACGTTGCACAAATAGTAACTCAATGTACTCATTAACATCGAACCTTTCCAAAACTATTTAATAATGAGTGACAAAGAAATTCTATGGAATTTTAATAGTTCTTTTAAAATCCAATAATTACTTTATTATTTTTTATCTAATAATGAATAACGAAGGGTACCCCATGTTAAGATAGGCAAAATGCCACTATTAATGAAAGCGAAAAATGACAGTGATTTCATAGAAGTATACTAAAAAAAGAATTTTCTACGATTTTTCCGGGGACCTATCTCCCCTCCTTATACCAGTAAGGCCTAAAAATCGCATTTTTTGGAAATTATTTTTTTCTCCCGTTCCTCAATGTTAAAAAATAAAAAAAAAATATGAGATTACAGCCTGTAAACAGAGAGAACATTGAGATTTCTCAAATATAGATTCTTTCTAATTAAATCGGATTTCATTTAAATGTTTAAATTACAATACATGTATTATTTTACTTAATCCGTAAACAATACTTAAGCAATACGTAAGCAATACGTAAGTAATACATAAATAATAATACTTAAGTAATAATACATAAGTAATATAAATAAATAATTATGAGGATTTTAAATTAAATATTTTATAGGGGTAGCCTTTATCATTATAGTTGCTTGAACAAAAATTACATAGATTTTAATAAATTAAACTAAAATTTTCTATTAATAATTCTCAAGTGTAATATAATATATGTAACCTAATGTATAAAGGATTATCGACTCTATATGTTTACACTATGTCTATAATCAAGATATTAAGAATTTATTACAACCCATTTTTTAACTTACCTACAGTAATTTTAAGTTCTTTTGCTTTATTAAACATATAACGTGAACATTGGAAATAATGTTTTGATTGTTCAAATTTCCAATGATTTGGAAGTAATGTCAATAACGATATTTTTTTACCAAAATTAGTTTCTTCATTATAACACTTAATTATGTTTCCAATCATTCCGTGAAATGACATACTATCCTCTTGTAGCTGTTTAAGATTGCATTGAGTTGGTAAAGTAAGATTCAATGTTTTATTAACTGTTGTACAAAATTTCGTATTCATTGATTCTAAAACACTGTATGTTTTATTTTCCAAGCGATAATCACTAAGTTTCTCTCGTTTAAGAGGAGGTTCATCAAATCCATCGAGCATTTTATTTAAACGTTGAAATCCTTGGCTCAATAATATATCTTCTGAACTTTCTGATGTACACACTTGGCTACTTGAAGAAACTTGACTACTTGAAGAAAGCTGCTCATTATTATTTACGTTTAAACCATCATTCCCAGTGTTTTCATCTTTTTCTGCATTTTTTGTTATTATTGATGTAATTTTGATCTCACAGTTTTTACAGCACTTATTACCTGGATCTAAATTTATATTATAAATGTTACGAAATTTATCATATTTATGAGTACTAATCATTACTAAATTATTCTCAATAGATTTTGAATGATTATTAAAACAATTGCAACACTTCCTTTGGCTACTTGTATATCGAGTATCATATTTATGAAGATGATGGTCGCAAATAAATTTATTTTCTACATTAATATCAAAATTTTTAATCCTAAATGATAAATACAGCTTTAATTCATTACTACTAATTAGATTAAGAGATTTATTTCTTGTGTAATGCTCTAAATGACATTTATCATCCTCATGCAATTCACCAATATAGCACATCATTTTCTTTCAATTCCTGAGAAGATAACACTTACAAAACACAATTGTACAATTTATAAAACTCAACTGAACCAATACTGATATACTTGGTAATAGTTCTGCTCAACTACCTTCACAATTCTACTTAGAAATACTCATTTCATTTTTTATTGTAACTAGTACTCATTGTTTAAGGACATTCCGTGCCGTGTGTCGTGTAACGGATGACGGGTTCACGGGTGTCTCGCACAGAAAAATGGATGTCTGTCATCTATTAACTTACGTCAACACAGGTTAAATGAAACTATCTATGTATGTTTCATTTAACCTGAGCTTATACGTATAATGCACGTAAAACTATAGAAAACCTGCATTTAAGACCATGTCTATACTAGGTATGCGAGAAGCGCAACCGGTGCGCGCATGCGACAAGCCATACGTTTTGCACAAAGTACTTGAAATACTTAAAATGATAAATAATATCGTTGTATACGATTGAACGTAAACGTGAGTTTATATTATTAGGGTTTGTCAGCGAGAACAAATAAACAGGAAAATTAGACTTCAAGAGTCTATGCAACCAACTCCACTCGAAAGTGAAAGTTGATTGCAGAAAAAGGTATGAACGCTTATGCGTACGAGTAAACAGGCAATAAGGCATTGTATAGGTAAAACGGAAAGTGGTAAGATAAAAGGAATGTGCATAAAGCACGTAGCGACTAGGCGCCGCAGGACTCTATTTAAGCCCGCTGGGTGATGTTTTTCATAGTGGGAGCGCATCGGACGGTTGCCATCTAGCGGGCACTTTGGATACTTCAATCCCGAACAATCGTAGTAGATCAGTTAGTAGATCTATATTTAGCGATAAATAATATCGTCAATAATATCGTAGTGAAATGATATTATTTATCATTTTAAGTATTTTAAATATTTTGTCCAACACGCATTGCTTGCTCGCATCGCTTGGGCTGATCGCACGTGCTTCTCGCATAGTGTAGACACGGCCTAAGATCTTCAAAATATGCAGCCTCAGCACTTTTTGTAGGACAATTATGCCAAACTTATGGTTGATCTTGTAAATAAAACTTTTCCTATATTTCACAAGCTCTAATTTTACCACTTGAAAAATATTTTTTTATAAAAACGGCTATAACTTTGGCTCTAGTGGTCCAAGAAAAATCAGCGACTACGGATTTTAAAGGTCTAGGAACCACCTTTGTAGCTATGTTACGTATACGTGTCAAAAATAATTATAAGATGGTAGAATTCATGTCAGTAGAGAGCCATTTTTGATTATTTTAGGTATCGAAAAATTAGATATTATAATGCTCGACAAAAAATTATTTTTTTACTTTTTCCTATGATAGGAAAAGAGTATAGTTAGATAACATCATATGCTAATGAAAAATACTTTTGTTAATGATTTTTAATTAAAATTCGGTTGACACTGTGACCATGAACACGGTTGATTTTCACGATTTTTGATAAAAACGTCAACTTCAAAAGGCTGTATCTTGAAGTCTATTCAATCAATTTAGGTCCTCAAAAAAAGAAATTAAAGGTCTCGTTGAGACAAAAAAATGAGACCTAGTGAACTCAAAAATGTGGAACCAGTTACGAGATATAGAGGTTTAAAGATGATCTAAAAATGATGAAATGCAATGGCCATATCACAGATCGCCAATAAAACCTAAATCATCATTTCATATCAGTGTATTTTTTTTCTTAAAATTTGATGAAAGACAAAAAAAATGAGACCTCACCGACCTCATTTTGTTAAAATTTCAGTCTTTTAGAATTTTTTGAAAACTGGCTAAAAACAGGTCAAAATCAGGGTTTAAAAAAATTCCAGCAGGAATTAGGAATGAGACAAGGGGCTGAAATTTTGCACAAGCTATTTTTTTTATATGTACTTTCATAAAAAAAATCGTCAACAAAATCGACGACCCCCCCGCGCACACTTTTTAAAAAAAGTACAGGAACGACCCATATACATATAGCACCGTTTATAGATCGATGTATATTGACTTGAGCGACATCTATTAAACACTGTTGAAATCATCGTTCTGAAAGCGAATTTTTAAAAATTTTGTTCGCTAATTAGTCGTTTATTAATTCGTTAATTGTAGCATTGAGCGAGTAGACATTAAAAAGCAAAGGCACCGTATAAATCTTTTATTCATTCTATAATACTCTATATTTTCTTTTACTTTTATATATTTTAATTAATATTTTCATTTCATATTCTTTTATTTTCTTACTTATTATATTTATTTATTTATGTAATTATTGATATAATTTTATCACATAGCTTTTTGAATCATTTTTATTCATACATTTTTTTCAGAAATTTGAAATTAATTATAATTTATTTATTTAGTCTATTGATTTTTCAATTTTATTCCATTTATACATATTTGATCTATTTCTTAATTTTTTTATTTGATCAAGTTTTTTAAAATGGAAGAGAAAGAGATTTTTAATTTTGAAATTTTTAAAGGATTGGAAAAAATGTCTTCAAAGTTAACCGTAGTAGTAAAATCCTAGTCCGAATGACTTATAAATTAGGGAACAGAAATTCTTTCATATTATTCTTACTATTATGTAACCAAAAATATCCAGTTTATATAATATTATATTATATAATATTACATCATGAATTGCAAGCATTTTCATTCAACCATGTTTTACATACCAATTAGATCTATTACACTCACATCTTTTTGTATCTTTTTCTTGGCAGTATTTAATCAGGTGCATTTCCTCGCTACTCTTTGCCTAATACGCTACTAAATAAGTTTATTTCTCATTATTAATTGTTTTAACAAAGACATGTTATTTCACTTCTTATATATTCAAAATATTTGTTTTATTCTGAAATAAGAAGCTACAAATCTCAACACGACCTTAACTGAATTTTATTATTCACAACAAGTCCTGCCAACAATAATTTAAGTAAATACAGATACTTGTTGCCTTATTTTTGCCACCCATTATCATGTAAAAATAGTATCTTGATTCTTGATACACTTTTTATTGGTATTAGATATACCAAAGTCATTGTTTACATGTGTTTTTGTATCCTTAATCTAGGTGTGTTGAAACACACTTCTTTTCTACACATTAATTTATTTTTAAACTTTTTAGTTTAGAGTGAGTATCATTATTATGATATCATAAGGCACTAATATTGTAAAAATGGAAGAACTTTATTACGAAGAAACAAAAGAAGCACCAACACTTTTTACTCTGGACACTGTTATTTTATTTACAAATTGAAAGGAGATCAAGATTTACGGCTTAATATCTCTTTTATAAGGTATTTACAAACACTGCACTGCACTTGTATATTAATGAGAGCGCCATTGTAGGACCAATTCATTTCACTGTATTTGTTAATAGTTTAGGGCCCATTATAGAGGTCATTGTGGACCAATTCATTTCACTGTATTTGTTAATAGTTTAGGGCCCACTAATACACAATAAAGAACTTAAGGAAAATTGATAAAAACAGCAGAAAAAGAATTTTTATTTCTGCAAGTTTGCTTCTTCTTTTTTCTTGTACTATATGTAATGAGACCTTTCTTTTTGCACTTCTTCCTATTATTCCATACCAGCGATTGAGAATATAACATATTTTATATGACATACTTGTAAGCTATTGCGTCCACTAGTAATTACTAGTAAATACATAATTATGTATTTACATGACAAAGTTTATGAGTTATAAAATAAATACGTGTTTAAAACTTTGTAGTACCGTGGGCCGAATCCCCGAACCATAATTTAAAGATACTCGCGCCTCTAGATTTCTGTTTACATTTTACTCAGTAGGTGTCACAGTTTAGGTATGCGATCATAAGGCTCTTGCATGAAAGAAGGAATAAAAGAATCAGCGAGGTACATCCATCCTTGATGGATTCTTGCCGAACGTACCTGCTCAGTTTCAAAACCCTTCAATCTCATTGGACAATTCAAGTGTAACCATTAACCTTAAATTGGAATCGGCCAATGGGAGTTCAGGATTTTGAAACTGAACAGGCACATTCGGCAAGAATCCATGAAGGATGAGTGTACACTGTACACTATAGCATCTAGCACTCTATTTATCTGCGAGTTAACTCTAGATTTGCCGCTTGCGCCATCTTATGTATGCATCCCTGGCGAAAAAAATCACGTGATTAATCATATGATTTATCACTTGATTCTCACTGGATTTCTCACGTGATTTTCCACGTGATTTCTCACGTGACGATTTGGCGTGATTTCTCACGTGATTAATCACGTAAAAAATCACGTGACAATGCAAACATAAAAAAATAATATATAACGCTTATTCTTTAATGAAACTTGTTTCCTTAATGAATAGCAAATATATTATCGCAGAAAAAAACGATACATAAAATTTCCGACCCAACCGAGAATCGAACTCACGAACTTTGGGTTCCTGCGCAGGTACGCTATCCATTACGCTATCACTAACCTGAAAGATTGTGGTCATTTTCACCTACATAAGGTGGATTCTCCATATTTATTGCTATTTCAAATTGATTATTTATGTAAAATATCAATGGTTTGTAAAAATTATTTATTTATACACTATCTTAATAAAATGCGTAACTTACATTAAAACATTAATAAATTAAATTCGAATAACTTAAGAATGTAGTGCCGGTAAAGTAGAAATCAGGTATCTACAAAACTAATTTTTTTTTTAAACAAAATACTGAATTATTTTTGTAAAATGTTATGAATGTAAAATTGTAAATAATGAACATTACGTTTTTAAAAATTTTTATTACTTTTGAAAAGTTATTCGAATTTAATTAATTAATATTTTGATGTAAGTTACTCATTTTCTTTAAATAGTGTGTAACGGCAGGCGCGTCTGTGTGTGTGTATGTGCGCGAACACGGAGCTCGGATCGAGCCGATCTCCGACGCACGGTATACACACAGGTAGTTGACCGAAAACATAAACATACCGCGGCCTTGGAGAAGGCAAGGCCGACAATTGCGGCATGAGGATTCGCAAACAGAGTCGGGCTTGTCCTCGTATTTCTCCGGGGGCTTGCGTGTGTGTGTGTAGTTGCTCGCACGTGTAGCTGTGCGAAAAGTACCGAGCGCAACTACGACACACAATGAGCCCCGACATGAAAACTCGCGACAACCTTGCACGAGGGGGAAGGAGAGCGAGAGACAGAGCCCGGCAGTATCGCTTCTGCCGTAGCTGAGGCAGCTGCTCGTCCCCCGTGCGCGAGGACTTGGAGAGAGAGAGAGCGAGAGAGAGAGAGAGAGAGAGAGAGAGAGAGAGAGAGAGAGAAAGGCGAGGCCCGTAGCAGCGAAGAAGGAGAGAGAGAGTGAGAGACACAGCGACGCGCTGCAGCAGGCACCGCCGAGCGCGTTCAACCGCGCCTTCTCGGTGCAACTGAGGAGGTAAGTCCTGGCCAGGCGAGCGCGCGCTTCCCCCGCGGACGACGAGCGTCCAGGAAGCGGAGACGGGCGAGCGAGCGAGGCCGCCGACGCGCGCGTGAGCGCCGATCGTGCGCGGCGATCGGCCTACGTCGGCGCGAGGTGCTTTTGCGCGTACGTGTGTGCGGCAGAGCACCAGCTTTTACGCGCCGCGCGTGTAAATAGTGAACAGCCTCCAGGGGCAATAAAGATAATTCTTTGCTTTTACTTGTTCGCGTATTATTTCACGCATCCTAATTTCAATTCCCTATTCGGTGGCACGGTGAAGAATACCGCCGGCCTCCGCGGTCGCGAGTACGTAGTACTCGCGTGATAGCTGAGCAGCTGGGGCAGCACGCTCGAGAGAGAGAGAGAGAGCGACGACGAAGTCGCGCGTTGTAACGGAGCGGAAAGGCGCGGCTGCTGCTGAAAGCAGCCGGTGGCGAGCAACAGCACGGAGCTGACGGGCCGCTAATCATCGAGGGTTGGTACGAGTAAGTGCTCGCGCCTATCAATTGCTGCGCCGTTCATCGGCAAGTCCGCGTTGAGATATAGCGCACCGAGGACAGCTTTTAGCCCGTTACAAGTGTATAAATAAATAATAATTAGAAATTTTTGATATTTTAGATAAATGATTGTCCTTAATATTTATTTAATTGCTGTTTAATTTTGATTATTTAATTTGCTATTTAATTTTGATCATTTTGAAAATAAGTAATTTATATTGAGATATTAAATAATTAAATTCGAATAACTTTTTCAAAAGTAATACAAATTTTTAAAAATGTAATGATCATTATTTACAATTTTATATGAATAACATTTTATAAAAATAACTCGGTATTTTGTTTAAAAAAAAAAATTAATTTTGTACTTACCTGATTTCTACTTTACCGGCCCTACATTCTTAAGTTATTCGAATTAAATTAATGAATGTTTTAATATAAGTTACGCATTTTATTAAAATAGTATTACTATATATGATCCTAATGGCTTATCTACCAGGTAATGTTTTAATAAATAAAAAACAACATTTGTCGTCTTTCGACGTTTCGGACACTTTTCTTTGTGTCCCTCATCAGGATTCTATTCAAAAAATGTTATTACATAATTATTACAGGTATGTTAAACGTAAATAACTAAATCACATTAAATATATAAACAAAAAACTTACAATGAGACAGTGTCAATCTAGTAACGCAGAGAACAATCTGCTCGTCAATAACTAGATTTTACAAAATTCCCGCTTATATACTACCTAATGTATGTGTATTCGAAAATATACATTATCACAGATATAATTACTACATCTAAATGGTGACGTGAAGTAGAAATGGTAGGAGAGGCGTCGCTGACAGAGCTAGTAAACGGAGAGAGGTAACAGGGCAACACACACAAGAGGAGGTGGCGCTATCGATGTTTTGATAAGTGGGCTATGCCAACTTCCACGCTGTGTAATCATACCTCCTACATGTGTGTCTTCCTGGTACCTTTACAAAGTCATCGAACGGCAATTACATTATTTCGGAGATGAGAAATCGAAATTTTTTATAAACGTATTGTATTCGTTGGGTAGCCTTGTAATTTCGAACTGTTTATTAATAAAATTTGGTTGTGTGTGTATAAAAAACGCCTCAGAGAAAAGTCTTTTTCCATTATTTATTTCATTATCTAATATTTTTATGTTTTCAAAATCTATTGTGTGATTTGTTTCATTAGTGTGCATAAATAATCCAGAATTTTGATCTTCATCTTTATATTTCTTTGCGTGTTCTTTTGCTCTGACTTGTAGGCGTCTACTCGTTTGTCCGACATAAGAAGCGTTGCAATCCCGGCAATTGATTTTATATACAATATTGGCTTGATTCGCTTTTTCTGTTTTATCTTTACCTAATTTTATAATATTATTTAACTTATTTGTAGTGCTATAGACAACTTTTGTACTAAATTGTTTAAAGAAGTTATAATTGAAAAATTCCAGTTCCTTAACATACGGCAAGCTAATGACGGCTTTATTACTAACAGGTTCTGTTTGTTTAAAATTTGTTGTAAATTTTATCTTCCTTAAACGTTTTTTTATGTGAAAATCTATAACTTGTAAAGGATAATCATTCAGTTTTAACACCTTTTTTATAAATGATATATTTTCGTTGTGGAAACTGTTATGCGATAATTTGATGGCTCTATCAACTAAGCAATATATAATAGCTATTTTATTACTGAGGGGGTGGTGTGAATTATAATTTAAATAGCGTCCTGAGAAAGTTGGTTTTTGGTACCAGTTTGTAATTATATGTCTATTTTTGTCTATTATAATTTTAAGATCTAAGAAGATAATGCTTTCATTCTGTACTATTTCAACCGTAAATTGTAAGTTTTTGTTGTATGTATTAAAAGTATTAAGAGTGTGATCTATTGAATTGCTAGGTACACATAACAAGATATCGTCAACATAACGGAAATAAAACATAGGTTTAACATTCAATTTTTTTATACACTCAGTTTCAAGATCTTGCATAACTATATCAGATAAAATCGGGCTTAATGGATTACCCATTGCCGAACCAAATGTTTGTTTATAGAATTTTTTATTGAATTGAAAAAAATTATTATTCAAAATAAACTTTATAACTTCTATAAATTCCGTGTAAGACATATTGATTTTGTTATACAACTGCGTCCATCTTTTTTCAATAGATTGAACAACCAAATTTTCGGGTACATTCGTAAAGAGGCTGACTACATCCAGACTAATAATATCATAATCAGACGGGATAACAATGTCATTAATTTGTTCTCTTAATGTTAAACTATTTTCTACATGTGACACTGCTGGGTTTAAATTATTTTGTAGGAATTTTGCGAAAAACTTTGAAAGGTTATATGTAGGTGAATTTACTGTGGATATGATTGGCCTGACAGGAAAACCGGTTTTGTGAATTTTAATTAGACCATATGCTTTTGAAATACTAAATTTCTGTAATATTGCGGGTAACTTTTTTCCATTTCCAGTAAAATCTATCTTATTGAGTCGTTTGATTAATTCATTAGTTTTCCTTTCTAAGCTTGGTAATGGATTTTTTATTAATTTCTGTATAATATTTTTTATCTTTAAATAAATTTTCAGTTTTTTCTAAGTACACTGATTTTTGTATAATTACAGTAGCATTGCCCTTGTCAGCTCTTGTAATCAAAATACCAGGGTTCTTTTTTATAAAAGTTTTAGTTTTTTCAAGGTCTATTTTAAATTTTTTATCAATATATGATGTACTAGATATTTTTATATTATGAACTTTTTGAATTGTGTTTACGAACGTACCTCGTATTTTTTATTTCTTGTTGTCCTCAATATAGCTATTTATATGAGCTTCAAAATTCTTTAAATATTGTAAAGTTAATTTTTTGTTGAATGTGTCATTAAAATTGAATTTTTCTCTTAATTTTAAAATGTCAATAACATATGTCGGAAGTTGAATTCCCGACACGTTCACGCACCATTTCTCATATTTATTATCTGTGATATTCGGTTCAACACCCTGTGTGTTTTGATTAGGGTGGTTGACCCTACCTGTGTTCTCACGTTCTAAGTCTATGTATCTGTCTTTATTTATTCTTTCATTATATTTATTGAAGAATAAGGTGTCCAATTTTTTCTCTAATTTTTTCCGTAATGGCCTTATAATAAATTGCAGTTTAGTAATATAGTAATCAAAAAACAGTAACATAATGCTTTTTCCTACAGAATTTTCTAATAAAGTGGTTATTTTTTTAATATTTCTTTTTATATGAAATAAACGGGTATGTAAATCAATAATTTCGGTATTAAGTAATTGGAACCTTATTTTCTCAGTTAACTCTTAATACTTTTAATACATACAACAAAAACTTACAATTTACGGTTGAAATAGTACAGAATGAAAGCATTATCTTCTTAGATCTTAAAATTATAATAGACAAAAATAGACATATAATTACAAACTGGTACCAAAAACCAACTTTCTCAGGACGCTATTTAAATTATAATTCACACCACCCCCTCAGTAATAAAATAGCTATTATATATTGCTTAGTTGATAGAGCCATCAAATTATCGCATAACAGTTTCCACAACGAAAATATATCATTTATAAAAAAGGTGTTAAAACTGAATGATTATCCTTTACAAGTTATAGATTTTCACATAAAAAAACGTTTAAGGAAGATAAAATTTACAACAAATTTTAAACAAACAGAACCTGTTAGTAATAAAGCCGTCATTAGCTTGCCGTATGTTAAGGAACTGGAATTTTTCAATTATAACTTCTTTAAACAATTTAGTACAAAAGTTGTCTATAGCACTACAAATAAGTTAAATAATATTATAAAGTTAGGTAAAGATAAAACAGAAAAAGCGAAGCAAGCCAATATTGTATATAAAATCAATTGCCGGGATTGCAACGCTTCTTATGTCGGACAAACGAGTAGACGCCTACAAGTCAGAGCAAAAGAACACTCAAAGAAATATAAAGATGAAGATCAAAATTCTGGATTATTTATGCACACTAATGAAACAAATCACACAATAGATTTTGAAAACATAAAAATATTAGATAATGAAATAAATAATGGAAAAAGACTTTTCTCTGAGGCGTTTTTTATACACACATAACCAAATTTTATTAATAAACAGTTCGAAATTACAAGGCTATCCAACGAATACAATACGTTTATAAAAAATTTCGATTTCTCATCTCCGAAATAATGTAATTGCCGTTCGATGGCTTTGTAAAGGTACCAGGAAGACACACATGTAGGAGGTATGATTACACAGCGTGGAAGTTGGCATAGCCCGCTTATCAAAACATCGATAGCGCCACCTCCTCTTGTGTGTGTTGCCCTGTTACCTCTCTCCGTTTACTAGCTCTGTCAGCGACGCCTCTCCCACCATTTCTACTTCACGTCACCATTTAGATGTAGTAATTATATCTGTGATAATGTATATTTTCGAATACACATACATTAGGTAGTATATAAGCGGAAATTTTGTAAAATCTAGTTATTGACGAGCAGATTGTTCTCTGCGTTACTAGATTGACACTGTCTCATTGTAAGATTTTGTTTATATATTTAATGTGATTTAGTTATTTACGTTTAACATACCTGTAATAATTATGTAATAACATTTTTTGAATAGAATCCTGATGAGGGACACAAAGAAAAGTGTCCGAAACGTCGAAAGACGACAAACGTTGTTTTTTATTTATTAAAACATTACCTGGTAGATAAGCCATTAGGATCACTATATAGTAATACTAAGAAAACTACCATTTGATGCAACTAACAATCTTATTAAAATAGTGTATAAATAAATTATTTTTACCAACCATTGCTATTTTACATAAATAATCAAATTGAAATTATGTTGCACAAGATAAAGAAGTTAATTGCTGGAACAGATTATCCAGTGAGACCGCACATTCCAAAATATGTAGGTAAAGTAAAGTTTCAATCACAGTTACAAAACACTGATACAGCTGCCGGTAAATCACCGGTCGTAACGACACCAAGAAGACAAAGTAGAATTTTTATCAGTCCGGCAACATCAGCTGGTAATTTATCGGCCACAACCTCACCAATAAATTTAAACAGAACCATATCACAAATTTATTACTCAACAGACTCAGCAACTTCTGAACTTTCTGAATTTTGAACATGGATCAACAACAACTAAATTTTGAAGTTATCTCACAAAAAGAACAAGCTTTTGGTAATGTACAAACACTCAATAAAAGTATCGATAAAGGTAAAAATTTGATTTTATGTGTAAATATTAGAAGTGTAAAACAAAACTTTGAAAAACTTGAAACTTTTATTGAATGTTTAGCCGTAAGACCAAGTGTCATTATATGTACTGAATCTTGGAATGTGCAATATACTCCATTGTACAACATATCAGGTTACAAAAGTTACTATAATGAGAGTAAAATGAATAAAGCAGATGGAGTTATGATGTATATAAAGGATGAACTATCTGAACACACAGAAATTATAGTGGTCGACAACATACGTATCTTAAGCTCGGTTATAAAATTAATTGGCACCGAAACTGTAAGAATCTCAGCGATCTATAGATCACACAATATAAAAAAGTATGAATTTGTACATAGCCTGAAAAAATTCCTAAGAGATCAATTAAATACTAAGAACCATTGTATAATCGGGGATTTTAACATTGATATATTAGACGAAAATTTTAGTAAGACTGACTCAACAGATAACCTTATAACACAAGAATTTTTAAATGATCTCTTGGAATATAAATTTACGCCATGCTTTACTGGAATAACAAGGCCTTCGTCTGATAATAAAAGAGGTACCTGCATCGACAATTTCTATATAAAAACTAAAAATATAAATATTAATTCATTTAAAATAACGAATCCATTTAATGATCACTACCCATTATTTATAACTATAGATAAATTAGAAATAAATCAGCCGAACAAATTCAATATGAAATCAATTAATTACAACAAGTTAAAACATGTTGCAAATAATTCAAACTGGTACTCAATATTGTCCATGCAGGATCCTAATCTTGCAGTTAACGCATTAATAGACATGATAAATAATTGTATTGATGCGTCCACTACCAAAAAACAATTTAAAAATAAACTTCCGAGAAAAAATTGGATTACTAGTGCTATTATAGTCTCGTGTACTACTAAAGAGACACTGTATATCTTATGGAAAAACAATCCCACTTCTGAAGCCCTAAAAAAGAGTATACAAATTACACTAAGATATTGAACAAAGTTATTAAAGAAGCAAAATTTAAATATGAAAAGGAAATGGTAAAACGAAATAGCGGAAACTCTAGGGAATTATGGAACATAATTAAAACTAAATTAGGGAGAAATAGTGTGCATGATAATCCAATAAAATATATATACGATAGCAATCAAAAAATCGAAAATAAAACTGATATAGCAAATGCTATGAACACCTATTTTTGTAAAATAGGACCAAATTTGAGTGCTCAATTTGCTAATATAAATAATAATAACCTGAAACTTCCAGATAGGAATCCTGAATCTATTTTCTTTCGTCCGACAGATTTTGCTGAGATATACAAAATAATCAATACATTGAAAAATAAATCTGGAGGTGTAGACAATATTAACGCTAAATCATTGAAAATTCTCTCTGAATATATATGTGTGCCCTTAGAATATATCTTCAATTTATGTATTGTGAAATCTATCTGGCCTGACGCGCTCAAAAATGCTGAGGTAGTCCCTATCTACAAGGCTGGTGAAAAATCTAATATCAATAATTACAGACCAATCTCTTTAATATCGAACATTGCAAAAATTTTTGAAAAAATAATTTATAATAGATTATACCACTTTTTTGAAAAACATAACATAATATCAGAAAAACAATACGGCTTCGTTAAAAATAGGGGAACTACTGACGCATAAATTATATATCAAATATCATATACGAAAACTTAGATAAAAGTAAACCAATAATTGTTGCTTTTCTAGACTTAGCCAAAGCATTTGACACTGTTAATCATAGAGTTCTTTTAGATAAGCTTGAACGATATGGAGTAAGGGGTAGTGCCTTAAAACTGATGACTAGCTATCTCACAGATAGGCGGCAAAGAGTAAAAATTCAAGACTGTAAAAGTGAATATAAAGAATTTACCACGGGTGTTCCCCAAGGAACTATATTAGGACCATTACTTTTTATACTTTATGTCAATGACTTACTAGGAAGTATGCAAAATGACACAATCATGTCCTATGCTGATGACACGGTTATCATATCAAGTGATAACATGTGGTCCTCAGCTCAGGAAAAAATGTGTGCTTACCTTAATCATGTGGCCAAGTGGCTTGCACAAAATAAACTGTCGCTAAATATAGATAAAACGGTCTATATGACTCTCGGAAACTACTGTGATAGTGTACCTGGCACACTAAACATCAAAATAGGAACGCAATTAATAAAAAGAGTTGAAAGTCATAAATACTTAGGGCTGTATTTCGACTACAATATGAAATGGGATAAGCATATAAGATATATCATTAAAAAAACCAAATACCTAATTTTTGTCTTTGCCAAGATAAAAAATATGATGGATACAAAAACATTAATGATAATATATTATGCTTTCTTTCATAGTCTAATCAATTATGGGGTAATTGCCTGGGGTGGTGCGTACGATAATAATATGAAACTAATACAATCAACACAAAACAAAATATTGAAAATCATAAATAAAAATAAATTGTCTCAAACTAATCCACCTCTTGAAATAAAAAAATTATTCCAGTTAGAGTCAATATCCTTACATTATTCTACATTAAGAAATAAATATATAAACAGTGCGAGCAAGACCAGAAACAAAACAATTCAATTACCTAAATGTGATAAAAGAATTAGTGATAAAAATAGCTACAATGAAGCTATAAGGGTCTTTAATGGGCTATCTAAGGATCTCAAAGTTATGAATTTAAGTAGACAATTAATGAAGAAAAAATTAAAAATGTTTATAGTAAAAGATGCAATATAATTTCAAAATAATAATTAAATCTTAACCAATATATCTAACAAATTATTTAACTGTTATTTATGTACTACAATGGATTTTATCGATGTTAACAAACACTACGCACATACCATTATATAGTTTTTTAAGAATTTTGTAGTTTGTAATATTTTTTTAGTTTGTAAGTTTTCTGTGTACCAGATCTACACACAGGCAATAATATTTGCCTCAGTAGGATTTACTTACTTATGTATATTTCGTATATAATAATGTAATGTAAATATTTTCTGGAAATAAATAAAAATAAAAATAGCAATAAATATGGAGAATGCAGCTCATGTAGGTGAAAATGACCACAATCTTTCAGGCGAGTGATAGCGTAATGGATAGCGTGCCTACGCAGGAACCCAAAGTTCGTGAGTTCGATTTTCGGTTGGGTCGGAAATTTTATGTATCTTTTTTTCTGCGATAATGTATTTGCTATCCATTGAGGAAACAAGTTTCATTAACGAATAAGAGTTATATATTATTTTTTATATATTTGTATTTTCACATGATTTTTCACGTGATTAATCACGTGAGAAATCGCGTCAAATTGTCACGTGAGAAATCACGTGAAAAATCACGTGAGAAATCCAGTGAGAAATCAAGTGATAAATCATATGATTAATCACGTGATTTTTTCGCCAGGGATACACGAAGGATCATTATACACAACTATAACGCGATTATAGGACCAGCCTTAAATTTGAATAAATTCAACAGTATTTAGATTTGATTAGATTTGAATATTTAGAAATATTTTAAAGCGTTTTTATGCTATTTCCATAAAAAAATTCCATAATAAAAAGATATTGAATATTTAGATAGAATTTATTATTATTAAAATTTTTATTGAATATAAAAGATAAAATCTTTAGTTTTACAAACACATCTGATAGTATCGAACGAACATTTAAGTTGAATACATCATTTAATAGATGCTGTAAACCTATTACTACTGATAAGAAATGTTCAACAAAAAATTTGCGAAAAATACCAGCAAACTTAGTCTATAAGTGGAATTCCAAATTTAGTTCAGGAAAGTTGACATTTGATCATAGAATATGTGCAAAATGTAAGGAACTTGTTAGTGCAGCATGTGAATCATCACAAGAAAGTTCTCAAAGTAATTTTTGTATTTATTTTATTTTTATACTATTTTTTTCTCATTATATAATTAATCTAATCAAATCATATCACATTTAAAGGTATAGGTGTTTCTGAAGCCCAAAGTTCAGAACCCATAATTGAAGATGTAATTGAAAATCTTCAGATGTTAGAGAATGATCCAATTCAAGAAACAGAAGTAGATCTAAATAGACTTAAGAGATTAGAATGTGTCATGATTAATTTAGCCACTAAATTTAATGATGTTAATACCACAAGAACTGAGAAGGTTCAAATATTAACTTTAATACCTTTAAACTGGACGGCAATAGAAATTAAAAATACTTTAAAGTATCTGATTACTTAATCACTTTATCTCGTAAATTGCAACAAGAAAAAGGGCTAATGACAACACCAGAATCGAAAAAAGGTTTATAAACTTTCAATTTATTTTAACATTTTGTATTTATTACATTGGCAATTGAAATATTCTGAAAAATAAATAGTAAAAAAATGATAATTATTTTTAACTTTGTAGTACTATAGTAATACTATAACAATACTAAAATAATACTATAAAATAGTAAATGTATGTTATTATATTAAAATATTTATATATAAATTTAATAAAATAAAATACATTTACAGTATTATTTTATTATTAATATTTTTTTTATTATTTATAAAAATTAAAATAGATATTTTTTACTATTTATATATAAAATTAATAAAATACGTAAATAGTATAGTTTCTTATGGTATATACAGTTTACATAAATTATTCACGTAAAAAATTTATGTAAAAACTTTACCTAGATAAAAATCCAAATTTAGCACGTCAATATCTATATAAACTATATCAATTATTTGAGTAGATAATTTACCTATATATTTTCGACAGGGCGTAGACTTCTTATTTTGATTTAATTTTAATTACAGATTATAAAAATATTGATTAAAAATATTACATTAGAAATTTCTCATAAAAAAAAAAAATAAAATTCATTCAAATTGAGGTTTTTGTAAATAATTTAATAAGAAAAGAAAAAATAATTTTTTACAGGAAAATCCCTTCCAGAAGAAATTCTTAATTCTGTTATTGCTTTTTATGAGTGTGATGTTAATTCTTATATTTTACAAGGCAAAAATAATTGTATTTCAGTAAGAAATGAGGATGGTAGTAAAATAAAAAAACAAAAATATCTATTGCTATGTACATTAAAAGAGCTGCACCAGTTATTTAAAAAAGAACATCCTGATTGGTCAGTAGGTTTTTCTACTTTTGCGAAGTTACGCCCAAAAAATGCGGTTTGCTGGGAGCAGGGGTACCCATTTAGTGTGCCCTATTAAAAAAAATCACGTGAGTATTCACGTGAGTACTCACGTGAGGTTTTCAACTATATTCTCACGTGAGTAATCACGTGAGTAATCACGTGAGTACTCACGTGATAAGTGAAAAAAATGGTTTAAAAAAAATTAATAATCAATGTTTTTTTTACTGAACTATTACATAAATATTTGAACTTCAATTTTTGCGTATAACTTCGAATCCTTAAATAGTATAGGGAGATATAAAAAACGAGGCAAGCCTCGTAATTACAACTCTTTTAAAGAGTCGCGTTATTGACTAAGTCCTACCGCTTTATGTATCCTCGCCGGCGTTCATTTGCCTATGGAAAACGAAAAATGGGTTGCCGCCTGGCGGTTGAAAGAGTTACTAGGCGTGGAGCTCAGACGGGCCCCATCAGTAATCAGTTCCGCCGGTATCCGCCAGGTGGCAACCCCTTTCTCGATTTCCATAGGCAAATGAACGCCGGCGAGGATACATAAAGCGGTAAGATTTAGTCAATAACGCGACTTTTTTAAAAGAGTTGTAATTACGAGGCTTGCCTCATTTTTGATATCTCCCTATACTATTTAAGGATTCGAAATTATACGCAAAAATTAAAGATCAAATATTTATGTAATAGTTCAGTAAAAAAAAAACATTGATTATTAATTTTTTTAAACCATTTTTTTCACTTATCACGTGAGTACTCACGTGATTACTCACGTGAGTACTCACGTGATTACTCACGTGAGAATATCGTCGAAAACCTCACGTGAGAAATCACACGCGTTCTCACGTGAGTACTCACGTGATTTTTTTTAATAGGGTGTGTATGTTTTATCCATCAAAATGTGAAACTTTTAATAACAGGTAATAACAGGTAATACAGAAAATTTTTCACTGTTTTCCAATTAACATTTATGATTTTAGTATAATATATAACAAAATTTTCAGGTTGTTCCTTAAGTAACATAACTAAAAATTCTACTAGTCAATTAAATGACTACAAAGATGTGTTAAAATTTATAATTTGTGCTAAAAATATTGATGAACCATCACCTATGTGGTATTTTAGTGCATGCAAAGATTGTCCTGGCATCGAAAAATTGAAGTTGTACTTAGAAATGGTTTTTGAAAAGAATGATATACAAGAGATCAGTTATTCTCAATGGTTTCATAGTCCTGCAACCACATTGAAAAATCTTAATGAGGATGTTTTTGACTTTATTCCATATTTTTGTTCAACAGTAACAACTTTATTACCTCATGATTTTATTACTGAGCAACAGTCTTTGTATTTTAAGAAATTAAAAAATTGTTTGCCAGAAAATGAATTTATTATAAATCTTGACTATGCTGAGAATTATGCTTTCATTGCTTAGAATGCACCACTAGGTTTCTATTGGAATAATGAACAAACGACAGTGTTTGTAGGGTTTGCATATTATAAGATTAATAACGAGCTTAAAAGTAAATGATTAATAATAATTTCAGATAATTTAGATCATGATACGGTAGCAGTCTACACTTATCAAAAGTTAATTGTAGATTATCTGAAAACAAATTTTACTGTGACTAAAATCCACTACTTTAGTGATGGTGCTCCGCAACAGTTTAAGAATTTCAAAAATATTTTAAACATGTATTTTCATGTTTAAGATTATCAAATTGATGTGGATTGCAATTTTTTCCAACAGCACATGGGAAAGGTGCTTGTGATGGATTAGGAGGTTTAGTGAAAAGGTCTGCAGTGCATGCTAGTTTAAGACTGCCATCCAGTGAACAAATTTTAACTGCTAAATCATTATTTAAATGGTTAAAAGATCATAGACTTTTTGAAAATGTTGAATTTTTTTATTCTCCAACCGCAAAATATAAAAAAAATTTGAGAAAATTGAATTCTCGTTTCAAGAACACCTGTCGGATTAAAGCATTACAACAACAACATTTTGTTCAACCTTTAAGCAATGGAAAAGTTGTGTGTAAAATATTTTCTAATAGTTTAGAAAGTGAAGAAAGGAATGTAATAGATTACTTAAACATTTGATCTATTTTTCTGTTTTCTTATACGTAAATTTTGTATATATGGAGGTTGAATATAAAATATTAGACTTTTCTATTTTTACAAACTTTTATAGAGCATATTTATTCTCCCCTATAAGCTAATTTTAAGCGCATCAACCCAATTAAATACTGCCAAGAAAAAGCTACAGAAAGAGGTGATTGTAATAGATCTAATTGGTACGTAAAGCATGGTTGAATGAAGATGCTTGCTAATTCATAATGTAATATTATATTATACCGGGTGCCCATTTTAAAACCACCAGGCAAATATCTCGAAAACTAAGAGAGCTGGAAAAAAACTTTTAATACAAAAGTTGTAGGGTTCAGAGGGGCCCAACTGATCGTGACCTTGGTTATGACCCTGAGGTCAATGATCAAGTTCATTTGAAGGTCAAATCAATTTTTTCAAATGGGAACCTCCACTTTTGACCTCGTAAATGGAAAGAGCGGAAAATTTTACGTTCAGATATGTCCTTGAGTCAAGGTCATGGTCATGGTCATGGTCATGTTTAAAATCAAAATCAATAAACGCATCAAAACATTCCCATAATTAGGTATACGAGACAAATTGTTAAATACAAAAGTTGTAGGGTTCAGAGGGGCCCAACTGATCGTAACCTTGGTTATGACCTTGAGGTCAATAATCAAGGTCATTTGAAGGTCAAATCGATTTTTTCAAACGGGAACCCCCACTTTTGACCTCGTAAATGGAAAGAGCGGAAAATTTTACGTTTAGATATGTCCTTGAGTCAAGGCCATGGTCATGGTCATGGTCATGTTTAAAATCAAAATCAATCAACGCATCCAAACATTCCCATAATTACGCATACGAGTGTTAAATACAGAAGTTGTAGTGTTTGGAGGGACCCAACTGATCGTGACCTTGACCATGAACTTGAGGTCAAGGATGATGTCGTTTGAAGGTTCAATCAATTTTGTTTAACGGCAACCCTCACTTTTGACCTCGTAAATAGAAAAACCGAAAAATTCTGATATGACCTTGGGTCAAGGTCATGGTCAAAGTTATGGTCAGTTTCCGTGCAGTTAAGAGCAAAGTCGGAGATGACCCGGTCACCTAAGGCAAGGTCGGAGATTACCCGGCCAGTTAAGGCAAGGTCGGAGATGACCCGGCCAGTTAAGGCAAGGTCGGAGATGACCCGGCCAGTTAAGGCAAGGTCGGAGATGACCCGGCCAGTTAAGGCAAGGTCGGAGATGACCCGGTCAGTTAAGGCAAGGTCGGAGATGACCCGGTCAGTTAAGGCAAGGTCGGGGATGATCAGGCCAGCTAAAAATTCATTGGAAAATTCCACGTTCATGTGTATTTAGTCATAGGATCCAAGTATTTCGGTCACCATTTACTGAAGAAGATGCTCAAAAGTTGCACCATTTACTTGTTGACAACATTCTATTCTCCTTTTAAAGTTTCTAATAGTATTTAATAATACTTGACATGGAATACTTAAGCAGATTTGTGTAATCCTTTGAATCATGTCATCTCTTGTAGTTGGCCTGTTGCGGTAGACTGTATTTTTTAGGAAGCCCCATAAATAAAAATCTGGAGATATCAGATCTGGAGACCTTGGTGGCCATGCTACGGGACCTCCTCTACCAATCCATCGACCGTTAAACCTTACATTAAGAAAATCTCTGACAATTCTGGCATAATGTGGAGGAGCACCATCTTGTTGTAGCCACATTCTGGCCCTTGTATGGATATCAACGTTTTCTAGAAAGAGTGGCAGCTCGTCTCTCAGCAACTGTAAATAAGTATGTTGAGTTACGTGACCTTCAAAAAAATAAGGTCCAATCAGAGATCCGTTAATAATACCACACCATACCGTTACATTCCAGCGATGCTGATGATCAACTTCTCGCATCCAATGAAGATTAACAGGAGACCAATAGGGGCAATTATGGCGATTCAACATACCACTACTCTGAAATGTAGCCTCGTCGCTAAAAAGAACATTGTTAAAGAAATTTTCATCATCAGTAATTTGTTGTGTTGCCCATTGGCAAAATGTTATTCTCCGTCGATAATCTTCCACAGTTAAAGCTTGATTTAGAGTAATGTGGTAAGGATGGTAACGCGCATATCGTAAATATCTACTGGCCATAGATCTTGGAATACCCATTGTTAACTCGATTTCGCGTAAACTGACATGAACATTTAAATGTACCATGGCTAGAACAGCAAGAAAGCGAGGATTATTTTCATAATCGTGTTCATTCAGTGTCCTCCTTCTTCGAACGAAGTTTCCTTGTCGACCGCGCAGTTCAATGTCACGTATTACCGTATGATCAGGATGTTGTCGTTGAGGGAACCGAGCACGATACAATCTGCTTGCCTCTCGATAGTTTCGCCGACATTCTCCTAAAATAAGAAGAATGTCAACTATTTCATTAGCAGAATAGTCAGGCATTCTTTTTTAGTTATAAATGCAATTATTTATCAAAACACACCACAAAAGAAATAATATGTTATTATACTATACAATATTTTAAAACGAAAAAGTTTAATTTTCTGTGCCAATATAAGTGTGCCCAATTTGAAAACAATTTGATGTAAACAGTAATAATTATTGACTATTACCGATCAATGCTGAATACTACCGGTCACTATTGGATACAGGTGGTCAACACTTATTAACTTTTGTTATTATTTGATATAAGTGGTTAACCCTGGTAAATATTGATAATAATAAAAATAGTAAAATTTTCCGCTCTTTCCATTTACGAGGTCAAAAATAGGGGTTCCCATTTGACAAAATCGATTTGACCTTCAAATGACCTTGATCATTGACCTCAAGGTCATAACCAAGGTCACGATCAGTTGGGCCGCTCCAAACCCTACAACTTCTGTATTTAACACTCGTATGCGTAATTATGGGAATGTTTGGATGCGTTGATTGATTTTGATTTTAAACATGACCATGACCATGACCATGGCTTTGACTCAAGGACATATCTGAACGTAAAATTTTCCGCTCTTTCGATTTACGAGGTCAAAAATGGGGGTTCCCATTTGAAAAAATCGATTTGACCTTCAAATGACCTTGATCATTGACCACAAGGTCATAACCAAGGTTACGATCAGTTGGGCCCCTCTGAACCCTACAACTTTTGTATTTAACAATTTGTCTCGTATGCCTAATTATGGGAATGTTTTGATGCGTTGATTGATTTTGATTTTAAACATGACCATGACCATGACCATGACCTTGACTCAAGGACATATCGGAACGTAAAATTTTCCGCTCTTTCCATTTACGAGGTCAAAAGTGGGGGTTCCCATTTGAAAAAATCGATTTGACCTTCAAATGACCTTGATCATTGACCTCAAGGTCATAACCAAGGTCACGATCAGTTGGGCCCCTCTGAACCCTACAACTTTTGTATTAAAAGTTTTTTTCCATCTCCCTTAGTTTTCGAGATATTTGCCTGGTGGTTTTAAAATGGGACACCCGGTATAATGTCATATAAACTGAATATTTTTGGTTACATAATAGTAAGAATAATATGAAAGAATTTCTGTTCCCTAATTTATAAGTCATTCGGACTAGGATTTCACTACTACGGTTAACTTTGAAGACATTTTTTTCAATATCTAATATTACTAAGTAAGTACTTAATTTAACTTTAAGTTATTATAAAAACAAATTTTATGCCTCAAGCTTTTGATTGCTGTTTATTATATGACTTATGTGTAAATGATGAATGTGTTTCTGCGATACGTTTTTCTGAATTTAAACATCTAAATTTTAACGTATTCAATAACTTATACGTGTAGTAAAACTTGTGTGATGTTTTTCTAATTCTTTTCACATATACTGACTGAAACTTTCTCTCAAGATTTGGTAAGTACTCCCCGGTATATGGGATATGGTCATATTTGAAACTTGTTCAAGCATGTAAAACAATAAAAAAATTATTTTTTTAAAAAAAAAAGTGTTTTTTTATTTTCTTTTGAAGAAAACAAAGTTTCCATACATTTGAGCCTATTCGAGGGCAGTTTGTACATAAAATAACCTACTTCCACAAAAATTCTGATAGTCAAAGCTTTGATCGGTCTTTTTTTATCATCATTTTAAGGTTTTTAAGGAAATTTTATCATACTCGCATGAAATATACAATATTAATGATTTGTCCTTCTTTTTAGGGAGAGAATTTACTAACTTTTCTAAAAAAAATTTGTTAATTTATATAGCACCCTCAGAGTAATTATCAACTGAAATTGCAAGAAAAATGCAAAAAATCATGAAAATTCAATTTTTGACCTCCGATATTTCCGAATCTATGAGTCTAAAAAATCTGAAAAAATTCAGGGGTATCCAGAATAAGCTGTAGAACATTTTCAGAGAGTTTTCAAGAAGATTAATTTTTTGACCTCTCGATTTGACCGAGAGTAAGCCATATATATATATATATATATATATATATATATATATATATATATATATATATATATATATATATATATATATATATATATATATATATATATATATATATATATATATATATATATATACACACACGGTGACCCATTTTAATCGCTGCACCCGGATTTCTCGGAACCTAAGCCAGATAGAGAAAAATGGTTCAGACAAAAGTTATAAGGGACAAAGGAGACCATATAATGGCGCTAACGTCTTTGACCTTGAACTTGACCTTTGAGGCTATTTTAAGGTCAAAGTGGTTTTTTCATATGGAAACACCTAGTTTTGACCCCGGATTCGGAAAGAGCGGGAAATTTTACGTTCAAAATCATATTGAGTAATTTTTTCCAAGGTCATTTCAAGGTCAAATCTAGGTCAAACTCAGAAAAGTCCGTTTAAAATCATTTTTTTCCATGAACCACAGGCTAACCTAATTCAAATTGATCGTAGGCTTAATAGAGGAACCCACACACCCAAAACCCACAAGCCCCAAACCAACATACCCAAAACTTACACATCCTAGTAAACAAAACTCAAACTCGCACATCCTAACGCCATAAACTTCATGCCCTCATATGCTGAACTGTTACACCCCGGTTCCACAACCATACCCCACACCCTCCAGTCCCACACATCCCTACCCCACGTATGCTAATCCCATACACCCCAAACCCACACATCCTGAACCCTGAAAAATGTTTCTCAAGGGTAAAATGATTTTTTAACGGAAACTTTAAGATCGTTGAAGCTTCTGTTATAAATTTATTAACCTCACTGTTTCCGCTACCCAGAAACAACGACGTGGACGTAGTAAGGATTGTTTCCTTTGGGGTGCTTAATTAAAGTGAGTCCCCTTGCCTCTCACTGTTCAGGGTGCTTAATTAAAGTGAGTCCCGTTGCCTCTCACTGGTCGGGGTGCTTGATTATAGTGAGTCCCCTTGCCTGTCACTGTTCGGGGTGCTTGATTATAGTGAGTCCTCTCGCCTCTCACTAATGTAAATAAATTTTTATTTAACCTCGAAGCAAGTGTTCGAAATGACGACCATTTGCTTCAAGACACATAGTCAAACGCCTTTGAAAATGGCGAACTGTGTTCTGCAAAGTTTGTCTCGGAATGGTAGCGCATGCTCGACGAATCCTATCCTGCATATCTGCTCTTGTAGTGGGTTGTTGCTCAAAAACAGCATTTTTTAAATACCCCCATAAATAGAAATCTGGTGATGTAAGATAGAGTGAGCAAGCAGGCCAGTTAACCGGACCTCCTCGACCAATCCATCTGTTACCATAGTGCTCATTCAAAAAAGCACTTACAATTCGAGCGAAATGTGGTGCTGCGCCGTCCTGCTGGAGCCACATTCTTCGTCGCGTTTCTAAATCAACATCTTCCATCAATCCAGGTAGTTCATCTCTTATTAGCGTCAAATAGGTATGTTGATTTACATTTGCTTCAAAAAAATAAGGGCCAATCAAATATCCATTGATAATCCCGCACCATACCATAATACTCCAACGTCTTTGATGGTTTACAGTTCTGACCCAATGAGGATTCACATCAGACCAATAATGGCAATTATGCCTATTCAGTTCCCCATCACTTTGAAATTGTGCCTCATCAGAAAAAAGAACAAAGTTAAAAACGTCTGGATCATTTTCTATCATTCGTAAAACCCCCATTGGCAAAACACAATACGCTGTTGGAAATGCTGAAACTGTAGCTCTTGAACCAAAGTGATATGATACGCGTGATGTTGAAGCACCTTCATAATTCTTAAAAAAGTATTTCTGGGAATACCAATTTCCCTTTCGACTCGACGAGCGCTATTGTGTGGGTCAAGATGAATTATTGCAAGGATAGTTACAACTCGATTATCATTTTCATCATACTCATGGCGCCTACGTTGGCGAACCATGTGTCCACCACGAGCTCTTTGAGTTAAACGTCTGATAGCTCTATCATCAGGATGTCGTCTGTCAGAATAGAGTTCAGCATAAAGTCTTGCCTCACCACGATAATTATGTTGGCTTGCTCCTAAAACCAAAATGATATCAACGATCTCGTTGGTCAGATAGTCAGCCATTTCAGAGCCAGCTATTAATTACTATGAAATTTAAATAGTAAAATGGTATCAAAAATATTAATAATTATAAGGCTCGCCCCTATACGGTCGCGCCTAAAAAGGAAAAACGTTGGAAAATTACGGTAACTTTAATTAGCTAACTGTAATTGCTATAAATACTTCGTTTGTCACACTTTTTTAATTATAAATTTTAAAATAAAATAATCGTTAAAACATTAAAGGTATTCAATTCAATAAAGCATTATTTCTTATTTTAATTGCAAATAAAACTAAAACTTCCTTTTATTTTTTTGTTTTATGTAAATAATGTGAATTAGTAGCGTTCGAATTTCAGAAATACTAATTTTGATAATGTAATCATTAAAAACACATCTACGAAGAAAATAGGTTCCGTCAATGGTTCTTTTAAATTTATTTTTCAGGTTCTAGCAGGATAGTGGAGCACCACATTTCACGCTCATAATAACAGCATTTTTTAATAAACACTTTAGTATGAGATGGATTGGTTGAGGAGGTCCGGTGAAATGGCTTGCTTCTTCATCCCATACTTCACCATCAGACTTTTGTTTATGGGGGTATTTGAAAAATGCTATTTTTGAGCAACAACCCACTACAAGAGCAGATATGCAGGATAGGATTCGTTGAGCATGCGCTGCCATTCCGAGACAAACTTTGCAGAACACAGTTCGCCATTTTCAAAGGCGTTTGACTATATGCCTTGAAGCAAATGGTCGTAATTTCGAACACTAGCTTCGAGGTTAAATAAAAATTTATTTACATCAGTGAGAGGCGAGGGGACTCACTATAATCAAACACCCCGAACAGTGAGAGGCAACGGGACTCACTTTAATTAAGCACCCTGAACAGTGAGAGGCAAGGGGACTCACTTTAATTAAGCACCCCAAAGGAAACAATCCTTAATACGTCCACGTCGTTGTTTCTGGGTAGCGCAAAAAGTAAGGTTAATATATTTATAACAGAAGCTTCAACGATCTTAAAGTTTCCGTTAAAAAATCATTTTGCCCTTGAGAAAAATTTTTCAGGGTTCAGAATGTGTGGGTTTGTGGTGTATGGGATTAGCATGCGTGGGGTAGGGATGTGTGGGACTGGTGGGTGTGGGGTATGGTTATGGGACCGGGGTGTAACAGTTCAGCATGTGAGGGCATGACGTGTATGGGGTTAGGATGTGCGAGTTTGAGTTTTGTTTACTAGGATGTGTAAGTTTTGGGTTTGGGGTGTGTGGGTTCCTCTATAAAGCCTGCGATCAATTTGAACCAGCTTAGCCTGTGATTCATGGAAAAAAACGATTTTAAACGGACTTTTCTGAGTTTGACCTAGATTTGACATTGAAATGACCTTGGGAAATATTTCTCAACATGATTTTGAATGTAAAATGTCCCGCTCTTTCCGAATCCGGGGTCAAAACTAGGTGTTTTCATATGAAAAAACCACTTTGACCTTGAAATAACCTCAAAGGTCAAGTTCAAGGTCAAAGATGTTAGCGCCATTATGTGGCCCCCTTTGTCCCTTATAACTTTTGTCTGAATCATTTTTCTCTATCTGGCTTAGGTTCCGAGAAATCCGAGTGCGGCGATTAAAATGGGTAACCGTGTATATATATATATATACTAGGGGGGGAACCCCCCTACTCGCTCCGCTCTTCAACCCCCCAATTTCGACAAGTAAGTAATTTATTTATTTTCAACCGAGATATTTTTCATATGTTGTATTAATATGGTATTTTTCATATTTTGTATGGATGATAGTTTATACAAATGTAACACTTAAAAGTAATTCTTAATTCTTAATTTCTGAAACGAAAGAATAGATTATTGAGATTTTTCATATTTTTTATGGATGATAGTTAATACAAATGTAACACTTAAGAGTCGTTCTTATTCTTAATTTCTGAAACGAAAGAATGGATTATTGAGAAAACTACATTAATCATATATTAAGAAAATATATTGAAAATTATATATTTTATTCTATTTTTTCCACATCACCTTGGAGGTAAATAGAAAGATGCGTTTTATTTTTAAGTGGTATCCCCAGTAGGCCTAATCGACTGTCTTTGTCACTATAAAATTTCAGAAAACATTAAAATTGTTACAATAAAAGTATATTTTTTTATAATATAATATATATTTTGTAAAATTAAATTTAATAATTAAATGATTTGAATTATCTGATAATAAGTTAAATTCTTCGAAATGTTTTATTCAATTTTTGAATTTTTTTTTTTTTTTTTTTATATTTAATATTTTCTGATATGCTCTTTAAAATTTTCCAACGTTATTTGTATATTCCATTGTCCTAAATGAAAGAAAAAATATTGTTGTTTTAATTAACTAAAAATTAATTCAAAAATTAATTAATTAATAATTATATAAAAATTTACCTAAAAAACAAAATTCAATTATTGTAAAGAAAGATTTTTAAATTCTTCTAAAATTTTATCAACTTTAAGTTTTCCAAATTTGAGTTTTGTATTTTTATTGTTCTGTTGTTTTCTTGTTTTTTTTTACTGATGACTTAGTTTTTTAATTTATCTTTTTCAATAATTTTATCTGATTCTAAATTAATCATGTATTCCATATAATTTTGTTCATATTCTAAATAGTCTAAAACTAATAATTTATTATGTATTTATTATTATTATTGAATAACGAATAAATATATTGTTGTTTTTTATAATTTACTTTCGTTCTGTGTAGTCGACATATTCTAAAAAGAAAAATATTTGAAAATTAATTATCTAAAATTTCTTTCCAATCGATATTTATAATTTCTTCTTTATTTTCTGAATTATTTTCAATAAAAATTTTATCTGGGTTTTTACATCTTGATAATGCTACATATAATTGACCATGAGAAAATAATGGTCTTCTAATATATATTCCAACACTATCAAAACTTTGACCTTGTGATTTATTAATAGTCATAGTAAACGCTAATATTAAAGGAAAATATTTTCTATATAAAATAAATGGTAATGATGAAGAATTGCCAGTGTTTAATGTAATTCGAGGAATAAAAACTATGTTTCCAGAGTTTTCATCTGTTATTGTTTTTGCTTCTATGTTGTATTTAAATAATTTAGTAATTTTTAATCGTGTTCCATTACATAATCCATCGTTAATACTTAAATTTCTTATTAACATTACAATAGTATTTATTTTAAGTTTTAATTTATGTGGTGGTAGTCCTTCACGTATATTGTTTAAAGTTTCAATCGGGTAATTAATATGGATGTTATTATCAGATAAATCTACATCTTTATAAGTAACATAATCTAAACTATAATATGTATTTTCTTCAGTATTTAATAGTTTTAAAATTTTAATATTTA
The DNA here is from genome assembly GCA_036365515.1 of Torymus aiolomorphi. Classification (NCBI taxonomy): domain Eukaryota; kingdom Metazoa; phylum Arthropoda; class Insecta; order Hymenoptera; family Torymidae; genus Torymus; species Torymus aiolomorphi. Next base: position 191,070,487 of record CM070873.1, read on the forward strand.
AAATATTTGCATCTTCATTATGTGATGTCAATATAACTCTATTTATTGATATACTAAAATTTATATTTTCATATATTTTAAAACAAACATCGTTTGTGGAGGGAGGGGGGAGGGAAGGGAGGCCCTACCATACTCAAAATAACGTAGAAAAAATCACAATTTTATGTTATTTTGAGAAGGGGCTGAGGGAGGGCTTAGGGGGCGAGGGGGGTCTGCCTGACACAAATAACGCTTACGACTATATAATATATATATATATATATATATATAAAATTATATATATAATTCATACCCGTAACTTTGAGGATCTAGAGTTTCTTTGGCCAGAGTCTTGCGCGCTTGACTAAAGAAATAATCCCCTCTCTGGGTAGAAGGTACTAATATAGATCCTCAAAAATACCGTTTCATACCTTGGCACTTTGAGGATAAATCCTCAAAGTGCCGAAAAATCCTGAAAGTATCGGTATGCTGCTGAATAGAATCCTCAAAGGATGCAAATGATACATATATACTTGTCACCTAACCCCTTTATGGAGCCCGACCGTGTATATTAGTACCTCTGCTCAGAATTCCCCGCACAAGAAGGAGGTAAGGGCGGCGCTACGCGCTGCCATAGTCTTCAATAAAACCATCCCTCAAAGTATTGACTAACACCACGACGCCTGCGGCGCCCGCTTTTGTTACCGCAAAATTTTTCCGGAAATTTACTTTTGAACTCTCAAAGTCGAAACTCTAGATCGGGCTCCATAAACCGGGTTGTAGTGAATGTTTATGGAGTCCGGGCTCTATAAAGGTATCTATCTTTAAAAACGGGCTCCATAATACTAGTAAAATATATATATTTATTTATACACACCCAAACCTACACACACACCCACACACACGCACTCCCACACACACGCACACACACAAGGGGGCTTCGCCCCCTGCCCGCTCCGCTCGCCAACCCCCATTATTAGAGATAAAGATTAATAATAATGAATAAAGATAATCTTCTATTAAATAATATCTTGAAACATTTATTTTTTCTTTTAAATTTTCTGTAATGTATTTTTAAAAAATTATTCTTAACATTTATGAATTTTTAAAACAGTAAGTATATTTATATTTAACAAAATAATGCATAATATTATAACGGAGTTCCAAGATAAAATACGGAGAAAATAAGAATCTCGGTTCTCCGTATTCTATCGAACTCGTTTGACTCTCGTTCCTGCGAATTCACGCATCTTGAGAGTTTGTTGACATCGCTCGAACGATGTATTTGCGAGCTGCGCGCGGGCACTGCGCGACTTTGGCGGTTGCAAAGTGGCGCTCGATTCATTTTTGAATCAGATTCTCCCGGGCTGTCAAACCGCGCGTACGCGAGTTAATTTGATCGTCCGCAAAGAAAACGGTATCGTGCGTCTTCACCGGTGCAGAGCAGCGCCCGTATACGTACCGACCAAGAAGAGCAGTGCACGTGAGCAATCCGAGCCACTCCGAAGCATCTGTAGGTGAACGCTGGACGTTAGGACTCGGCCTGAACACTCCGAAGCCGACCGGAGGATAAGGCTTGACGCAGGAGCGGATTCGTGAGCGAGCGACGAGAAGAGTGCACTCCTCTCCCGGTAAGCCTCTTTATACTTCCCGCGCAGCGATTTATTTGTGTATTTTCGACTCGCAGCGGCGAGTGGCCGGTGGTGCGTTCACCCAGCGAAAATAGATACCTTGATCCGCCCGCGCCGAGCGGCGGATCCCGTCTTCTTGTCAGCGCGCAACGCGACGCGTTTTTGATGTAAAGGATTATTTTGAATAGACCTTGTTATTATGCTGTGAAATAATTGAGGCTATTCTTCATTTATCGACCTTAACCTAACCTTCTCCCGGATACCGCCGCCTCCGCGGGAAAACGACTCCGCTGTTCGTTTTCATATCTGAGCATAGCGGCTTTGAGCGCGCGCTTTTAACTCAGCAATCCAATTAGTTGGAAAGCGAAGTTCGCGTGCGATCTTCGCGTTGTTTTCGGGATTCCAGGAGCAGATCCCCGGGCAAGTCATTTTAGTCTGACACCCGCGGCACCGTGTTCTAGGGCATCGCTGGCCTGTGGCTTTTTGGGATCTTACCCCAGAAGCCATCCCGTTACAATATATATGTAGTTCATTACGTCACCTCTGACTTTATTTGTTATTTATTGATTATAAACTAATTTTTCAGCAAAATCCAGTAATATTTTAATTTTTGACCACCATTTTATATTTACAAAATCTGAGTTACGATTTCGAATCAGCGAATCCGGAAACCCACTATATACAATTTTTAACAAAATCAAGTAAAATTTCAATTTTTGTTAGCCATCTTGGGTCCACCAGTTTTAATTTTCAAAATATATTGTCAGATTCGTAATCAGCCAATCTAGAAACCCCCTATGTACAATTTTCAGCAAAATCCAGCAATATTTCAATATGTGGCCAACATCTTCGATTCACCATTTTGAATTTTCAAAATCTGAGTACAGATTCGTAATCATCCAATCCAGAAGTCCCGTACATACAATTTTCAGCAAAATCCATCAATGTTTGAATATTCGTCCTCCATCTGCGATCCCCCATTTTGGATTCTGAAAATCTGAGTTCAGATTCGTAATCAGCGAATCTAGAAACCCCCTATATCCAATTTTTAGCAAAATCCAGTATTAATTAAATATTTATTCATTTATCCAGAGTACATTATAAAAGTTCATTACATTGGGGCAACCCTGCAGAGGAAAATAAATTTCCTGTTCGCAGGTCTGGAGTATAAAGTTACTTAACACTAAAACTAATACTAATTCTTAACACTATTAAGTAAAACATTTGTAATTTTTTAACAGTATAATAAAATTTATAAAACAGTAATATATGAGGCGTTTCGCCTCAACTCTCCCAGCGCGGCGCGCTAGCGTCAAATCATGCTATTTTCAAGTCGTGTTTACGATATCAATATGCATTTCAAAAAATTATGTGATAAGCGTTTCCGACGTATTTTTTCCTCAGCTTTCCAATGGCGTAGGTGGTTTTTCCGAAATTTTCCATTTTCCCCTCCAACAAGTATAAAACATACTATATCTCGAAAAGTATATTTTTAATATTTTTTTTTACCCCCTAGATCGAAAGCTGAGCATTTTTTACGTCGGAAAGGATTTTTTTCAGAATTTGCTCGAATGTTTTCTTAGAGAAACAGAACGCGAAAGAGCAGACGCAGCGTCTCCTTCGCGCGCGGTTTTCGGCGCGCTGTACACCGCGTGGACTAGATGCATTTCGCTATCTAACAACCACTTAAAATTTTGATTTCCTTAATAATAGCAACAATAAACTAGTATTTATATTAATAATTCTTTTTTTTTAAAGTAGATAATTTTATTTTGTTTTGTTTTACGGGTTTTTTTAGGGAAGATTTGATATTCTGAACTCATTGACGTTTTTTTTAGTATTAATGTTGTTTTATTCATTGGAATAACGGCATGGTACTGTAAAGTTCCCGGTATAGATTTAATTTTACTTAACCTTGATTTTAGTTTCAAAACGGCTTTTTCATAGGTCTCTTTAGTGCTGTAAAAAACTTTAGTTTCTTTGCAATTACGTAAAGCTCAGTTGTAAAGGTCTTCTGGTGTTAAAATATGATTACTCGAAGAGAGTTGAAGACTTGCTCTTTTCGCCCCTCTTTTCAAATTTGCGCCTATACCATCGCACGCACCTTTACCGTGCGCTGTTGCATGAAAATGCCATTCAGCAGGAACTCCAAAATCTTTTTGATGAAACAGAAGATTTTGGAAGGTAGACTTGTTCTTAAAATGCTGACCTGCTCCATCAGTTAAGTAATAAATTTTCTTGACTATGAAATTACTTTTTAAATACGATATTATAATTTTTTGATATTCATAAACAGCAACAGTATCGTGATTTAGATTATCAGAAATTATAGCAATGCTTATATGTTTAAGATCTTGATTTTCGTTATAATATACCACTGTTGTAAAAACTGTTGCTTGATTATTGTTCCAGTGGAACGATTGTGTTGAATTTTGCACTATAAACGCATAGTTTTCTGCAAAATCACAACAAACAAGGAATTCTCCTTTTTGAAGGTTTTTTTTCAAATCGCTTAAGAAAAGATATTGTTCTCTCGCAAAGAAGTCATGAGTTTTAAATTTTATTAATTTTTCTCCCAGTATATTCATGAATTCATAAACATTTACAGTTGTAGATACTATTGTGCAACGATCTGTCTGAAGCCATGACTCATACTGTATTTGAAAAATATCATTTCTCTCAAAACATTCAAGCAAATGTTTCCGTAATACAGGCATATTGGGGCAATCTAAACAGTCTCCCAAGTAACATTTCGAACTAGCATTACTACATACGATTGCTTGGATGCAATCGTGGTAGTTTTTAAGAAATAGTCGAGTACCTTCAGTTAAACTCTGTAAATTAATAGCATTTAACATCAGCTTGATATTTTCGTGGTGTACACATACGCATACATTATGCGTACCACTGCTTCCCGCCAGAACACAATGCGGCGGCCTCAATTGAGTAAATTTAGTGAAGCCAATATTAACAGATTCATACTCTTTTCTAAATAAACAATAAATTTCACGTAAATTACCAAGTAGTAACCTTTTCTGTACATGTTCTCTTTTACCATTATCCTGCTTAACAGATATACAATCTTTTAATCCGGGCATTACACGACTAATATCGTCCCTCTCATAAAAACGTTTAACTGAATCTACACTTTCAACTGGAAATATTTTGCCCCTTTTCTTTTCATGTTTTGAAAAAATTCCACTTTCAGTTACTAACTTTTTTGCTTCTCGAGCTTCCCACTCAGTACAACCGAACTCTCTGATTAAGTCTCTGCGAGACCAAAAATCAGGAGCAAGCGTGAGTAGCTGAATTTTATCTTCCTTACCCGGTGATTCTAAAAATTTTTTTTTAATTGGTTGAGAACTGCCACGCCTGCTTTATGATATTCATCAGTACATTCAATTTTAGCTTTTTTGGCATCGCATGAAGGTAAATCTAACTTATGTTTATAAAGTTGACGTTGACAGTTGGAACAAATTTTCGCGTTTTCTGGTACGAGGGGATACGCACTCCTAAATATTGAAGGAAAATTCGACAAATTTTTACGCACAGAGTGATTAATTTTATTAAAAGGATTTATGCATTTCAGCTTCAAAGCTGGAGCCATTTCAGTAGCGAGAAAATAAATGCAATAAATAAACCAAAAATAAATTATGATTTAATCAGCAAACACACGAAGAACACAAATATAACGGAAACAGCGTTAAAATTCTTAAACAATTTCAAGGATAACAAAGATCGAAAATTCATCAGACTTATATAATTGGATACAACAAATTACTCTCGGGCAAAAATTTTCTATACGCAAGCCACCTATCGGGTAAAAAGTAAGTGAGAAGCGTTGCGTCTGCTATTTCAAATTGATTGTAATGTTTTTGCTTCCTCAAAGAGGAAGCTTTGTAACGGTGAAAAAAATTTTCGAAAAAAAAGTCTTCAAAAAGATGTTTTATGGTGGTATATGTGTATATTATTTGATTTTGATGATTTTTGATTTCGTGGATGTATGTATGTGTGTGTGTGCGTGTGTCTGTGTGTGTGTGTGTATATTTCAACTCTTAATATCTCCGAAACTAATCAACCGATTTTCGTCGGGTAAAGCTTATTCGCTTCGTCTTGCGGCAAAAGGAAAGTACCCTGATGGATTTGGGATTTTATTGATTTTCTTTTGTTTTATAACCAAAAAACGATTTTGAATTTTTAGTTTTTTTGATTTTTTCGTATCTTATAGTAATTATTACATAAAATAATATACTTCTCTTAAAAGATATTCAAATTACCTACATTTTCTTTTTTTAAAATTTAAAATTTAAAATATCTTCACTCTGTCATTTGTTATTAATGAAAACTTTTTTATATTTAAGAAATTAATATCTCAAAAAATAATTTATTTATCGACTTGAAATTTTAACTGTTACTTATTACACTTGTTGGTGGCAATATTGTGTTGCAATTTTAAGTGATTATCTATATGAATATATATTATACATTTATTTTCGAGAACTATCATTTTAATATTTTTATATAATGTAGTAAATTAAAATATCAAAACGTATTAATAGTGCCATTTTTAGCCCCTTCTTTTATCTCTTTTTAATCTCAATTTTTTTTAAACTTGGTGATCTGTCAAAGCTTTTTTTAAAATAGGTACGTAATATACTATTTTGCAAGAAACTGGTATAAGACGCATCGGTTCAAAGTATTATTGAAATCCTTTAGCATTCCTTTTTATGAAAAATGTATTTTCAGAATTTCAATTTTTAATTAGGAAACGAATTAGTTTGAGGAAGCTAAGTGCCAAAGAATTGGCAGCGATTTTTTTTTTTGCGAAATAACCTATGAAAATGTCAATCGTGCATATAAGTGAAATTCGAAGTGCAAAAAGATATTCCATAAAGAATTAAAAATGATAAATAAAAATAATAAGGTTACTAGAGAGCGAAATACATCTAGTCCACGCGCTGTACAGCGCGCCGCATACCGCGCACGAAGGAGACGCTGCGTCTGCTCTTTCGCGTTCTGTTTCTCTAAGAAAAACATTCGAGCAAATTTTGCAAAAAATCCTTTCCGACGTAAAAAATGCTCAGCTTTCGATCTAGATGATAAAAAAAAATATTAAAAATATACTTTCCGAGATATAGTATGTTTTATACTTTTTGAGGGTGAAAATGGAAAATTTCAGAAAAACCACTTACACCATTGGAAAGCTGAGGAAAAAATACGTCGGAAACGCTTATCACATAATTTTTTGAAATTCATATTGATATCGTAAACACGACTTGAAAATAGCATGATTTGACGCTCGCGCGCCGCGCTGGGAGAGTTGAGGCGAAACGCCTGATATATATGCTATATGCAATTATCTAAATTTTTGACTTGAGTTCCTATAACAGAGTTATAGTATCAAATCATATTCAAAGAAAATTCAACTCGATTTCCATAAATATTTTTCACAATCCATTTTTTAACTTGTACATAGTGGGTCTTTTGTCTATATCTAAAGTTTTGAACTCGTTTGGCAGTAGACTGAATGTTTTTATTGCAGTTATGTGATTATTTTTTTCGCTTACTCTTTTGTCAATTTTTGGTAATAAAATAGCTTTATTTCTTGTCTTACTACTTGAGTTTGTAAATATATTTTTCATTTCGTTGTAATAATATTTTAACCCATTTAGTCCCAAATGTCGTCAATTTTCACGAAATGTTCATCCCTTTTTTTCATATTATTTGTATTAAAAAAAAAATCAGAAACATGGTATCCGACGTAAAATTTTATGCTCTTTCAAAATATGGCATCAGAATTTGTCTAACATTAATTTTTTCTATTAAAAAAATATTTTTGATTTAAAATTTTTATACGAAACCGGTAATATTCACATCCTTTTACGGATATAAAATTGTTTTCGAGTCATAAACTTAAAGATAGGTGTGGTCCCGAATAAAAAATAAAACAGCGGTCCCCAAAATGACGTCCGAAATAAAAATTTTGTTGATAAACTACAGGACGCTGCAGCTTAAAACGTATGAGCTATTTCAAAAAAATACCAAGAGTGAAAAGTTCTTGCAATTCATCGAGAATGACACTGGAATTTTTCCAGATTTTTTGGTAACATTTTGAAAGGTTTGTTATTTAAATTTTTAGAAAATTTTAAAAAATTCACGAAAATTTCTGCAAAAATTCTAGCATATTCTTCATTAATTCTAAGCATTTTTTGTGCTCTGCAATTTTTTTTTGAGAAAAGTTGATAGTTTTCGCAGGAAAAAATATTCTGGATACATCATTTAGAAAGTTTATAATTTTGTTTAAAAAAATTATAAACTTTCTAAATGATGTACCTAGAATATTTTTTCCTGCGGAAACTATCAACTTTTTCCAAAAAAATATTCTAGATACATCATTTAGAAAGTTTATAGTTTTGTTTGAAAAAATTATAAACTTTCTAAATGATGTATCCAGAATATTTTTTCCTGCGAAAACTCAACTTTTTCAAAAAAAAATTGCAGAGAACAAAAAATGCTTAGAATTTATCAAAGAATATGCTAAATTTTTCAGAAATTTTCGTGAATTTTTTAGAATTTTCTAAAAATTTAAATAACAAATTTTTCAAAATGTAACCAAAAAAATCTGAAAAAATTCCGGTATATTTCTCGATGAATTCTAAGAACTTTTCACTCTTGGAATCTTTTTTAAATAGCTCATACTTTTAAAGCTGCAGCGTCCTGTAGTTTATTAATAAAATTTTTATTTCGGACGCCATTTTGGGGACCACCATGTTTAATTTTTTATTCCGAACCCCACCTATCTTTAGGTTTATGACTCGAAAACAGTTTTATATCCGTATAAGGATGTGAATATTACCGGTTTCATATAAAAATTTTAGATCAAAAAAAATATTTTTTCCTGCGGAAACTATCAACTTTTTCCAAAAAAATGTTCTAGGTACATCATTTAGAAAGTTTACAGTTTTGTTTAAAAAAATTATAAACTTTCTAAATGATGTATCCAGAATATTTTTTCCTGCGAAAACTATCAAATTTTTCAACAAAAAAATTGCAGAGAACAAAAAATGCTTAGAATTTATCAAAGAATATGCTAAATTTTTCAGAAATTTTCGTGAATTTTTTAAAATTTTCTAAAAATTTAAATAACAAATTTTTCGAAATGTAACCAAAAAAATCTGAAAAAATTCCGGTATATTTCTCGATGAAATCTAAGAACTTTTCACTCTTGGAATCTTTTTTAAATAGCTCATACTTTTAAAGCTGCAGCGTCCTGTAGTTTATCAATAACATTTTTATTTCGGACGCCATTTTGGGGACCACCATGTTTAATTTTTTATTCCGAACCCCACCTATCTTTAGGTTTGTGACTCGAAAACAGTTTTATATCCGTAAAAGGATGTGAATATTACCGGTTTCTTATAAAAATTTTAGATCAAAAAAATTTTTTTAATAGAAAAAATTCCTTTTTTTGCAAGAAATTGTTTATAACTTTTTAATCATTAATGTTAGATAAATTCTGATACCATATTTTGAAAGAGAATAACATTTTACGTCGGATGCCATGTTTCTGAATTTTTTTTAATGCAAATAATATGAAAAAAAATGGATGAACATTTAGTGAAAATTGACGACATTTAATGGTTACAGACTACTTTAACTAGTTTTCAAAAATACTCTCGAGCAAAATAAACCAATGAATATTAAGCAACTATTCACATGGGTTAAGCAGTCACATGTGAATAGTTGCTTAATATTCATTGGTTTATTTTGCTCGAAAGTATTTTTGAAATCTAGTTTAAGTAGTCTGTTTTGAATATTTCGAAGCAAATGTTGATTGTTTTTATATACATTCCCACGCAATTATCCCATAGTTAATCACACTGTAAAAAATCGCATAGTAAATAACCTTTAAAGTATTTATTTGCATAAATTTATTAATTTTGTAGAAGATGAAATTTAATTAACTTGTCTTTTTGATAAAGTAGTTAATATGTACATCCCATTTTAGTTTATAATCAAAATTAACTCCTAAATATTTACACGAGTCCACTCGCTTTAATTTTTCTTTCTTAATATAAATATCTTGATTTTTTGGTACACTGTCACAGTTATTCCCGAAAGTTATGTATACAGTTTTACTTATGTTTAATGTCAGTTTATTCAATGCGAGCCATATTACTACTTTTTCAAGATATTGATTCATTTCCCTTTCAACATCTTTCCAGGTTTTACCTGACGATGTGACTGATGTGTCATCAGCATATGATAACATTGAGTTTTCTGTCATTTTTATCAGTAAATCATTGATATATATATAATATAAAAAGTAGAGACCCAAGGATTGTTCCTTGGAGCACTCCCATCGTTATTGTTATCAGTTCACTCTCACTTTGGTCAACTCTTGCTTACTGCTTTCTATTTGTTAAGTAGCTTTCCATTAATTTATAAGCATTGCCTCTTATCCCGTACGCTTGCAACTTATGAAGAAGTATATATGATCAACTGTATCAAATGCTTTTGCTAGATCTAGAAATGCGACTATAATAGGCTTACTCTAATCTAAATTCTCATAGATCCTTTTTGTAATATAGCTTAGAGCATCTCTGGTTCCTTTGTTTTTAATAATGCCAAACTGTTTTTCGCTTAGTATTTTATTGTTGTTGATAAAATCAAAAATTCTTTCCTAGATTACCTTATCGAAGATTTTTGCAATATTCGATATTAATGATATCGGTCTATAGTTATTAACTATTAATTTTTTCCCTAATTTGTAAATTGGTACCACTTCAGCAGCTTTTAGCGCATCCGGCCATATTGACTTCTTGATACATTTGTTGATGATATGTGCCATGGATCTGCTATAAGATCAGATATTGTTTTGAGTGGCTTAGCATTTATTTTATCAACTCCGCCATTCTTGATTTTCAAATTTTCAATTATTTTTTTAATTTCAATTTTATTTGTCGGATTTAGGAATATTGAATTTATGTTGCTAGGTGGCAGTTGAATAAAATTGTTACTTGGAGCAGTAATTTTGTCGCTCATTTCTTTGTCCGTATTACGGTAATAGTCATTTATGATATTTGCAATTTTAGATTGGTCTTTTACTATCTCCATGTTTTCATCATATATTTCATTTATATTATTATCTTTTTTACCTTTGTTATCAAGTTTGGAATTTATAATTTTCCATAGTTGCCTTGGATTACCTGAGGTTTTCTCTATAAGATCCTTATCGTATTTAATTTTGGCATCTTTTACAACTTTGTTTAAACATTTAACATAGTTTTTATATTCACTTCGTAAACTTTCATTCATTGGATCTTTTTTAAGTTGTTTATATAATTTGCCCTTTCTTTACAAGATTTTAGTAATGCAGTTGTAATCCATTCATTTCTAGGTACATTATTGTCTTTAACCGGGTTCCTTTTTTATTTTTCTTGACATTGTATTATTCCATCTATAAAAAGGTTTATTGCTTCGTTTGGATCTTCGATTTGTTTGTATTCAGTCCAATATTTTTGACTTGCTATTTTTTGATAGCTATTTTTCTGTAATTTAATGAATAATTAGTTTTCTTTTTTTCCATGTCTGTATTCACTAGTGGCTTTTTATGTCTATAAATAGCGGATAATGATCAGTAATAAGTGTCATTAATTTGAAAGTTTTTGCATTGATTGAACTAGTTTTTATAAAAATATTGTCTATGTATGTTCCACTATCAGTAGTTATATTATATGGTCTAGTCGTATCCGTAAAGCCAGGGTAATAGCCATTTTCAAGGAAATTGTATAGGAAATTCTGACTATTGTTTTGTAGCATTATATTTATATTAAAGTCACCAACTATCAAATGGTTTTTAACGTTTCTCTTAAGTTGCAAGTATTGATTTACTTTTAAAATAAACTCTGTATTATGCAAATCATGTGATCTGTACATAGATGAGATTTCCAAATGACTATTGTTTTGAAGGATTATAATTGTATTTAGTATTTTTAGCCTATCCAGTTCTATTGCATTAGTTGTCTGGGTTACGTCTTTTTTTACATATGCGACTACACCATCTGATTTGTTTATGTGACTATGGTTATAATATATATTGTACACATTCAGTTGATAATATTGATAGTGTTCTAGGTTACCGGTTTCAGAACATACGATCACATATGGTTTGATTTTGAGCCTTTTATTCAAGATTTGCAATTTCTCAAAATTAGTCTTTAAACCTCTTATATTCAAATATAAAACCAAATTATCTGTTGCTTTTCTATCTTGATTAAGAGACTTCAAATCATTATATGCGATTTCCTGCTGGTATACATGTGTATGTATGTTTTCTAATACTTCATGATTCTGCTCCATTAGTTGCATTTGGTATTGTTGGAGTTGCTTTTGTGCTTGTTCAAATGCTAGTGACACTTCCTGTAGATTGATGAGATGACATCTGTCGTAGATGTTGCGTAAGCGGTCTTGTCAATTTCCATGTCGGTACTTCAGGTCTGCTAAGTGGGTTAGCTGCAGCTGCCCTCTGTCGTGTATTTAGTTCGGACGGCCTTGCTGATTTCCAGGTCGATAATTCAGGTTTTATAGGGTAATCGGTTGCATCTATGAGGCGTTTCACGTTAACTGTCCCAGCGCGGCGCGTGAGCGCCAAATCGTGCTATATCTAGCTCATGTTTACGATACTAAAACGTACTTAAAACAATTTTATGATAAGCATTTCCGACGTATTTTTTCCTCAGCTTTCCAATGGTGTAGGTAGTTTTCCCGAAAATTTCTATTTTCGCCTTCAAAAAGTACAAAACGTGTTATATCTTAAAAAGTGTATTTTTAATATTTTTTTTACCCTCTAGATCGAAAGCTGAGCATTTTTTACGTAGGAAAGGATAGTTTCCAAAGAGTGCCCGAAAGGTTTTCTGCGAGAAATAGAATGCGAAACAGTAGACGCATCGCCTTTCCGGCGCGCGGGACTATGCGGTACAGCGCGCGGGCTGCGCTTGCCTCGTTGCCTAATAATAATCTTTTATAATCTTTAATTCTTTACCTGTTTTTTTTTTATTCTTGAATAACGCATGGAATAATATTTTATTAATTAGTTCATAAAAAAATAAAATTTTTAAATTAACGTTTGTTTTTCAGTGTAGATAATTTTTTTGTTTTTGGTTTCACAGCTTTCTTAGGGAAGATTTTATACTCAGAACTAAGAGAGGTTTTTTTGAGCTTCAATGTACTTCCATCTATTGGAATAATGGCACGATACAGTAACGTGCCTGGTATAGATTTAGCCTTGTTCAGTCTTGGTTTTATTTTCAAGACCGTTTCTTCATACGATTCTTTACTGCTATAAAAAACTTTCGTTTCTTTGCAGTAATCTTTAGCCCAGTTATACAGCTCTTCTGGCGTTAAAATATGATTACTAGAAGAAACTTGTAAACTCGCTCGTTTTGCACCTCTTTTTAGGTTCGCGCCTATACCATCGCATGCACCTTTGCCATGTGCTGTGGCATGAAAATGCCACTCAGCTGTAACTCCAAAATCTTTCTCGTGAAAAAGAAGATTTTGAAAATTGAATTTATTTTTAAAATGCTGACCTGCTCCATCAGTCAAATAATAAACTTTCTTAACTGTAAAATTAGTTTTAAGATAAGATATTACTATTTTCTGATATTTATAAACGGCTATGGTATCATGATTTAAGTTGTCGGAAATCACAGCAATGCTTACATGTTTGAGTTCATCGTTTTGTTTATAGTACACTACAACTGTAAAAACTGTTGCTTGGTTGTTATTCCAGTGGAAGGATTGTGTAGAATTTTGTATAACGAAAGCATAATTTTCTGCAAAATCGCAACACACGAGAAATTCTCCTTCTTGAAGATTGCTTTTTACGTTATTTACAAAAAGTGATTGTTTCTTAGCAAAAAATCGTGAGTTTTTAATTTCATTAATTTCTCCCCCAGTATGTCCATAAATTCGTGCACATTTACAGTTTTGGAAGCTATTGTACACCTATCTGTTTGAAACCACGATTGATACTCGATTTGAAAAATATCATTTTCATCAAAACATTTAAGTAAATGTTTTCGTAATATAGACGTATTGGGGCAATCCAAACAGTTACCCAAATAACATCTATCGTGTGAATCATTACACGCAATTGCTTGGATGCAATCGTGATAGTTTTTCAGGGGCAATTGGGTGTTTTTAGTTAAATTTTCTATGTCCATAGCACTTAGCATGAGCTTCACATTTTCGTGATGCCCACACACGTTATATTATGTGTACCGCTACTCCCAGCTAAAACACAATATGGTGACCTCAATTCTGTAAATTTCGTAAAACCAATGTTAACGTACTCATTTTCTTTTTTATATAAATTATACAATTCATTTAAATTGCCAAGCAGTAATCTTTTTTGAATATGTTCTCTTTTGCCATTACTCTGTTTAATAGATAGATAATCTTTTGAACCCGGCATGATTCAACTTACATCATCTCTCTCATAAAAAGATTTAACAGAATTTACAGTATCAGCTGGAAGTAGTTTGCCACGTTTCTTAGCAGGTATTGAAAATATTCCGCTATTTGCTACTAAATCTTTCATTTCACGAGCCTCCCGTTCACTGCAATTGAATTCTCGCATCAAGTTCTTACGAGACCAAAACTCCGGTGCAAGAGTTAATAGCTGAATTCTTTCTTGCTTATTTGTTAACTCTGAAAATTTTTTCTTAATTTGTTGGAGAACTGCAACACCAGCTTTATGATATTCATCGCACAATATTTTATCTTTTTTAGCATCAGTTTGAGGTAAATTTGATTTCTGATTATAAATTTGGCGTCGACAGGTTAAACATATTTTAGCATTTTCAGGTACTAAAGGAAATGCACTTCTTAAAAGTATTGGAAGATCAGTCAAATTCTTAGATGCAGAGTGATCATTTTTATTTAAAGGATTTATACATTCCAATTTCCAATGTGAATCCATTATAATCGTTTATAACAGAAATGGCAAGCTTTTTCTTTGCTATCAACGACAAATTCGAAAAAATTCGAGGAGGAAAAAGATAAAAAGTTATGGTAATTATATACTTTTGACGTGACAATTTGGATACAGAGTAAAAAGTGTGGACGCCACCTACCGAATGAAAAATAAATGATTCCGTGTCGCACGGTAAACGGCGCTGTACCGCGCGTAGCGTAGAATATGCTTTCGCCCTGCCGTGCATATAATCTTTCGCGTTTTATTTGCATAGCATAAAACATCTTGGACACTTTTTGGGAAATATCCTTTCCTACTTAAAAAAAGGATAGCTTTCAATATTATGGGTAAAACAAAATACTAAAAATATACTTTTCGAGATATAGCACGTAAAAAAAAAAACAAAAAAATTATCTACACTGAAAAACAAACGTTAGTACAAGAGTTTGCACATATTGCTGTTAATTTTGAAATTTTATTTTTTTATGAAATAATTAATAAAATATTACTCCATGCGTTATTCAAGAATAAAAAAAAAGCAGGTAAAGAATTAAAGATTATAAAAGATTATTATTAGGCAACGAGGCGAACGCAGCCCGCGCGCTGTACCGCGTAGTCCCGCACGCCGGAAAGGCGATGCGTCTACTCTTTCACATTCTATTTCTCGCAGAAAACCTTTCGGGCACTCTTTGAAAACTATCCTTTCCTACGTAAAAAATGCTCAGCTTTCGATCTAGAGGGTAAAAAAAATATTAAAAAATACACTTTTTAATATATAACACGTTTTGTACTTTTTGAAGGCAAAAATGGAAAATTTCGGGAAAACTGCCTACACCATTGGAAAGCTGAGGAAAAAATACGTCGGAAATGCTTATCATAAATTTTTTTTAATTACGTTTTAGTATCGTAAACATGAGCTAGATATAGCACGATTTGGCGCTCGCGCGCTGCGCTGGGACATTTGACGTGAAACACCTCCTATGTATTTTTTATCTTGTTTTTAAGTATCTCACAGTTGCTCATATTATATGGAGAATGATAAGTATATAAGTTTGTTCTGTATGTTTCGTTACTAAAGATACAGTCAGTGCATTCTGTTTTGGCACTATTACATGTTTGTTTCGTGGTTATTTGTACATTTTATGCATATCTGTTTGTTCTTGCCTTTTTCCCATTATGACCTAACCTCCCATAGTTGTAACATGGTCAGCTATTTATTAGATCATAGACTCTACATCTTTGGTGTTGTGACGTACACGACCAGCTGATCAGTACGTATACGCATCTATACATAAATAGCCTACTTATAAATGCGAGAGCGAGACGTAAACAAACACACGAACAGGTGATGGCGCGCGCCCGGCGAAAATTTGCGATACTCACTCTCAAGCGGCGCCTCTGACGTCACGACGTAAACACCTGCATTGTCATGCACAAGAAAGAAGAATAGACAGCCGACTAGTATATAAAGGGCCACGATTCTCGGAATCGGCACGCAGTTGTGTCCGAGCTACTGCCTTGTACACTTACTGATAAGCATTGCCCTTAGGCAAGTGAGTCTGGCTATTCACGGCGGTCTTGAACGATGCCGGAATAAAAATAGGAATACCAGCAAACTTGCGATAGTAATTGGTTCCTTAAGCATTCTAGATAAGATATGTGATGAAATGAAAATAATCTCCTTAGCCGTTTTTTTTTCGTCCAAAGACAACAAAAAACGATGATTTAGGAACCAATTACTATCACAAATTTTCGGGTATTCCTATTTTTATTTTCGGCATCGTTCAAGATCGCCGTGGCCCCCTTACGCCTGGCCAGGAGTCTACCACTCGCATGCCACACGTATTTGAAGCCCAGCCCCTGTGCAATGGACTTGAAACTTTTAAATACTTGGAATTTTTCGTGGGGCAACATCTCATTGATAAATACTTTGTGATCAGGCAAGCAGGCGGCAGAGACCGGTTCAAGCAATTCAGGATTTATGTCACCTGTAGTAAGGTAATTATTGGCCAGCGCGCGCTTGGCCCGCATAACTTCCCTGACTAATCCCGCACTGCTGAGCCTTACTACACAGGTAAGTGGAACGTCAGACCGCGACCCCGAAACCTCCTCAGTCTCTCCCTCACTTCTCTGGGACGAGTCTCGAGCACGCAGAACACGAGCTTCAAGGACGTTGTCCCTTCCGAACGAAGGGAGAATGGTCCAGAGCACCGCAAAGGCAGACCCAGTTGCTGTCTCCTGTCATATCAGTACCTTTCTTCAAGGCACCATTGATAATGACTTCGCAGAACTTAGAACTGACGGTCCCCGAAGCCGCGCCAACGATATCGAGGCTCTGCTGAGAGGACTGAAGCTGATCGTTGTGTTCAATAGCGAGGATGGAACCACCAGTGCGTAAGTCAGGTGAACAGTTTTTACTTTCCTTGGTATTTAAACCTCTGCGACCACACTGGAGAACCTCGTTACTGCTCAATGCTTTGTCCAATTTTACTTTAAGTTCTTAGTTTTCCCCGAGAAGCAGCTTGAAATTTTTATTACAGTCCTCCAACAATATATTTTACGTGTTAATTATTTTCTCCAGATTGGAGATCCGTGCCGCCAGCTCTAAGGTAGAATTAACATCTGTTTCAGTGGTCGCGGGACTAATGCTGCGCGATACGGTGCTCCGATTCTCGGGGAGCTTAAGGTCATCCAGCTGCCTCTCGAGCATGTCAAATCGCTGGAATAGTAACTCCAGTGTGCTCACAGGAATAAGAATATTAGTGGCACCCAACAGGTTGACATCTCCCAGTAGAGGGGATACAGTCTGAGAGGTGACAATCGCATGAACATTGACATCATTGCTGATCAGGTTAGAGTAACGGCTCCAGGGCGATCTTGAATGATGCCGAAAATAAAAATAGGTATACCCGCAAACTTGCGATAGTAATTGGTTCCTTAAGCATTCTAGATAATATAGATGATGAAACGAAAATAATTCCCTTCGCCTTTTTTTGTCCAAAAAATCCGCAAACTTGCGATAGTAATTGGTTCCTAAATCATTGTTTATTTTTGGACCAAAAAAAATGGCTCAGGAGATTATTTTCGTTTCATCACATATGTTATCTAGAATGCTTAAGGATCCAACTACTATCACAAGTTTGCGGGTATTCCTATTTTTATTTTCGGCATCGTTCAAGACCACCGTGTATTCCCTTGCGCTCGTAAAACAGTAAAATTGTACTAGATTGTTTATAACCTTTTTTTGATATTAATAAAGATACTCGTAATTTAACATTTGAATCTATAATCATTGCTTAACGTCAAACTCACCAGATAGCGAACCTAGAAACAAACCCTATCTTACCAACCTCCTACGGCACGATAGTTGGCCCTTTGCGCTAACTGTTTACCCGGCATTCCTCTCTATCGCACGGCACGGTAGTTAGCCTTCTGCGCTGACTGCTTACCCGTATTATCCCCCTTACCGCTCTTCGTATCGACGGCACGGATTCCGGCACATTGCGCGCCGGTATCTTACCCTGAGATCGGAGGCGCCCTCCTTTTCCGATAAAACTGCTCGAGTCCAGTATATGAACTTTTAAAAATTGGAGATAACGACCGAGTAAAGACAGCTGATATAAAGTAAAGGTAAAAGCAAAGAACAGCTAGTCATTACCATCTGGTACGTTACAGTGTCCTAAAAAAAGTCTTTTATTGTTCTCTCTTATCAACTTTTATGTTTCAGGTGGTACTTCCATTATAACGGAGCTAAGTTTTGTTTTTTCATTTGTATACATGTGAAGAATTGAACCATTGTTATTTATGTCACTAAAGTTTCTTGTATTTATACCATTTTCAATTTCTTTAATGTCTATCCCTGTATAGTTGTCTATGCCAACTATTTTTATTTTTGGTTTATTTAATTTTTCAGTAGCTATATCACACTTTGGTAGTTTCCTTTTAAGTACTTTTTCAGCAGCTATTACACTGTCAATGTTCATACAGTTAACTATGATATCACTTTTATTTTTATTACATATACTTTTGGTTTGAATGTTCTTCTCTCTCACTAGATATTTTGTTATTCTATTTAAAACCTCATCTTGTTCATATTTGCCAATTTTAACTACAAGTTTTGGTATCTTTTTTGGTTGTATTTTTATTTCCGTTGTTACTTCAGCGAAAGATTTTTTAGTAAATTGGTTCTCTGTTTCTTTTTCTCTATATTCTTCAAGCAATTCCTGTAATAATTTATTTTTGTCTTGCAGTTCCTTATTCAGTTGTTTTAGTAAAGTATGTTCGGCTACATTCTAATAAAAATTTAATATCACAGCGTATTTTTTCCGTCAAACTAAGATTTTTGTGCAATTTTAGAAATAATTGTTTAGCTTCAATGCTAATATTCGTGTGAGCAAAGCGGAAAAGTGCAGCGTTATTTGTACTCTTGTTGTTCAACAAACTATTCAAGTTATAATTAATTTCAGCGCGCGTATAAATACGTGTTGTCCGTGGTGTTACCATACTTGTCATTGTGTGTTGCTGCGAACAGGTCGTTGCCCTCTATCCCTCTTCTTCTCTCTCGGTGTCGCAGTACTGATCCAACACCAATACAATCAAATGAGTTTTTGTCCTTTCAGACTGCTCGCAATTCAACTTCGATAGGTTGTTTGTATGTGTAATGAAACACGTGGATCCTTTTGAGCAAATTAAGTATTTTATTAATTTATTATCAGTCGATGTTTCAGAATCATTGTAGGATTCCCTTTTCCAGAGACTAGAAAACAACGATGTAACTTAATTCGTATGATCTAATTGCGCCACTATAATGACAAACAATACACAGCACAAATCTTACCTAATTAATTAAATTAACTAACAAATACGCCCAATTTCATAGCAATGTAGTTGCTCGTCAATACAAAAAGATTGAACACGTAGCTCTCTCAACATTTTCTTTCTAACGCACGTCATATTTGCACTGTAATTAAATCGAAAAAATTATGATTAGAAGGCTGAATGTGGATTTCAAATAATCATGAACCGCACGAATTATGAAAAGAACTTACTAAATCAAAAACGAAACCATGTTTGAAAAATTAAAAACTGACAGGAACTGTGGTACATTGACCCGTTATCATGCTACTAGTTTTCCCCGGATGGTAGCCAACAGAGCTATCAAAGAAGGACTGTGGATAGGTGATATCGCAGGGGATTATTTATACCCAAAAATCGAGTGGGGGGACACGACAGTACAAGCGGTGCGCCGCTCACAGTGTCCGTGGATCGCCCCGCTACTACAAAGCATCCAAGAAACATAGCGAGTCGAGAGGCTCTTGGCGCTCCTCTTCGCCGCACACACATGCGCATACGCAGGAACTAAGTAGTGCAACCTCAACATCGCTCATACCATCGTGCTACCCCGACTTCTCAGAATACGAGAACTCGACCCTCTAGGAACTAACTGTTTTTTCTATCTTTAATTACGTTATTAATAATATCTATGCAAGCCTTATAATCATTTTTCAACTTAATAGTATCAGTGATTCTATTCATATTATTTTTTGTATTATAAATGTGGATCATTTCTGAAAATTCTCTTTTACCTTTCTTAATTTCTTTATCCAAAACTTTAATCTTTTCAAAATTAATTCTGTGACGTGTTTCTGTGGCGTGTACGGCTAGTGCAGATTTAGTATCGCTATTTTTTACACTCAATTTATGCTCATTCATGCGAATTTTGAGTTTTCTGCTAGTTTGTCCAACATATGTTAGATCACAATCAGAACAACATATCTTATAAACAACGTTACTCTGCTGCAAACTATTTAATCTATCTTTACCTAATGTGATGAATCTAGATAACTTGTTAATTGGTTTGTTTACAACCCTGTAACCGTGACTAGATAATATAGATTTTAGTTTAAAGCTTAAATCTTTAATAAATGGTAAAACTATAATTTTGTTGTTGTTGGCAACTGTATTCTTTGCCAGTGTACGATTATTTTTTGAATTATCATGATTATTATTTAACTGGAAAATCCTATGTCTCATATTTTCAGAGATAAATTTCATAGGATATCCATTATTTTTAAGAAACTGAGTTGCAATATCTAGATTTTGTCTATGAAATTTTTTATGTGAAAGATTAATAGCATGATCTACAAGATTGTAAACAATTGCTCTTTTATTTTGAATAGGATGATGCGAATCGAAATGAATAAATCGTCCGGAATAAGTACTTTTACGATACCAATTCGTAATTATATTGTTTTTATCAGTGCGAAATAATGGCATGTCTAAAAAGTTAATTGATTTTTTCTCCTGGTCTTCATTTTCTATCGTAAATTGTAAATAATGGTCAAACTTATTAAAAGTACTTAAGCATCTGTCAATTGCATCATCCTTTACAATCAGTAAACAATCATCGACATATCTCTTATATAAAACAATATCCGATTTCATAACATTGAGGCAATGGTTCTCGAGACACTCCAAAGCCAGTTCCCCAAACCACGGACTAGAGCATCCGCACATTGGCGCGCCATGTGTTTGTTTATAGTAACAATTGTCAAAAGAGAAATAAGTAGAATTCATTAAAAAGATAATGCCATCCAAAAATTCGTTCATCGTCAGATTAGTTCTGTTTCTTAAATATTTCCATTTGTTACGGATACCAGTTAAAACAAGATCGATATTTATATTTGTAAATAGAGATACGACATCAAATGAACATAATCTGTAATTATCCGGGACATGAATATCTGAGCTAATATCAATTAATTCAGAACTATTTTTCAAAGACGATTTAGGCCGAGGTAAATATTTTGTAAGAAATGTGCAAATAGCTTTGTCCAGAGCATGTGTTGGAGAGTTTATCGTCGGTACAATGATTCTAGCCGGCATATCCTTTTTATGAATCTTTATCAAGCCGTACGCTCGTGAAAGTACAGAATGATCCAATTTATCAGTTAAAATGTCAAAACTGGAATCCATATCACACACACCTCTGCTTTTCTATTTTTGTATGAGTTTTTTTGTCGCATTTTTTAAATTGTTGTACGGATCTTTTTCAAGTTTTTTATAATATGTAGTGTCAGATAGAACATCTAAAACTTTTGATTTATAATCTTTAATGTTAATGGCAATTGTTACATTGCCTTTATCGGCTTTTGTGAATAAAATATCTTTATTATTTTTAATAAAAGTTTCAGTCGCAAGCAAGTTATGTTTAATAACAGTGTCAGTGTGTGATATGTGATTCTTACGTTTTGCAAAAGTATTGACTGCTCTAATGAGTTCACTGTGTAAATCCCTGTCTTTTTCATCATGTTTTCTCCAATCTACATAACCATCTATTGATTTGAAAATTTCGAAGAACGTTCTTCTATCAGGAAAACATGTAAAATTAAAATCTTTTCCTAAACGAACTGTATTACGTACCCCTTCTGGGATCGTCACCTCAGTGAGGTTAATGAACCACGGGTCGTCTTGTGGTTTGTGTATATTCGAGTTCGTTGGCTTTGCGCTCGCCTCTGTGTATACATATTCGCATTTTCTATTATACCGTTCGTAATACAACTTGTCAAACTTTTTGTTGTGTTTATTTTGCCATTGAGACACAGAGTTTTTTGTATTTTCTGTTAACAATTTAATTAAACGTTTTGCATTTTTTAAATTTGTAATTTTTCTGACTTGATCAAAAAGTAATTTCTTTTCACTGAGCAATCGAGCCTTTTTTGAATAAAAATCCGAGATTTCAATTTTCAAAATTTTAGTCGAAATTAAATTAGACACAGAATTCAGTTTTTTCTTTGTTCTTTGGCTATCCAAACTATTCAAGTTATAATTAATTTCAGCGCGCGTATAAATACGTGTAGTCCGTGGTGTTACCATACTTGTCATTGTATGTTGCTGTGAACAGGTCGTTGCCCTCTCTCTATCCCTCTTCTTCTCTCTCGGTGTCGCAGTGCTGATCCAACACCAATACAATCAAATGAGTTTTTTGTCCTTTCAGACTGCTCGCAATTCAACTTTGATAGGTTGTTTGTATGTGTAATGAAACACGTGGATCCTTTTGAGCAAATTAAGTATTTTATTAATTTACTATCAGTCGACGTTTCGGAATCATTGTAGGATTCCCTTTTCCAGAGACTAGAAAACAACGATGTAACTTAATTCGTATGATCTAATTGCGCCACTATAATGACAAACAATACACAGCACAAATCTTACCTAATTAATTAAATTAACTAACAAATACGCCAAATTTCATAGCAATGTAGTTGCTCGTCAATACAAAAAGATTGAACACGTAGCTCTCTCAACATTTTCTTTCTAACGCACGTCATATTTGCACTGTAATTAAATTGAAAAAATTATGATTAGAAGGCTGAATGTGGATTTCAAATAATCATGAACCGCACGAATTATGAAAAGAACCTACTAAATCAAAAACGAAACCATGTTTGAAAAATTAAAAACTGACAGGAACTGTGGTACATTGACCCGTTGTCAAGCTACTAGTTTTCCCCGGATGGTAGCCAACAGAGCTATCAAAGAAGGACTGCGGATTCGCCTTGGTACAACTACAAAAGCGCCACCGCGTGGCGTAAAGAGTGACCACACGTATGGTGATAAACACAACGTTTTCACATGGCTTACACATACAAAAATGGAGCAAAGTATGAATAAGATTCAAAAAAGTAATCGTTGGTGCTGTGTACCACAGTGTGATTTCAAGAGAAATCGTGCCCTTCACAAATTCCCAAAAAAAGAGTCATTAAGACGAAAATGGGCAATTGCATGCAGAATTGGGAAGCGGATAACCTCCAACATGTCCGTTTGTTCTGTTCATTTTCGAAGAGAAGACTACATGCCAAGTAATAAATTTTAAGACAAATATTAATTTACTGTTAACATAATATAATAATATTAAAATGAAATCTAAATGCTAACAACAATTGTTTTAGGAATAAATCCAAAGCATCCTCAGCTACGTGTAAACACGGAAATAATTCCATCTCTGAACTTGCCAAAAAGACCTTTGGATCGAATAATGACGCCTGAACAAGAACAAAGTAAAATTAACAGAGCCAATCGTCTTAAAAATCGAGAAAACAAGTGTGTATAATTTTAAAAACCGATATTTTGATAACTAATAAATTATTATAGATTTTTAACAACAATACTTTTCAGAAAGTTGAATACATCTTTTCAAAACAACATTACACCAGATACAGGGAATGAAAATGATGTATCTGTAAATATTGATTATCAATCTTCTGATGAACAAGAGAATGTGAACGAAAATAATGTCAAAACAATGATGATATAGAAAATTCAAATGAAACTGAAGATACAATAGATGGTTGTGGAAATGAGTTTTCAGAAGTAGAAGCTGCAAACATACTTCTGGAATTGCACAATAAGTACAGAGAGACTCAAGATCAGTGTTTGTTGCAAAAAGAAAAAGAATTGTGTAGTGCTTTCGAAAAGAAGAAACGAGTATCACTTTTGCAGTTCTTGAAAAATGATGACGACTTGAATACATTTACTGGAATCAATTTTAGATTACTAAATAATTTAGCTACTGCAGTGAGAACGTGTGAAGACAAACCAAACAGATGTATAACTTCTGTAGAAGAATGGATAGTAATATGTTTATGTAAGCTTAAATTAAACCTGTCTTTTAAATGTCTGGCTGTTTTGTTTAGCATTAAACGACACACATGCAGTCGGCTGTTTTTGACTACACTACATACTTTAGCTTTTGTTTTGAAAAATGCTATTTATTGGCCAACTAAAGAAGAAATCTTGAAAAGTATGCCACGATGCTTCAAAAAATTTAGACAAACATATATTGTGCTCGATTGTACTGAAATACCAGTTGAAAAGCCAAACTGTCTACGATATCGATTGTATTCTCACTACAAGGGCGGAGAAACAATCAAGTTTCATATTGGCATCTCTCCTTCTGGATTAATCATATATCTTAGTGAACCATTTGGAGGTCGTGCCTCAGATAAGGCTATTTTTAACCAATCAAATATACTGGACATATTAGAATCCACGAGAGACGCTATAATGGTCGACAAAGGATTTTCTATAGAGGAAGAATGTGCTGCAGCTCGGATTCACTTAATTATACCACCAAAACTTGGAAAAAGTAAGCAATTAAGTTTTACTGACGTGACCAGTACAGTAGAAATAGCTTCTGCTCGTGTCCACGTGGAGAGGGCTATTCAAAGAATGAAACTATTCCAAATTTTAAAGAATAAAGTTTCTCAAAAGAGAGCACCTTATATACATGAAATATGTACAGTGATTTGTGAAATAGTTAATCTGAGTCCATCAATTATGGCTGAGAATAAATTTTAAATAACCTGGAATTATAGTAACTAGAAAATTTATTTTGTAAAATAATGTATTCCAAATTTTATTCTTTATAATAAATATTTTTATTGACTTTTAATCACATTTTATAAAGTATTTTATTATATCTTTTAATAATCATTGTAAATCACAGTTTTTCGATTAAAACTATCAGTCTAGTATGATCAGTTAAAAATTAATGGTATTAAACGTTATTAATCCAGTTTTCTTTGTCATCTTCAGTCTTGTTTGTTATTAAAGCTTTTAAAATATATCTAAAATAAACATGCTGAAGATTTGGCAAATAACTATTTTTAACAAGTTCTTCATCATATTCTACTTCAGTAATAAAAATATTATCATCAAATGTGGCATAAACAATGAAATGACATAAATTTACTTTTGTCATAAACATCCCCAATTGCACTTGACATAAATATATATGTTTTCTTCTTAAGGTTACAGTTCCAAGGTTATCATTTATAACTATATAAGATAACTCATTTATAGCTTGTTTCGCAGTAACAAAACTTCCTATCCTTGGGCTCTTAATCTCAACAATTAATCTATCAGGTACAATATCATCAGGGCTATACCGAAACCAGGGAATACATGGATTAACAAGCAATCCTAATTCAATTATATTAAAATCGGTGCAACGCTTATAGCATTCTAATGCTGGTTCCTCCATGAGTAGTCCATAGCGAGTGTCACTGATGCCTTTAAATTTATTGTTGATATGGTTGTCTACTTTATGATTCCAATTCGATACTTTCTTTTGATTATTTAAGTATGTGTAAAAAGAGTACGAATTAGAACCCGTAATTCGTTTTTTTCTTTCTGTTTTCCACAAGTTGTTATTTTGAAATCGTGTTTTTACACATAACACAGGCTCACAAAAAAAAGTGGTCTGTTACTGAGACTTGACATACCCACTCTTATGCATTTTGACGCGCTGAATCCGAATTCGAAGCCAGAATTGCGCCATCACCTCTCAGTTTTTTTTAAATCGTGTAAAACCACCCCTAAATCGAAAAATCCGGGATATTCCGCTTTTAACGTTGGGAAAATTTTTATAAACTGCCTAAAAATTACTGCACATCTAAAGCTATACACATTTTGAGGCGCTGAATCCGAATCCAAAGGCAGATTTGTGCCATCACCCCTCAGTTCTTTTTAAATCGTGGAAAACCACCCCTAAATCGAAAAATCCGGTATATTCCGCTTTTAACGTTGGGAAAATTTGTGAAAACCGCCTAAAAATGACTGCAGATCTGGAGCTATACACATTTTGAGGCGCTAAATCCGAATCCAAAGGCAGATTTGTGCCATCACCCCTCAGCTCTTTTTAAATCGTGGAAAACCACCCCTAAATTGAAAAATCCGAAATATTCCGCTTTTAACGTTGGGCAAATTGGTATAAACTGCCTAAAAATGACTGCAGGCTGGAGCTATACACATTTTGAGGCGCTAAATCCGAATCCAAAGGCAGATTTGTGCCATCACCCCTCAGCTCTTTTTAAATCGTGGAAAACCACCCCTAAATTGAAAAAGCCGGAATATTCCGCTTGTAACATTGGGCAAATTGGTATAAACCACATAAAAATAACTGCAAATCTATTGCTATACATATTTTGAGGCACTGAATTCGAATTCGAAACGAAATTTACGACATTCTCTCTCTTTTTTTTCAATCACGGAAAACCACCCTTAACATAGAAAAATTCGAAAAATTCAGCTTTTGACCCTTTCTCAAACCCGGAACCCTTGAACTTATAACCCTTAAACCCTAAACCTTGAAACCTTCAACGCTTAAACTGAACCCTTAAATCCTGAACCCATAAATCCTGAATCCCTTAAACCTGAACCATTAAATCCTGAACTCCTTAACCCTGAATCCTTTAATTCCAAACCCTAAATTCCTTAAACATTAAACCTACAACCCTTTAACCCACAATCGTTTAAACCCTTAACCGTTGAACCCTGAACTCTTGAACCCTTAAAACCTTAGATCCTGAACCCTTAAGCCCTCAACCCATGAACGATGAACCACTAAACTCCGAACCCTTATATGGTCAACAAGAAATGCGCTGCAGATATAAAGCTATACACATTTTGAGGCGCTGAATCCGAATCCAAATGCAGATTTGTGCCATCACCCCTCAGTGTTTTTGAAATCGTGGAAAACCACCCCTAAATTTAAAAATCCGGAATATTCCGCTTTTAAAATTGGGCAAATTAGTACAAACTGCCTAAAAATTACTGCAGATCTACTGCTATACATACTTTGAGGCACTGAATCCGAATTCGAAACGAGATTTACTACATTCCCTCTACTTTTTTTTCAATCACGGGAAACCACCCCTACATCGAAAAATTCGAAAAATTCAGCTTTTGACCCTTTCAACCCCTAAACCCTGAACCCTCGAACTTATAACTCCTAAACCCCTCAACGCTAAAACCCTTTAATCCTGAACCCTTTAACCCTGAATCCTTTAATCCCCAACTCTAGAATCCTTAAACATTGAACCCATAGCCCTTTAATCCTCAACCTTTTAAACTCTTAACCGTTGAACCCTGAACTCTTAAACCCTCAGATCCTGAACCCTTAAGCCCTCAACCCTTAAATCCTGAACCCTTAAACCCTTGAACGATGAACCATTAAACTCTGAACCCTTAAAGCATCAACCCTCAAACCATTAACTGTTCCTTAAAACCCTTAAAAAGTGAAAACTGAAACCCTCAGCTCTTAAACCCTCAACCATTAAACCTTGCGTCTTTAAAAAACTAATTCAATTTTCTCCTTTTCGCTTATAGCGGGTTCTCTTATCCTCAAATGACCTGTGTAAAGGATTTCTGGATCTTTTTGTATCACCTGGGTTAGTTTCTCTTTCCAACATCTTGCAGTAGTCAGCCATCATATTAATACCTCAAGTGCCTTGATATCTCCTCTCCATTTCTATAATGTCTTCGTGAAATCGCTCACCTTGCTCTTCGCTGTAGTCACCTAAGTTTTCAGGAAAGTATTGCAAATGGGCGGGCAGAAAATGTAATTTCACACTCATCAAACAACATAAACGTTCGTAGTTATCGAATAAATCTGAAACAATTTGTTCATATTCCTGACTTTTCTGATTACCTAAAAAATTTTCAGCAATACTTTGAAAACTGAGCCATGCTAACTTTTCTGTTTCGTTCATTGTGTTGATGAAATTAGGATCTCGAAACATTCTTCGAATTCGAGGGCCGTCAAAAATTCCTGCTTTTATTTTAGCGTTACTGAGACCTGGAAAATAATCTGACAAGTACTGGAAATATGCCCCTTCTTTATCTAATGCTTTAGTAAACTGCTTTCTTAAACCAAGTTTAATGTGCAGTGGAGGAAGAAGGATTTTTAATGGATCGAGCAATGGTTCTTGAAGCACGTTGTAAGTACCTGGATTAAGCGCACTTCTTTTTGGCCATTCTCTCTTCCTGTAATGATTTATGCGATCTCCGCTGTCCCATAAATATAGAAAGCACGGAAACTTTGTAAAACCTTACCGTTGTCCTAATATGATGGATATGATTTATTTTCTCTAGGACATACTTCATATTTTCATAACTTTCTTTTAGTTTCGTGGAATGAGCTATTGGGAGGCTTGCGTATTTATTTCCATTATGCAGCAAAACTGCCTTTAGACTTTGCTTTGAAGAGTCTATGAAGAGTCGCCATTCACTGGGCTTGTAAATATTAGGTTTTAATTCATTAATCAGACTCTTTACATCTGTGCAATAAACTAATGTTTTATCCTCATCTACAGTGAAATATTTTGTAAACTCTTGTTTCCGTTTTCTATAAACAGAAGATTTAGTTCCAGGTTCTACTAATTCCCGCCTTTTAAATTCCGCTGCCATGAATTCTGCAACAACTTTCGAGACGCCAGTATTGCGAAAAAAGTCATTTAAATCTTTTTGGTTAAATGGTTTAGGATTGCATAACATAACAGAATATGGAACATACTTGTCTTTACTTTCATCCATTTCACATTCACTAATCTCCATTAATTCACTTTCACTGTCATCTTCATTTTTTCTCATGACGGCTTCTTCAATATCTTCTTCCATAAAATCTTCTTCTACATTCATAAGTTCACCAGCATCACAAATAGTTTCCTCTCTTTCAAATCCATTGGATATATGAATATCTGATTTCGTAATGGGTTTTATTGTTGAAGAGACATTAGCGTATTTTATTTTAGATTTATTTCTCGAGTTAAAGCCGCTTGTAATAGTTTTGCAAAAATAGCAGTCATCGCATGACTGTGGTTTCTGTCATATAGTTGGCGTGGTAAATTGTAAAACTTCCTTTCCATTGCTTTTTTTTCATCGATTCAACATCGTTAGACAAGTCATCCACCTGTGAAGAGCTGCGGTGGTATGACGACGACGGCTGCGGGCCCGCTTGCTCACCCTGACTAGTCGCCCTGGGTTTCTGAAGCACTGCATCGTGAATATATATCACTTATATCTGCACCCAGGTCACCTCCCCGTGGTGACGGTGGGCAACGGATAAATTTTTTGCTGGTTTTTTTTTTCACTTCGGTTTTTTGTAGAAATTTTTTGTATATTCTGGCAAAGTTCCTGGAAAAGGGCGTTTCGCCGTCATGGCAGATATATTTAATATATCTATTACGATGCAGGGCTTCGGAAACCCAGTATCGGCGACTGGTCAGGGTGAGCAAGCGGGCCCGCAGTTGTTGTCATCATACGACCGCAGCTCTTCACAGGTGGATAACTTGGCCAGTGTTGAGTATAATGCCACAAGAAACCCCTCAAGTAACCACGATTGCCTTGGAGAACCAAATCGGTTTTGCTACATATGTGGTAAATTTGAGGTAGCAAAGTACCGCAGACCTATTACGAATTTAAATAGAAAAATTTTTCTTGACTGCTTCAAAATGCAGATACCTGTTGAAAATACATGGTGGGTTCCTCAAGTGATGTGCTGTACTTGTCTAACGATGTTGAATCGATGGAAGAAAAGCAAAGGAAAGAAAGTGCTACAATTTACCACGCCAACTATATGGCAGAAACCACAGTCATGTGATGACTGCTATTTTTGCAAAACTATTACAAGTGGCTTCAACTCAAAAAATAAATCTAAAATAAAATATGCTAATGTCTCTTCAATGATAAAATCCATCATGGAATCAGATATTCATACATCCAATGAATTTGAAAGAGAGGAAACTATTTGTGATGCTGGTGAACTTATGAATGTAGAAGAAGATTTTATGGAAAAAGATATTGAAGAAGACGACATAAGAAAAAATGAAGATAACAGTGAGAGCGAATCAATGGGAATTAGTGAAAGTGAAATGGATGAAAGTGGAGGCGAGTATGTTCCCCCTTCTGTTAAGCCATGGAATCCTAAACCATTTAACCAAAAAGATTTAAACGATTTTATTCGAAATACTGGCGTCTCTAAAGATGTTGCAGAATTCATGGCAGCGGAATTTAAGAGGCGGGAATTAGTAGAACCTGGAACTAAATCTTCTGTTTATAGAAAACGGGAACAAGAGTTTACAAAATATTTCACTGTAGATGAGGATAAAACATTAGTTTATTGCACAGATGTAAAGAGTCTGATTAATGAATTAAAAGCTAATATTTACATGTCCAATGAATGGCGACTCTTCATAGACTCTTCAAAGCAAAGTCTAAAGGCAGTTTTGGTGCATAATGGAAATAAATACGCAAGCATCCCAATAGCTCATTCCACGAAACTAAAAGAAAGTTATGAAAATATGAAGTATGTCCTAGAGAAAATAAAATATCAAGAACACAAGTGGCAAGTTTGTGGAGACTTGAAAATCATATCCATCATATTAGGGCAACAGTCAGGTTTCACAAAGTTTCCATGCTTTCTATGTTTATGGGACAGCAGAGATCGCATAAATCATTACAGGAAGAGAGACTGGCCAAAAAGAAATGCGCTTAATCCAGGTACTTACAACGTGCTTCAAGAACCATTCCTCGATCCATTAAAAATCCTTCTTCCTCCACTGCACATTAAACTTGGTTTAATGAAGCAGTTTACTAAAGCATTAGATAAAGAAGGGGCATGTTTCCAATACTTCTCAGATCATTTCCAGGTCTCAGTAACGCTAAAATAAAAGCAGGAATTTTTTACGGCCCTCAAATTCGAAGAACGTTTCGAGATCCTAATTTCATCAACACAATGAACGAAACAGAAAAGTTAGCATGGCTCAGTTTTCAAAGTATTGCTGAAAATTTTTTAGGTAATCAGAAAAGTCAGGAATATGAATAAATTGTTTCAGATTTATTCGATAACTACGAACGTTTAGGTTGTTTGATGAGACATTTTTTGCACTCACTTTGCAATATTTTCCTCAGAACTTAGGTGACTACAGCGAAGAGCAAGGTGAGCGGTTTCACCAAGACCTAAAAGAAATGGAGAGGAGATATCAAGGCACTTGGGGTGTTAATATGATGGCTGACTACTGCTGGATGTTGAAAAGAGAAACTAATCAAAGTGATAAAAAAAGATCCAGAAATCCTTTACACAGGTCATTTGAGGATAAGAGAATCCGCTATAAGCGAAAAAGAGAGAATTAAATTAGTTTTTTAAAGACGCAAGGTTTAATGGTTGAGGGTTTAAGAGCTGAGGGTTTCAGTTTTCACTTCTTAAGGGTTTTGAGAGACAGTCAAACAATCAGGTTTAAAGGTTGATGTTTTAAGGGTTCAGAGTTTAGTGGTTCATCGTATAAGGGTTGAGGGCTTAAGGGTTCAGGTTCTAAGGGTTTAAGGGTTTAACAATTCAGGGTTCAACGGTTAAGGGTTAAAGGGTTGTGGGTTCAATGTTTAAGGATTTTAGGGTTGGGGATTAAAGGATTCAGGGTTAAAGGGTTCAGGATTTAAAAGTTCAGGTTTAAGGGGTTCAGGATTTATGGGGTATGGGTTTAAAGGTTTGAGGTTAAAGCGTTAAGGGTTTTAAGGTTTCGGGTTTAAAGGTTATAAGTTTAAGGGTTCAGGGTTTAAAGGTTAAAAGGGTAAAAGCTGAATTTTTCGAATTTTTCGATGTTGGGAGTGGTTTTCCGTGATTGAAAAAAAGGAGAGGGAATGTCGTAAATCTCGTTTGGAATTCGGATTCAGTGCCTCAAAATATGTATAGCATTAGATCTGCAGTCATTTTTAGGCAATTTATACAAATTTGCCTAATGTTAAAAGCGGAATATTCCAGATATTTCGATTAAGGGGTGGTTTTCCACGATTTAAAAAGAACTAAGGGGTGATGGCATAAATCTGCCTTTGGATTCGGATAGGATTGAGCGCATTTCTTGTTGACCATATAAGGGTTCGGAGTTTAGTGGTTCATCGTTCATGGGTTGAGGGCTTAAGGGTTCAGGATCTAAGGTTTTAAGGGTTCAAGAGTTCAGGGTTCAACGGTTAAGGGTTTAAACGATTGTGGGTTAAAGGGTTGTAGGTTTAATGTTTAAGGAATTTAGGGTTTGGAATTAAAGGATTCAGGGTTAAGGAGTTCAGGATTTAATGGTTCAGGTTTAAGGGATTCAGTATTTATGGGTTCAGGATTTAAGGGTTCAGTTTAAGCGTTGAAGGATTCAAGGTTTAGGGTTTAAGGGTTATAAGTTCAAGGGTTCCGGGTTTGAGAAAGGGTCAAAAGCTGAATTTTTCGAATTTTTCTATGTTAGGGGTGGTTTTCCGTGATTGAAAAAAAAGAGAGAGAATGTCGTAAATCTCGTTTCGAATTCGAATTCAGTGCCTCAAAATATGTATAGCAGTAGATTTGCAGTTATTTTTATGTAGTTTATACCAATTTGCCCAATGTTACAAGCGGAATATTCCGGCTTTTTCAATTTAGGGGTGGTTTTCCACGATTTAAAAAGAGCTGAGGGGTGATGGCACAAATCTGCCTTTGGATTCGGATTTAGCGCCTCAAAATGTGTATAGCTCCAGCCTGCAGTCATTTTTAGGCAGTTTATACCAATTTGCCCAACGTTAAAAGCGGAATATTCCGGATTTTTCAATTTAGGGGTGGTTTTCCACGATTTAAAAAGAGCTGAGGGGTGATGGCACAAATCTGCCTTTGGATTCGGATTTAGCGCCTCAAAATGTGTATAGCTCCAGATCTGCAGTCATTTTTAGGCGGTTTTCACAAATTTTCCCAACGTTAAAAGCGGAATATACCGGATTTTTCGATTTAGGGGTGGTTTTCCACGATTTAAAAAGAACTGAGGGGTGATGGCACAAATCTGCCTTTGGATTCGGATTCAGCGCCTCAAAATGTGTATAGCTCCAGCCTGCAGTCATTTTTAGGCAGTTTATACCAATTTGCCCAACGTTAAAAGCGGAATATTCCGGATTTTTCAATTTAGGGGTGGTTTTCCACGATTTAAAAAGAGCTGAGGGGTGATGGCACAAATCTGCCTTTGGATTCGGATTTAGCGCCACAAAATGTGTATAGCTCCAGCCTGCAGTCATTTTTAGGCAGTTTATACCAATTTGCCCAATGTTACAAGCGGAATATTCCGGCTTTTTCAATTTAGGGGTGGTTTTCCACGATTTAAAAAGAGCTGAGGGGTGATGGCACAAATCTGCCTTTGGATTCGGATTTAGCGCCTCAAAATGTGTATAGCTCCAGCCTGCAGTCATTTTTAGGCAGTTTATACCAATTTGCCCAACGTTAAAAGCGGAATATTCCGGATTTTTCAATTTAGGGGTGGTTTTCCACGATTTAAAAAGAGCTGAGGGGTGATGGCACAAATCTGCCTTTGGATTCGGATTTAGCGCCTCAAAATGTGTATAGCTCCAGATCTGCAGTCATTTTTAGGCGGTTTTCACAAATTTTCCCAACGTTAAAAGCGGAATATCCCGGATTTTTCGATTTAGGGGTGGTTTTACACGATTTAAAAAAAACTGAGAGGTGATGGCGCAATTCTGGCTTCGAATTCGGATTCAGCGCGTCAAAATGCATAAGAGTGGGTATGTCAAGTCTCAGTAACAGATCACTTTTTTTTGTGTGTGCCTGTGTAATTCAAGAGCACTGTCAATATTTAGTTCAATGTGCTTTTTATAATAAACTTTTTCTTCTTCAGATAATGACTCAAATGTTTGAGGTTCATTTAATATCATATATAATACAGTACTTGATTGAATTGGCTGATATATATCTGTACTTAATATTTTTTTGGCCAAATTCTTTTCTAATAATTCTATCCCTTTGCGACTAGTTTCAGGAATACTCCGATAACCTTTTTTTACTTTAACAAACTCTATGTTGCTTGAGTCATCCATATCTGTAACGCAATAAAAATAATTAAAGAATTTTACAATAAAAAACAGAGTAAATTAAAAAAATTTCATATTATTTACCTGTTGTTAAAATTTTCAAGAAGTCTATTTGTTTTTCTACATTGTAATGAATGAATTTCCCAGCGGTATCATTTTTCTGTAGGTGGCAAAAATTAGACAGTGGGGACACTTCATACATTTTTTCTGAAGTAATCTTCAGTTTCCCCCATTGTTGCTTAATGTCCGTACACGTAGCTTCTTCAATTAAAGATAGAGGTTTTCTACGTATATAATAAATTGACGATTGAATGACGTATTTTATTTTTGAAAAAATAATTTACTAAATAAATTACTCAAATGTCAATAATTTCTAACCTATTTAAATATAATAGAACTGCCACGGAATGCTTGCATTTCCCAGGAATGCCAGCCACACAAAAACACTTGAAAATAATTTTATTAGTTTCATTTTGACTTGATTTCGATATTTCAATGTTTACTTCGTGAGGCCTGTCATGTAAAGCATTGGAGTTCAAGCACAGGGCGAATATATGAGTCTCATTTGAATGTTGCTTCGTTATACCGCAAAATATTACGTGGTTTGCTTTAAAAACTCTTTCACCTTCTTGATAGGGACGCAAACCTGTTCCAACGTATGTTAAAATATCAGTAATATTTATTAAAAAACTATCTACCATGCTTGGCTCCATGTTTACGCGGCTGACTATCACCATACCTAGGGTTACTCTTTACGCCACGCGGTGGCGCTTTTGTAGTTGTACCAAGGCGAATAGGTGACATCGCAGGGGATTATTTATACCCAAAAATCGAGTGGGGGGACACTACAGTGCAAGCGGTGCGCCGCTCGCAGTGCCCGTGTTCCTGTAAAAGGGAATCCTACAATGATTCCGAAACGTCGACTGATAGTAAATTAATAAAATACTTAATTTGCTCAAAAGGATCCACGTGTTTCATTACACATAAAAACAACCTATCAAAGTTAAATTTATATACTTTTATACTACTCTTATCGGGAGGTCATTTCCTTCCCGACGCCATGTTGTATATTTTGCCGATATTTCAAATTTTTTAAAATTTGAGTTCAGATTCGTAACAATCGAATCCAGAAAACCCGTAAATAAAGTTATCAGCAAAATCCAATAATATTTCAATATGTGGCCGACATCTTCGATCCGCTACTTTGAATTTTTAAAATCAGAGTTCAGATTCGTAATCATCCAATCCAGAAACCCCCTATATACAATTTTTAGCAAAATCAAATATTATTTAAATATTTTGCTGCCATTTTGAATTTTTATAATCTGAGTTCAGATTCGTAATCATCGAATCGAGAAATCCCATATATACAATTTTCACCAAAATCCAGTGATATTTCAATATTTGGTCGCCATCATCGATCCGCCATTTTGAATTCTCAAAATCTGAGTTCAGATCCTTAACCAGCGAATCCGGAAATCCCCTATATACAATTTTTAGCAAAATCGAGTAAAATTTCAATTTTTGTTAGCCATCTTGCTTCTTCCAGTTTGAATTCTCAAAATCTGAGTTCATATTCCTAATCAGCGAATTCGAAAACCCACTTATATACAATTTTTAGCAAGATATCTAAGAGGGATAGATTAGGTGTGGAGGGGTAGCTGGTGGGATAGGTGGAGGGGTAGGTGGAGCGGTTGGTGGAGGGGGTGTGGAGGGGGCGTGGGGCGGAGGGGGTTAGCCATCTTGATTTTTCCAGTTTGAATTCTCAAAATCTGAGTTCATATTCCTAATCAGCGAATTCGAAAACCCACTTATATACAATTTTTAGCAAGATATCTAAGAGGGATAGATTAGGTGTGGAGGGGTAGCTGGTGGGATAGGTGGAGGGGTAGGTGGAGCGGTTGGTGGAGGGGGTGTGGACGGAGCGTGGGGGCGGAGGGGGCTGGAGGTAGTTGGGCGTAGGGGGTGGTGGGGGTGGAGGGGGTGGTGGTGGAGCGGGCAGATACCCTTCAAAATAACGTAGAATACGAAAGAATTTTACGGTAAAAAGTGAAGGGCAAGTTGTGGGGGGGAGGATGGGGGGTGGTAAGGGTGGAGGGATAGGTACCCATTTTTACCCTTACAACTATATAATATAGAGAGATATATATACTAGTGGGACTTCGCCCCCTGCTCGCTCCGCTCGCCAACCCCCCATTAAGAAAATTGTAATGATTTTTATATATAAAATTATCGAATAAGGATTAATTTAATGGCTGATTACTTTTATTGAGCGAATAAATTGATAAATATATCAAGAATTTTACATAATAAATATATTTTCTGCGAATCGAAAAAATAATGGTTCCCAATAGCCCTATATAACTACTTCTAGAAATTTATTGACAAAATGAATTGGATTGACTTCACCAATAGCCCTACATAGCCACTTTTCCTAAATAGGAATTTCATTATTTAAACAGTTTTCCACGCCACCGTTATCATGAGACTTTAAAAAGATTGTTAAAAGGATTATTACATTGGGGCTATAGAAAAATCACACACAATCATTTATAACATTAATAAACGATAATTTACCAAAAATATGAGGTTAGAACTTAATCATCAAAGAAAAAAATTATTTCTATAAAAAGAATTTCTGTAAAACAATATAGATTTGTCGATACAAAAATTAATATGGATGAAACATCTATAACTGATTTAAAAGATATACATAAAGCGGAAGGTGCAATAAGTATACATGGATTGCAAAATTAATTTTGTTATTATATTACCTAAATTGATAATTTACCAAAAACATAAGGTTTCACTTAAATAGGACTGTTTAGGACAATTGTCAAAGCATACCACTTAAAATATAAATCCGATGCACCTATTAATAGTACCTCCTCTAGGGTGGCGTGGAATAATGACATTATTTTGATGGACAGTGAGGGGGGCTGAGGGGGGTGAAGAGGCCGCGAGGGGGGCGAGGGAGGGCGAGGTAGCGCTAAGGGGGGCCTGTCTTCTAAAAACACGTATAAATAATCACATTTTTCCGTTATTTTGAGGGGGCGCTGAGGAGTGGGCTCTGGAGGAGGGCGAGATGGCGCGAGGGGCGTAGACGAGGGGGCGCGAGGGGGGCTGGGTGGAAAGAATTTTGAAACGATAATATAGGGAGATACTTCTACAGGAGATGTATTACATATACTTTGTGATTAGAGGAATGGACTTCAACGAACACTGAAGAAACGATATCAAATTCGAAAATTAGCCGATGTTTAAAAGATGGCAAAGGAAGGGGGAGGCGTTTAAGTGGGAGAGAACCAGCAAGACTCTCACACGGTTATAATAGGGAAGCATGACTGTAGGAAGTGGGCGGAGCTTCGCTACACTGGCACTACGGCTAGTATAGACAATGACCAGCGTCGCTTATGCCACCTCTCTACATCATACTACCCGGATACGTGCGGACGAATTTTAGTCGTGTGGGACGAGAGGTGGAGGCAACCGAACAGATATGTGTGAATGATAGGAAGCAATATTTTTTTATTAAATCTATTGTTTTTTGTAGGAAGTCTTAAGGAATTGCGTGTCTTCTATGTGGTTTAGTGTGTTTTCGTGGTAGTATATATTAAGTATCTCTGAAAATGACCGTTTGAAGAAATTAGTTTCATTATCTAAAATTTTAACTTTTTCGAAATCTATAGTGTGACCAGTTTTTTCTGCGTGTACGGCTAAAGCGGAATTACTTGACATTGTCGAAATTATGGTCTCGTCGTTTACATTCGATTGTATGACAATTTTTCTTTTAATTGTAGCCCTGAAGAGGAGGGTAAAATAACCCTCGAAACGTTGGTTTAAAATATATCAATTTTTAAACAATAACTCGTTCGTTGAAGTCCATTCCCCTAATCACAAAATATTACTATGAACGTCTCATTTTCAAAATTACTTGGCATATGGACACAAAAATGCCTACAAACACACATAGCTACAATTTGAACGGTGCATTAGATCAACTTGGCACCGCTGTTTCCATTTCGACAATGTCAATCTTTGACAGCTTGGGACCATCCATTTCTGACAAGAAAGTGAAGTTTCCGAAAATTCTCAACCTCATAAAAAGACACTCTGACTCTGATGCTAAACAAAAGTTTGTAAGTTTGACCAAAATGCTAAGAGATCTCGCTCTCCACGAAAGCCAAAAACAGTTTTTAATTAAGTGCAGAAACCATGACGTCTTTCCTCGTCATATTCAGAATACTTGTAAGTCTTTGCTCAACATCTCCTTCTTTAGTTTTTATGGGAGTACCAATGGGTTTTTGCACCAGTCCATGGTTTGCAGATATCACTTTGGAACTTTTAGAATCATCCTGTCTGAGCACACACAAAAATGATATACTACTATTTAAAAGATACGTTGACGATTGTTTTCTAATTACTAAAAAAGATAAAACAGATGAGATTCTTTCCTCTTTTAATAGCTATAACAAACATTTACAATTCACTATAGAACGAGAAAGCAATAATAGCATCAGTTTTTTAGACGTCAAAGTCATCAAAACCGAAAATAATAGCATAATAACAAATTGGTACCACAAGAACACTGCCTCTGGTCGTTATATCAGTTATCTCTCTCACCACCCCCAATCACAAAAAATAGCCATAATTTATAATTTAGTTGACAAATCCATTAAACTCTCACATCCAAAATTCCACTAGGAAAACCTAAATATTGTTAAACATTTCCTCCGTTGCAATTCCTATCCTGAACACATCATCAATAATTACATAAAAAAGAGATTAAAAACTTTTGAAAATCCACCGACTAACCAAACTAGCAGACGCGCCATTCTGCCAAAAGACAAAGTAGTTCTTCCGTACATTAAACACCTCAGACACAAAATCAATAACATCCTACTGAGGCACAACATGGTTCCGATTAACAAAACAACAAATAAATTTAGTAACATAATAAGATTATGCAAAGACCGCCTAAAAAATTCAGATACCTATAGGATTGTTTACAAAATTGATTGTAATGATTGCTTATCGACTTGCATTGGCATGAGTAAGAGAAAACTCAAAAAACGGACCTACGAATGCATAAGAGTCGTAAAGAATTGTGCAAGTAATTCCGCTTTAGCCGTACACGCAGAAAAAGCTGGTCACACTATAGATTTCGAAAAAGGTAAAATTTTGGATAATGAAACTAATTTCTTTAAACGGTCATTTTCAGAGATGCTTAATATATACTACCACGAAAACACACTAAACGACATAGAAGACACGCAATTCCTTAAGACTTCATACAAAAAACAATAGATTTAATAAAAAAATATTGTACCGCTTCCTAACATTCACACATATCCGTTCGGTTGCCTCCACCTCTCCTCCCACACGACTAAAATTCGTCCACACATATCCGGGTATTATGATGTAGAGAGGTGGCATAAGCGACGCTGGTCTATTGTCTATATTAGCCTTAGTGCCAGTGTCCGCCCACTTCCTACAGTCATGCCTGCCTATTATAACCGTGTGAGAGTCTCGCTGGTTCTCTCCCACTTAAACGCCTCCTCCTTCCTTTGCCATCTTTTAAACATCGGCTCATTTTCGAATTTGATATCGTTTTTTCAGTGTTGCTCCAAGTGCAATCGATTACAAGTGTCCTTATAGCAACAATGAAAGTGAGACGAAAGGAAGGATGTGAGTTTTCTGTTTCTTTATAAGTATTATTTGGTTTTCTTTATTACGTTCTGTTTTTCATTTAGCTTTCAATAAAAAAATTTTTTTTAACACTTTGGTCCAACCGGTTTTACACACATGTATATATTTGTTTAACAACTACAATAGCGATTGACTTTAACGACGTTATTATGCGTTAAAATTTGATAGCATAAGGTATTTGTTTTCTACATTTTAAGATTATGTTCTCGTCGTTTACATTCGATTGTATGACAATTTTTCTTTTAATTGTAGCCCTGAAGAGGAGGGTAAAATAACCCTCGAAACGTTGGTTTAAAATATATCAATTTTTAAACAATAACTCGTTCGTTGAAGTCCATTCCCCTAATCACAAAATATTACTACGAACGTCTCATTTTCAATATTATATATACTATCGATTCTTTCATCGTCTACAGTCGAATCGACTAGTAAACTTCAGACTACCTCTTCAGAACATAATAACAAGAGATAACAAAAACCTTTATTTCCTAATCGATGTCAGTTGACGTTTTTATTTGTGACTAACTAATTGTTTTATATTTTGCAAATAATTTTTTAATAATGGAATGGAGCCATTTCTCAATAAAAGCCGAGCAAAAAGGAAAAAAATTGTTCAGGGTGCGTATGTGTGTGTGCGTGTGTGTGTGTGTGTGTGTGTGTGTGTGTGTGTGTGTGGGTGCGTGTGCGCGTGTGCGTGTGCGTGTACGTGTGTATGTATGTGCGTGTGCATGTGCGTGTATGTGTGTGTGAAAGATTAGCAAGATTCAAGCTTATAACTAACTTGAAAAGGACAGATTAACAGAACTTAATAAATACTCTCCATCAGATATGTATAATTTTGTTTTTTTTTTACAGTGTTTCATTGAAACAATGATAATTTGTATCTTTTTTATAATGTTTCAGGATTCAGAAGATAGTCAAAAGTTCAGCTCGTTATGCCAAAATCAAAACATGAAGCTGTCGCATCAATTATTTCTAATGGTATTTTGGATATTAAGGACTAATTGATGAATATAATTATTAAATATTCTTCACATTGGTCTACAAATAGAATAAGTTTAATTAATAAACCATGCTTCCTAGTCGACAATTGGTTGCATTCCAATTAAACCCGGAATATTGGCATAAATTGCATTTTATTCATTGAATAAGATAATATGAAATAATATAAAATAGCAATGGATATTTTGGTTAAAAATTGTAATATATTTTACTAAAATATGTCATATTTTAAAATATAAAAATGCTTTGTGGTTTCTTTACAGGTATAAAAGCAAGGTTTAGCCGCCAAATGAATGATTAAAGGTAAAAAATCACTTAATTTTTAAAAAATTCAATCTCTTATGATTAAAAATGATGAATGCGTTAGGATCTGAGACTGTACGGTCTTTCATTTTTATATGTAAGAATTCATATTCTACAACCCGAAGTGAATCCATTACCCGGATCTGATATACACTCCTTGTAAGTTCTAAACTTGGTTGGCTCCTAATAGGCAATTTCTCCTCATCAACCCCAGAAAGCGGGCCAGATTCTTTATCTCTTCATTGCTCAAACGAATGTGAACATGTAGCCAAACTTTTTGAGCTCGTACAAAATTTTTGAAGGGTGGAGGAAATAACAGTTGACAAAAAATCTTACTCGCTTGATGAATAAGCATGCGAGGATTTTTACCAGAAAACTACTCGACAAGATGAATCAGGTCGATATATTGTCAGTCTTCCATGGAAAAATCGAGAAAATCTGAGCTCTACTTACCTCGAAAACTCTTATTCTGCCGCATTAGAAAGATTGAAAATAGATTATACAGAATCCCTAAAAGAGTACATTGACGTAGGTCATATGTCCCTCTCTTCGAATTTAGATTCAATATCCAACTCCCAAGCCTTCTTAGTACATCATGGTGTGTGGAAGGAAACAAGTACAACATCCAAATTAGGTACTGTGTTTAACGGTTCTTGTAAAATTAATCAGGAGTTCCAGTCAACGATCCACACGTTGGATCTAATCTTCTGCAAAATTCTGTCGCTTTGATTTGTGCCTGGCGTAGGTATAAGATCGCCTCTTTCGCTGACGTGGAGAAAATGTTTAGACAGATTGGTGTCAAAGAATCTGATCAACCTTATCAATCAATTTTATGGGGTTTTAACAATAGTAAACCCATTCAAATTTATCAATTGACCACAGTGACGTCTGGATTGGCCTGTTCGCCTTTTCCAGCCGTAGGCATGCTTTTGAAATTAGCCAAAGACTATGGCAAATCTTATTCAATCGCAGCTGAAGCTGTTCGATCAGAAATGTATTCAGATAATGTGCTTTCTGGGGCACATTCGTTACAAGAAGCTTTGCTGAAAAAAGATGAGTTAATTCACCTCTTTAAACAGGGTCACCTCAATCTTCGAAAGTGAGCCCCAAATAATGCCGAAATACTATTTTGTTTACCCTCGAATATGGTAGCTGCAGAATCAATTTCTCTATTTGTCTCAGAGACAGCTGTACCACTTTTAGGTATAGATTGGCATCACAATAACGATTGCTTCAGCTTTCACATCGAAGACGTTCCAATTGAATTGCCTTTTACGAAACACTCTTTTCTCTCTAGAATAGTTCATATATTCGATCCCATGGGATGGTTAGCTCCCATTGTAATCACCGCTAAGATCATCATGCAGTCTTTGTGTCTTAATAAAGTTAGTTGAGATGATGAACTTACTCTCGATGTTTCAAATCGTTGGCAAACCTGGTTGCGAGATCTTCATTCTATTTCTCACATCAAAATCCCTCGCTGGAGTGGATTTACAACATGAATGCATTGAAATCCACGGTTTCGCTGTCGCATCTTAATTTGCACATGGTGCAGTAATTTATCTGCGCTTGATTCGAACCCGAGACACTCTAGTCACACTTCCAATGGCCAAGACTCGAGTAGTTCCACTTAAAATGCTAAGTATTCTTCGCTTAGAACTTAGCTGTACGTTGCTACTTGCTCGCCTTACTCAAGCGCTTATCGAAACTTTCACACTAAAGATTGAAAGTGTACATCTATGGTCGGACTCTGCTGATGTGCCTTCTGGTTATGAGGCGTTTTTGTAGCAAATAGATGCTCAGAGATTCATATTCTGTTACCTCACGCGTATTGGCATCACGTGCGATCTGGAGATAACACCGCCGATGGCATATCTAGAGGTATTGAGTCCTCCAAATTGGCTTTGCATAGCTTATGGTGGAAAGATCCCTTTTGGCTATCTGATAGTCATGAACCATGGTCGAGGACCCATCATAAGCTCAACTTCACCGTTAATAGTCTAAATCTTCAACCTTGTCATACTCTAGTTGCTAGTAAGGTCACACTGTCGAGAATACTCCAGCAATTTGGCGTCCTATTAATAAATACTCGTCATTAAATAAATTGTTACGAACGGCTTCTTACTGCTTCAGATTCATCTAGAATCTGCACGAAAACTGAGCGTAAAGCGATTTTAAGTTCGTTCGTTAGCTTTCCTACTGTTTGTCAATCCCTACTATGCAATCACACTTCCACTTCTAAGGAGATAAGTGCTAGTGAGATTGAAAACACCAAACTTTGCCTGACTTATTTAGTGCCAACCGCTTTCTTTAAACTTGAACTTCAAGAGTTAACTAGGAAAGGCAGACTTTCAACGGAAAGTCCTCTCTTACCACTAAACTCCATGACACAGAATAATTTGCTCAGGGTGGGTGGTCATCTAGCTCACTCTCTTCTAGAAGAAGATGCTAAGCATCCTCTTATTCTACCTGCTGGTTATCATTTCACTGCATTGATAATTCGGAATACTCATCAGCGTACTCTTCATGGTGGTGTTCAGCTAACGCTCGCTACACTTAGACGTCAGTATTGTGTAGTGAAGGGACGAGCTGAAATCTAGAAGCTTATTAGAGCATGTACTACTGCTCACGTTATGCTGCTCGGATGTTTACTCAACTAACGGGTGAGTTACCCAAGGCTCGTAAGTAAAGCATTTATCGCAGCATTCCATCGATTCACCGCTCCTAGAGATCATTGCCAAGATTTATATTCTGACCAAGAAAGCAACTTCGTAGGTGCAGATGCTCAATTCAAACAGATGATCGACGCTCGTCTTCTTTCTCGTGTCAAATTCTTGCTCAAGAAGAAACTTCGTGGATCTTCAATCCTCCCGGTGCACCTCATTTTGGTGGCATTTGAAGCCGCATTTAAATCGGCTAAGCATCACTTATGCCGCGTCATAGGAGATCAAGTTCTCATATTTTCGGAGTTTGCTACCCTTATGTGCCGAATTGAAGCGTGCCTTAACTCTAGGCCTTTAACTGCTCTCACGGATGATCCTTCTAATCTAGAATTTTTATCACCATCACATTTCCTTATACATCAGTCATCCTCTGTAGTGCCTGAAGGAGATGTCACAGGAGTCAATGTTCCACCCGGAAAGCGCTGGCTTCTGATCAATCAGCTGACGCAATATTTCTGGACGAGATGGTCCTCAGAATATTTGACATCGCTGCAGGCCCGTCTGAAGTGGAGGTTACAGCAGCGACCAGTAGCAGTGGGCAATCTAGTGCTCATGAAAAATAAGCTCACTGCACCCTCCAAATAGCCACTAGCACGAGTCATTGCCATCCACCCAGGGAGTGATGGTATCACCCGCGTTGTCAAACTACGCATGGCCACCACAACTCTACGTCGCCCTATCGCCAAGGTAGTACACCT
Organism: Torymus aiolomorphi; assembly: GCA_036365515.1. Lineage (NCBI taxonomy): Eukaryota > Metazoa > Arthropoda > Insecta > Hymenoptera > Torymidae > Torymus > Torymus aiolomorphi. The sequence goes on from CM070873.1 coordinate 191,115,176, forward strand.
CCATCCAACGGAATGAGGTCCATTCGCCAATTCGACGAAGGTTGGCGGATTGTTCGAAATTCAATGTCTCGAACGTTCGAAGCCGAAAGTGTCTCTCTCTCTCCGCGCGACAATATGCCGCCCCTCCCACTACCACATTGTCGGCCGATGGCACTTCGCTGCGCCGGTCGACATTCAGTTCAGCACACGACGGCATAGAGACAGCAACGTTCGCATCCATCAAACTTCTGTATCCACGCATCGACAACGGCGTCTTCAATAAACTTCAGCTTTTTTCACACGAAACTTATTTCTCATTTGAATCACTTCAGTTCACTCTCATCCTGATCCATTTTCTTTTCAACAAAAAAAAAAATAAATTGTTAGGTATTCATCCTACACACACATACACACAAAAACACTTTCTTTGTTCGCGGTGTCTTCCAATAGTTTTTGCACCAATCAGCGTTGGTATTAGATCGCGTGTTTGTGGAAGAGAACGTCGCGGTTCCTTCCTCACTGACTAGCTTTCTCAATCTAGCCACGGATTACCTCGAGATCACATCATGTCCCGCACCTCGCGCTACTTTGAAGTCAATAAAGAACGCACATTTTAGAACTTAAACTAGTATTTTATTATTTATACTATCTCGCACATAAATATTTCGTTATAATTAAATTAATATTTAAATAAATATTTAGTTTTATTTTTTAAATCTAAAATTTCATTTTAAAAAATTCGAACCTTTCAATCTCAGACAATTAATAAAATAAATCTTGGCACCTATATGTTCAGATGTTAGTTTAGATACTTATTTATTTGAATCGATACTCGACCACAACATGAATGTCATTATGCATAAATAAAATATAAGTATCCTGTAGAGTAATGTACTACATACTCCCAAAATATTTCCAATGTCAGCACTAAATTAATTTAGCAACAACAGTGCAGACACTAACTATATAATCACATGTTATTACTTGTTATTAGAATTATCCATTATAAAAATAGAACATGCAAATTTATCACGCGATACTCAGATTGCAAGTACTAGTCAAGTAGTATCATACATAGTAATGTTATACATAATAATGATATTTATCTGTATATTTAGATACATTTACAAGGTTATTTTCTTGTAAAATTGATGTTTGTATTTGCTTGCTGCGGTGATACTCAAGTACATTATTATCTTTTCCTTTTTCATTTTCTTTTTTGTTTTCGTTTTCATTTTCTTTTTGTTTTCATTTTCTTTTTTGTTTTTGTTTTCATTTTCTTTTTCTTTTTTTTTCGTTTTCTTTCTTTTTTTTATTTAATGCTTTCCTAGAGTACTTTGAAGTTCTAAATAATGTTAAAGACGTTTTCTGGAAAATCGCATTTCTTGTGATTTTTGTGGAACTTGTTGAGAAAGCTTAATTTAGTGTCCTTAGTACATGCTTCAAAGCCCGGCATCCAAAGCGGCATTCAAAATAGAAATATTTCACTGAAAAGTTTTATTGTTAACATAGGATCCCTATCTAAGCTCGTTTGAAAAATACATTTTGATTTACTGTGAAATAAGTTTTCTGTGCTTTTTTTGACACAGCAACATAAAAAGAAACTACAATGTTATTTGTACATCTATATATAGCCACACCGTATAAGTGGTATTTATTTCAAATATCGTATTGACACCTTTTTTCTTACACCGTCATTTTTGATTATTTTTCGAGTAGTTTATAGAGACTCGTCAAGATATTTTTAGATTACAATTTTCGCGATATTGATGAGGTTGAGCCGGAGAACGTCCTTAAGCACAACAACACAAGTTTTAACTACGTAATTACACATACCACTACTATACTCATTACTATAGACATATACTCTCACATATACACCGACACTATGTACATCATGCATTATTTTAACTTTCTACATAACTTTCTACATACGATCTCATGAAATATGAAAGCCCAATTTGTGATTACTTGAGTATACATATTATATATTGTAACATCACATTTATGTAAATTAACTTCACCTATAGGCTCAGTATTGTTGATCAGAGAACCTATATCCAAATAGCCTAGTTTGAGGAGAAGGCTCTGAGTAGCCTATAAACTACCCTCTAATTTATGTACTTACTTGTATTTTCTACCCTTACAACAATCTTAGATTTGTAACGGAGAGTATGTAAACTCTCTGTAGAATGACAGGTAAAGATTTAGCAGAGCAGCAGCAATCTGCGCTGCTCAGGAGGCTCAGTTGCGATAACCTCTCCGTAGTCTGTCCCGCATCTCCCTGTTCTCAGTTGCGATAACCTCTCCGTGGTCTCTCTTGCATCTCCCTGTTCTCAGTTGTCTCGCTCTCCTTTTATCACTTCACCTAAAACTACAACTCAAACCGCATAGTTAGTCGTATATTTTGAAATATTAGAAACTTGGAAGTCGACTTACCATACCTACGTCATCCTTGGAACACACATGAAGACAAGTCAACAGTCTCTCACAGATCCAGAAGTCTGCTAGCCCCTCCTCTAAGAAAAAAAGAAGATAGAGCAACTGTAGAAAGCGGTGAATCATTAAGATAATACTTTCTCAAGGAAGAGACTATTATTGAATTATTGAAGGGCTCAACCAACATCGATAGTGCAGTAGTTGAGTTCTAGAGCATGAAAGTGATTTCCCATTAGAAAAATACCCATTAGAAAAGAATATGACAAAACAGCAGAGAAGCATAAAGTACGGCTGCACTGATCTCACCTACTATACTACACTGGCAGCGCCGGATAGAAGTTCAGCTGCCTTCGAAGATGACATCGGGGATAGCTGCAAAAGGTCTTCCTTGGCATCACAGCAGCAACCAAAACACCGTAGACTTCATATTATTCTTCTGTTGTTGCAACTTTCGAGGCGCGCAGGCGTTAGAGCGCCGGTCGATACAACATAGATGGATGCTAGATGCCGCGCAGCAAGCGGCCGGCAGGGGAGTGAGAGGGGAAGCCGGAGAGAACGCTGACGCATCGGCGGCCGCCGGTAACTGCATCGGCCCGAGTGACTGCCTCGTTCACTTAGTCCTGGACCATCGTCCTAGCAATATTACCTCGAAATTTATATATCTTGAATTCAAGTCTTTATTATATACTTATTTCTTGTGTGCTAAGAAGGCTTGTCGCTTATGCATTTTGACACTTATTGCAGTATGCAACTCTTTTGTATTCAATTATATTCTATAGTGAGCCAAACTGAATAATCGCACTTTCATCAATTTCATCTTTCTTGTGAAATAAAATGATCTATTTGTGTTTTAAAAATGTAGACTAAATCGGCGACTGAGCGGAACAAGATCGTATCTCACCGCACGGATGAAGAACGTCATATCTCCCCGCGTGTACGAAGAATATCGTATCTCACCGCGAGGATGAAGAACATCGTATCTCACCGCGCGGACTAAGAACATCGTATCTCAGCGCGCGGACGGAAAACGTCGTATCTCGCCGAATACTGGTCGTGTACTGGCCGCAAGAGCATTGAGATACGACGTTCTTCATCAGCGCGTCCAGATACGACCTTCTTCCACTCAGCCGTCGAAATACTGTTATGAAGCTTTTCATCTGTACAAAAGTCTTCGAGCATCAGCGTAAATACAGAAAACCATACCACTACAATAGCAGAAACCCAACCAGCAGCTCAGGTTACCCGTTGCTGGCTTAGCTACAATTACAAGCTACAGAAAGAATATCAGGATACCCCAAGCGCTGTAGCAGCAACTGTAGCGACAGCTTGTGTCTTTTTTAATATAAGTATGGCTGTATGGCTAGTATTTTCTACTAGGACGGTACATCAAATTTGGGCATAGCAGATGACGTCCTCTGCTTCTACTTCAGGTTTTAACACTGTGAAGACTCTGTTGATGGTGACACGGGAGTGGGTGTCCCCCTTGTGCTTTGTAAGTATAGTTACCACTAGAGTATATTAGAGTATATTTGTATAGTTACCACTAGAGTATATTCCAATTGATTTCAAAGTACTTCTTACTAATATTGATCGTACTTCGGTTTTCTTTGAGCATTTTCTATTTAATATCCTTTTGAGTAATTGCTTTTAATTATCCTTTTGAATGTCTTCTTGAATATTCTTTTGAGTAATTGCTTTTGATTATTCTCTTGAATACACTCTTGAGTAATTGCTTTTGATTATCCTCTTGAATGTCTTCTTGATTATTCTCTTGAATGTCCTCTTGATCATCCTCTTGAATTTCCTCTTGATTATCCTCTTGAATATCCTCTTGAATATCCTCTTTAATGTCCTTCTGAATATCCTCTTCCTCTCTCAACTGCACAGGTTTAAATAAAAGTTATTGCTAATAAAGTGTCCCTTCTATTGCACTTTTCATTCATGTACACCTAGCCATCTCAAATCATCTTATTAGGCCTACTCGAATGTCATATATAAAATAAGAAGTGTCATTAGATATATTAAATATATTATTCTTGCAAAACTAGTACAAAGGCAAAAGGATGTTTTTTACTCTTTTCCTTTTGTCGTCCCCCCCACCAAAAAAATTTCTACTTTTTAAGTAATAGACCCAGAGAAATAAAAAAAATACTGGCTGATTCTAAACAAAAAGAGAATCAAAAAATATATCCATGATTTTTTCAGTAAATCTAATAGTTTTTAAGAAAAAAAATAAATTGACTTTTTCAATCTCAACTATTTTTTAATTCAAAAACTATTAGGTTTACAGGAAAATACATACATCGTTTTTTTTTTTGTTCTCTTTTTTTGTAGAATCAGCTAGTATTTTTTTTTATATTAATGTCTTTTACTTTAAAAGTTGAAACTTTGGGATCCTTATACAAACCAGGAGAGTGTACGACCTTTAAGTCCTAGAATTGCATGCGATTGAGCATAGCACTTCCTTTCAGCATAAAAGGAAAAAATCCTGAGCCCTAGGGTCTAACGCTCAAGGGTTTTTTGTAATAGAGCGGGATATGATTAAAAAATTAATATTATTTTAAAAGTTAGATGAATGCATTGATTGTTTGACTTTCCTTCAACAACATTTTATTTTCAATATAAAATAAAATTATGAAAAGAAGGAAGAAGCTCTGGCACTTGATTTAAGATTGGCGGTGTAATGCAAATATGCCACAAAACATTTAATACATATAGATAACAATATTTTTTTATTTAATCAAATGCTACTAAGAGCGGAATTAACATAATACAAACATTAATACCACCATAATCACTGCTGAAGTACCATCATAATCACCCCTGAAGGAGCACCACAAAGTTGCAGCAAGTTGTCAAAGGCATGGTCAAAAATAAATACTCAGATCTCAAAGGTTGAAATTTGGCAACTCTTCCCAAACTATTTTCTGTAGCTTTCGGTAGCTGCGTCAGCTACCGTTGAGAGTTTTAAAATGATACGAAGGCGTGTTGCCATCTGCAAGAGCTCTTCGCCCTAGGCAAAACAAAATTTATTAATAACGTGTCAAGCATTGGAAATGAGAAGAGAAGTATCAAACAGTCAGAAACAAGGGAGCAAGATAGATAGAGCAGGGGATTCGGAGGCGATATTTGACTACACTATAGAATACAGTTCCAGTAAAATGCTTACTTGAGTCGGTCGTTGGAGCGTGGACTTTATCTTGTGGCACTACCACCATCGCGATGACGGCTTTGAAATTGAATGCCATGCTGTGCTGTGCCTTGCCGTCACGCTGCCAAAAAAGATCTTTGACGTCGCGTCCCTCTGCCCTACCGATGTGCCACAGCGTAGGCATTTATGAGCGCGCTCCGAGCTGTTCTGACAGTATAGGTAGTTATAGATATAGCTATACCTATAACTATAACTCCGATCAAAGCTGACTTTATTTTTCTGCAAAGATGTATAATGCTAGAAAATACACAATTTATTAAGTACTAGAATGTTGGACGCGCTCTGCGCGCCTACAATGCATCTGTGATCTCTTGAATCGACTACAATAATTGTGTAATGTAAATCATAACGTAAATGTATTTGTCAATGTATACTATTAATTATTTTGTTAAAATGTTAATTCTGGATACATGGTACAACAAATTTCATTGTAACATAAAGCAGAGGCAAATAGATCTCGAATACGGCCGATAGAGGAGAGCATGGGAAATAAAAAGCAAATAGATTTAAAAAAGAAGACAGTGGAGAGGGCTCTAGCATGGATGCACTGTGTACTATTATTACTATTGTTAATTAGTGAATAATCATTTGAATTGTACACTAATAATAATAATAAACCAGAATATAAAGTAATACGATTCAAAATAAACGACTTGACCATCTTTATCCCCCGCTAAAATTTTATATTTTAATAAATTATTATTTAAATCTAAAATTCTTACTCGTGTTCCATTACACAGTCCTTCATGTATACTAATATTTTTGATAAGCATAACAATATAATTTACTCGTAAATACAATCCGTGAGGTGGTAAGTTTTGTGGATTCAATGAATTAACATAGTCTGGTAAAATTGCTTCACCCACTAAACCATTATCATCACAATGATTAGCTGGATCAACACTAGCGATGTGCAGAAGCTCACTCAAGCCGGCTCAAGCTCGAAGTCGCGAGCTCGAGCTGCCGAGCCGAGCTTGGAGCTCAAACGAGCCCGCGAGCCTGACTCGAGCTTGGAGCTCAAACGAGCTCGCGAGCCCGACCCGAGATTGAAGCTCAAACGAGCCCTTGAGCCTGACCCGAGCTTATGAGCTCGGAAAAGGATATCTAATGATTAAGATGGCATTGTAACTGTTAAGATAGCTAAGTTTAAATACGGCCAACTGCTATTTATTACAAAGGTAAAGATATCATCTTTGGTGTAACAATTTCAGTATTTTATCTTTAAGGATGTACTGGCTATACAATTGGTGTCAGAAATTAGTTTTTTATTTAAAATATCAATAATTTGTTATATGGGATTGTTTTTTGCTTTCTCAAAGTTAAGCTTTGTAACGGTGAAAATTTTCGAATCAAGGATTTTGATGAATTACGATGTTTTTGAGGTTCCTGAGTCAGAATAATAGGTTTTTAAAAAATGTATGTATGTATCTATGTATGTATGTATGTATCAAACTAAATTTTATCCCCGGCATAACTCTTAAACGAATGGATGGAATTAACTGAACTTTCGCACGCACTTTTTGTAGTTAAATGGATGACTCTAAAATCTTATTTTTTTAAAAATAACTATTTTGTAAAAATTTTTTTTTTCAAAAAAAGTTTTTTTTTAATTTTTTTAAAGATATGCCAAATGGACACCAATATTCTGGAATTATATTCAATTTCCTTCTGAATTATGTCTTATAAAACTACTCACGAGTTACTTTTGACTTAAAAATGGGGATTTGAAAAAGTAGTAATTTTTTAGAAAAATTAAATAATTTTATGAATTATAAATAACTTTTTCGGCATTACATCTCAAATGTAGCTCTCGTATTATTTGCTGCACCACTTTGCTTACGTGCTCAAATACAAATTTCACGCTCTCATCATATTCTTGCATTAACCTTACCTTTGGGAACAGTTGGTGCACAGACTCTAGAAGTCTAATTTCCAATTTACTTTTTCTCGCTGACAAACCCTGATAATATAAATTCGCGTATATTTTTAAAAGTCGAAATACTTCAAAAATTATCGTCTGATTTCTTAGGGGCTTATAATGCTAATTTAACTTATTTCTCAAAACTTATTTAATTAAAAAAGTAGCAAATATGGTTTTATATTTAATTATTAATAATTTTAGTAATACTGATATTCGACGCCGATAGTATAGCCCATACATCGTTAAGTAAAACTCTGATATTGTAATACTTACAATACCATCTATTAACTGTTACATGATCATCAGATTCACAGTACATTAATTATATTAATAGTCAATGTAGCCTTTTAAGGAGAAAATTTTTGTTGGAAAATTTCCAATGTTGCAAAAGAAGATTTTATCCATTAAAAATAAATTCATTTTTTTTATATTTCGTTATTTTCGTTATATTAAGAACCCTCTTTCCTATCAAATCAGTTTTTAGATTGGAATGTGTAATCGAATCATTGTGAAAAATCAGAGTATTATTGCCATTCGTTTTTCTTTAATTAATAAAATACCTATAATATATAGTATGTAAGATGGTATAAATAACATTTTAAATTAAACGTAAAATTTAAAATATTAGCACGAGCCGAGGTACGAGCATTCGAGCCTGCGCGAGCTCGCGAGCTTGCGCGAGCTCGTAAGCTCATCAAAGCTCGCGGCTCGGCTCGAGCCGATGAAGCCGGCTCCTCACGAGACCGGCTCGAGCCGAACCTGAAATTACGAGCCTCCGCACATCGCTAATCAACACTCGTATATGAGTATTTCTCTGGAACATTTAACTTTTACCTATATGAGGCGTTTCACGTCAGCTCTCCAGGCGCGGCGCGCGAGCGCGAAATCATGCTGTTTTCAGCTTGTGTTTGAAGGGCTAAGATGTATCTAAAAAAAATAATCCCCAAGTGATTTCGATGTATTTTTTTCCTCAGCTTTCCGATGGTGCTATTAGTTTCTCAAAATTTTTCAATTCTAAGTATTTCTTGAATAATATCTCGAAAAAATCAAAACACCCCTATGTAGAAAAAGGCTATATCCATGTAAAATTTCCTCCTCTTTCGATCTAGCAGGTCAAAAAAAATATTAAAAATATAGTTTTTGAGATATAACACATTTTATGTTTTTTTGAGGTTAGAATTGAAAAATTTTGAGAAACTAATAGCACCATCGGAAAGCTGAGGAAAAAATGCATCGAAATCACTTGGGGATTATTTTTTTTAGATACATCTTAGCCCTTCAAACACAAGCTGAAAACAGCATGATTTCGCGCTCGCGCGCCGCGCCTGGAGAGCTGACGTGAAACGTCTCATATAGAAATTACAAAGTTTAATGTTGAGGCACATTCATAAAACTCATTTTTTTCTGTTCTAGGTACCCCAAATAACAATAAAAAGGGTGTGCTCCTCATTTTTACAAATAGTTTTCTTTCCTCCTAGAGGAAGGTTTGTTATAGTAAAATTGTAAGTTTCGTTAAATCGCTCTAGAAACATGATTAAAGTTGTTAGAAGTTTGTATCATATGATTTTAGAAAATGTCTGTATAGGTGTGTGCGTGCGTGCGCGCGCGCGTGTCTGTGTGTGTGTGTGTGTGTGTGTGTGTGTGTGTGTGTGTGTGTGTGTGTGTGTGTGTGTGTGTGTGTGTGTGTGTGCCGCTTTATCTTCGGATCTACGCGATAGATTTTGACCGGGCGGGTCTCATTTTTTGTTTTTTTTATTGCCAATTCGGGAAGAAAATAATTTTTTAGGATTGACTAAATTTTAGTTGATTAGGATTGAATTTATTTTTAATTTATCATTTAGGATTTAAATATTCGGATCCGAATAATGCTAGTCGAAGGCGAATATCTATATTTTCCAAAAAAAAAAAAAAAAATTCTCTAGCTACTACGATTCTTTTGTTATTAACAAAAACGTATTTTTTTTAAGGCTCATAATTCCCAAACGAAATGGTCAATTTTTGTTTTAAATCATGATAATGTTTACATTTTATTTTATGTATATATGTATTATGTATGTATAAAATGTATATATTTTAATATAAATAGGTATAATCTGTAAAAATTTCAATAAATTTTAGCTAGTTTTTGAGTAAAAAATTAAAAAATGGAAAAAATGAGTTTTCTATGGTGCACGTTTTATGGAGTAAAACTGGATTAATCACTTTGAAATTTCTTGTAGTGGTACATTTTGACTACCTTTCGGTCTGTTTCTTTGGGCAAAAGGAATGGTCCATAAGTTTTCGAGATATTTGAGGTTAAAATTTTTTTAACCTTTTTTTCAAATCGTAATTTCTTTAGAACGTCTCAATGTATCAGCTCCAAATTTATAGCCAATTTTGTATTTGATTTAGGTATTATATGGGCGAATTTTCATCAAGATCATTCGATTACTTTTTGAGATATTTGATATTTAAAATTTTCGTTTTTCGCAAAGTCATTTTCTTTGTCGCTTGATAACTAGAGAAAAAAAAAATTGATGTGATAATGCTGAAATATTGTGGAGATGTAGAGTTTATGTGTTTATAGTATAAGTCATATCATTTAGGTAAAAGAATTGTCTCATAATGTTTAGAGACATTTAAGGTTAAAAGTTTTATACGTATTTTTCAAAATCGCAATTTCTCAATGACGACTTAATGTATCATTTTGAAATTTATAGACTATTTTGCATGTGATATAGGCAGGATACCTGTCTAAAATTTCACCCAGATTATATGATTAGTTTTTGAGATCTTTGATATTTAAAATTTTAGTAGGTCTTGTAATTACTTTCTATGTCGCACAATAAGTAGATTAAAATTTAATTACTTTGAAATTTGATGGTGATCTATATTTGATGGAAGTCTAGAGTTTGTATATTATTTATTACATGAATTGTTAGGGTAAAAGAATTAGTTTATAAATTTCAGAGATATATGAGGTTAAAAATGTTAAAACTGTTTTAGGCGTTATTTCAAATAGTAATTTTTCGGAAAGGGTTATATGTATATTTTACTCGAACATGGAAATGACAAGCGATACGCGTGAGTGTTGTTTAATTAAGATTAATTTACAACGAGCTCTGCAGAAACACGAAATTAGTGACATAAGCAAGATAATGATTTTGAGTTTTAAAAATATTTAGAATAATCGCGAATAAAAAAAGTATAATGAATAAAGATATTTTATATTTCAAATATAAACTATACATATATGAACGATAAATTAATTTGAAGGAAGCTACGTGCCAATGAATTGGCAGCGGTTTTTTAATATTGTATGTTTACGCATGTACGAGTACGCGTGAGCGAATGCATGCAAAACTGCATTATAATCACTTTCTTTTTTGATTTTTTTTTTAAATAAATCCGAATTTCATTAGAGATCCCAAGAATTTTTTCGAGATAATATGTGTAGTAAAAAGAGCCATACTTACACTAGATCAGGGTTGCAGATTTTGCACTTCATGCATCTTGAAGTCCGAAATTCCGACGTGTTTTCGGACTTGATTGGAATCAATTCCGAAAACACATCGAAATTCCGGACTTAAGGAGGATGAAGTCCGGAATTCTGACGTGTTTTCGGACTTGAGGAGGATGAAGTCCGGAATTTCGAATTGCTTCGAAATTGACTGCCATCAAGTCCGGAATTCCGACATGATTTCGGACTTGATTCCGATCAAGTCCGAAAACACGGTGCATTGCCGGAATTCAGGATGCAACGAGTCCGAATTCTGAATAATTATTTTTTTTAGACTTTTCTGAGACGAACAAAGCTAGCAGATCTTATCACAACAACGCTCAATGAAAGACTTAAGTTTAAGAAGTAACTTTTTAATATTTTATTCAACTCACTGCCGTATAATTAAATGCCCTGTTAATTATACAATCTTTAACTAATTAATTAAAACTTTTACAGGTACTTTCATGCATTTGGAATTAATTTAATTAAATCTCATGATACCTTAGAGGTTTTTTGACCCGCTGAACACGTTTTCGATGACTATTTCGGTGTACGATGAAATCCTCATGCACAGGAGATGATTTTCTCGTAAATCATAACATCAAGTGCACATTTCACGGTGCCTGGGGAGTTTTTCGACATGCTGAACACGTTTTCGATGACTATGTCGGTGTACGACGAAATCCTCATGCCCAGAAGATGATTTTCTCGCAAATCCTGGCATCTACTGCACATTTCACGGTATCAGGGGGATTTTTCGACCTGATGAACACGTTTCCGATGACTGTTTTGGTGTACGACGATATCTTCATGCCTAGAAAATGATTTTCTCACGTATCATAGCATCTAGTGCGGATTTCACGGCACCTGGGGGATTTTTCGTCCCGTTGAACAAGTTTTTGATGACTATTTGGGTGTACAACTAAACCCTCATGCCAGGAGATCATTTTTTCGCCATTTAGCATCTAGTACATATTTCATGGTACCTAGGGGGTTTTTCGACTCGCGGAACACGTTCTTCACGACTATTTTGCTCTGCGACGAAATCCTCGTGCCCAGGAGATGATTTTCCCGCAAATCATAGCATCTAAAGCACGTTTAACGGTACCTGGGGGATTGTTCGACTTGTTGCACACGTTTTTGATTACTATTTGGGTGTACAACTAATTTTGCTTCCTCATAGAGGAAGCTTTGTAATAGTAAAATTTTAATTTTCCTTAAATTGCTCTAGAAACATGAATAAAGGTGTTAGAAGTTTGTGTCACATGATTTTAGAAAATGTCTGTATAGATGTGTGTGTGTGTACGTGTGTGCGTGTGTGTGTGCGTGTGTGTGTGTGTGTGTGTGTCTGTGTGTCTGTGTGTGTGTGTGTGTGTGTGTGTGTGTGTGTGTGTGTGTGTGTGTGCGTGTGTGTGTGTGTGTGTGTGTGTGTGTGTGTGTGTGTGTGTGTGTGTGTGTGTGTGTGTGTGTGTGTGTGTGTGTGTGTGTGTGTGTATCGCTTTATTTTCGGATCTGCGCGATCGATTTTAACCGGAAGGGTCTCATTTTTTTTGTTTTTTGATTCCGAATTCGGAAAAAAAATAATTTTGTACGATTAACTGATTCGTTTTTGTTTTATGTCGAATTTTTCATTTTCGAAAAATTTATTTTTGATTTTTTTTAATGATTGGATTTAAATTTTATAATCGGATGGGTAGCGTTCGAAAGAGCATAAAAAAATCTATATTTAAAAAAACATTTCTCTAGCTATCACGGTTATTTTGTTATTAACAAAAACTTTTTTTTTTTAATGCTTATAACTCCCAAACTAAATGGTCAATTTTTTTGAGAAAAATCATGATAATGGAGATTATGAATAGCTATAATCGGTATAGAATTGGATCCATTCTGTTGGTTAGTTTTTGAGAAAAAAATTAAAAAATGAAAAAAACGTGTTTTAGGTGGCGACAATTTACGGGCGCAAAATTGTGTTAATCGCTTCAAAATTCCTTGTAGAGGTAGATTTTTGGTTGACACATGCACCTTCCTTTGGGATAGATGATTGGTTCATAAATTTCAGAGATTTTTCAGGTTAAAAATTTTGTAACCTCTTTTTCGAATCGTAATTTCTCGAGAACGGCTGTATGTATCAGAATGGGATAGATAGCATTTAAAAGAGAATTAAAATACCTATATTTAAAAAAAAAAAAATTTCTAGCTATTATGGTTCTTTGGTTATTAAAAAAAACGTAAAACATGAAAAATGAAAAAAATGAGTTTTGTATGTCCAACGATTCCGGAGGGAAAATTGTAATTTCTTCAAAATTCCTTGTGGAGGTAGATTTTGGATAGCTCTTGGTCGAGTTCTTTGGGCAAAATAATTGGTCCATAAATTTCAGAGATATTTGAGGTTAAAATTTTTTAAACTTTTTTTTAAGTCGTAATTTCTCGAGAACGGTTCTATGAATTAGCTACAGATTTCTAGACAATTTTGTATGTGATATAGATATTATGTATGTGAATTTTCATCAAGATCGTACGATTACTTTTTGATATTCAAAATTTTCCTATTTTACAAAGTTATTTTATTTGTCGCCTGATAACTAGAGAAAACTTGTTTTATTTTTTTTTTAATTTGGCGGAGATGTAGAGTGTATATTATTTATTATAGACGTTTTTAGAGTAAAAGAATTCGTTTATGAATTTCAGAGATATTCGAGGTTAAAACTGATTTAGCCTTCTTTTTAAATCGTAATTTTTTGGATATATCTATACTAGAAAATGGAAATAACACGTGCTATGCGTGCGTGTTGTTCACTAGCTTTTGTTTTTTATTGAGGGTAATTTACAGCGCGATCAAGTTTTAACCACTTATTTTACTCATTGAAGAATATATTTGGTTGAAATTTCAAAAACCGCTGTCAATTCATTGGCACGTAGCTTCCTCAAAATAATTTTTTGATTCCTTTTATTAAATTAAAATTCGAAAAATAAATTTTTACGAAAAAAAATGGAAAAATTTTATGGAAAATATTAACTTGTAATTTTTTCATGGCTATTCATTGAGGTTCCATTTGCAATTTATTTGTTTGTGATTTTAATTCTTATATGAATGGAAAACAATCTTCCTCAAGTTCTATTCTTCATCAAATTTTTCTTCTTCAAGTCCACTGTCAAGGGCTTCTCGTCGTACATTGGTTCGAAATAAAAAAACCGCTGCCAATTCATTGGCACGTAGCTTCCTCAAACTTAATTTACTGATTCCTTTAATTAATTTTTAATTCCAATATTTAAAATTTAATACTTCAGAAAGACAGATATAACAAAACTCCAACATAATTTATTCAAATTTTTATAGATTATACATTTCCACAAAATTTCACATACATAAAATATATATCACAATTACCTATAAATTTGCAACTGATATTTAGAGCTCTATGTATTTGAATGTAATTTATAGCATTCGAAACATAATTAAATTACCTATATTTCTAAAAAAAATTAATTTTCTAGCTATCACGGTTCTTTTGTTATTAACAGAAATGTAAAAATTTTAAAATTAAAAAAAAAATCCTCAAGAAATAGATTTTAAAAATGTCTAGAAAAATTTTAACCTCAAATATCTCTGAACTTTATGAACCAATCACTTTGCCAAAAGAACTCATCCGAGAACTATCAATAATATACCTCTACAATGAATTTTGACGCGAATAAGACAATTTTACTCTTGTAATAGTTGAACATATAAAACTCATTTTTTTTCACTTTTAATTTTTACGTTTTTGTTAATAACAAAAGAACCGTGATAGCTAGAGAATTAATTTTTTTTAGAAAATATAGGTAATTTAATTCTCTTTCGAATGCCATCCACCCCATTTAGATACATAGAGCCGTTCTCGAGAAATAACGATTTAAAAAAAAATTGAAAAAAATTTTAACCTCAAATATCTCCGAAATTTATGGATCAATACTTTTGCCCAAAGAACTCTCTCGATTGGTATACAAAATCTACTCCTACAAAGAATTTCAAAGTGATTAAGCCAATTTTACTATAGTTATTGAAGGACAAAAAAAATCACTTCTTTTTATAAATTATTTTTTTTCTCAAAAAATAATGAATAAAAAAACCTAAAAATTTAGTAAGTTATAGTACTTAATATCCTTTATAATCAAAAAAATATTCATGTTAATATCTTTTTTTAATTTCGAAATATAACCTATTTACAAAAAATTACGTTTTCATCAATAACTTATGACGAAATATAGCTACCGACTTTTTTTTTTTTAAATTGTAGATAATTTTATCCTACATACAGAGAATTCATGATGTATAAACAATATTTGTTCTAAATATTAAAAAAATCGAAAATAAAACTTTTGAAATTAAAAAATGGCTATAAAAAAAAAAAATTAAATTTTACAAAAACAGAATATTGACCCCAATTGTGGAAGCAAAATCTAAAAAAATGATCACTCTCCCGTTAAAATCGATCGAGTAGATCATGAGATATCAGCGTATACAGACATACATACACATACACACACACACACACACACACACACACACACACACACACACACACACGCATCCATACGGACATTTTCTAAAAATAGTGTATTTCGAGTCCAAATTTGCTAAATAACATTTCTAATACATTATCTCATAAACTTTTTTTTTACTATCACAAAGCTTCCTCTAGGAGGAAATTATCTTTATTTTTTACTCAAAATATCGAAATTTATGACAAGTTATGCACATTCAGCGAAAATTTTTATTAAAAAATTATGGTGTGCACACAACATGTAGCATTTTGTCATATAATCTTAACATAATCTTAAACTAATTTTATCATAATTTTATCATAATCATTAACATAATCTTCACTATATTAACGATTATGATTGTATTTAATTTTTATTATTTGTGTTTTATGTATAAAACAGTTATTATATTATACACAAGTTATTTGAAAAAAAAAAAATTTAATTAATGAGCATTTTGTTGATGATAATATAATAATAGGGTAAACGCAACCGTTGTCGGCCAATTGTTTAATATGTTACAGATATTATTACTTAACATCATAAATTTTTATTGAAAGGTATTTAAATTATGTACATTTTCTTTTTTTAATATTTAAATTATCTTCACTCTGTCATTTATTATTAACGAAAATGTGCTCAAAATTATTTAATAAATTTTTCAAATAATAATTGGTTTATCGACTTCAAGTTTTAACCACTTATTATACTCATTGAAGAATATATTTGGTTGAAATTTCAAAAGATTATATTTATTTGTTTTTTAAAAAAACAATGTTTTATAAAAAAAGTAGGAGTTTTGTTGTCACGTGATAACAATATTAAGGAAATCAACCAATAATCCTAAAATTTGGGAGAGATATATTTTTTTTATATCTTCAAACTGAATTCGTTGCCCAATAAAATCAAACTATTACGACGAAAGATATTTGAGGTTTAAAATAAAACTAATTGAACATGTGATAATATTTTGAAAAAATTGATTTATAAAAATATCGGGTTGTCGCACGAGAAAAAGAGTAACAAGAATGAATTTTCGAAAAATATATATTAATTTACTACGAATATTCATAAAGAAAATTGGGTATGATACAATTAATTATTGTTATAAAAAATTAAAAAAAAAATGAATAAATACATTATTTTGAGGAAACTAAGTGCCAATGTATTGGCAGCGGTTTTTTAATTCTTTTATGTATCAGTCGGAACATCTAAACCCAACTCAATTTGTTGTCTTTTGTGACTAAGGCACCCCCTAACCGCTTTTGTATGGAATATTTGTTGGCCTCTCCAAAAGCTTGTTAAAAAATTAAAAAGCCAACCATGCGAGTTGGTAGCTTCCCACAATCTCGCCCGAGTTGATACCTTGTTCCCCTCAGCCGACGTATGGAGATTGACCCCATCTACTTTTTCGGCTGATGTCTATACGAGTTTTGTTTAGCATCACATGGCTATAATAGCTTTGGACTTCGAAAAACCCCGGTACGATGTCATTTGTGCTGCATGCGCATCATAATGCGCAACGAAATCGTCTCTTGGGTATAAGACTGTAGTAGTATACCGAAATAATCCTCAGAAACGTGTTCAACAGGTCGAAAAATCTCCCAGGTACCGTGAAATGTGCGAGAATTTGCGAGAAAATCATCTTCTAGGCACGAGGATTTCGTCGTAGAGTAAAATAGTCGTGAAGAACGTGTTCAGCGGGTCAAAAAAAAAACCCCAGATACCCTGAAATCCGCACTAGATGCTATGAACGCGAGTAGATCAAAATAGTTGACAAGACTGTGCCCAGCGGGTCGAACCCCCCCCCCCCCCCGGTACCATGAAACTTTTACTAGATGCTAAATTGCGAGAAAAACATCTCCTAGGCATAAGAGTTTAATTGTACACCAAAATAGTCAACAAAAACATGTTCAGCGGGTCGAATAACCCCCCCGGTACCATGAAATGGGCAGTAGATGCGAGAATTTGCGCGAACATCATCTCCTGGACATGAGTATTTCGTTAGAGAGTAAAATTGTCGTCAGGAACGTGTTCAGCGGGTCGAAAAACTCCCCAGGTACCATGAAATATGTACTAGATGCTAAATGGCGAGAAAATGATTTCCTAGGCATGAGGGTTTAGTTGTACACATCAAAAACGTGTTCAACGGGTCGAAAAATCCCCCAGGTGCCGTGAAATTCGCACTAGATGCTATGATACGCGACAAAATCATCTTCTGGGCATGAGTGACATAGTCATCGAAAACGTATTCAGCATGTCGAAAAACCCCCCTAGGTACCGTGAAATGTGCACTTGATGTTATGATTCATGAGAAAATCATCTCCTATGCATGAGGATTTTATCGTACACCGAAATAGTCATCGAAAACGTGTTCAGCGGGTCAGAAAACCTCTAAGGTATCATGAGATTTAATTAAATTAATGCCAAATGCATGAAAGTACCTGTAAAAGTTTTAATTAATTAGTTAAAGATTGTATAATTAACAGGGCATTTAATTATACGGCAGTGAGTTGAATAAAATATTAAAAAGATACTTCTTAAACTTAAGTCTTTCGTTGAGCGTTGTTGTGATAAGATCTGTTAGCTTTGTACGTCTCAGAAAAGTCTAAAAAAAAAATAATTATTCGGAATTCGGACTCGTTGCATCCTGAATTCCGGAAATGCACCGTGTTTTCGGACTTGATCGGAATCAAGTCCGAAATCATGTCGGAATTCCGGACTTGATGGCAGTCAATTCCGAAAGCACTTCCGAATTCCGGACTTCATCCTCTTCAAGTCCGAAAACACGTCGGAATTCCGGACTTCATCCTCCTCAAGTCCGGAATTTCGATGTGTTTTCGGAATTGACACCCATCAAGTCCGGAATTCCGACGTAATTTCGGACTTGACCACTCTCAAGTCCGGAATTCCAAGGTGATTTCGGACTTGATTTCGATCAAGTCCGAAAACACGTCGGAATTTCGGACTTGAAGAGGAATTTATGGCCTCCGGGAATTACGTACTCGCAACCCTGCACTAGATACATTAGAGGTATATACCGTTGTTTATGTGTGCCACCAAAAAATGATAATTTTTTAGGAGATGGGCGCATCGACACCGTGTGCTTTAGTAGATCATAATTCACTTTTTATAACAGGCACACTTATAACCAAAGTCACATTTTGTTCGTCTTCACAAGACGAGTAATTTAAGCCCCAGAAAGTTGAAAAAACACAAAAGTTTTTTTTTTAATTGACAAATAAAGTT
Source organism: Torymus aiolomorphi (assembly GCA_036365515.1). Taxonomy (NCBI): domain Eukaryota; kingdom Metazoa; phylum Arthropoda; class Insecta; order Hymenoptera; family Torymidae; genus Torymus; species Torymus aiolomorphi. The sequence continues at coordinate 191,133,980 of CM070873.1, forward strand.
TAGTTTTTATTTTTACCAATATACAGCGTCGCAGTGATAATGCTATGCACTTTTTTTTAAGGTAGGCACATTTAATCCGACAACATATTTTCGAATACTAAACAAGGGATAATAGGCTAAAAAAGTTGGTAAAGAATTTATAAAGGAGTTTTTTTGCTTCCTCATAGAGGAAGCTTTGTGATAGTCAAAAAAAAAGTTTATGAGATAATGTGTTAGAAACGTCATTTAGCAAATTTGGAATCGAAATACACTATTTTTAGAAAATGTCCGTATAGATATGTGTGTGTGTGTGTGTGTGTGTGTGTGTGTGTGTGTGTCCGTATAGGCTGATATCTCATGATCTACTCGACCGATTTTAACGGGAGAGTGATCATTTTTTTAGATTTTGCTTCCACAATTGGGGTCAATATTCTATTTTTGTAAAATTTAATTTTTTTTTTTATAGCCATTTTTTAATTTTCAAAATTTTTTTTTTCGATTTTTTTAATATTTAGAACAAATATTGTTTATATATCATGAATTCTCTGTATGTAGGATAAAATTATCTACAATTTAAAAAAAAAAAAAGTCGGTAGCTATATTTCGTCATAAGTTATTGATGAAAACGTAATTTTTTGTAAATAGGTTATATTTCGAAATGGAAAAAAGATATTAACATGAATATTTTTATGGTTATAAAGGATATTAAGTACTATAACCTACTAAATTTTTAGGTTTTTTTATTCATTATTTTTTGAGAAAAAAAATAATTTATAAAAAAAAGTGATTTTTTTTGTCGTTCAATAACTATAGTAAAATTGGCTTAATCACTTTGAAATTCTTTGTAGGGGTAGATTGTGTATACCAATCGAGTGAGTTCTTTGGACAAAAGGATTGATCCATAAATTTCGAAGATATTTGAGGTTAAAATTTTTTTCAATTTTTTTTTAAATCGTAATTTCTCGAGAACGGCTCTATGTATCTAAATGGGGTGGGTGGTATTCGAAAGAGAATTAAATTACTTATATTTTCTAAAAAAAATTAATTCTCTAGCTATCACGGTTCTTTTGTCATTACCAAAAACGTAAAAATTGAAAAATGAAAAAAAATGAGTTTTATACGTTCAACTATTACAAGAGTAAAATTGTCTTATTCGCTTCAAAATTCATTGTAGAGGTATATTATTGATAGTGATTGGTTCATAAATTTCAGAGATATTTGAGGTTAAAATTTTTCTAGACATTTTTAAAATCTATTTCTTGAGGATGGCTCTGTGTATCTGAATGGGATGGGTAGCATTTGAAAGAGAATTAAAATATTTATATTTTCTAAATAGAAAAATTTTTTAGTTATCGCGGTTTTTTATTATTAACAAAAATGTAAAACTTGAAAAATTGAAAAATGAAAACAAAAATCTGTCTTTATCAAATTTTTTAAAATACATCCCCTCACATTATAACAGCCTTTCCACATAACGCATTCAATATAACACGTTCAATGTTCAACGTAACACGAAAATAAAATTGTTGTCCGACATCTACCAATTTCATACTCAGTGGTAGTGGTGCAGAATGGGTACATTTCTACCACTGAATATGAATTGGCCATGAAAAAATTACAAGTTAATATTTTCCATAAAATTTTTCCAATTTTTTTCGTGAAAAATTTATTTTTCGAATTTTAATTTTATATGAAAATGTATAATTTCATCTATCTCTTACGAGATGAAAATTACGTAAAAAGTTGTGCATTAATATGGAATGATCGTTTGACAAAATTTTCTAACTTTAAAGTAATTTTGACAATAACTTTATCGCCATTGATAGTCATAATTTACAATACCTAAATATAAAAATTACCGACATTGCTTACATGACGGTCATTTTTACAACAATTTGACAATAACTAATAGATATAATTTACAATCCATGAATACAAAAATGACAGTCATTGAGCTTTGGTGATTGGTCAGAAATGTTCATGGTGATTGGTTAGAAATGATCATGGTATTAAAAAGTATTAAATTTTAAATATTGGAATTAAAAATTAATTAAAGGAATCAGTAAATTAAGTTTGAGGAAGCTACGTGCCAATGAATTGGCAGCGGTTTTTTAATGATGTAATAAGGATGAAAATTTCCTATGGTACGCAGGCAAAACCTCTAAATTTAGGCCTTTTCCGATTGACCATTAAGCTTGTCCTTATTTAAAAGTGAGTTCTATGTAGTGAAACATGTTACTGGAAGTGGATTTTATAAATATTTGCTTAACTTAGATAGCTAAATATCTGAGAACCATAAAATATGTTACAGTATTATAAAAGTTAAAAGTTCTAGAGAATTACTTCGCTGAATCCGAATTTGAAGCCGAATTTACTCAATAATGCTCCATTTTTTCAGGGTGAATTTTTCGTATTTTTTATGGAGTTTTCAGATTTAAAAACAAATTGGTGTGCGATAGGACAATTCTGACATCAAATTCGGATTCCTTGCATTAAACACCACAGGAGTACATATTTTTTTGATCGAAAAAATTGATAGCCAGAAAGTCTACAATGAAAAAGCCGAAAATACGTTATTTATTCGACTTTCATTTTTCATTTCTAAGATCACAGGATCAAATGATCAGTACTGGGCTATTTTGCCTTTATTGTACATTACTTCAACTTTAAAATGCAGTTGGATTCATCCGGCTATCGATATCCGTTCGCGAGATATTTCATTTTGTCCATTTTTTTCAAAATAGAACACTGTGAGCCGTCGATATACAAACGTTTCCAGAACCACCAGGGTCATCGATATAAAAACACCAAGAGCTGTTATAATCAAAAATATTTGATACTTTTAAAATCTTATCAACAATTTCTTTTTGATCACTGTTTAACATTTTATATTGTCTATTGCCCACATCTGCTAAGTTACCATGTAGTTCACTACTATTCTCAATGTGATTATTCACTACTAATTGAGGCATCAATGGAAAATTCACAATATCGTGGCATTCAGCTATCGACGTTTCACAAATAATGGAATAATATAAATTGTAAGCTCTGGTATGATCTCCATATAATCTTAGGATGTCTTCTGATAATGCATCTTTAAAATTTTCCCAAAGTTCGTCCGGATACACAGGTTGACAATGAATCAAAATACGAACAAATAGTAGACGTATTCTACCTGGCATCATCCAACTTACAGCTTCATGCATAGCTGGACTCCATTCCTCATCATCATCAATAAAACCTAACGCTAAGCAAGCTTTCGAAAACGTCACATACTGAACACCGTTTACATTTTTTAATTCGTCAAAACTTTTTACGCCTCTACGATTTAATAAAAGTAATCTTAATCGAAATAACTCTACCTGACTTGAACTAACAGAATACATACATCTGATACAATTATAATGAGATATTTTTATGCCAACCTTGCGATCCATGAGGATAAATGAGTGGATATACCATAGGTTCTACGTTTAGATCCATCGAACTTACTGATTGCAATACACGCGTAGTCTTATTACGGATAGTCACATATGATTCAGGAATGTCACCATCGGCTGTGGTAACAAAAACCGTAACAACCTCATTTGTTCTTTGCTAATTATACCTATTTCGATCATAGCCAAGGTTTAAACTAAAAATTAGTTGTAATTCAGGTTCCGTATCATTACTCAATAATTCACGTTGTTGCTCAATGTCTTCCTTCATCATTACATATGACTTGGTAAATAAATTATATTGTCTTATAATTTGCTCTAAACTGTATATGATTTCTCTGTCAGTACATACGTTAGCCACAATTCTATAATCGATAACTTCTTGCGAATCTACAATAAAAATCTGATCATATTTAGGATTATCATTTTCCGCTGGATATAAAGCTTCATTTATTTGGTAATAAATTTAACCTTGTATTTTGAAACAATACGGAGCTCTTCCTATTATAGGCATATGAACTACATTGGCATTAAAGGATGCAAACAAAAATCAACTATTGTAATTCCAAATACGTTAAAAAAATGAACATAAATAAATTATCTGGAAAATCTGGGATTGCTTCCAATTTGACAGTCCCATGACCACAACATTCATTAAATGAATTACCCTTGTTAAATACTTTCTCTGCAGTAAAATGTTTCGCGTTACCATGACTGCATAAAACATCCATTTCACCTAAAAAGTGTTCATTAACGTTATTATTTTGATCCAAAAATCTTCAATTCTCTGCATTTCGTTCACGTCGACGACTTTGGAATTCTTCTTCCTCATCATCATTCTCTCTATTACCATATCATCTCCTACATTGTCTACTTCTTTCAGTTGAATTTACCTGATTATTATGAGGTCCCACTGTATTTGAATTATTATTGACATAATTACCGCGACGTGCCATGTATCGTCTTGTTCTTTCATTTTAGGCCAATCAATAGAGGTTTTTTGCGTGCCATAAATCTTATTAGTAAGCGGTAAACGCTATTGTACGCAGAATAATCCACAGTATAAGTGGTATATAAACTCGACTAGCAGCTCCGTTCTATATATATTATTAACAATTTAATGCAAAAAAAGCGCTTTTTTATGGTTTTTTGCTTTTATAGCCGAAACTAGTAGACCGATCTTGATAATCCAATGAGATAAATTGTAGTAAATGAAATTACGAACAAAACTAGATGTTGATCGAATCGACCGGACAATTAGTTACGGAGAAAAACGTGAAAAACCGAAAAAATGAGCGTTTTTTGAAAAATTCATATATCCGCCATTTTTAAAGATGTGGCGGATATCTCTGGCGAATTGATAGTAATTCACATGTACTTTATGTGTGCGAAAACCAGGGACTGTGCGATTATTAGTTTTTGCGTAATCGCGATTTCAATTTTTGAGTAGGCTATTTTTGAGCGAGGCTGTATGCTCTACGGGTTATCCGATTTCAATTATCAAAAATGATTTTGAAAGTTCAAATGTTGAGCTATAAAACGTCTATCTTAGATTTTTGATTAAGTACTGTTTTATACCTGAAAACAGCTGTCAAAGTTGACCAAAAACGCCCGAACGCACGGAAGTGGCGGAGTGGTGGGGGGCGCGCGGCGGCTGAGGGGAGCCGATATATATAGTAATAGAACGTGCTGCGCGCAACGCACAGATCTTTGCTTTTAATTTCCTCAGTAACTAGAGGAGCTATTTTAATCATTTTTTTTTTATTTCGGGGTAACTCGACCCAACTAAACCGATTCTGCACTTTTATTTGATGAAAAACGAACAGAAAGGCAGTTATTGGACGTTTTAATAGGTTGATAAAATAATAAATATAAACTTTCTATTTTTCTTAATCAACATTATATTTATTAGAAAAATTTACAGTGTTACTTAAAAACTACGTTACATTAATTAGTTTTTTTCCGCTTCGGTGGTAGCAAATCGATTTCATCCTCGCAGTGATACGAGTCGAGTTCGCATTCGTTCTCGTCACTCGAATCATCTTTTAATTCTAATAATGTTTTATTTATGACTAAGTTATAACATGTATCTTCGTGGCAGTGTGCACAAAGATTTGTGCACTCTAAGCCGTGCTTTTTGCAACTGCACGAAGCATCTATACATCCCTTTTTCGAGCAAGTGCATGAAATTTGCGATAATAATTTTTGGGGTATCGGCGGATCCGTCGTTCCTACCGGGAGCAAACATTTATTTTTTATTTGCCAACCCCAATCAGTAGGTATTAAAGAGTTATTACCTAACCATAATTGGAGTTGGTAATACACTCTAAATGCATGTTGCTTAGCGGATCCCTGCGTTGGTGGCAAAGTTTCTAAAGCAAATTTCGTTTTCGTTTTGGCTTTGCAAAAATATAAGTATCGCAAATCATGCAGTGAAAAATTACTGCTTTTTTCGATTAATTTCTTTTCTGCTTTGTTGCTGTACAGGTCGATTATTAACGTATAGGCATTGCTAGCTATTTTTTCAGAACTGGCATTTTTTTCATAAAATACTGCAGATAAATCTAATAATTTTTCGTGGTTAACTGTATCTATTAATTTATTTTTGCTTATTCTATAAAAACAAGAGGTTGTATCGCAGCCAGAAAATGCATGTAAAAATGTTATTCTATTTCTTAAAAAGGGATATTTGAAACTATTACTATTAAAATACTGATTTGGTGTTGAGCCTTTGTTTTCTTTACAAAAATAAATGTTGTTAATGTTCTCTGCCAGTTCTGAGAAAATAACTAGCAAGTCTATGTCATCGCCCACAATCACCACAGTTGTTTTATAATCAGCGCGGGCATTATTTATCGCAGTCATTACTATTAACCGATCCGCGTCCTCCGGGGCTATTTTTGTTTGAAATCGTACAGCATTTAGAGTTAAACAAAGCATATTTATTAATCTCGTTTTATTTTTTTCACTGCTCAAAAATTGCTTTTGATTAACAACAATCGTTGTATTGCTATCGAAAGCAATTTCACGACCTATATTCTTCAATTGCCTACGCGAACGCTCTACAGATTTTATTGATGTTTTATTGTCGTCGAGATATCCATCAAAAGTAATATAACTATTTTCGCTGTAATGTCTTGTCGCATACGAAACGTAGGTATTTATTATTTCTGCCATTTTCATGTTACTTTGCCACACGACTCTATGCAAAAATAATCCGCCGTCGACAACATGTGTTATCTTTGATGGTACGTTTATACTCGGTAATGAATCAAAATTGAGGTAGAATGCGGATTTAGATGTTTTCCGTATGCCATTTTCATCAAACAATGACAGCGGAATCGGCGATAGTTCATACGAACTACAATACTCTTTCATATCGTCTTGGTTTTGAATATTGAGCGAAATTTTTTGGAAAATTAGCAACGGTGAGATATAAATATCCTCATTTGCACTATTCTTTATAGTGGAGTTCGCAGCTGCCAAATGGGTAACTTTACTGCTTCTTTTATATTTTACGTCAGTAAACTTTTTATTTGACGCCTCATCCATCAAAATCTTTCCTAATTCAAAAGCTTTGTGCCAATTCACGAGCGATAAATCACCAATCACTCCGGAATATATACCAATTAATTTATCGCTTTCTGGGAATGGATCAAATGTATTAAAAAAGTCCTGCAGTTTTTTTAAGTCATCTGCGTCTCTGGAGATACGAGAAACTCGATTGTCAACATGCTGTTCAGATGTAGCAAATGTCATGTTGCAAAATAGCTCTATGGCATTGCAAACCTCTAATGCAGCTGCCCTTGACAACACCCATTTTCCAATGACATTTTCCGTGAGTCCACGGCCGTGTATCAAGCCTTCAACGCATTTCATTGACCGCATCAAAACCTGCTCGATGGTCATATCAGACCATAATCCGCACCAAAAGCGATTTGAACGTCTTATCGTATGAAAGCCCTGCTTACAGAATTTATCATATTCCACTATATCCATGCTTTCTTTTAAATTAACCATCTGTTGGACGTACAAAAGACACGCCTTAGCGTATAATGATGACCTGAAGCGAAAAAAAAGGTATCATTAACGTTACTGTTTCTACATGTTGGTCAAAATTACCAGAACGTTCTGCATCTATGTATCTTTGCAGTAAATAAATTAGTTTAAAATATTCTAGCCACAGTTGACTTGTCGGGCCATTATTTTCTAAATTCGTTATTACCGATGAAAATTTTATTTGTATGCTTTTCATTAAGAAAGTCATTAAATAATTTTCAAAATTTTCGGTTCCTACTTTTTGTAAATTATCATCTAAAAACGTTTTCTCTTCTTCTGTAAATTCTATTTTTCTAAAATAATAGTAGCAAGCGCAGCTTGTACTAAAAGGTGACCTCGCACAGACCTCGAAAAAGCATGACCTGTTAAAGCCTTATCCGCTGATAATTCGGAGTATATCGTCGAAAAATCTTCTTTCAGGCCGCTACCTGCCATTATATTACCAATAGCGCCAAGAAAAGACATCGCAAGATGAAATCCTCCTAATCGTGGGATTACTGAGCGGATATTATGGGGATCGTTATCTGCCTCTATAGAAGCGACGATTTCGCTAGCTTTCATGTATAAAGGCAAATCAAACGTTACAAAGCAGTGCTTTTGATTATTTGCATTTGCTCTCCGTCGTGCATCGATTAAAGATGTTAAAATTGTTGTATGGTCGCTCGGTGGCGCTTTAATAAACGGCAAAGCAATAATTCTCGTCGTACAAAAATCATTATTCAATAAATGAAATTTATTCATAAATCCATGCCAATTCGGAGTCTTCCGTGGTGCAGTATGCTTGCCGTAAAAATATAAAAAATCGATCGCTTTGATTTCAATTGTAAAGTCAGCACGATGTATTTCTTTCCAATTACGTATAGTTATATTATCTAATTTGAATGGCTTGTTATTCTTAAAATCGGTTAATGGGAGGAAACCGAACGTGCCATCAGTACTAGTAGATAATGTTCCTTTTAAACGAGGCACACAATTATTAAAATTAACCGAACTTGATGGAGTCGCACACATAATACCGCCCATATAATGAAACGTATTTTTGCCATCAATTGTGGCTGTATTATGGTCCGCATTATCATATACGAATTGCAAATAGGTATCTCCAGAATAGAAATGTTCAGGGTCATTAACGAGGGAGTTTTCGAATCGTACTGTTTCTGCGTAGGACTCACAGAGCCCAATATTGTAGAGACAATCTATTAAACCTCGTGCTGCAAATTTCGTATGTATCATACATGAAAGTCCTAATAATATAGGCGATGAAAAGGATCGTGGTCGCATAGATGATATTAAAATATGGGCTGCGGTAACAATTCTGTTTTCCCACTTATCCCAAGATCCATTTTTTCGCTCATGTTTATGAGTTTTTATAAGAATTTCGAGTATTAGTTGCAACGTTTCCGGAATATCTTTAATGTTATTTAAGAAATCCGTTGGCGTATTATAATTCTCTAAGTCAACTTTCATAGCCCTAACATCTTGTAGAATAAAATGACTGGCTAATTCCACTATTCTCAACCTTTCTTCTTTTTCATTTACTTTGCGATTTGAATACCAGCTATCTTGTATACATTTACCTAACGTTTGTTTAAAACAAATAAAACGATCATTTGAGCTAGAATAAATTACTATTTCATCTTCGAAATGATTTTTTTAAAGTATTTCTATGCGACCAAGTCGGGGTAGATCAGTATCTCCGAACTTATTTACATATATTTGTAATATATCTTTTAAAGAAAATTGACACTGATCGCTATGCTCCAATAAATAGTTGATAATAAAAGATAATAAGTTACTCATATCTTCGGTTATCGGTCTACCCTTAACATTACAAGGACTATATGAGTAAAATACGCTTAAGCATTTCGAGTGATAATAAACGGCGTTTTCTATATAATAATTATCAGATTCTTTTTTCAAATTAGATAACCGCGACGCTAGAATTTTATTCTCTTCGCTTTTAGGGAGAGCTTGTAACTGCGCCAAAATATTATCGATAGTCTCCTGCTTTGAAACGCGGGTTAAATTTTGCTTACAACTGTGACATTGATTCGAACAAAAAAAAACAATGAGTTGAGAAAGCGAACCCTCGTCCTTCTTTACAACGATTTCGGTCTTTTAACCATGTTAATGCCGATGCTGCTAACGCCCTTTTTATATTAGACTCCCTCGTATAGAGAGTTTGACAAGTTTTATGTACTGTGATTTCTTTTAATTTTTGTAACTTTAAATGCTTCTTATCTTTTCTTTTATGACTGGCTAGAATAAGATTATTAATGGCCCGTTCTTTCAATATGTGCGATTTAGATGGTTCATTAGGCTTGTCGCAAAGTAAACAAATTTCATCTTCGTCAAGCCACTCCTGTTCGTCTTCCATAGCTTGTGTATTTTCATCGTGCCTGAATAAAAAAAATATTAATGGAATACGTAAAGTTAAAATTCATATATGTGCAAATCTCACGAAAGATGCGACAAAACCTGAAATCACGTTTTGAAAATTGTTTTTCGAGCACACCTTCGAAACCTGGTTTTTCCTATTATTTGTAGTATATAAAATGAAGATCCGCAGTTGTACAGCGTCCATCAAGTTGCCTATTTTTTCTAGAACAACTTCTTACTTTTTAAGAAAATGGCAAAAAAAGCCCTTCTCTTCAAACCTCAGCTATTTAGCCCAGAAACGATCTACTCAAAGTTTTCAAACATAAATTAAAACTAGCAAAAAAGAGCTTTAATTCCTTTTTTTTTTAAATTAAAAAATGTTGATTCCTTCATAAGTTACAAGGGTTTGAAGTTGAACGTCGAAAAGGCATAAAAATGCTCTCAAAGTCGGCGCGTCTGATTCCTGCGATTTTTTGCATTTTTATGCTTTTTCGACGTTCAACTTCAAATCCTTGTAACTTTTGAAGGAATCAACATTTTTTAACTTTTAAAAAAAGGAATTAAAACTCTTTTTTTCATGTTTTAATTTCTTTTTGTAAACTTTGAGTAGATCGCTTGTGGGCTAAATAACTGAGGTTTGAAGAGAAGGGCTTCTTTTGCCATTTTCTTAAAAAGTAAGTAAGTGGTTCTAGAAAAAATAGACAACTTGATGGACGATGCTCAACCACGAATTTCTCTTATACATACCACAAACAACGAGAAAAACCAGGTTTGGTAGGTGTGCTCCAAAAAAAATTTTCAAATCGTGATTTCGGGTTTTGTCGCATCTTTCGTGAGATTTGCACATATACGTTCGTCGTGGAGAAAATTAGTATATGCACCACGGGAGTAAGTAAAGAATCCATCAGATCGCATATAATTGTCTGATCTGAGACATTCTTTACTTTTACTCCTTAGGTGCATAATCTACTATTAGTGTGAACACGACCGAGTAAATAATTTTTCATTTAATTTTAATAAGACTGTTTAATTTGGGTGTTTTTGCAATAACATTTACCTAACATTCGTAGATGTAGATGCTTCTGCCTCGTCGGTAAGCTCCATTACGATGTTTTGTATACTGATCTTGTATACTGATTATCTAGGAATTTTAATAAAATATAATTAATATTTACGACTCTTATATTAAATTTAACTAATGAGAATCAGTATTATATACCACTTGTTAACAACACACATCGAGTGTTTTAAATACTTTCAAAGTCTTATTAACAATCTAAATTATTATTAATTTTTAATTGTTATTTATAAAGTAATGTTTCTTAAACTCAAATAACAGGCACAAATTAATAAAACAATTATTGGAAAGAAATTTTGAAATATATAAATATACATACAAATACGCCACACTTACACACTATATACACATAAATAAAAAAAAAAAATAAAGAAAAGAATTAGAAAAAATGGAACCGTGTTAGTATCGGGGATCGAACTCCGGCCGCTTGAGTGAGAATCAAGTGTCTCTGCAACTTGGCTATCCTTCACACTGCTATTTGCTCTTTCTACTCGAATGATTAAACAGAATGCCGGCAATACCGATTCCATTTATACTCATATACTTTCAAACTTATTCTGTTCATGAAGCTATATTACTTATAATAAAATTTAAGTTGATTTAAACCTCGAGTTATATAAAAAAAACGCTACGAATTAGAAAAAAAAGTTTTTCAATTCAACAAAGATTTTTCAAAAACTAGAACCTAAAGTAACCGGATTTTAACATGCTACTGATAAACTAAAATATTTTACAAGAGACTACTTGATTAAAAATTATCCTGTTTTGATTTCTGATTGTTACAAAGACTTTCACCTATACTACATATACTACAATAAAAATTATACATACTTTTGTGTGCACCTCGTATAATGAATGTACAGTACGGTGTCGACTCCACTCCAAAAACTTGATATTACACAATAAAATCACTGAACTTATTATTAATTTAATACAATTAAAATTAAGAAAAATTAACAATTTTAATATTTTAAAATAATTAAAATATTAGTAATAATTAAGTAGCTATTTATAAAATAAACACATGTATCAAAGACGCTTTGCAAAGGTATAGTAGCTAGAGTCTTGGTGGCAACTGTAGTATAAACAGCTGAAAAGACCGTTGGTAGCGTCGCTTTCTCCTTCTTTGACCTCTTCAGTCCACGATATACAATAGTATGGTATAGTGGAAGAAAGTGGGGACAGAACAGAGTGGAGCGAATAGCATTACTATACTGTATATACAAGCAGATGTTCCGAGCGTAAACGTCCTTGATTATATAATACACGTCCGAGTAGATACGTATATACCTGCTTCAAATCTCAAGCAAAATTAGCGTTTCTGTTCATTTTTCATCAAATAAAAGTGCAGAATCGGTTTAGTTGGGTTGAGTTACCCCGAAATAAAAAAAATGATTAAAATACTCCTCTAGTTGCTGAGGAAATTAAAAGCAAAGATCTGTGCGTTGCGCGCAGCGCGTTCTATTACTATATATATCGGCTCCCCTAAGCCGCCGCGCGCCACCCACCATTCCGCCACTTTCGTGCGCTCGGGCGTTTTTGGTCAACTTTGACAGCTGTTTTCAGGTATAAAACAGTACTTAATCAAAAATCCAAGATAGACGTTTTATAGTTCAACATTTGAACTTTCAAAATCATTCTTGATAATTGAAATCGGATAACCCGTAGAGCATACAGCCTCGCTCAAAAATAGCCTACTCAAAAATTGAAATCGTGATTACGCAAAAACTAATAATCGCACAGTCCCTGATTTTCGCACACATAAAGTACATGTGAATTACTGTCAATTTGCCAGAGATATCCGCCACATCTTGAAAAATGGCGGATATATGAATTTTTCAAAAAACGCTCATTTTTTCGGTTTTTCACGTTTTTCTCCGTAACTAATCGTCCCATCGATTCGATCAACATCTAGTTTTGTTCATAATTTCATTTACTACAATTTATCTCATTGGACCATCAAGATCGGTCCACTAGTTTCGGCTATAAAAGCAAAAAACCATAAAAAAGCGCTTTTTTGCATTAAATTGTTAATAACAATATATATAAAACGGAGCTGCTAGTCGAGTTTATATACCACTTATACTGTGGATTATTCTGCGTACAATAGCGTTTTCCGCTTACTAATAAGATTTATGGCACGAAAACGCTGATTTTTTTCTCTATTGACTGGCCTATTTTTTAAAATCCGTTGCCGTTCTCGGAAATCCCTTTCCTGCTCAGAAGTACGTCTAATTCTAGGTCTACCGTACGACGATTTTCATAAATTATCTCCCCTACATTATCATCCTCCATTCTTCTACTAATATTTAAATCACTCTAATGACTTTTCAAATGAAATAATAAATATTAATAAATAACATTAAATATGAAAAATTAATCAAAAATGTAATTGCAATTTTATAAATATTCAGCAGTCAGAATAAATGGTCAATTTTAATAATTAAATGTTTTCATGTTGAAATTTTAATAATGATAATACAATCTTTTACTTGTAAATGTTTAATAATTAAAATATAGTTTAATTTTTAATCAAAACGGCAAATGTTCGATAATAACAGCCAAAGTTCAATAGTAACAATTATTTCTCATCAATTCTTATCAGTAACGGTCAACAATCAGTAGTGATATCAATGGTCAATAAACAAGAGGCAATAGACAATAATCAATAAACAATAAGCAATAGTCAATAATTAAGACACAATAATCAATAAGTCATTTTTTAAAACTTTGGAGCAGATTCAAGTATACACCTATTGGATGTATACTTGCTTATACACCTGAAAAGCATAATTCATATCATTAATATCATTAATATTAATTAAGAGGACGTCGTAGTCATTCGCGAACACTGAACGGTTACCAGCGCCATAGTTCAGTTAGTGGTGAAGAAACGAGGCTAGCACAATCTGCCATACCGACACGCAGCGTTTTTCTCTCTGAAGTTGGCTACGCATTGCGATTAATCTCAGTGCACTCTACAGTCCATGATCCAGCTAGTTCCCGTAGTTTTTTCAAAAGGCACATCGACACCAACTCTTTTTTATGCATTTTTTCACGCTGAATTTTGATAGTAGATTGTTGAAAAAATCCGTCTTTATTTGTTATAAACAATTTATTGCACAAATGTTATATTTTCGATTTTGAAAAATTCTAGACTATTCTCTGTCATTTTCTGAGCAAAAATGTTTTTTTTGTTCAGATTATAGAATAGTTTAAAATTTTTTTTAAATGGAAAATTTAATATTTTGCAATAAATTGTTTATAATAAAAACGGATTTTTTTAATAATCCATCAAAATTCAGATTCAGTATGGAAAAATAGATAAGATAGAGAAGAGAAGAGAAATACTTGGGGTCAATAACGTCCTTTTTGAAAAGGTTACGGGAACCTATAGCTGTTTGTAATGATTAAACACGATATTTATAAAAATAATATTTGGACATTTGAAATAGAAAACTAGTTAGAAGATTGTGCCTTATTGAAATTTTGATTTTAAATTAGTTTTACAGAATATTTCGTAAAAGCTAAAATAATGTAATTTATTTTTACGCTTTTACTTTTATATTTATTTTGTTAACGTAATTTTGATAAATAAAGTAATGAAATATTTTTTTTCTATTATAATTATTCAGTTTTGAATACTCAAACTCAAGAAATCTATTTTTAAAATTTAAACATAAAATTTTTGGGGACTGTTCTATATAGGCCAATCAAATAACACCAACCACCCAAAAAAAGGCTTATTGTGATAAACGATTTTATCTATAATATTTTCAGAAGGAATAAGTAAACATTTGTTGTTACTATCATCTATGTGTACTTGTTAATATGTCTATTGACTTACAATGAACGTATTTATTCACGTTTACGTACATAGTTACAATATTATTTTATAATTTATTTACATCTACGTTTATCGTCTCAGAGTCTATACGTAATGACTGATACCATATGCTTTCTTATGTGTTAGTCTATACGTTTATCGACTGAGTCTACGTATGTGACCGACCAACTCGTACACATGATTGTTCCTTAGGAAAAAAGTATAACACATGTATAAAAAATAGTTAACGTAAATTGATTTTAATTTTGTTTCATTGTAAGATAGGTTAATTTATAGTATTTATGTTATATATGTATTGGAACTACGATTATTCGTCAAAGAACGTCATTGATATATTTATGATCATTTTTATTATTATTATTTCTATGTGTCAATACGTTTATAGACACATTCAGGGTAGTCAATACGTTTGTCGACTTAGAGTCTTCGTATTTATTAACTGACACCATGTGCTTTCCTATGTGTCAGTCTATACGTTTATCGACTTGGAGTCTGTACGTATGTGACCGACTGACACTTACACATGGTTTGGCCTCAGAACAGAAATATAATATGCGTATAAAAAATAGTTAATGTGAATTGATTTTAATTTTGTTTCATTGCAAGATACGTTAATTTATTATATTTTTTATATTATATTTGCATTCGAACTACGATTATTCGGCAAAGAAAGTCATTGATATATTTATGATCATGTTTATTATTATTTCTATGTGTCAATACGTTTATAGACTTCAGAGTCTGCGTATTTGCTAAGACACATTCAGGGTAGTCAATACGTTTGTCGACTTAGAGTCTTCGTATTTATTGACTGACACCATGTGCTTTCCTATGTGTCAGTCTATACGTTTATCGACTTGGAGTCTGTACGTATGTGACCGACTGACACTTACACATGGTTTTCCCTCAGAACAGAAATATAATATGCGTATAAAAAATAGTTAATGTAAATTGATTTTAATTTTGTTTCATTGCAAGACACGTTAATTTATTATATTTTTTATATTATATTTGCATTCGAACTACGACTATTCGTCAAAGAAAGTCATTGATATATTTATGATCATTTTTATTATTATTTTTATGTGTCAATACGTTTATAGACTTCAGACTCTGCGTATTTGCTAAGACACATTTGTGGTAGTCAATACACGTTTATCGACTTAGAGTATGCGACCGACTGACACTTACACATGGTTTTCCCTATCAACAAAAGTATGATACATGCTATAATAAATAATAGATATTTTTAATTTTCTTTTACTTTTGTACTTGCTTTTACTTTTTCTGAAATTATTATATTTACAATAGTTTTATTTTATTTTATTTGGAATGTAATGAATTTTTAACAAACCACCAGCCTATACCTAGTTTTCTGCAATTAAATACTTTTTTAGTTCCCTGATCTCTTCACCTGAAACAAATATATCATGTAATACATGCTTGTAAGAAGTATAGTAAAAAATTATTTTGCATACAAAACTTGTGCAACAATTTAAAAAAATTAAATCTTTACATTGGTAAGAACGATAGTGGTCACTACTACACCTCTGTAGTAGAAAAAACTCAAATAAATCAGATATATGTCTATTAAGCTAGCACCGCCACTAACGACCGCAACTATGAAAACTATACCATAATTTTTCGCTAATTTGTTGCTAATTTGTTACGCAAACCCCGAATTTGTTGCTCCAGTCGTTTCCGAGATATCCTGGCGGTGCTAATTTAAGACTTAAGCTAGCACGGCCACAACTGTAACTTTTGAACGACAAAACATTTTTTGACGGGACAGGTGGCATAATTTGTTGCTAATTTGTTGCTTCAAGATAGGCTAGGTCCCGAATCTCGAAGAACAAAAATGGCGCCTATTGCCGAAACATGGTCATACTCCGGATTAAGTAATTTTATTAAATCACGAATAATTCAACAAACAACTATCGGATATTTTGTTGCTAATTTGTTGCTAATTTTTTACGTTAAGCCCAAATTTTTTGCTCGAGCCGTTTCCGAGATATCCTGGCGGTGCTGCTATATTATGACTTAAGCTAGTACCGCCACAGCTGTAACTTTTTAACGATGAAACATTTTTAGACGGGACATGTGGCATAATTTGTTGCTAATTTGTTGCTTCAAGATAGGCTAGGTTCCGAATCTCGAAAAACAAAATGGCGTCTATTGCCGCAACATGGTCATACCCAGCATTACGTAATTTTCTTAAATCACGAATAATTCAAACAAACAACTATCGGATATTTTGTTGCTAATTTGTTGCTAATTTTTTACGCTAAGCCCAAATTTGTTGCTCAAGCCATTTTCCGGATATCGTGGCCGGCCGTACTACTTTAAAACTTGAGCTAGCACCTCCGCAGCTGTAACTTTTGAACGAAGAAATATTTTTTGAAGAGAGAGGTAGCATAATTTGTTGCTAATTTATTGCTTCAAGATAGTTTAGGTCCTGAATCTCGAAAATCAAAATGGCGCTTGTTGGTGGAACATGGTTATTCTCCGGATTGCGTAATTTTCTTAAATCACGAATGGTGTTGTAAAATGTCTGGACATTTTAGAAATGGTAATATGACGTTAAGTATGACGGACATGTATCAGACATGTGATCGATAACCAAATCTCAATGTTTAAATTACTGACACAAAAAAAATGAGAACATGTCGTGACTGTCACACAAACAATGGACATCCCTTCCACTATATAGTGGCAAAATGTCCGTCATAAAAACTTTGGACAAGTGACCATAGCTAAAAATCATACAAATTTTATGAGCTTTTGTCGCTAATTTATCGCTCATTTTTCCCGCAAAGCCCGATTTTATTGCTTTAGCCGTAATCGAGATACATTAGTTTAAGGTAGTTGGGTACTCATGTTCGGAAGCGAAAGTCGAATCTAGTCGTAAGAGAGAGTCGAATCTCTTGTCTGCCACGCGTGTTTCGTTGTACGCTGGGCGAGACGAGAACTTTTTAGCGGCCAGTATAACCTAACCCCGCATTCTCGCTGTTTCTCTCGCTTACGCGTGTCCTCTCTCTTGCACTCGCAGCATGCGGTCGTCTACCAACTAAAAGAATGCTACTTTGAATTACAATAATTCGAAAATAGTGTCCAAATATCTCCCATAGTAACATATATCTTTTTAAAAAACATCCCCTGAGATTCTTTCTTTAGTCGATGAAAATGTAATCCATGTTTATTAATCAGGTACGGGCACTATAGAGGGCCGCAATATGAACCATACCTTAATTTATTGCTAATTTGTTGCTTTGAGATTGGGTTGGACCCAAAATCAATAGTCCAACGGGAACGTAAGAAATCGACTTTCGGGCGCTCTAAATTGTGTTTTATTTAGTAAAACGGTAAGTAGCAAATTCAAAACTGTGCAGAATGTTGTCTTTAACATGTTGCTAAGTTGCTACAGTATTCTTGAATTTGTTGCTACAAAACAGGCTAGATCCCGGAGTCGAAGGTCGATCGAAAACTTAAAGAAAACCTGTTTTAGACGCCGTAATTGGTTTTATTTAGTAAATCGGTGAGCAACAAATTCCAAACTGTGCAAAATTATGTGTTTGGTATGTTGCTAAGTTGTTACGCTTTTTCCGAATTTTTTGCTTCAAGATAGGCTAGATCCCGGAGTCGAAAGTCGATCGAAAACGCAACGAAACGTGTTTTGGTCGCTTTAATGGAGTTTTATATAGTAAATAGATGAGCATCAAATTTATAAGTGTGCGGATTGTTGTTATTAATATGTTTCTAATTTTTAAGGGTATTCCCGAATTTGTTGCTACAAAGCAGACTAGATCCCGGAGTCGAAGGTCGATGGAAAACGTAAAAAGAAACCTGTTTTGGACGCCGTAAATAGGTTTTATTTAGTTAATCGGTGAGCAACACATTCATAAATGATCGGAATGTTGTTATTGGGAGCAATGATTTTGTTAACATGTTGATAAGTTTTTAGGCTTTTTTAAATCGTGAATAATTAAACAGACAACTATTGAATATTTTGTTACTAATTTCTTGCCAATTTGTTACGCTTACGGCAATTTTGTCGCTCGCATTATTTCCGAAAAAAGGCAGCTGTAGGTCAATTCTTAAGCCAGACTAACGACGTTTGTATCGCCTCAGCGATTAGAGATAGCTACACCGGATTTCGCCCTCTGGCAGATGAAACCTGCTATTTCTAACGTTAATGGCTGAGTAAATATGGTAGTGACATTTCTGGCTCGAATCTTCAGATACATTCGCGATTGTGTCTAGAAATCGGCTTGAGTGACCAAAACGAGAATATAGTGTAAAAAATTAGCGAAAACTTACCGACGAAGTCTGGGCGAAACCCGGTGTAGCTATCTCTAATCACTGAGGAGATACAAACGTCGATAATCTGGCTTAAGTATTGCCCTACAGCTGCGTTTTTTTTTCGGAAATAATGCGAGCGACAAAATCGCCGTATGCGTAACAAATTGGCAACAAATTAGTAACAAAATATCGAATAGCTGTTTGTTTAATTATTCGAGATTTAAAAAAGTCTAAAAACTTATCAACATATTGACAAAATCATTGCTCACAATAACAACATTCCGCACAGTTATAAATTTGTTGCTCACCGTTTTACGAAATAAAACACCATTTACAGCGTCCAAAACACGTATTCTTGCGTTTCCGATCGATTTTTGGACCCCAAACTTGGCCTATCTTGAAGCAATAAATTATAATTTAGCGGCAATTATAATTTAGCAACACATTAGCCTCAACGGTTGCCACAGTTTTGAATTTGCTACTTTCCATTTTACTAAATAAAACATAATTTAGAGCGCCCGGAAGCCGATTTCTTACGTTTCCGTTGGACTTTGAATCCAACCCAATCTCAAAGCAACAAATTAGCAATAAATTATCCCGCTTTGATGATTGAAATATAATAATAAAAAACTAACAGTCTGCCGACTGTCCCCCTTCGAAATTCAGAATCAGTAGACCAAAATACGTAAGAAAAGCTTTGGTGGAGGTGTGGACATCCATCGGCCACGGAAACCCCCCTGGCGCCTAGACTACATCTCGAGTCTGTCGCGGGAGCGCAGACATTCAAGTATACCTTCGCCGTCCCTTCTCCCGTTCTCCGTCGTGTCCGCCTAGGTGATGTCCTCGGGAAGTGATAGTTGCGTTGGCTGCCCTTGAGAAGAGTAGAATTATATGAAGACGTGTTGTCTTCTACAGGAACTCTTCGCCTAGAGCAAAACAAAATATATTAATAATGTGTTAAGCAGTGAGGATGAGGAGAGCAGTATCGAACTGCCAGGAACAGAGGAGTAGACAGATGGAAAGTTGGAGGCTTGTTTCGGCTATATTATATGATAAAGTCCAAATCCAAAGTGAAATACTTACTCGAGTCTGTCGCAGAAGCGCAAACTACATTCAACTATACACCTTCGCCCTTACTTCTCTGTTGTGTTCTCCTATGTGATGTCCTCGGGAAGTGGTAGTTGCGTTGGCTGCCCTCGAGGAGAGTAGAATGATATGAAGACGTGTTGTCTTCTACAGGAGCTCTTCGCCTAGAGCAAAACAAAATATATTAATAATGTTTTAGGCAGTGGGGATGAGGAAGCAGTATGAAACTGCCAGGAACAGAGGAGTAGACAGATGGAAGTTTGGAGGATAGGTTCGGCTATACTACATGATAAAGTCCAAATACGCAGTGAAGTACTTACGCGAGTCTGTCACGGGAGCGTGAACTACATTCAACTACAACTTCGCCCTCCCTTCTCCGTTGTGTCCGCCTAGGTGATGTCCTCGGGAAGTGATAGTTGCGTTGGCTGCCCTCGAGAAGAGTAGAATTATATGAAGACGTGTTGTCTTCTATAGGAGCTCTTCTCCTAGGGCAATACAAAATATATTAATAATGTTTTAAGCAGTAGGAATGAGGATAGCAGTATCGAACTGCCAGGAACAGAGGAGTAGATCGATGGAAAGTTGGAGATTAGTTTCGGCTATACTACAAGATAAAGTCCAAAGCCGAAGTGAAGTACTTACTCGAGTCTGGCACAGGAGATGAAACTATATTTATATACACCTTCGCTCTCACTTCTACGATATGTTTGTCTAGCTGATGTCTTCAGGACGTGGTAGTTGCGTTGGCTGCCCTGTAGGAGAGTAGAATTATATGAAGACGTGTTGTCTTCTGCAGGAGCTCTTCGCCTAGGACAAAACAAAATACATTAATAAAGTGGTAAGCTGTATAGGAATGAGGATAGCAGTATCGACCTGCCAGGAACAGAGGGAGTAGATAGATGGAAAGCTAAGATATTTGTAGAGAATGGAAAGGGATCTTTGGAATGAAAAGTCGAAAAAGCGCATGTGCATTTCCAACTAAGACATCCCCGCCCGCGCTTAAAGTTTACCATAATGTCCACACACAATGCTGCACATACAGAAGGATTGTATATCCAATTTCAGATATACTCAATTAGCCAGTACGGAGGAAATAACTTTTTTTCTTGAAAACTTCTTGAAAAACACACAGAAAATGCAGTATCTCCACACTTGCTGATTATTTAGAACTGAAACCTGGTATGTAATCCCTCAGTATGTACAACATAGTGTGTGTAAAGTTTAAGATATTTGTAGAGAATGGAAAGGGATCTTTGGTATGAAACGTCGAAAAAGCGCATGTGCATTTCCAACTAAGACCTCCTCACCCTCGCTTAAAGTTTACCAGAATTACATACACACTATGCAATACATGCTGAGGGATTGTATATCCAATTTCAGATCTACTCACTAATGTCGTTTAGACGGTAAAAGTCTGCTAGCATCAGTGTAAACACAGTTACCTCTACAGCACCATAGAAACTCAGTCAGCAGCTCAGGTTACCCGCTCAATTACAATTAGAAGCATAGAAAGAAAAATTAGATTATAGAAAGAAAAGCGCGGTAGCTCCGAAACCAAAATGTTTACGTCCCGGTCTAACGTCCGTCTGCTCCCGCAGCGGCGGCGCCACCGCCCACCTGCGTTGCGCAGCCGTACACTCGATTCAACGCTCTGAATTTGGCTGCGCGGTGCCGTTATATACTTAGCACGCTCCGAACTTGTGTCACCTCGCTGAGTAGTTCAAGGTTTTTGGAAAATTTACGAATTTTTTGTTGACCAAATACAATTTAAAAGTTTCTTTAGTGTAATAGTGAGCGGGGATAGCTATTCTTTTACGAAAGAATTATCGGTATTTTGTATCCCAAGCGAAATTAGGAGATATGGGTAGACGTCGTCTACTCCACGATTTCAATCAAGCGGCATAATCACCTCCTCAGTAGTTCAAGGTTTTTGTAATTTCCAGTTCTCTAAAAGGTATGCTACAAATTTGTAAACTTTCTTTGTTGTGTAAGTGAGCGGGAATAAGTGCGCGTTTATTTCAAAATATTCAGAATTACCTATAAAAATATTGCAAAAGGGAAGGCATAGCGAACAAGCTGCTATGCTGGCACGCGGCCGGTAAGCAATAAATTACCGAAAAAGTATTTTTTGCTTATTTCAATATAATAATAGTTGTCCCCCCTTCATTTTTTAATTTGAATTCACTTCCTAAAGTTTTATGTCGATTGGTATTTTGGTTTGGGAGACAAGTTTGAACTACTGAAATAGCCAATAAAACAGGGATCTTTGTTTCCATCTACGACGTCCTCTTAATATTATTTTATTTTAGTATAACGTGTTCTGAAAATGTATGCGTCTGTAAACATATCCGTGTAGAGCACAAAATTCTAAGAAAAAAGTTCCTTTATCATTTTTTCATATGACTAGTACTTTTTTAGTAAGTGATGTGTTTAAATTGTTTGTTTTTAATAGAAAATGTATACCTATGTTTATAAGATGATATCTATAGATATACAATTCCTATTAAATAAACAATTTAAACACATCAGTTACTAAAAATGTACTAGTCATATGAAAAAATGGTAAAGGAACTTTTTTCTTAGAATTTTGTGCACTACAGGATTATGTTTACAGACGCATACATTTTCAGAACAAGTTGTATAGTATATTATTATAGCATGTAAAATTGAATTCATTAAAATTCCCTACGGCCGGCACTACAACGCTCTCTCTCTCTCTCTCTCTCTCTCTCTCTCTCTCTCTCTCTCTCTCTCTCTCTCTCTCTCTCTCTCTCTCTCTCTCTCTCTCTCTCTCTCTCTCTCTCTCTCTCTCTCTCTCTCTCTCTCTCTCTCTCTCTCTCTCTCTCTCTCTCTCTCTCTCTCTCTCTCTCTCTCTCTCTCTCTCTCTCTCTCTCTCTCTCTCTCTCTCTCTCTCTCTCTCTCTCTCTCTCTCTCTCTCTCTCTCTCTCTACCTCTCTCTCTACCTCTCTCTCCCTCTCCATCTCTTTGCCGGTAAGTGCGTGGACGTGGTGTGCTTCAGCTCCTACTTTATACGGCCCTATTAAACCATTTGTTCGCTCCTCGGAGTAAATTGTTGCAGGAAAAGGGGCCCCAGACACCCTAACCTTAAAACATCAAGGCAATCTCCACGAGCACCGAACACCGCATTCACCGCCAAACTTCACCACGTCACTAATAGTACCTGCTCATCCCGTCACCACCACACCTCACAAATCTGCGCCACTGCATCGCTAGATCGACGACCGCCGCACCGACGACCGCTGTATAGTCCTATGCACCACATCGACCGCTGTCACGTTCCATCGACCGCCTCTGCTAGCTGTCTGCTGCCTGCATAGAAACGTTTTCATCACCGTCGAGGCACCGTCCGCTGCGCCGCAGACGACATTCACCAGCTGCTTTTTAAGCAGCTGAGTCTCTATTTTGCGTGAGTCAGAGTTTCTCATCAGCTCTTACGGCACACGTCGTCTTGCGCACGCCAGTGATTTTGTTGTTGCTGCCATGCACAGTTTTGCGCCGATCAGCTATCTGCCTTGTTCGTTTTCTGCGTTGCGCTCGTACGCCGCACAGTGTGGAAAAAGTAGAAATTTCGTTTCAAAATAAAATAACTCCTCATGCGATCAAGGGAAAACAATCAACAAGGTCTTAAAATTTTCGTCCTGCAACGTAGAATATGGGAAAAATGGTCCGGATACACAAATTTTAATTCTGTTTGCCAAATCAATGTAAACATCTGTTTACAAATTTTTTGAAGAATTTTACACCTTATATGATTACTTACTCCTCTGAATAGCCTTTGCCACACGCTTACACATCCACACACACCCAAACACACTCTTACACACACAGACGCGCGCCCGCATACACACACATACACTCGCACACACACGCACACACACCTCACAGACCCACACTCACGCACATACGCAGATGCATACTCACACACACACACATTAGACTGCTAAAATATATAAACCCAACACCGGATTTTATGTTTATGGATTTATGGATTTTGGTGGTTTCAGATCCATGAATTTTGGGTGTTGGGTTTATATATTTTAGCAGTATAATGTGTGTGTCTGTATGTGTATGCAGCTGTGTATGTGCGTCCGTGAGTGCGTCCGTGAGTGCACGAGCATGTGTTTGTGTGTGTGTGTGTGTGGGTCTGTAAGCGTGTGACAAAGGCTATTTAGAGGAGTAAGTAATCATATAAGGTGTAAAATTCTTCAAAAAATTTGTAAACAGATGTTTACATTGATTTGGCAAACTTAGAATTAAAATGTGTGTATCGGGACCATTTTTCCCATATTCTACGTTGCAAGACGAACATTTTAAGACCTTGTTGATTGTTTTCCCTTGATCACAAGAGGAGTTATTTTATTTTGAAACGAAATTTTCAGTGTCCACGCTGCAAAATACGTCTATCGCGTGACGCTTCCAAAGCTGTAGTACGTACATAGAGTTACGCAAATCGTCCAGTAGCTTCACGTTCGGTGCAAGGAGCATTCGCCCGGCCACTCCGCCCATTACCACGCCTACACTGCCTTTCTCGTGCCTCGGTGAATCTGAGCTCCCGTCCACGCCCACTTCTATTAGAGGCCGATCAGCGAAAAGGCCTTTTTCCACTCTCTCTACTCCCTCTCCCTCTTCAACATCGGCGCTCAAGGCATACTGCGCGTCTCCCTCTCTCCCTTCACTCTCACCATCGGCTATGGATATAGCTCAAGATGCTCTCGCTGCTGTGGCAGCTGTGCAACCGCCTACCAGCCTCGAAATCAGTAACGAGGCCAAGCAAGCATTTAGCAACGCACCGCCGTACTTCAGAGGTTCGACGCCCGCAACGTCGCAACCTTTCATGAGAATACGCGTGCCATTGCTGAAAATACAAACGCCATGAAGGACGTCACTGCTCGTATCGATGTACTGGAAAATAACCAAAAGGTACAAAATGCCGAGAGCAAAGCTGAGATTAGCGCTGTCCGCAATGATATCGCGGCAGTAACCGCCGCGAGCGAGGCACTAGCGAAACGTAATGCGCTCGACGATCCGCGAGAAATTGTGGTAACTGGCATCCCTGCATCTATGACCCTCGCGCCTCGTCAAATCGCAAATTCATTTCTGTCGGCTTTTAACCTGCTGCATCTCGCATCGCTCGTTGTCGGCTGGCGTCATTGGGATCCACAACTTCGTTCTGCGCGGCGTAATCAAGCCGCCGCTCAATTATTAGATCAAGCAGCAACCCAGTTCGTCGCAACCACGCGTGGCTCTGCTACTTGCCTTCACGGACTCGTGCTAACGCTCGCCTGCTCGTCCACTAGGGACGACATTCTAAAGAAAACTCCGAGTTTACGTAACATCGACTGCCAAGCTATCTTTAGAAATTGCAATATGTTGTAGTACATTAAAAAATAAGAGACACGTATTTTTTGTTACGTGCTGATAGACACTTTAAGGGGGTGAAATCTACTCCTAAAGTTCACCCTCAAAAACAGTTTTTTTCAAATATTTCAAAAACGAATAAAGCTAGTTTAATGAAACCGACGCCAAAGGTTGTAGAATAAAAAAGCCTTCAAAACAGCATTACTTTCAATTTTAAGGGTAACAACCCCTATTTTCTTTTTTCAAGAAAACTAAGCTTTTCTCATCAATTTTCAGCTATTAAAAATTACAATAAATTATATATCGCCTCAAAACACATTTCATTTAAAAGAAAATTAAAAAATAAAGTTGACCTGTCTCGTGGTTTTGGCCAAAATTATTTTTTAGGGGGTAACTACCCCTTATTTATATTTTGTTCATTATTTCAGAAATAAATAAAGACATCTTAATAAAACCAACGCTAAAAATTTTAAAATAAGAAAGGCTTCAAAACAGCATTATTTTCAAGTTTAAGGGTAGCAACCCCTATTTTTTTCAAGACAACTAAGCTTTTTCATCATTTTGCAGCTATAAAAATTATAATAAATTATATATCGCCTTAAAACTGATTCCATTTACAAGAAAATTAAAAAATAAAGTTCACCTGTCCCGTGGTTTTAACCGAAATTATTTTTTAGGGGTAACTACCCCTTATTTTTATTTTGTTCATTATTTCAGAAATAAAGATACCTTAATAAAACTAAGGCTAAAAATCTTAAAATTAAAAAGGCCATAAATCTGCATAACTTTCAATTTTAAGGGTAGCAACCCCTATTTTTTAAAAGCAAATAAAGTTTTTTATCAATTTTCAGCTATAAAAATTACAATAAATATATCTCTTTAAAAACCATTCCATAGAAAAGATTGGCCATAAAATTTTGACCAATAACACAGACAAACGCTATGTAATTTTAGCGCTTTCGGGCAATACGAAATACTAATTTATCATTAATTTTGCAAAATTACTTTGGTTAAACTACTTGTTTAAACAGATTATTGCAAAAGCTTTTTCGAAAAACTAATTTTGACTTGAATTCCAAAAGAAAAGTAACATGTTTATTTAAACTTTTATATGTTGTAGTGAACCAAAAACGAAAAATATTTATATTTTTTATCTGTGAATAATACATTTTAAAGGGGTGCAAATCATCCCCGGAAGTTCATTATGTTCTTACTTCCCTCTATTATATTTTATGTATTATTATAAATACCTCGTCAAAGGCAATCGTATCGTTTTGATACGTGATAAATAAAGCATTAAAAAAAATGAATGTGTGTGTGCGTGTGTGTACGTGGATGTAAGTGATTTTTATGCAGTAAATAAGAATAATCGCTGATTGTGAATGAGAAAATAATATGTTATTTTTATGTTATTATGAGGCGGATATTTATAGATTGGTGATTTAACTCGTAGTTTCATATAGTGCTGGCAAACATTGTATTTATAAATCGGTAGAGTTCCAGTCGTGCAGTGTTGTTTTGTGAAAGTGGTTATTTCTACAATATTGT
This sequence comes from Torymus aiolomorphi, assembly GCA_036365515.1. Classification (NCBI taxonomy): domain Eukaryota; kingdom Metazoa; phylum Arthropoda; class Insecta; order Hymenoptera; family Torymidae; genus Torymus; species Torymus aiolomorphi. The sequence goes on from CM070873.1 coordinate 191,161,071, forward strand.
GGCTGTAATATTGCATCAATTCATTTTTTTTTAATGTTAGCAGCACTACAAAACTACAGGTAAATGTCTATTTATATATCAGATCTAATGCATTAATTGTAAGAATTTCGTATCTGTCTATAGGCTTTAATAAAATTATAACAGCTTTTCAAAATTATATTTTGCGTTATTTTTAATGAACATATTAGAAAGTATGCAATTTCGTACATTGCTACATTTTTTGGAGATACATTTGACGTTATAGAGCACAAATAGTTTAAATTGATTTTTCTTTAATTTTAAAGATTTAAAAAATCCTGATTTATAAGTGCATAAAGTATTTCTAATATTTTTACGAAAATTAAAGAATGTATCAAAATATACTTTATTGTGTATACTGTATTGTTTACTTTCTGTTATTAACAAAATTATAGACTCCTGATTCAATTTTTAGCCAAAATTGTATACGGTTCCTTTACTATTAGATGTTTTACAAATAATAAATTTTACATACAAATAATAATTTTAAATAACTAAATCTTAATTTTAATAAATCTAAATTAACAGGCATTGTGCAATACATCTTATCGATTACTGTTTACAAATTTAAAAAAAAACTCGAGATTACCTTCTTTTCATTTTAATCAAGCGCTTTAGTAAAGAAATATACAGATACGATATTCTTAATAGATTCTTAACAGGATGGCCCAAAGTATAAATATTTGTTTTATTTGTATGTGTCGCCTTTTTAAATGCAACATTATTATCTTATGAAAATATGGTATTTTTTTAATATTTAAACAAATATTTCCCGGTAAAAAGACATTGGTCGCATGATGGCGTACATCAGTAAAAGCGTACAACGTACAACGTGCAAAGCTTCCTCATTGAAAAATAGCTATGTCCTCGCAAAATAGTAATGTAACGTTTAGAGGGGTGACGCATACAAATTAAAAAAATGTTTTTATTTTCAGTATTCTATATATCGGTATATGTATGTTCAGCATTCTATATATCTGTAATATGTGTGTTGTAAATATACTATTTCTGTATGCAATTATTCTTATAAATGTTTGATTATTTTAGCACTCAAAATGAAAATTAATCCTCTGAATGTTATTAATTTGCTGCTTGCCTATTTCCAAACACTTAATATTGAAGATAGCCCTTATAATATTAAAGAAATAGAAATAAAAGACCATTTCCAAATGATACTGTTAGATTTAATAGAATCGTCTAATAGCATAGATGTTATAATGGAAAAATCGTTGGATTTTCAAGAAGAATATAAAGAAACAGATGCACGTATTGTGGAAAATGTTGATTTACATACACTTCCTTACTATCCTGAATTACCTACGGATCAATGTACGGGACATGAAGAACCATTGAGTTTTGAATACAAAAAAAGGGCTGTAGAATATTGGAGAAGTGGAAAAACAAAAAAGAATTTATCGCTTAAAACAGTTCAAAATAGATTCAGGAAAGTCAGTTCTGAAACACAGTTACATCGCTGGGCTCACCAAATCAATCAAGGTGGAACTTACCGAGAAAAAATTGCAAGAATTTGCGATTTCACACTAGAAAATTTTAAAGCTGCTACTGAAGCTGTATTAATAATTCATGACAACGATTTAAGAAGATGGGCTCTACAAGCACGAAAATTAATCGGAAATGAGGACGTAAGATTTACAGCTTCAAAACATTGGCTTTCAAAATTTAAAAACACCCATAGAATTGTTTCTCGAAAAATTAATAAATTTATCACAAAAAAAATATAGAAAGTAGAAATGATTTGCATAAAAAAGAAGTAGAATTCGTAACAGAAGTCAAACAATTGATTAATCAAATAGGCGCTGACAATACATATAATTCAGACCAGTCTGGTTTTCAGTTGGAAATGCATTCTGGTCGATCTCTTGCTTTTGAAGGAGAAAAGAAATTACAGTGCCTTATACAGTCGGTCACATCAACAACTCATAGCTATACTGTACAGCCGACAATTTCAGCCACAGGAAAGTTCTATCACCATTATTTTTCACCATTGTTTGTGCCTACAAACGTATATGTTACATCCTCGACATCTGGAAAACTTAATTCAGGTAAAATCACGTTCTATTAATTTCTAAAAATAAAACGTTAATTATTTCGGAAGACACATTTAAATAAAATCAAAATTTGTAGAACTCTTTAAGGCATGGTTAAAAGAGGTATATTTTCCTCAAGTTGGACCTAGAAGCATGCTGCTAATTGATTTGTGGAGTGGTCATTGTCCAACGATTGTACAGGAAGTTACGCCACACGATAAAACACTACATCTCAAAATGATACCTACAGGAACGACTGGAAACATACAGCCGTTAGATTTATATGGATTCCGCACATGGAAGAACTATGTTAAACATTTTTCAGACCATGTTTTGCTCATAGACGAAGACTTAAATTTACATTTGAGAAATAATATAATTAAATTACAGTCTTTGGTTCATAACCAATTTTCATCTCCACGATATGAAAATCTATTTAAATATTCGTGGTATAAAAGTGGGTATCTTGTGTATCGACCAGGAGATCTCGATGACCCCGTAAGTTTCAGTTTCAGAGATTCCTGTGCAACGCATTGTGAGATTAATGGTTGTAATAATGTTGCAATTGTTAGATGTTCGTGGTGTAAAAAATCTTTATGCTTAAAACGCTTTTTTGAAGAATATCATTATTGTACAACTTACAATCCATAATGCCTCGAGCTATTCGACAAACAATTACTTTTTTGAGAATACTTTAAATTTTTTGTAGTAATAGTAATAATAAAACTTGTGTTGTTAAAACAAAAACCATATTTACATTAGTTATCATTTCATTTTGTATTTTTCTGCAACACGTAACTTTAATTTTTATTATTTTTTTGAAAAAAAATTAATCTCACTAAATTTTGATTATTTACGCAATTTTTTCAGAAAAAAATAATAAACACATTTACCTTCCCTGCTAGAAAAAGTTAGTAGAAGTCGATAAAAATTGATAAGTTTCGCCATTGAAGTCAATAAAGTCTCTTAATTTCCTTAAAAAGAGAAAAATAGGGGTTCCTACCCTTAAAATTGAAAGTGATACAGATTTGTGGCTTTTTTAATTTTAAGATTTTTAGCGTTAGTTTTATTAAGGTAGTTACCCCCTAAAAAATAATTTTGGTTAAAACCACGGGACAGGTCAACTTTATTTTTTTAATTTTCTTTTAAATGGAATCAGTTTTAAGGCGATATATAATTTATTATAATTTTTATAGCTGAAAATTGATGAAAAAAGCTTAGTTTTCTTGAAAAAAAATAGGGGTTGCTACCCTTAAAATTGAAAGTAATGCTGTTTTGAAGCCTTTCCTATTTTAAAATTTTTAGCGTTGGTTTTATTAAGGTATCTTTATTTATTTCTGAAATAATGAACAAAATATAAATAAAGGGTAGTTACCCCCTAAAAAATAATTTTGGCCAAAACCACGAGACAGGTCAACTTTATTTTTTAATTTTCTTTTAAATGGAATCAGTTTTGAGGCGATATATAATTTATTGCAATTTTTATAGCTGAAAATTGATGAAAAAAGCTTAGCTTTCTTGAAAAAAATAGGGGTTGTTACCCTTAAAATTGAAAGTAATGCTATTTTGAAGGCTTTTTTATTCTACAACTTTTGGCGTCGGTTTCATTAAGCTAGCTTTATTCGTTTTTGAAATATTTGAAAAGAACTGTTTTTGAGGGTGAACTTTAGGGGTAGATTTCACCCCCTTAAAGTATCTATCAGCAGGTAAAAAACAATACGTGTCTCCTATTTTTTAATGTACTACAACATATTGCAATATCGTCCAAATCGGCGACTTACACTTGGGGTACCTTCCTTGTAAGCTCTCGGTCACCGCGCCTTGGCCGGGCCCGGTTTATACCCTTCTAAAACGCGCGATCGGCGTATCAAACTCCCTAAACTATGAGCGACCAATTGTGAAAAATCTTACAGTATTTTCGCGCCCTTCCAAAATTGCGCCGTTCATCCCTATTCACCGCGTGTCCGACCTTGATGGCTTGCTCACCACGTCAGCATGACGCCGCCCTATTCGCACCAATACCAATGCACGCACCGATTTGTTTGCTGCCAGCCACATAAATGTAAACGGCCTGTACTCGTCTCATTTCGTTCTCCTCGAGGCCGAGGTTGCCGAGTGCTATTTTAATGTAATCGCAGTTTCAGAGACTAAGCTAGTCCTTGATGCTAGCGACTCGCAGCCATCAGGAGGGTATGGCCGGTGGCGCCGGCGTTAATTTTCGCGACCGTTATTCCGTTAACATCTTAGCCAGCTCTGATACACTATTTGACAATTCCCCGGAATTCCTCATTATCGAAATAAATATTATCCACACTAAATTGCTGTTTGTCGTCATTTATCGCCGAACTCATGCTGCCTACCCTACCATTTTTTCAACTATCTCTGCACCTACCTACCCCACTTCAATTCAGTTATAGTCACAGGTGACCTCAACATGAACATGGCCGCTCCTAACTCCCCCCCTGTTATCTGCCTCAAAAATCTCATTGACTTCCACTCCCTCTTCCTCGTTCCCTCTGATCCCACACCCCACCAGTTCCACCGTGGCTCGCACACATAGCTCAACCTTTTTATTGCTAAGAGTGTCTAGTCGGTTGCTGCGTATCGCAAGTCGTCAGCCCCGTTCATAGTAGGACACGATTTTATCTATATCTCTCTCTCCTCTAAGAAGTCTGCACCGGTCGCCAAATCTATTTTCACCCGCAGCCTTAAGAAAGTCAGTCCAGACGCGCTACACCTGAGCCTCACCCATCACATATCTTTACTCGAACCTCATTCGCCTTTTCCACTTCTCACCTTCATCGCAAACACATCCACCTCTGAAATCGTTTCACTGCGGCTTTCAACGAAACGGCCCCTCTCCGCCGTGTAACGCTGTCCACTCGCCGTAAACCATAGGTCTCCCCCAAATCAGAGCGCTGATGAAGGCGAGGAATCGCGCCTACAGGATCGCTTGTCCATGCCAATACTGAAAGTAGCCGCTCCCGCGATTCTAGACCCACTCACCAAACTCTGCAACTCCTCGCTTGTCCATGCAATATTCCCGCACAGCTGGAAAATATCTCTCATGCGTCCCATCGTACAACTGCCTGAGTGTTAGAAAATTCTCGAAAGACTTGTTCACAATCAGCTTCAAGGTTTTCTTGAAGTAAATGTCATCCTCCATCTGCGACAAGCCGGCTTTTGTTGTGGCCACAGTATACAGTCTCGGTATCTTTGACGACATTCGCCAAGCGATCGACAAAAAGATGCTAACCATCTTGATCCTTTTCGATTTCTCGAAAGCGTTCGACTCCATCCCGCACGCCCTGTTGCTAGCGAAACTCAGAGCCATCAATATCTCAAACCATGCCCTTAGATGATTTTTTTCATACCTCGCCGATAGGCTACAAGTCGTCATCGATACGGATGGAAAAATTTCGAATTGGCTTCGACTTCTCTCGGGTGTCCCTCAGGGCAGTGTCCTTGACCCATTACTTTTTGATATTTTCATAAATGATCTCCCTTCTGCCTTAAAATTCGCAAAAGTAATGATATTTGCCGATGACACTCAAATCTACCATCACTTTTTCCCGAGGAACATCCAGCAGGCCATTTCTGATGTAACCTATGAAGCCCAAGCGGTTACTCACTGGGCAAGGACCAACGGCCTTCGCCTCAACCGCACTAAGACCAAGGTCATGATTTTGGGCAGCAAGCTCTTCGTCACTGCGCTTCACCACTAGCTCCTACATTCAGTTCGTATTAACGGCCACGTGCTACCGTACGTCACACAGGCAAAGAGCTTTGCTATCATCTTCATCCACACACTGGATTGGCAGGTGCATGTAAAGGGTGTGTCGCGTAGAGTTTTCTTCTCTCTCTTCTCTCTCCGTTTCTATCACCACGCACTGTCGAGGCAAATGAGAAAACACCTCGTCGAAACGCTGATCTTCCCGCAATTCGACTATGCGTGCCGTGTTTATCACCACCTTGATAAGACACGGGTAAAAAAAGCTCGAAATCGCCATGAAGGGTTGCGTCCGCTTTGTGGTGGGAAACCACGCCCGCCGTGCTCACGTCACCCCGTCAAAGCTTGACCTGGGATAGCTCTCTGCGTGCAGGAAACGCGAATATTTTATTTGCCTCCAGGCTTTCGCGGTAGTGGCGTACGGGCACCCTAGCTACCTTGCCGATCGTTTCATATGCCGTCAGTTCACTGACCTCACCGTTCGGCGCTCCGAGCTAAACCCACCGCAAGCGTTGATCCCTCAACGTCGGCGCACTGAGGCCTTTCAGCGCACGTTCGCTTTGGAAGCCATGGACCTTTTAAACTCCCTAAATATCACCGATTTCACCACGAGACATGCCATGGCTTTCAGGAGAAGCTTGTGCTCGGAGCTATTCCGCCGCGACCTTGCAGACTGAGCCAAGCGGATTCGCAACGAGGTATTGCCGCCTGGGTTACTCCGTAGCGAAACATCATACGCCCTACGCGCTCGCCTCTAGCGTCTCTAGTCCATGTCCCTGCGTGTAACCCTGCGTTCGACCATGTGCCCCCAGAACAGTCTCTTGCGTGCGCTTTTCGTTATTGCTGTCTATAATCTTTATTATTTTGTACTTTTTTATTTTTTATATTTTTTATATTGCTATTGTTTATTCAAATGTCAAATTTTTAATTTTGTTTTGTTTATATCTTCACCGCTATTCTTGTTACTTAGTTTTAAGCTGTATACTTTATTTGTATTTCCTTAAGGGGGCTAGACACCTTTTTTCTCTGAAATAAGAAGTCACATTTTAATACATAAATATAAACTAATTATTTCATACTTTTTACATATAAAAGTGGATATATTTACCTTACCTTAAAACTTTCTCCGATGGGCCTTTTATATGGTCCAGAACCATAGTCATCGATGAAACAAGTTTTTTCACTAACCGTAAGCTTTGAAATTTTCCTGTGGATGGATTGACTCCAGATTTAAACTAAATTACTCCTGAATAGTATAATTCTCATATGAGTGTAGGGATTTAGGATTAAATGTCGGAAAAAATTTTTACATCAGAAAAATTATGAAAAAATATAAAAAATTAAAAAAAATTAAAAGAAAACTCTTGAAAAACAGCACAATTTTTTTTCTCATTAGACGGGATCACACCCTAAGGCATTAATAAATCTGATTTAATCTCTCTCTCTCTCTCTCTCTCTCTCTCTCTCTCTCTCTCTCTCTCTCTCTCTCTCTCTCTCTCTCTCTCTCTCTCTCTCTCTCTCTCTCTCTCTCTCTCTCTCTCTCTCTCTCTCTCTCTCTCTCTCTCTCTCTCTCTCTCTCTCTCTCTCTCTCTCTCTCTCTCTCTCTCTCTCTCTCTCTCTCTCTCTCTCTCTCTCTCTCTCTCTCTCTCTCTCTCTCTCTCTCTCTCTCTCTCTCTCTCTCTCCCTCTCCCTCTCCCTCTCCCCCCCCCCTCTCTCTCTCTCTCTCTCTCTCTCTCTCTCTCCACCCAGCACTCACCGCCAACCCAGAATCTTGCCAAAATCCATTGTCAGATCTAGCAGATATATTCCCTATATCTATACATATAAGTCATACTTCGAGGCGAGATAGTTTAATATCTAGCCTACAGTCATGTTGTCAATAATTTTTAGACTTGACAACATTGAAAATACATAATTTCACTCCTTTTCTTTAATCAGTCATAGTTATTAGCAGAAAAAATCACCTTAAGGGGGTGCCAAACTCGATTTTAAAGAACAAAACTACTTTATCATAGGAGTATGGCGATAATGTACAAAAATTTGCCGTTAGGTAGCGTCGCGCATACATTCCATTATGGCGTGTTTCCGACCGGAGTTGACACAGTAACCAAGCGTTTTTTACGTATTTTGAGGCGCAGAATTCAAATTTGGTAGTTTCCATGCTAAAAAACGGGAAATTTGTTTGTTACCAACAATTTTATTTAAAAATTGCTCTTTTTATAAAATGTAAATTTAGAATAAAAGTAACATTTCATTTTAAGGAAAGAAAAAATACTTTGAAATAATGTATCATGCTTTGGTAAACACAAAAACAGTGAATTGCCATATAATTGTTAATAACGAATAAACAGACCATTTATTCTGATTGGTTTACTGAGACATTATTTCAACGTATTTTTTTTTTCTTAAAATAGAATGACATATAGTTTTTTAGCAGCAAATGGCAGTCAGATTAGAATATATTGTAGGATATGACGTTAATGGTTCTACTGCCCATGTAGTAAAGAAAACAAATTGCAATCATTTATCCAACGTTTCGGACGATTTATTTTCGTTCCTCTTCAAGGTGTATTATTTGGTAATTATGGTGACATCTCCCAGAAGAATCACCAATGTTAAATTCCTTTTCCTCGATGAGTTTTCAACACGACTCCGAGTCTTCGATAGATGACCACCACTCATAAATCCGAAACGTTGGATAAATAATTGCAATTTGTTTTCTTTACTACATGGGCAGTAGAACTATTAACGTCCTATCCTACAAAATAGAATAACTTTTTTTTTATTCTGAATTTAAATTTTATATAAAAAAAGCAAATTTTTTGGACAAAATTATTAGTACCAAAATAAATAACCATTTTTAAGCTTAAAGACAAATCCAAATTCTGCGCCTAAAAATAGGTAGAAGAACGTTTGGTTGCGAAGCCAATTCCAGATACTTAGACAGAGCTCCCTCAGCACTGAGACTAATTGTCTATTAATGTGAGAAGCCGGGCTGAGAATTAATTCCTGTTATTCTTGAAATTTTGTGTACATGATCTACTATATCCTCTTGATTAAAATAATGCTCTTGGTTTATATACTTGTCTTAATTAAAAAATTATGAAAAAATCCTCTTGATTAATAAAATCCTTTTGATTGGCAAAGTCCTTTTGATTTACAATCCTCTTGATTGGCAGTCCTCTTGATTGACAGTCCTCTTGCTTACAGTCCTCTAGATTGACAGATCTCTTGATAATACTAAGTAAACTTGAATATGCAAGCAAAGTGGTCTCATCTTTTGTGTACAGTTTTCGCGTTACCAAAGTCCTCGAGGATGGGTCCGACGCTGAGAATCGTTGCTTGACCCTGCAAGCGGGCGAGCCCTTCTGGCTCAGGGTGGTGAGATGATGGAGCAGAAAATTCGTTGACTCGGTCTTACCGGAATCGCTCTCGCCACTTATCACAATGCACTGATTCTTCTTCTCCTTGAGCACGCTATCGCATCTGCTATCGCGAATATGTGTGGCGATATGTCCGACCCAGCCTTCGATTCTGATAAAGATTCACATACTTCGGATTATAAATCGAATAGAATTTGAAGGAGTTCCGGGCGATCAGTATGCTGGATACTCCTTATCGTGCGGTTAATGCATAAAGCGATTGAAGTAGATTGAGGAACTGTCAAACGTAAAACCTAAAAGTTTTGTATTTTATTAGTTATGAATTTACTCATACAATTATTTGCACAAATATTTTAATTGCTTCTTCTTTAAATTAACTGGGCCCCAAAAAAATTATGTCTTTTTTGTATTAAGGTGATTCTCCTCGGACTCCGTAATCAAAGCAGTGCTAAATATAGAAGTTACCTAAAATTAAAAGAAAACATAGTTGTAATGTGATTTATTTATTTAAAGTGATAGAGATAGTCAATGCATTATAAATAAAGTGTATTTAACATGACTAAAATAACTGTTTTTGTAAAATGGCGATATTTTAGAAACTAGATATCGTCACTAAAAATATTTTTTATTATTTTTGGAGTAATGTATAGAGACTCATGAAGGGTTTCCATCATAAATAGTATTTTTAAATCTAAAATCAGTAAAGAAACAAAAAAGATTCTGGTGATTTATCAATAGTTGTTTGTAGTGACAACATCTAGTTTCTACAATATCGAAGTTTTGTGAAAAAAGTTATCTTAGTCATGTTAAATACACTTTATAATAAATAAATTACATTACAACTATGGCTTTTTTTATTTTAGGTAACTTCATCATTTATTTTGCCATGTTTATTGCAGAAGTTTACTGATGCTGTTAGACAATATTCTAGATTTTAACTGAAAAAGAAGAAATTATTTGTTATTACAAATTAAAAACTGATAACATTTAATTAAATATAACATTTTTCTTCAAATTCACAAATTAATGAAAACAGAATCTTACAATCATTATAAAAGTATTAAAACAGTATTTCAAAAATAAAATTGCTTGTTACCAATATGTGGATAAAAATTAAGAATTTAAATCTAAAATTTTTGGAGTAAAGCCAGATCCTATTTTTATCGATGTAAAAATTGAGTATGGTACCCCCTTAAAAGTCAATGAATCAAATTAACTTTTACAGATTAATATAAATTTTTCACAATTTTTACATACTCTCAGATTTATTGCTTAACCATGCAATCTTAAATTGAATATTGGATTCCTTTCATTTTGTGAACATAGCTGTTCCAGCAGGGCAAACTATAGATGTACAGAACTTTCAGACACACTCACACTACACTGCACTAAATGGGTCAAACCTTAAAACTTGAAAAGATAATTAATCCTGCTCCTACAATATAAAAGCCATCTGTCAGATTTAGCAGTTGCATTGGCCAATCAATGTTATCGACATTTACTTTCAGGTGATGATAGATATCTGCTTCAGTAATGCATCTCAGATATCTTATGTACTTTGGAGTTGAGTTTATCTTTCTGAAAGTACATATAATTTAATAAAAAAATGAAAATATGTAATTTTTCATTTTGGACAGTTCTAAAAAATACACAAGCAGTGTCTTAGCTAAATCTGGAAAATTGCGTAATTTCATTTTTTTTTATTATATTATACCTACTTACAGAAAGATAAAATCAGCTAAGAAATACAAGCGATAACTGAAATACATGATAGAAGCAGATTTCTATCATTCTTATATTCTTTTGGATTAAGTACTAAAACACATCACCTCAAAGTAAACATCGACAACACTTAATGATGAGTATACCAGCTAAATCTGACAGGTGGCTTTTATATTACAGGAGCGAGATTAATTCGTCTTTTCAAGTTGGAAATTTCAGCCTATTGAGTTTAAATATGTTTTCTCTTATGAAATCTGAGATTCCATGTAGTCTGAGTATGTCCAGAAGATCTATAGATTTATAAGCCTGCTTGTAATATGGTATTTAATTTTTTCTTTAAGAGAGTATGATTGAATAATAAATCTAGGTACCTATCATAATTATGAAAAGTTGACTATAACCTGTAAAAGTCAATTAATGTTCATTAATTATTCATTAACTACTACAATTTAACTAAATTTCACAAGTTAAAATAACTTTTTCACAATCTTTACATGCACTCAGATTTAATGCTCAACCATCCCCTCAAATTACCTATTTGATGCCTTGCATTTTGTAAACATAGCTGTTACAGCAGGCCTATAGATCTATACATCTTTCGGACAGACTCACACTACACTACATGACAAGGGCCAAAATTCGAAACTTGACAGGAAAATTCATCCGGCTCCTACAATATAAAAGCCACCTGTCAGATTTAGCAATTGCATTGGCCATTCAATGTTATCAATATTTACTTTCAGGTGATGTGTCGGTACTTAGCCCAAAGAATATAAGAATGATAGATATCTGCTTCAGTAATGCATCTCAGATATCTTATGTACTTTGGAGTTGAGTTTATATTTCTGAAAGTACATATAATTTAATAAAAAAAATGAAAATATGTTATTTTTCATTATTAACAGTTCTAAAAAATACATAAGCAGTGTCTTAGCTAAATCTGTTAAATTGCATAATTTAATTTCTTATTTATTAAATTATACCTACTTACAGAAAGATAAAATCAGCTAAGAAATACATGCGATACCTGAAATACATTATAGAAGCAGATTTCTATCATTCTTATATTCTTTTTGATTAAGTTCTAAAACATATCACCTCAAAGTAAACATCGACAACACTTAATGATGAGTATACCTGCAAAATCTGACAGGTAGCTTTTATATTACTGGAGTGGGATTAATTTGTCTTTTCAAGTTTTAAATTTCAGCCTAATTAGTTTAAATATGTTTTCTCTTATGAAATCTGAGGTTCCGTGTAGTGTGAGTCTGTCCGAAAGATCTATAGATTTATAGGCGTGCTTGTAATATGGTATTTAATTTTTTCTTTAAGAGAGTATGATTGAATAATAAATCTAGGCACCTGTCAGAATTATAAAAAGTTGACTATAACTTCTAAAAGTCAATTAATATTCATTAATTATTCATTAAATACTACAATTTAACTGAAGTTTACAAGTTCTAATAACTTTTTTACAATCTTTACATGCACTCAGGTCTAATGCTCAACAATGCTCTCAAATTACCTATTTGAGGCCTTGCATTTTGTAAATATTGCTGTTACAGCAGGCGTATGGATGTATAGATCTTACGGAACATGAAAAGAACCAAAACTCAAAACTTGACAAGAAAATCCATCCGGCTCCTACAATGTGAAAGCCACTTGTCAGATTTAGTAGTTGGATTAGCCATTCAATGTTATTGATATTTACTTTCAGGTGATGTGTCCGTACTTAATCCAAAGAATATAAGAATGATAGATATCCGCTTTTGTAATGCATCTCAAATATCTCATGTACTTTGGAGTTACATTTATCTTTTTGAAATTACATATAATTTAATAAAAAAATGAAAATTTGTAATATTTCATTATTAACAGTTCTAAAAAATACACAAGCAGTGTCTTAGCTAAATCTGGAAAATTGCATAATTTCATTTTTTTTAAATTTAATTATACCTGCTTACAGAAAGATAAAATCAGCTAAGAAATACATGCGATACCTGAAATACATTGTAGAAGCAGATTTCTATCATTCTTATATTCTTTTGGATTAAGTTCTAAAACACATCACCTCAAAGTAAACATCGACAACACTTAATGATGAATATACCTGCCAAATCTGACAGGTGGCTATTATATTACAGGAGTGGGATAAATTCGTCTTTTCAAGTTGTAAATTTCAGCCTATTTAGTTTAAATATGTTTTCTCTTACGAAATCTGCAGTTCCGTGTAGTGAAAAGTCTGTCCGAAAGATCTATAGATTTATAGGCGTGCTTGTAATAGGTATTTAATTTTTTCTTTAAGAGAGTATGATTGAAAATAAATCTAGGTATCTGTCAGAATTATGAAAAATTGACTATAACCTGTAAAAGTCAATGAATGTTCATTAATTATTCATTAACTACTACAATTTAACTGAATTTTACAGGTTAAAATAACTTTTTCACAATCTTTACATGCACTTAGATTTATTGCTTAACCATGCAATCTTAAATTGAATATTGGATTCCTTTCATTTTGTGAATATAGCTGTTCCAGCAGGGCAAACTATAGATGTACAGAACTTTCAGACACACTCACACTACACTGCACTAAATGAGCCATCACTTAAAACTTGAAAAGATAATTAATCCTGCTCCTACAATATAAAAGCCACCTATCAGATTTAGCAGGTGTGTTGGCCATTCAATGTTGTCGATATTTACTTTCAAGTGATGTGTCCGTACTTAATCCAAAGAATATAAAAATGATAGATATCGGCTTCAGTAATGCATCTCAGACATGTCATGTATGTTTGAGTTGCCTTTACCTTTCTGTAAGTAGATATAATTTAATAAAAGAATGAATATATGTATTTTTTCATTTTAACAGTTCTATAAAATATACACAAGCAGTGCCTCAACTAAATCTGAAAAATTGCATAATTCAATTTTTTTTTTTATGAAATTATACCTACTTACAAAAAGACATTGGCTTAAAAATATCTAGACTTAAAAATATACATATTCAGCTTAAAAATACATGCAATGCATGAAATGCATTATAGAAGCAGATTTCTATCATTCTTATACGCTTTTAAATTAAGTTCGAAAACACACTTATATACCGATCAACAACACAGGTGTACTTAATGATGAGTACACCTGTTAAATCTGACAGGTGGCCTCTTATAGTTGCTGCTTTTTCTGGAAGGAAAATGAAAACCCTGAAACAAAAAATGAAGCTATAGCAATGGTCGAAAGCAGTAAATTACTGAAATAATAATTATTCAAAGAAAAGACCACAAAGCGGTCACAGTGTATTAAAAGAAATACAGACTAGATCAGGTTCCATGGACAATCTGGAAGAAGATGAAGCTGTCAAGATGTGCATACCAGGACGCCCTTCACTCAAGGTTACCCACTGTGACGCCGTTGTTGAGTTTATCAAAATTGCAATTCCCAATTTGGTGCTATTTTCTCATAAGTCTCCTGCCTTATGATGGTCATGTTAATGCTCATTTTGATAATCTCATAACTTCCAATCGATACTGAAGTACCGTACTGGGAAAAAAATTTGGTTTAGTAAATAATGGTTGTTATTTTAGATATGAATACCCTGACTCGTGTAGAAAAAAAATGGAAAATCAAAAATTTTCTATGAACACGGTCTCCTTTGCCGGGAAAGGAAAACAATAATATAAATTTTTTGGATTCAATATGACAAGTAATTATATTAAATAAGAAATAACTAAAGAATTAGATTAATAATAATATGTTTTAAAACATTCTGCTTAGAATAAATTATTACACGGTCACCTATGGGTTGGTACCATAACCATAAACTATAATACCTCTACACATAACTGACTGCTAGCATCGATGGAAACGCAGCCGTCATCACAATAGTAAATACTATGATTTCTAATTTCTTTTTTCAGCGTTTCTCAATTGATTTTTTACTTTCTGCACTCTAAAGTAGATTTGAAAGTAAAGATTTTGTATATCATATTTAATAAAGTATATTCATTTAATAAGTTTTTGAAAGTGTTTAATACAAGTAGTGTACAATAAATGTTTTGTCGAAGTTTCAAATTAGCTTGCCAATGAGACAATATTGTCAAGCACACTCTCTATGAATAGAAATATATTTATTTCAAGATTCAGTTTAATTTATAATCATCAAATCTACAGTTACCTACCTTTATAGGGTATAAGTTGGTTCAGACATATGAGGTACGTCTTGAACTTAACTATGTACTGTACTTTGGTTGAAATAAATAAATAAATTAATTTTTGAATGACTTACTTTTCTGTCAATTCCTCAAAGGTCTTCTTTATAGTAATATAATCCATCATCAAGATCCTGTGTCATTTTTACTTCTGTAGTCCAATCACCAATGCGATCATGTCCTTCTTGTTTTGTAATTTTTAAAAAAACAGGCTGTGTAACCATGAGCATAATTTATCACCTTGTGATTGATCTTCTAATGGTCCTTGGGGAGCTTTCATCATGGTTAACTGCGTGTTCTTCTTGCACTTTTAAACTTTACCTCGTGGTACTTGAGGTTACAGATAGATACTCCACAAATCTTTGCATAATTCTTCAACTGTAACTTTTTAATATGCTGCAGAGAAACAACAACTGTACGAACTCTGATAGGAATGCAGGAGCTACGGATCCATGACTTACGAGGTCATTTGACAAGTACCTAGCCTCACCGCCAGATGGTGCCACTATCGCACCAGAAATACACTACAGTGCAGTATCTTTCTGTAAACGGTTACAGACGAAATTTCAGCCGGATCGGAGTTGTAGTTTATTTTTGAGAGCGTGTGAAAGCAAATGTGTCCGTTGATTTTTGAAAAAATGGAGAAAGAACAATATCGGTCGGTGATTCGATTCTTGTTTTTGGAAGGGAAATCGCGCAGTGAAATTAAAGAACGCTTGGATGCAGTGTATGGGGATGCTTCTCCTTCGATGGCGACCGTTAAATTTTGTTATAACGAGTTTCAACGTGGTCGTACGTCGGTTTTTGATGATCCACGCCCAGGTGCTCCGAAAACAGCCACTACGGAGGAGAACGTGACAAAAATACACGATATCGTTTTGTCAGACCGCCGATTAAAGGTGCACGAGATAGCTGCGATAGTAGGCATCTCAGAAGAACGCGTGTGGCATATCCTACATGAGATTTTAGGCATGAGGAAGCTGTCAGCAAGGTGGGTGCCGCGTTTGCTGACTGCAGACAACAAGCGCATCCGTGTGACCAGTTCAGAGCAGTGTTTGGAGCTGTTTAATCGCAATCCAAAAGAGTTTTTGCGTCGTTACGTGACCGTCGACGAAACATGGATTCACTACTACACTCCAGAGACCAAGGAGCAGTCAAAACAGTGGACCTTACCCGGTGAACCTGCTCCGAAGAAGGCGAAGACGGTCCCGTCGGCCGGAAAGGTGATGGCCACTGTTTTCTGGGATTCTCAAGGTGTGATTTTTATTGACTATCTGGAGAAGGGCAAAACGGTCACAGGACAGTACTACGCCGAACTATTGAGCCGATTTGACGCCGTGTTAGAAGAAAAACGGCCCCATTTGTCTAAAAAGAAAGTGCTTTTCCACCACGATAATGCACCGGCTCACACTTCTGCACTCGCCACGGCTAAATTGGTCGAATTACGCTACGAACTGCTGCACCATCCACCGTATTCTCCAGATTTGGCTCTGTGCGACTTTTTTTTGTTTCCGAACCTAAAAAATTCGCTCGCCGGGAAGAGATTCCACTCCAATAACGAAATAATCGCCGCCACGGAGGCCTATTTTGCAAACCAAGAGAAAACATTTTTTTCAACGGGGTTAAAAAAATTGGAACACCGCTGGACCAAGTGTATTCAACTAAAAGGAGACTACATTGAAAAATAAATTTTAGTTTTTGTAAAATTTTGGTGTTTTCATTTGTAGGCTAGGTACTTATCAAATGACCCTCGTATTTACAAGTTACTTACATGTGCATGCCTCCATTCAGCAAAATGACATTGAAAAGCTTTTAGACCGTTGTATATGAAATTACCACCGATTTCACAGCAGGGTTTTCCACCCCATTTAAGGGGCAAATTCTTAAGATTACAGGGCACCTCATTGTAATCATTTTCCTTAGATTCACTTGCACTTGCCACAGAATCAGAATCTCCACGTTCGCCTTCAGTTCTAGCTTGCTTCCTCTGTACATTTTCTTTTGTGGCTACTCTCTGATTAGATACTATTTTATCAATCTTGCTACTTCCTTTTGCTTTTCTACATTCTTACCCCTGTCTGGTTTCCTTTGATTCTTCTTTGCCAATAAAATAGGATCAAGTGTAGCCTCTCTCTTTGTGCTAAATAATCTTTGATCTTTTTCTTCCAAAGTATCACTGCATTTCAATCTATCCCAAAATGAGAAAGCACACAAATCTAAGTGAGCTCCAACATTGATTAAAGCACTGCCTGTTTCTTTAGGCCAACCGGGAAAGGTTCTGGTTTCTAGACCGCTGCTCTCCATAAACTGATCAAGCAGCATTTTCAGCCGATACTCCGAGTTTATGGTTTCCCGATGGCTCGGTTTTTTGTGCAACTTCTCTTTGACCATCGCGTCAGTGAGACGTTTGCGCTCCTCGTGTAGCCGGCGCTCTGTTCCAGGAGGGTCTTCATCGTGGATCGTTGGCAGGACGACCGGGTGTTGACGCACTCAGTTATTTACGTTTGGGGTTAGGATATATGGCAGTGCGTGATGCGATGTACCTATCTCGACGACGCGTGCGCAGCTGTGCTGCAGCCTGCAGCGTATGCGCTTGGACGTACACGCACACGGGCAAAGGCTAACAGTGTCGCCGCCATTGTGACTCTTTTTCAATGCTATACATTAACTATATGGTATAACAATCTATTTTTTTTTTGCGAATTACGTAAAATGATGAGAACTCTCTTCTAAGTTTCGGCATATTATACCTCTGTGCAAAGTTTCAAATCAGAATATTCACTAGTTTTTGCTTAAACTTTGAACAAAATTTCGAGATGATGCCTAGCGCAAATCTCATATTTCGTTCAAAGTTTTTGCAAAAACTAATGCATCTTTTCACTTGAAACTCTGCCGCAATGAAAGACTATAAAAAATACAGAAGAGAGTTCTCTTTATTTTACATAATTCGGTCTATCTTTTTTGTTATTAAGTAAAAACCAACCGTATGGACTCGGTCGGTAAAAGTTGAGTATCGCACCCCCTTAATGATACATGAAATATCACAAATGCGCTACAGGAGTTGCTTTTGTTAATTCTCAAGCTCCTGTGGATTAGATACTAAACTATGTTACCTTAAAGTAAGTATTATATGTAATGTATATATCGAATTTGTCTGCTAGATCTGACAGGTGGATTTTAGTATGATTTTCCTCTGTACAAACCTAGAATCCAGTAATGTGAGCGTGCCTGTCCTATTTATTATATTCATATTTAATATTTACTTTAAAGAGACATGTTTGAGTATCCCATTTCTGAAAATGTGTTGTTACTTAACTATGCCCGTTTAAAGTACTGATTAAATGCAATGGTTAAAGCAAACACACCAATCTGATAGATACACTTTTACTATACTGAATTTTAGACTTAAATCTTAAAAAAAAATGAAATCCAGCTTTCAGATTTAGCAGACATGTTCAAAACATGCATTGCTTAAAACTAATTTTTTGTTGGAAGTTAACGTCATAAAAGCTTATTGTTGTACCAACATGAAATTCTCAGCGCATTACTCAATTCTTTTCTATTTGGTTGAATTAATTAGATTTATAGGAAAGAAATTTTTATTGCTGTTATTGTACACTGATATTGCTTTTCTATTTCTTATTATGCAATAAAACCGACATATGGAGGTTATGGGAATGGGTTTTGATAATTTTTACATGATCTCACAGAATCTTTACTGAACCACACCCTCTTAAAGTAAATATGAAACGCAATACATACCCCAAACATGCTTGCTAGATCTGGCAGATACACTGTTTCTATACTGTATTATAGGTTTGTACAGAAGAAAATCATGCTGCTCCTACAAGCCATCTCTAAGGCCAAGCAATCATTGGAGCGTCCGCCAGAAACCAGCCAGTGGGCGCGCGCGACGCATTTTTCGTGCAAAACAGGCTCTGTTCAACTCGCTCGTAATCGTATTCTGAGTCTCTCAAAAGATTTTTTCCTGCTCTTTCCAATGTTGCTATTGTTTTTAATCCGAAACTCTTTCTTCTGGTTGAAAATTCGAGTTGAAAGTTCAGTCATTTTTCTCAAAGTATATCATGTCTTTTTTCAAAATGCATATCACCATTCGAAAGTACAAGTCTTAAACTACAAAACCCTAAATTTTCAAATTCGAGAAATGAAGGGCTCAAAAGTAACCAGATAAAAAGACAGCGGCGAGTGGCCGCGCGAGCTCGTAATCGTATTTTCAATCTCTCAGAAAAAAACAACAGACATATCAATAGATTTTTTCCTGCTCCTTCCAATGGTGATATTCGTTTTACTATCAATCACTTTCTTCTCGTCGGAAATTCGACTTCAGAACCATTTTTCTTAAAGTATAATATGTTGTTCTTCAAAATGCATAGCACTATTCGAAAGTACAAGTTATAAGCTACAAAACTCTAAATTTTCAAGTTGAAGAACGTAGAGATTAAAAGTAATAAGATTAAAAAGACAGTGGCGAGCAGCCGCGTGAAGTCTGTTCTACGCTTGGACGCGTCTCTGTATGCGAATATCTCTATTACACTTTAATCGTTGCACTTATCACGTGTTATCATTTCTCACACTAGAGGAACTGAGACCACAGAATCGTTCCCAATACTTAAAAATCTCCTTGGTAGGTATTTATCACCCACTGAAAATATTTTCTTCCTCAATATTTATTATTTTCATCATAAAAAAAAATTTTAAATGTCAACGATTTTCAATCGCTGTGAAGCAAAGCATTCACCTAAATTGAGGTTTGTTTCTTGAAAAAATGAAAGCTCGTTTTCCGAACTTAAAAGATAAAGATAAAATACGTGATTCTTGTCGATTAAAATTTGATCCGAAAATTGAGGAAGAAAATGTAGTGTCAATGGAAGAATCTAGAGAAATTATTTCTAATTATTACTTTTGAGTTCTACGTCTCTTCAACTTGAGAATTTAGGGTTTTGTAGCTTATAACTTGTACTTTCGAATGGTGCTATGCATTTTGAAGAATAACATGTTGTACTTTAAGAAAAATGGTTCTGAACGTTCCACTCGAATTTCCGAGCAGAAGAAAGTATTTGGTAGTAAATCGAATACCATCATTGGAAAGAGCAGGAAAAACTCTATCGATATATGTCTTTTGTCTTTTTCTGAGAGACTCAGAATATGATTACGAGCGAGTTGAACAGAGCATGTTTTGCACGAAAAATGCATCGCACATGCCCGCTGGCTGCTTTCTGGATTACGCTCCCCCATATTCATTTAATTCAATGCATTTAATACTTACTTTAAGCTGACATGGCTTAGTATCCGATGTATTATAGTATAAGAATTAAGAACTGCTAGATATAATAATGTAGTTTTTGAGTTTTAGTTGCACAAGCCATGCCACTTATACAAAAATCGGAATAAAAATTTCTCTTCTACAAAGCCAACTGACATACAAAAATAAAAAAACTGATATTACCACACTGGGAATTTCACATTGTTATTGTATAACAATTAGGTTTCGGCAAAAAATTACTTTTATTAAACGTAAAAATAATCGACAACAAAAAACAATCCATATCATTAAAAATTCTACTGATGTTAATCTTTGAACAAAAACTTTAAAAGATAATAAAAGACACCTGTCAAATTTAGCAGACTTTATGGCTTTTATCATGCATTGCTTTTATATCGATAGAATCAGATTTAAACTCACCATGATAATTTGGCCGTCAAATATTATCTGTTGGTCCGTATGTTGCTAATATAAGATAAGACGTTCTCTGCTTCTACTAGAGATTCTGTGTGCCAAAACTTCTTCTTAACCGCCTGAAGAGGGATTTATGCTTGCAACTATCAGAGCGGTTTGCACCAGGTTGTCTTATTATATCATGGGTTATTGCCCCTTTATTCTGTCCTTATGTTATCACTATTATTTCAATGGCATCATTTATCAGTAATTTACTTATTTGCGACATATATAAAAGGCTGCTAGCATGAGTATAAACACAGCAAACTACATATCTACAGGAGCTCAGATTACCAGTTGGAAAATGTCAAAGTACTCAAGCACTGATAAAGCTGAAGGTATATTCCACTCGAGAAAAGAAAAGACACGCACTGGTGTCAGGATCGTTATAGGCATATAAATAAGTCCTCTACTGCTGTGCTACTTCCATTTATAGCAGTTGCAGAAGCGATGGCATAGCTGGAGGCTCCTGGGCTGATGCTCTGCTTCGTTTTGGTGACATGTATTGGTGGTGCCTTATTTCACAGTATTCATCTGGAGTTGGTTTTTGATCACATCTTGACTTTAATTGAAGCTCGTCCTTCATAAACATTTAATCTGATCAATAATTTCTTAGTGACAAACTATTCTGATTCACTAACAAGTACGTATTGGTTGGTTTTATTTTAGTAGTACAAAAAATATCAGAGATGTGCTACAGGAGTTGCTATTGTTAATTCTATGCTCCTGTGGATGAGATATTAAGGCGGTCTTACACCTATAGTTTCTGGTCAAAATTACCTAAAAAAATGATAAAAATTATTATTATAGTAAAATAATTAAAATATATTGTAAATATAATTTATTTTGAATAAAATGAGCCAAGGCAGAGGTCCTTAAACTCATTTTATCCTCAGTTATAGCATTTTCAAGAAAAAAAGTTTGTCGTAACTTTTCTCTGAGACCGCATGATGGATTTTCATGGGAAAAAGTGCAAATTGTTCCTAATTTATGTAGTTATGGGTGTAAAAGTTGCAATTTTAAGGTTTTTGCGTATAAATATTTTTTTCATGGCAAAAACTGATTTTTTGCATTTTTCTGAATTTTTAGGGTTTTTGCCATGAAAAAAATACTTATACATGAAAACCTTAAAATTGCAACTCTTACGCCCATAACTACATAAATTAGGAACAATTTGCACTTTGTCTCGTGAAAATTCAGCGACCGGTCTCAGAGAAAAGTTACGACAAACTTTAAAAAATGACAATTTTGAGAAATAAGCCTGCAAAGAAAAATACAATAAAACTCCAAAAATAATCAGCCATTTAATCCCCATTCTTTTCCTTCTTGAAACTCACTTTCCTGTATATCTGTTATCTGTTCTCCCACATAAAATGGTTAAAACAGAAGTTCTGGCACCTTGCATGCATCCATTCCATTAAAAGTTACTGCTAAATCTGTTCTTTTGTACTTTTGATTCATCCACTGTTGAATCACTTTTTAACACACTATACTGAGTTAGATTATTATTCATAATACTAAGATAAATGTAGAATATGCGCCAGGGCTTATGAAATACGAAATCCCAATAATCCAAATCGAAATTTAAGAAGCCATCACTGTCTTAGAGAAAAGTACATAAGTACATAAAAGCCGATAGCCCATTTTTTCAATGATCACACATATTAAATATTAACTATATCTTGAATTTAAGCCTGTATTCTTGTGAGCAGGCTTGTTGCTTTTATGTGTATAGGTAGGTACACCTTGACACTTATTGCGAATCACAAATCTTTTGAATTGAATTATATATCCTAGTGAGTTAGACTTAATATGTAACTTTCATCTTTCTTAGAAAAAAGATGTATTTATTTTTATGCGATAAAAATTTTTACTGCCTCTTCTTTAAAATACTGAATTCAATCTTGCCAATGCACATGTTTTTCACTATTAATTTTCATACAGCATTCCCATCTTGAACAGAAACTACTTTCCAAATTTAAACAAAATTGTCACTGCACGCTTGTATTATAATTACACTTACACTTTTCAGACATATATCTTCATATACACAATACATTAAATTTTTAGTCCAAAATTCACTTATGAATACAAATAATCAAGCACTAAGAAAAAAATTTTTCTCTATCTGAAAGCAAAAACTCTGCAAAACAAACGGTTGAAATAACATGGTCATGTATCTTGGCTTATTTGAGATTTTGAGCTGTCTGCTGTGCAACTGTGTTGACACTATGGTATTATAGTTTTATAAGTATATACGTGTACAAAAGGGAGTATTAATGTAGTAATTTGCTGTCAAATTTCGTTGACGGAATGGTCACTTTACTAGAACAGAAGGGCAAAATTGTCACAACTCAAAAGACGATTCCACTAGATTTCAAATTCCAGAATATGATTTATATTATTTTTATAATAAATTCCGTATTTAAATTTAGCTCTTTTAACCATATCATTTTTAAATTTTTTAATTTTTTATCCAAACTAGTTTTTTTAGGTTCAGAATAACAAATATAATTAAAAAATTCAATAAAAAAAAGTTGATTTTTTAAAAATTTTTGGTGTAAGACCACCTTAAACTGTTAGCTTTCTCAATAGCGTAAATATCCTGTTGTTTTGTCTCGTGGCCTCTTGATGTCTGGCCTTCTAATGTCACTGTTTATTCACTGGCATCACTTGACTATTTTGCTGTTACAGGACATCGACTTTGCAATATTTGCGTTGCCGAGACTAGAGCATTTGATGATTTAGCGGTCGTGAAGATCGTCTGACTGACGTTGAGTTTTCAAAGCCACTAGTAGAGATAATGTCTGTGTCGTATTCTTACTCGGCATCAGCTTCTCTGCTTCATCAATTTTTTCATTTGCTTACTCATGTTCTCAACGATGTCTGGTTTCCTGAAGGAGAGGATCACGACCTCAGTAGACAGCTTGACATTATCCCGCGGAGGTATCGGACGCATTTGACAGCCCCGGAGTCGTCGAGACCGCTCGCTGTGTGCATGCTGTCACCTGTCAGCTATGTCGACGGCAGGTCCGACAGTGTGAATCTGACACGATGCTACAGCTACACATTACTCATATGATATAATAATCTTTTTTTTTTTGCAAACTATGCAAAACGAAGATTTCACTGCCCTGAGCTTTATAATGATCTACACTCCTGCCAAGATTCAAGTCGTAATATCTATTAGTTTTTGTGTAAACTTTGACAAAAAATTTGACTTTCACTGAACACTACTTCGAAATTTTTGTCAAAGTTTACGCAAAAACTAATAAATATTTTGACTTGAAACTTGGCAGAATGGTAGATCATTATATAACTTTGGGCAATCAACTCTTCGTTTTGCATAATTCGATTTATTTCTTTTATTATAAAGTAAAAACCACGGAACCTACTCGGTCGGTAAAAATTGAGTATAGCATCACCTTAAGAGTGAATGATTGAGTCATAAATCTGGTAATGGATATACCATATCATTATTCATTAACTACTACAATAAAACTGACTTTTAGAGGTTATATTATTATTTATTACTTAACCATTCCCTCTTAAAGTAAAAATTAAATGCCTTGCATATTGCAAACATGCGTGCTATAGCAGGTCTATAGATCTAGAGATTGTTCGGATATACTCATACTATACTGGATTTCAGGTTTCCACAGAGCAAAATTATTAAAACTTTAAAAGAATATTTATGCTGCTTTTAGAATATAGAAGTCACCTGTCAAATTTAGCAGACATTCGTAATGCACTGTAGTTAATGTTTACTTTACAGTGCATTGCCTTTATACTGTTAAAAACCGATTAAATACTCACCATAATTTAACTGTTAAATATTATCTCCTGGCCAACACTCATATGAAAATTACGAATTTCAAGTGATGTTCTCTGCTTCTGCTGTAGCTTTTCTATGCAAAAACTTTTTCAACTTTAATGATTGAAGAATAACTTCACAAGTGGCCGGGCAGTCTGCACCAGATTGTCTTTTACGTCATAGGTCGTGGCCTCTTATTGCCTGGCCTCATTTGCTGTAGATTATTATATTTTAAAGCATTAACTTTGATTAAGTTTAAACAATCCTAATGTCTTAAAAGAAAATATTCTTTGTGAAAATATAGTATATCTAATTGATTTAAGGGGAGCACATTATGAAAAGTACAAAAGTACGAACAACTTGGCTCTCAATCAATCAAATGATCATACATCACACTGAGACTTGTTATAAGTGCCAATATTATTTTATTTGTTGAACTGAGAATTTCAAGCGACGTTCTCTGCTTCTGCTGTAGCGTATGTGTGTGAAAACTCCTTTAACTTAACTGACTGTAGGATGACTTGTATTTTACAACTGCCGGGGACAGTCTGCAGCAGATTGTCTTGTTATGTCATGGATCGTGGCCTCTTGTGTTTCGCTTCATCATGTTGCTACTCATTTACTGGCACCATTCGACTACTGCTATACTGCTGCTGCTGCCGCTGTTGAAGGACATCAACTTCTGGAGATTTTCGCTACCGAGACTGTAGCATTTGACAACTTATCAACCATGAAGGCTATCTCACTGACATGGAGTTTTTTGGAGTTATTCATACTCGGCATCGGCTTCTCTGCTTGATGGCTGTACCCCGACGAGTGATGCGAGCGCGAATCTGCTTTTATCAATTTCCTCACTCCTTCAATTTCCACCTCATCCCTCACCTGCTCGAAGATGTCTGGTGTCCTGGAGGAGAGGATGGCGACCTCGACGGTAGGTCAACGTACTTGGGACAATGCTTGGCATTTTCCTGCAGAGGCATCTGAGAGTGCTTCTGATGCCTCAGATCATTGAGATGGCCATAGTGCGACTTATGTACATTATTTGAGTTTTTCAGATTCATGGGTCGTTTCCGAGTCTTGCGATGCACCAGACTCAAGTGTGTTCTCCTCATAGTGGCCAAAGCTGTAGCTGCATCTACTTGAGAATCTTTTCCTGTCCCTATATTTGGGTCTCGAAACTGAATGCTTCTGCTTTCGGCGATAGCCTCTGGAGCATCATCCAGAAGGGTTAGGTTAGGTGTGTGATATGTACTGCTGGTGGCCGTCGAAAAGGAAGACAGGCAGCTTTTCCTTGCTCCAACTCACGATTCACAACGTTCCTTCTCGGGGTACTCTCAGTAAACAATCGACGTACGACCCCCTTTTCCTCCCGCATTCGCGGCGTCGCCGCGTCGCCGAATCGTCCGTACACGAAAACTGAGGCTCCAGGAGAGCTAGAGAAACAAAGTGAGGGGTCATGTAACACGTTTACGTAGTACAAACGAAAGCGCTGGGAGACAGCCGGTATGGTAATAATCCCTGAATGATCACTACTATATTAATAAAAAAATCACAAATTATACTTTCTGTTGAATTTTGATAAAAGAAGGTTGGCCCGCCCTCAGACATCGGTTCAAGATTAACCTCATCAAATTTTAGATAAATCTGATGGATATTCTAGCCTGTAGATTTGTTTGAAATTTTTAAACCAGTATAAGTCATACAGAATTGTGAGATATGAACTATAAATTTGATATAATAATCTTATATAATAATAATAATAATAATAATAATAATAATAAATAATAAGAATATCTTGATATAATAATAGCATTATCGAGGGCGGGATAACCTTCTTTTCCCGAACTAATTGCAATGATTTTTTTTTATCACTGTTTTACTACAGTATTACCGACATGTCGGTAACATAGAGATTTTTAATTCAACTCCACATCGCCTTATGCTAGCACCGCAAATCTGTAATTTTTAAATGGCTCAACATTCTTTTTATGGGACAGGTTGCATAATTTGTTGCTAATTTGTTGCTTCAAGATAGGCTAGATCCCGAATCTCGAAAAACGAAATGGTGCCTGTGGGCGCTACCTAGCCAACCCTCGGCTTAAGTAATTTTCTTAAATCACGAATAATACAACAAACAACTATTCGATATTTGGTTGCTAATTTGTTGCCAATTATTTACATAAATCCTGATTTTATTGCTCAAGCCATTTTCCAGATATCGTGGCGGTGCTACTTTAAAACTTGAGCTAGCACCGCCACAGCTGTAACTTTTGAACGACGAATCATTTTTTTGACGTGAAAAGCTACATAATTTGTTGCTAATTTGTTGCTTCAAGATAGGCTAGGTTCCGAAACTCGAAAAACAAAATGGCGCCTATGGGCGTTACCTAGCCATTTCCCGGATTACATAACTTCTTAAAATGACGAACAGGGAAACAAACAAATATCGGATATTTTGTGGCTAATTTGTTGCTAATATTTTATACTAAGCTCAAATTTGTTGCTCCATCCATTTTCGAGATTTCCTTGCGGTACTACCTTAAAACTTAAGGTGGTTATCGTGCTATATTAAGGTGGTTCACTTCAATTTTTATACAATAATTTATTAAAATATAATAATATAATTGCACGTGTATATGAAAGGAGAATACTTTCCAAACTGAAGAAAAGCATTATAATAAAAAATTATTAATCAAACACGTAGGTATTCATTTAGTAAAAAGGTGTTCATTAAGTAAAAAGTTACTTTCACTTTTTACCAACTTTATATTTTTGATTCGATTTTTATGTTTTACATGTCATTTCGTTCCTTAAACATTTGGCTACGACCTATTTAGGCTTATAGTATAAATTACTACATACCTAGTAAATGAAAATATTTACAATATAAGAACACAAATCACGACGATTACTGTGTACAATTGCATGTTGCTTCGTATATATTAATTACTTCATAATATAAGCTTTGATGCGTCGTAGAGAAATGTTTAAGTAGCAAAACGAGACGTTAAATATTCAAATCAAATACAAAATAAACAATTGGTACCAATCGAAAATGACTTTTTTCCCCATTCAGAAAAGATTCGCCTTTCATATAAGTGTGTACTTACATTATTATATGAGGCGTTTCACATCAACTGCCCCAACGCCGCGCGCGAGCGCCAAATCATGGTATTTCTAACTCATGTTTATGATACTAAAATGTAATTAAAAAAATTGTTTCATAAGCGTTTCCGACGTATTTTTTCTTCAGCTTTCCAATGGTGTAGGCAGTTTTTCTGATATTTTCCATTTTCACCTTCAAAAAGTACCAAACGTCTTATATCTCAAAAAGTGTATTTTTAATATTTTTTTTGACCATTAGATCGAAACCTGAGCATTTTTTACATAGGAAATGATTTTTTCATAGTAAAAATTCATAGTAAAAAAAGTCTATTATTTGACTGATGGAGCAGGTCAGCGTTTTAAAAATAAATCTAATTTTCTAAATCTTCTTTTTCATGGGAAAGATTTTGGTGTTCCAGCTGAGTGGCATTTTTATGCCACGGCGCATGGCAAAGGTGCATGCAATGGTATAGGCGCCAACCTAAGAAGAGGTGCAAAACGAGCGAGTCTACAAGTTTCTTCTAATAATCATATTTTAACGCCAGCAAAGTTTTATAAATGGGCTAAAGATTATTGCAAAGATACCAAAGTTTTTTATAGCAGTAAAGAATCATATGAATATACTGTCTTGAAACTAAAACCAAGACTGGATAAGGCTAAATGCATACCAGGCACATTAAAATACCATGCTATTATTCCAATTAATGAACGTACATTGAAGCTCAAAAAAAAACTCTTTAAGTTCTGAATAACAAATCTTCCCGAGAAGAACTGTTAGGAAAAACAAAGAAAAATGATCTGCACTGAGAAAAAAGCGTTAGTATAGTTACTATATTGCTGTTAGCTATGAGACTCTGTTTTTTTTTTTTTTTAAATCCAATAAATAGTACATTTCGATACTAGTGCGAGGATTTGATTTTCCCCTCGTGTGACTGTTTGCACCCGAGCGAAGCGCGGGTGAAAAGGTCACACGAGGAGAAAATCAACTTCTCACACAAGTGTCGAACCGTATTTTTTGACACGACGTGCGAGAAGTGAGATTTTTGCACGCATCGTTTTACGCAGCGTGCGAGAAATCGAACTTCTCGCACGGAGTTGCAAAAATATTATTCTTACATTACAAAGAATTCGAAAGAACAGGTAACGATTATGAAAGTTTATTGTTAGCGAGGCAGGCCTAGTTTACGCGACGTCCCGCGCGCAGGAGAGCCGTTGCGCTACTCTTTCACGTTCTATTTCTCGAAGAAAACAAATTATGAAAAAAATCATTTTCTATGTAAAAAATGCTCAGGTTTTGATCTAAATCGTCAAAAATAGTACATTTCGATACTAGTGCGAGGATTTGATTTTCCCCTCGTGTGACTGTTTGCACCCGAGCGAAGCGCGGGTGAAAAGGTCACACGAGGAGAAAATCAACTTCTCACACAAGTGTCGAACCGTATTTTTTGACACGACGTGCGAGAAGTGAGATTTTTGCACGCATCGTTTAACGCAGCGTGCGAGAAATCGAACTTCTCGCACGGAGTTTCAAAAAAATATTAAAAATACACTATTTGAGATATAAGACGTTTTGTATTTTTTGAAGGTAAAATGGAAAATGTCGAAAAAACTGCCTACATCATTGGAGGGCTGAGGAAAAAGTACGTCGGAGACGCTTATAAAACAATTTTTTTAGTTACATTTTAGTATCATAAACATGAGTTAGATATAGCATGATTTGGCGCTCGCACGCGGCGCTGGGGCAGTTGACGTGAAACGCCTCATATTTAAATTGAATATCCACCTTAACCTAATGCCGGCTGGAACAGAAAGTCCGCATTAATTTCAATGCTATGAATTTTTATTAAAACGTATCAAAATTTGTATATAATGTATGTTACTAGGATTTTTGAGGCCGCTTTACTAGGTTTTTTTACTAGGTTTCTTCTTCTAAGTATTGGTTTTTAGCGGTTCTTATTAAATGCACTTCTTATCATCAAATTTCTCTTTAAATGATGGATTCTAGCTAAAAAGAAGTGTTGAATATTACTAAAAAGTACTTCAATGGTGTCCTAGAGACTTATACTTAAAATATGTAGTTCCGAATTTGTTTGCCAACTAATTATTATAATATGACGGACATACACTAGTATTGTCATATAGATATTGACGGATCCTTAGGAAGACGATCAAACAACTCGATGTAAGTGCATTTTTATAAAAAATTGAGCAGAATTAAGGAAGGTCTATACCCCTAAAACGGCCTTCAAGAAAAATATTCATGTCTTAATTTCGTAAAATATGGTAACGATAGTACGAATCTAATATAAAAGTGTATACTTTAAGTAAGTAAGAAAGAATATTTTCAGCTTATTTGTGATATATAAAATTTTTTTATTTTTAATTCGATTTTAACAACTCAAAGCTTATGTATTTATTAAACATTTATCTACAAATTCACCACATCAAAAATTCAAAAATTGATGTATTTGAAAAGAAAATTAATTATTAATTAGCTAATTATAAAATTACAAAAAAACAATTAGCTTTACTCTGCGTACAGAAATTATTGTTTAATTTTGACATGGTGAATTTTTTGATAAATAGTTAAAAAATAAAATAAGCTTTGAATTATTAAAATCGAATTAAAAATAAAAAAGTTTTATATTTTCAAGTGAAATTTTGTTTAGCTGCCATTATCTACGATTTAGATATCACAAATAAGTTGAAAGTATTTTTTCCTTCTCTCTCAAAGTATATTTTTTTGTATTATATTCGTACTATCATTAACATATTGTACAAAATTAAGATATGAATATTTTTCTTGAAGTCCTTTGTAGGGATAGAGACCCTCCTTAAAGTTGTTCTGTTGATCGCGTTCTTCGACGTGGTGGACTCCAAATTTGGACCCAATGTACTTTTTGAACCGTATCAGACCCAAAAACTAGATCGTGCCCAAATTTGGGGAATATCTATGATCCAGCAATACCTGTGACGATACCAGTGTATGGCCGCCATATTGTAATAATTAGTTTGCACACCTATTCGGAACCACTTATATTTTAAGTATAAGTCTCTGGGACACAATTAAAATATTTTTTAATAATAATCAACACTTCTTTTTAGCTGAAATCCTTGTTTTAAAAAATAAAGATTTGACGGAAAAAGGTGCATTTTTCAGAAAAAATAGTTAAAAATCAATACTAATAATCATTTTTCGCGACTTGGGCAACGCATTTGAAAATAGTGACTTTAAAAAGCCTAGCAACGTACTTTATATCAAAATTTTGAGCGTTTTCATAAAAATTCATAGCATTGAATCAATGCATAATTTCTGTCCCAACCGGCATTAATGGGTTAATATAACCCCCTTAAGCACCGTCATAGCGCTAAATTTTGAGCCACAAGATATTTTTCGATAGGACAGCCGGATTAAGCTGTTGCTAATTGGTCGGTTTAAGTAGCTAGGGCATTCCAGATCTAAGCAGAAGAGAAGAGGCATGCAGACGGTAGCCAAAGTACATTTATACCACTCTAACCTCAAAATCACAACTTTGGTATGATTTTTCGGCTCTCGTGGTATAAAATGCCGTTCGAAACGAGTGCGGAAGTTGATTATTTACTTCGTGTGACTTTTCGCACTCTCTTCGCTCGTGCGAAAAACGTCACACGAAGTAAATCATCACCTTCCGCACCAGTGTCGAAATGTACTATTAAAGAATATAACATTCAAAATCAAAGTAGGCGGGGGAAACGTGATTATGGCAGAATACAGGAGGCACACAGACAGGCAGCCATAGCATATTTAACAGGTTCAGTGCTAAACCCATTATGATCATATTTCATACAATTTTATATATTTAGTTAAATTTAATTGAAATTCGAAACATTTCATTAAAATTTGGTTATTTTCTATTATGTGAAACCATAAGGTTTTCAAAAATATTCGTATTGAATTAGTTGAGTTTAATTTTAATTTTATAAGGATTCTCAATGTCAATGGATTCGTAAAACCTTGTGGTACAAATATATACAAGCGGAAGAGAAGAAAAGCGGCACGCATACGAACAGTTAGAGGAAGAAGATAGCTATAAAAAAGGCCTAAAATCACAGTAGTCAGGGTATACTAAATCTGTCCCGTCAAAAAATGTTTCGTCGTTGAAAAGTTACAGCTGTGGTGGTGCTAGCTTAAGTCTTCAGGTAGCACCGCCAGGATATCTCGGAAACGCCTCGAGCAACAAATTTGGGCTTAGCGTAAAAAATTAGCAACAAATTTGGGCTTACCGTAAAATATTAGCAACAAATTAGCAATAGAATATCCGATAGTTGTTTGTTGAATTATTTGTGATTTAAAGAAATTACGTAATCCGGAGAATGATTATGTTCCGCCAATAGGCGCCATTTTGTTTTTCGAGATTCGGGACGTAGCCTATCTTGAATCAACAAATTAGCAACAAATTATGCCACCTGCTAATCAAAAAATGTTTAGCCGTTTAAAAGTTACAGCTGTGACGGTGCTAGCTCAAGTTTTAAAGTAGCATCGTCACGATATCTGAAAAATGGATTGAGCAACAAAATCTGGATTGGCGTAAATAATTAGCAACAAATTAGCAACTAAATATCCAATAGTTGTTTGTTGAATTATTCGTGATTTAAAAAAAATACGTAAGCCGAGGGATGGCCTGGTAACACCTATAGGCGTCATTTTGGAACAAATTAGTAACAAATTATGGTACAGTTTTCATAGTTGCGGTCGTTAGTGGCGGTGCTAGCTTAATAGACATGCGAAACTTACTCTAATTATACACTGCCTGAAAACTTCCATATATATATATATATATACTAGGGGGCTCCGCCCCCTGCTCGCTCCGCTCGCCAACCCCCATTTTTAGCGTGAATTGATAAAAAAAATACAGTAAAATTTAATACAACTGGAAACTCAATTTTGTTCTTTAAATCGAGAAATACTACGATGTTTTTCTCTATTTAGAAAAAATTCTTTTCTAAATTTGCGTGCCTATATTGTAGATCGATTCTCTGAGCATTTTAAGTGCCGGTTTTTCACCATGACCTCGTATACATATGTCTACAGTACATATACATTTACTGTTTTACTTATGTGTGCAAAAAATTTATAAAAACGGTGGCGCTGTTTATTACGCCTAATAGTGTAAGGTCATGCTCATATTATTATATGTGTTTTAATTACAAAACTGACTACACATTAGTGTAGTCAGTTTTTTAGCGTGTTATTTACTAAAGTTAACAGTTTTTCACACCACCACTGAAGTACTGTTATAGGCGCGTTGAATTTTTGATTTTATTGTGCTTAGGTGTTTTATATAACAAATATTAATAATTAGATATGATAATGGGACATGCCAAAATAATATAAAATTATTGTGAATCATTTTTTATAAAATAAGCCTAAACATAACCATGGAATTCATCGTCAATAACCCTAAAAACCATAGGAGTCGTCTCTCCGTCCTCCTTGACTCCAACCTATCCCATCCTCCCTCCACCTTGGAAGATGTGAATCGATTTTCATTAATAAATTTTATGAATTTTAATTAATTTTAAATAATTTGTATTAATAATTTTTAATTAATGTAATGAAAATTGATTCCCATCTTTATTACATTTAATAAAAAAATATTTCATGTAAATATATTTATATTGAAATTTTTTTTATTATATGTAATAAAATAATCAGATTATTTATATGATATTATGCTTATAAGAAATTACAACATATCTTATACTTTCGTAAAAGAATAATATTATAAATAAAATGATTATTGATATAAATTTAGTTGGGTTTATTTTGAGCTATATAAATTTAGATAAAAATATATATAAAAAAAAAATAATAATTTTTGAAAAAGTTTATTAAAAAGTGTAGATTAAATGTCAAAAATTTCTTTCCAAACAATGTTATTAATTATTGATGAATTTTCTAAAAGATTTTCAATAAATATATTGTTAGGATTTTTACATCGGGATAAAGCAACATATAATTGGCCATGTGAAAATAAAGGTCGTCTAATGTAAATACCTAGAGAATTAAAACTTTGACCTTGAGATTTATTTATTGTTATAGCAAAAGCTAATACAACTGAAAATTGTTTTCTAAAAAGTGTAAACGGAAATGAAGAAGAATCTCCAGTATTTAATGTTATTCGTGGTATAAAAACTTCTTCACCAATTCTTTCCCCCATAATTATTTCAGCTTTAATATTGTGATTAAAAAACCTGTAATTTTCAAGCGTGTACAATTACACATTCCTTCTGATATACTTATATTTCTAAGTAACATTACAATTGCATTTATTTTTAATTTTAATTCATGTGGTGGTAGACCTTCTCTAATATTATTAAACATTTCTATTGGGTAATTTGAGTGAATATTTTCATCTGTTTGATCAACTCCTTTATGCGTTGCGTAATCTAAACTATAATATGTATGCGTTTTACCATGTAATAAGTTCAAAACTTTATTATTTATAAGTTTAGTATCGTCATTATGTGGAGCTAATATTATACGATCTACGGAATTTTCGAGATTGATATCATCATAAATTTTATTACAAACATTTTCGGTCTTCCATTTATTTAGAACTATAAATGGATTAATTTTACCTTCACCTAACTCTAATAAAAATGAAGCAAATTGTTTATTTTTTGAGCGAATATTTTCAGTTAATTTTAAAACTTCAAAAAGAGGCCATAAATGAGAAAATTTGATTGTGTCTTGTACTATACTGTCTCGGTAACCATGTTTTAGGACTGGCAGAATTTGTCTAAAATCGCCTCCTAAAACTATCAATTTACCACCAAATGGAACATCACTGTAACATATATCTTTGAGTGTTTGATCAAGAATTTCCAAAGCC
The DNA here is from genome assembly GCA_036365515.1 of Torymus aiolomorphi. NCBI lineage: Eukaryota > Metazoa > Arthropoda > Insecta > Hymenoptera > Torymidae > Torymus > Torymus aiolomorphi. The sequence goes on from CM070873.1 coordinate 191,195,714, forward strand.
TTTTTTGGGATCATTGATGCTTCATCCCAAACTATAATATCTACTTTCCGTAATTTTTTTTTATCTGATTCTAATTTTAGAAAAGCACTATCAATACTGTTTAAATCTAAAGGAAGACTAAAAGTACGATGACTTGTCATTCCTCTAGGTAATAAAATAGATGCGATTCCTGTCCAAGCCATAGATAAAAATTTTTTATTCAAAGATTAAAAGTGATATATTAAAGTCTTGTACATGAAAGTTTTTCCTGAACCTCCAGGTCCATCAATAAAATAAATTTTATTTTTGTTAGTTATAATTTCATTAAAGATTAATCTTTGATTAGTAGTTAATTGATTAAACAAAATTTCAAAAAGATTTTTACTGTTTGCTAAATTTTCAGGACTTTCTTCGATATTATTTATTATTGGTTCAGGTAAACTATCAACCGGTAAACTGCAAACCGTCGGGCCCGCCAAGTATGTATGGAAGATTGGACGACCACCCCTGCTAGAGCAGCTCTAGACTTCTCGTGTCCTCCCAAGATGCGTAATATTATAGAAATTTCAAAATTGAGAAAAAATAATGAAAAATGGGGATGTGTTGGTAACTATGTAATTTTTTTATATAGGCATTGACTTCGTAAATATCTGATAAAATTCTTATTAATTTTAGAAATAAAAAGAAGGCATAATAGTAATTAATTAATAATTTTCGTCTACCCGGGAGTAAAGTGCGTAGGTTCTATAAAGTGTTGTAGGAATATGTGAGCTATTCCGCTTATTAGGCGTTAAGTAGTACTTTATGCCTGCTGGGTGAATATTTTTGAAGTTACAACGTGGGCGTGAAATGTAATTTTACACGCAAGGTACTAAAAGTTCTATTATCTCAGTCAAGTTAACTTATGGGTATACTTGACTACAATAAATTGATTTCAGTACTTTCTTGTGTTTAATTTGTATAGAAGAATGAACAAATTAGAATAATATATTTCTGAGATCAGTCATACAGTTGTTTCGGAGAGTTGTTTGCATTACTTGACTATCGGTAATTGATTTCACAACTTTCGTTTGTTTGATTTGCAATGAAGAATTTGAATCTACATACATATAATTTGTTCAGTATACATTTACTCGACGAAGTAAAAGATAGTTATATATAATTTAAATAATTTTTGCCCACACGGACGTAAAGTGCGTAGGTTCTATAAAGTTTTGTAGGAGTATGAGAGCTATTACGCCTCTTGGGTGTTAAATAGTACTTCATGCCCGCTAGCTGAATATTTTTGAGTAGGTACGAAAAGTTGTATTATGTCAGTCAAGTTAAGTTATGGGTACTTGACTACAATATAATTGATTTCAGTACTTTCTTGTGTTTAATTAACGTACGTAACGTACTTAAGGAATTATTTTTTTTTAAACATGTTGATTGTATTAAACAAAAATATTTAAGCTGTGATTAAAGTTTTTGGTACAGAGATTGACGGATGTTAAGAGAGAGAGAGGAAGAAAGGGGAGGGGGGAGAGAGGGTGAGAGAGGGCGGGGGAAGAGAGAGAGGAAGAGTATATTATACAGAAAAAACGTCTATACTTGCCTTATTTTATACTTTCGTAGAAAGTTTTATATTTAGATTATACATAGATTATACAGAAAAAACTTCTATACTTGCCTTATTTTACACTTTCGTAGAAAGTTTTAAATATCAACACTATTATTATTAGTACAGTCATGAAAAAAATTATTACCATTTGTAGAGAGTGCTTATTGAATAGATGAGACTAGAAAAAATAAAAAGACTAGACAAATTGTGTTGTTACATTAATAATACTATTTGTTTTGCTGATTGTTTTAAAAAAATATTTAGGTTTTCATTAAAGTTCTTGGTTCAGAGTGTGACACATGTTGATTAATTATACAGAGAAAACTCATACATTTGCCTTAGCAACTATTTGTTTTACTGATTGTTTAAAAAAAAAATATTTAGGCTCTCATTAAAGTTCTTGGTACAGAGTTTGACATATGTTGAGGGAGAGAAAGAGAGGGGAGCGGGAGAGAGTTATAAAATAAATACATTGTAACTAGCCACACTACTGCAACACAATCCGCTAGCAAATTAAAATATTGGTTGCAGATAAAAAAGTAGCCATTACAGTAATTTATATATTATGGTTTCATATACGGTAATTCACAGAACAGATAGCTACTCTGAAACATTTGGCGCCCATCACGATAAGCCAATCACTATATAATAATTACATTATATTTTCAACTCTTAGATTCGTTGAAATTTTAACTAGAAACCAGTTGAATTAATAACCAATCAGACACATCTTGCAAAATTAAACACAAAAGTTTATGAATATTAAATTACAATAAATTCGCAAGCTTTACCGCTTTGTTTATCCCTACGATTGGCTGCATAGGCAGGAACATTGTCGAAGTAAATCTAACGTCGGCCTGCACGCTAATACCTTCCTCGTCATTGACGCGGTTTACGCTGATTGGCCGTTGAAAGTCAACTTAGCCGACGTACAGTTGCCAGGGGCACATTTGTTGTGCTTGGGTCTTCCAGCTCTCCGTTCTGATATAGAATCGAATTGATTTGCTTATTTTCTATCGAAAATGGAAAATTCTATATAAGTTCGACTAAAATAATTTTGATTTAATTGAATTCAAATAGTCTGTCTCGGAAAATAGAGAGTGCAAAGGTGACAAAGGCTTCATCTATGTCTGCGGTATAATAAATATTTTTCTATATAAAATGTGAGAATAAAAGTGAAATTGAATTATTAGTTTATTTAATTTATTCACGAAGGCAGAAAATGAAAAAATACACTGCTGCGCCAATTGATGCAGCCTCCTCGGAGGATCATGGTCTCACAATTCTTCCACCGATAAAGTCGTTAACGCAACGGCGTTGAGGAAATTATGCTACGGAGTAACTTCTTCATTACAGTTCACTAGAACCAAAAGTATGCTCGCTCGATAAAATAAAACGCATGGAAATAACAAAATTGTGACAAAAATAGCCGAGGCTGCTACCGTCTTCCCCACTACGCGCGATGGATATAAATACAGCTGGACGATCCTGATAAGACCAGTCTGCACAGAGGAGACGGAGAGGAAGATATTCCACCTCCAATGAGCGAACTCTCTACACTACAGGTACACTCGGGTGTAGGTAATCGTTACGGCTGCGGGTACAATTCGGTCGTACACCCGAAGATCGCAGATAAACCTGGACCTCTTCTTGTTATCCGCCGTCTGAGAGCGATTTCGGCATTTCCTTTTTTTTTGGTTTTATCGAACTGTCTCGACTGATGGATTTAGCGAAAAAGTGAAACAGACCTTTTTTGTCTAATCAAAGTCTCTATCTTCAATAGTTAATTTGCAAATGTCTGTGAAAGTTGAATAATGTAATTTACGTCATTATTAAATAACTTACGAAAAAAAGTTCGTGCCAAATTTCAGAAATAAATATCGATTATTGTTGATAATATTGCAGGTCTAATTCTTTTGGTCCTTAATTGTAAATCATAGCACGTCTACAAAAATCATTTCTCATCGGGGGAAAAAATTCGTCCGAAATATTTTCAACTTTTTTACATTTAGATTTAAAATTTGTACTTTTTCTTTACTATCTACACATTAATTAATGATAAAACTGTAAGACCATTCGAGCACGTTATTACATTCTGTATTACAATTACTTAATGTTGTTTTTTTTAATAGTCCTTGCTTTATACTAGAAAAATTATACATCTTGTTTATATATTTATACATGTATATTAAAGGTTTGACAACAATTTGAAGGCATATCTTTTTTTTGTTAAATGATGAGAACGTTGTCTAAAATCCACATTTCTAAAACGGTGTATATAGAGTATATATATAGTACACTTGCAGAAAACGAAATAGAAAGTCCGAATGAGCTCGAATCAAGTGAATTAGACTTTACATTTAGTGAATTCGAAAAATACAGATAACATTATAACTTAAGAAATATCCTGTAAAAAAGTCCAGATAGATTAGATGTAGTATGTTAAATATAAAAAAAAACTTTGACCTACGTTTTTTGTTATTCTTTGTAATAAAATTAATTTTGTAAAAGTAATAAAGTACTATAAATACAATCATTGGTGTACCTTTTATATTTATTTATTTTATATTCCATTGAAACTTTTTATGAGTAATTCCGTGGTACATTTCAAATTCGAGTTACTCTTTGATATTTTGAGATGTACTCACTACATGGAATTCCGTGCAGGTTATAGTTCTTAAATGTGGTTAGAATATCATTTTGGTACCAAAACCCAATTTAGAATCGTACAAATTACGTATGATAAGGACTAACATTAAAGGAATGCTCAAATGGTATCACTGTAACAAATGACCGTAAATTTAATGCACTTTTAAGTTACAATTGTGCATTAAATATAATGAATTTGTAACCAAAAGTAAATTTCTTTATAAAATATGAAAGTTGAGGTATTTTTAAGTTAAATTTAATGCATTTACATAAATATTCATATATCGGCAAATGAAATTCAATGTGCATGTACTAAATTACAAGTGTAAATTAAACATCTGTAAATATTGCAGCACAGGAGCATGAAAATTAATGTTAAAGTAAACCGAATTCAATAAGATTTACATGAAATTTTATTACACGTAATAAATAAATAGTTTAACTCACGTGCATTAGATTTACAATACCATGCATTCAACTTCATGTTCCTCATAAATATCGCTATAAAAGACCATGAAAAATAATGTTAAGGCGATGCGAGGCCTCCCCGTTACGGACGATAGCAAACAGTTTTTCTCGTTCAATTTTGAATGTTGACTGCAACGCCGCCCAGTGGGCTAAAACCAGATTCTTTTTTCAAAATAGAATAACTCCACACAGGAGCTACCGATTTGGATGATTTTTGTTTGTACTTGCAGCTAATTAAATGTAGATTAGACGAAAAATAAAGAAAAAAATCAAATCTATTTTCGTATCCTACAAAATCTACTAGAAACGTGCGTATTTTTCTAAACTTCGTAAAAAACTTTATTTAAGTTTTAGAAAAATCATAATTTTTGGTAAAAATATTGACTTCTGACTTCGTCCATATTTCATACAAAACCACCAGACCTATGTGAACTATAATAATTCCAAGTTGAATAGTTCACCAAAATAGCAGGTTAATACTAATAATACCGTAGTTTTTCGCATTTAGGTGTCAGGGCGCATCTAATAGGAGGTCCCGTAGGGAGACAGGTCCAGGTCTTCAACTTAGCTGATGACGATGCCTAGGTGGTGCGCTCCGTAGTTTTTTGCATTTAGATGTCAGAGCGCATATAGGAGGTCCAGGTGTTCGGGGTAGCCGATGACGACGTCTAGGTAGTGCACTCCATAGTTTTTGCATTTAGATGTCAGGGCGTATCTAATAGGTAGTCCGGGGGTTCGGGGTAACCGATAACGATGTCTAGGTGGTGCGCTCCGTAGTTTTTTGCTTTTAGATATCAGGGCGCATCTAATAGGAGGTCCAGGTATTCGGGATAGCCGATGATGGAGTCTACGTTGTGCACACCAATAGTTTTCGTTGTCCACTACGTTATTGATGCGTTCAAACCCTGAGGAACAAAATACTACGGAACGCACTACTTGGACATCGTCATCGGCTACCCTGAACACTTGGACCTCCTATTAGATGCGCCCTGACATATAAATGCAAATAACTATGGAGGGCACTACCTAGACATCGTCATCGGCTACCCCGAATACCTGGACCTCCCATTAGATGCGCCCTGACATCTAAATGCAAAAAACTACGGAGCGGACCACCTAGACATCGTCATCGGCTAAGTTGAAGACTTGGACCTCCCATTAGATGCGCCCTGACATCTAAATGTAAAAAACTACGGAGAGCACCACCTTGACTCCACCATTGGCTACCCCATAGACCTAGACCACGCATGCGATGCGTTCCAATAGCTGGAGACAAAAAACTACGGAGCGCACCACCTAGATATCGTTAGTGGCTATCCCGAATACGTGGTCCACATATCAGTTGCGCCCTGAGATCTTAACGTAAAAAACTGTGGAGAGCACCACCTAGACTTCATCATCAATCACCTAAAGAACTAGACCACGCATTCGATGCATTCCAACACCTAGTCGTAAAAAAACTACGGCGCGCACCACCGTCATCGACTACCCCGAACACCTAGAACACGTATTATATGCGTTTTGAGACCTAAACGAGAAACTACGAAGAGCAACACTTATTTAGACAATAAACCGCGCGTTGCCTGAATCAGGGCTGAATCAAGGCTAGATGTTTTACTGAACATTGGGACATCGATAGGTAAAATCATCCGACCCTCATATAGTTCAGCGTGACACATCCTTCATCTGACGCGGATCAGGAATTACGGCAGCCGAATCCATCTCACGTCTTTACCGTTTAAAAATTTCTTCTTGGGTTTACATATAAGTAGCCCGTCTGCGAGCCTCCTTTTCTGCGTGAAGTTCGCTTACTTCACCTATATTGAGGTCTAGAAATTATTTTATTGATACTTTTAAAATAGCCTATCAGAGTACCTCCACTTTTCTGCGTGGATCTCGCTTCCCCCGTGTATTTGGCTTTAAGAAATATCTTATTGAAAATTCTATCAGTAGTCCGTCTGTGTGATAAATATCTGTATTAATTGAAAATTACGAGAGTAAATTAAAATTAGAGTATTATTTATGAAATTTAATGAACATAAGGATACAAATTAAAGTTCGCGTGCAATAATATTCATTCAAACTTATTGCAATTTAGAGTTCCGTCGTATAGCGTATTGTATAGCGTAATAGTTAGTGTTTGCGTGCGAATTGAGCGTCTAGGGTTCGAAACCCCGTTAGGTCGAACATTTTATTTGTATTTTTTCAGCTATTATTTGTTATAAATATTGTAGCGTATCTATTCATTTACACTCTTTGTTAATATTCTTTGATAATAATATTATTTGTTAATAATATTAAAATTTATTAATAATGTTACAAAGTGTAAAATTTATGTTTTTTTTGTATCTCCGTAATACATTAATTTTTAAATATTTAAATTTTATATTAAATAAGATTTAATTTTATTTAAATTTATTAAATAAAATTTTTTATGTAAATTTTATAATAATAATAATAAATAATAATAATTAATATTAAATTAGTAATAATTAATTAATCTGTTCTAAATTAAAATACACTTGCAACAAATTTAAAATTTAAAAACCCTAAAAAAATTAACGCCTCCATGGAATTTGGTTTCCAAAATGTGCATTAGCTTAATGCAGTTTGCAACAGTGTCATTAGATTTCATGTGTGACTACATGAAATTTTAACTGCGTGTAACTTAAATATCATGCATTGGATTGAAAGTTCAGTGCTTGCATAAAATTAAACGGGAATTCTAATGAATAAAATTTCATGTAAATTTGCATTAAATTTAATCAACGCGTACCTTAAATTTCATGACGGACATTAAATTTTTTTCAAGCCCGTTCATAATTTTTGCTTCCAGTACATTTGCATGAAATTTCATGCACAAATTTTTTTCAGTGTACTGGTACAACTTATTATCTTCTTTATGGGATTAAAAAAATGGCTATACTCTAAATGATTTGAAAAAAGTTTTTTCACAACTTTTTCAACATGTACTTTCAAGAAATCAACTCCAGATATGTGTGAATTTTAATAAATGACTTACATAATGAGTTATTTAAGGGTTACCAGATTTTTTCAAAAATGGAATTTCTTCTCCATACTACTTTTTAGAAAATGGCTTTGCATTTTTTTAGATCTTTATAATGGAAAAATCTTTGTTTTAGAATAACAAATAGTATTATTTTTTACTCACCAGTGTTCCGCTTATAGAATTTATTTTAAATTACTTTGAATGATGTTACTAAAAACGAAATTGGTTTTAAAAAACACAATTAATCGCTAGCACACTGACCAATGAAAAATTGAAAAATACCTTTTGTGTGGCGAGAGCGATACATTTTATCACTTACAAAAATATATTACCGCATGTCGAAATAGGCAAGTAAGTAGTTTTTCACTTACTATGTAAAAATCTACGACTATTATACACAAAATATTATCACGAACTGCTAGATGATCCCATAGCTTTCATATGAGTTATCCGGTAAAGAAAATGGCTTTGAAAAAAAATTAGTGACGCTACCACTTTTTCACTATTTAAGGTCTAGGAAGGAAAAAAAGGTCATATGTAAGTGTGCTCTTAAGTTTTTTTTTTAATATCTCTCTAGCTCAAATTTGAAAAGTTTGGCGGAATTACTCATATCCTAATAAATTAAAATCGTATATTAAATTCTCTACTTAAGGGAGTCATAGACTTATAGGCCTTTGAAGCCAAAATCACCTGAAAATATATAATAAAATATAATTAGTTATATATTATAACGATATATTATAAGTAGGGCCATTTTCTGAGAAAATAGCGCGAGATATAATCTGTAGACGAATTTTACTCAGAGATATTGCATTACCAAGATTTTTGCTTTGGTAAAGCTTTATGAAAAAAGTATTCGATAGATTTTCATGGGACAGGTCTTAAAATACTTGAAAGTCATACTGTTATGGATCTACAGTAAAAAAAAAACTCGGCCTAGATATGAAAGTTGAGACTCGTGTCGGTTCGTTTAGTTATGTTAGAGATGCGACAGCTCTGGATTCTCACGCGCATGTATCGTTATTATCAGAGCCGAAACAACTCGAATATGCTTAACCTAAGAAAAATAATCAGCTGCGAAAACAGCTGTGCAACAATATATTTTAAAAAATTAGAATCGGAAAGTCAGCTGCGAAATTAGCTGCGATTTTGGTCAAATCTCGTAGCTGATTTCGCAGCTGACTTTCCGATTCTAATTTTTTTAATATATTGGTGAAAATATTAAATAGATAATAATAAATGCGTTTATTTAATGCCTTCTTCAATAATGAGATTTTAATATATAATTGTAATGCAATATTAATTATAATAGGTTACAAAATTAAGACAATGACAATTTTATTAGAACAAACTTTATTAATAGTATTGTATTTATACTTGTATTGTATTTACCACATACGGAACCTACAATTTTCTCGACGACAACAAACGGCAGAAAAGAGAAAGACGAGACGATGCTTAATGAGTCTCAGGCTCGTGGTACTCGACGCCAACCCACGATATCAAAATCTTGCGCGGCCGGCATCAAGCGCGACTTCGAGTACTCGATGGTAACCATCTTGATAGACATTGGCGATGACGGTGGAATAGGGTTTACGTATCTCAGGTCCCCAGCACACCCATACGCACTGCACTAGCGTATTGACATGAACGACGCCTGAGTTCAAATTATTCAAACTGTCTTTTTCAATTTAATATGTATTGTTTGCAAGTTTGCAAGTGATATGAACAAGTGGTACTTAATTATTATCACATACCATTGACTTAGGAAAAAATCCACATGTGTGAAAGCAATGAAGGGCAGCAGCGATAGTGGCAGGTGTAAAGTTATGAAATGTCAGTGTTCTTTCATATTAGAGTAGAGTACAAGTTACTGTTTTATAACACACAGTGAAAGAGGAAACTTAGCAGTAAATTGAATACAATATAATATTTATTACATTCAGGGAGAAAAATTTATTTGTAAACTTTACTGTTATTATAAGAAAGTTTATTTTTTTTATAGTAGCGCTGGGACACACTCGACATGTGGGATTTTTACTGGTTTAAACCAGTACAATAAAATCATAAAAATCACTATTTAAAACAGTAAAAATCCCACATGTCGAATTATATTTATTTTTTTATTTTATCAATAAAACAAGAGAATTTATTATCTTAATATTCTAATATGAATAATCATAAGATCAATAATATCAAGGTTAGTTATAAGATAATGCATCAATTAATTTAAACAAAGCAGAAAATTAATTTTACTACTCTAAATAAATTTGTGTATTTATTTGAATTAAATTAGAAATAAATCTTCAAATTGATATCGTACTTATAGTTAATTGTGAAAATATCAGGAAATGGAATGGGAGGTGGTACACGCCCAGGTTATAATAATAATAATAATAATGTGAATTAAATTGTAGTTTATTATTACCCTTACTTGGGTCGAATAAAAAATCAGTTATACAAAATTATAATTACAACAAAAAAATATAAACCTCAAATAATTGATACGATATAAACAAAAAAAATTAATGATATGACTGCCAATCATATAACTTAACCGATGAGGAAAATCAATGTAAAAAATATGTAAATATTTAGATGAATGTATCGCATAAATTCAATATAAATAGAAAAACTATTTTATTAGAATAACGACCGAAAAAGGAATGTAATATTTAACGACAACGATAGTAATATTGAAATTCCATAAATACATACATACAGATATATATATATATATATATATATATATATATATATATATATATATATATATATATATATATATATATATATATATATATATATATATACATATATATATATATATATATATATATATATATATATATATATATATATATATATATATACACTTACACTTAGTACACCGCTACCTTCCAGGACACCTACAGGTTTTCTGCAATAGAAGTAGGTATAAAACGTTAAACAGTATATAAGTGACTAAAGAAATAATATCCCTCAGGGTGTTGACTAACACCACGACGCCTGCGGCGCCCCCTTTCAGTTCCGCAGCATTTTACGTTGATTTTGGAAAAATTTTACGGAAAAAAACGTTGTGAAAGAAACCCCAAATGTCCTGAATAATACAAAAATGTCCTGAAAGGTAGCGGTAAACATATTCCTAATTCAGTACAGTCCTGAGAACATGCAAATGCCCTGAAACATAGCGGTAAACCAATGAAAAGTCCTGAAACATAGCGGTGAACAGAAATATATATATATATATATATATATATATATATATATATATATATATATATATATATATATATATATATATATATATATATATATATATATATATATATATATATATAAAAGCGGAAACTTATCCGTCCTAGATCTTATTTATATAAAAAAAAATAAATTTTATATCCGCAATTACATATGGGAGTGTCCAGCAGAAACGGGCCACCGAGCGCGCGCGGTGCCTTTTTTCGCGTAAAAGGCGCTCTGTTTAACTCGCTCATAATCATATGCTGCGTCTTTGAAAAAAAACCAAGCACCTATATCGATAGATTTTTTCCTGCTCTTTCCAATGGTGCCATTGTTTTTATTGCGAAACGCTTTCTTCCGGACGAAAACTCGAGGTGAATATTGAAAGCCATTTTTCTCAAAGTATATCACGTTTTTTTCAAAATAAACTACACCATTGGAAAGTACAACTCTTAAGCTTCAAAACCCTATCTTGGAGAAGTTGGAGAAATAAAGGGTTTAAAAGTAACAACATTGAAAAGACAGCGCCGAGGGTCCGCGCGAGCCCCTCGCGCTCGTGCGTACGGCACGTTTAAGTGCACGCTCTATTCAATTCGCTAATAATCGTGTACCAAGTCTCTGAAAAAAGAACTAAGGACATATATCGATAGATTTTTTCTTGCTCTTTCCAATGGTGCTATTATTTTTATTCCGAAATGCTTCTATTCGGGATTAGTGAAGTAACTGAGTATTTCAAAAATATTGAGTGCTTTTTTTCATCAAAAGACGATTACTTAAAGGCTACAGAAAAGCTACAAAACAGGCTAGCCTCAGCTAAGACAATACCTGGAACTCAAATGTTTCATTGTATTAAATTATTAAATGATGCCAAAAAGTTAGAAATTAAAAGATTTTCAGCGTCAGAAGATTCTCAATTATATCCACCGATCAAAAAAGAAAAAGTACTTAAAACTCAAACAAAGAAAGAAGCGGATATCGCAAAAAGGACAATTCTTATAAAATCAAAAAAATGTAAAAAAATTAGAATTTAAAGGAAAAGGTAATATTGTTATGCCAGATTAAACAATCTATAAGGTTATTTTAAATTTCTGTTTCACTGCTTTCAGTGCGTTCATGGATATTTTTATGTTTAATATATTATGTTTTTCAAATTTTGTTATATAAATGAACAAAGTTCATTGTAATATTATACTAACTGTTACAACTAGATCCACAAAATTATGTCCACGCATTGGCATTGTAAGTTACAAAACATTTTATATTTACAAAAAAGAAAAGGCGAATTAGCACATTGCGTATATTAATCCGCCCTTGAGCATAGCGTAAAAAGTTCGGGCAGCCGCTGTCTTTTTGATCTTACTATTTTTGAACTTTTCATGTTTAAACTTAAAAATATAATATTTTATAGTTTAAGACTTGTACTGTTGAAGAATATAATTCATTTTGAAGAAAAGACTGATATTTTATTGAAAAAATAGAGATTAAACATTCAAATGGAATTTTCAACTAGAAGGAAGCATTTCGGAATAAAAATAATAGCACCATTGGAAAGAGCAGGAAAAAATCTATCGATATATGTCCTTAGTTCTTTTTTCAGAGACTTGGTACACGATTATTAGCGAATTGAATAGAGCGTGCACTTAAACGTGCCGTAAGTACGGGCGCGAGGGGCTCGCGCGGACCCTCGGCGCTGTCTTTTTCATGTTGTTACTTTTAAACCCTTTATTTCTCCAACTTCTCCAAGATAGGGTTTTGAAGCTTAAGAGTTGTACTTTCCAATGGTGTAGTTTATTTTGAAAAAAAAACATGATATACTTTGAGAAAAATGGCTTTCAATATTCAACTCGAGTTTTCGTCCGGAAGAACGCGTTTCGCAATAAAAACAACGGCACAATTGGAAAGAGCAGAAAAAAATCTATCGATATAGGTGCTTGGTTTTTTTTTCAAAGACGCAGCATACGATTATGAGCGAGTTAAACAGAGCACCTTTTACGCGAAAAAAGGCACCGCGCGCGCTCGGTGACCCGTTTCTGCTGGACGCTCCCATATATATATATATATATATATATATATATATATATATATGGGGCATTCTCTGTCAACACGACACCCCCTCTGCCCAGAACAATTTTGATCCAAATGAGGTCTACCTAGGCTCAGATGAAAGCTCTTGACTTCTACTTTCGAACGCCGTCTGGCGATTCCGAAAATTCAAAATGGCGGATCCAATATGGCGGCTGAAAGTCTCGGAATGATGGAAAAACAAGTTTTTCTTCACTATAATAGCGAATCTGATACGAAAATTGTTATTTCTTGCCACTAATATGAAGTTAACGACATATTTTCTTACTACTACCATTCAATCCGAGCGGTTAAAATTATATTTCAAGGTCATTTTGAAGGTCAAAAGTTATTTTCTGGATTTTCGGACTAGTATTCCACGAAACTAGTAGAAAACTTGATTACGATTATAACTAGACTTGACCTTGGATCATTTTTCAAGGTCATGATTTCTGTCTCTGCATAACTAATGTTTTGTTGAACGTAACCTCCTATGAGACATTTGTTCCTTTGTGCATATCGTGGGACCGGCGATCTAAAAATTTCATGTATAAAATCCTTAGAGAAGATAAAGTTCCACAATAGAACTATCAAGTAGTTTTAGCATAACCCATTCTGAACCACGTGGAGGTACTACTTCTCTCAGAACATAAAAAACATTAAAAAAAAGTAGGATAAAAAATAGGAAAACTTGAATATTATAAAAAAAATTCAGTATATTTTCCCATTGAAAATTAAAGTAGAACAGATACAGACTTAGCAGCATTCGAGTACCTTTTGATGATAACTTTCCCGTCACTTGATAATTGAAAAGAATGATGTTTAAGAATCTGTGGGACAGGTAATGCATCTTGAAACCTACGATTGAGTTTCCTTTTGAATTTATCATGTTCAGTCTGCGTAAAATAAAAAATCCTTATATTTTCAAAATGATTTTTAGCCCACTTCACAAGAGATGTGTGCGTCAGAATAGCATCTTTCGGTTTCGCCTTCAAGCTAGCTCTATAAGCTTCTCTTTTAAATATTGCACCAAGACCATCATAACAGCTTTTACCATGAACAGTGGCGCAAAAATGCCACTCTGCCTCAATACCAAAATCCTTCTCATGATGAAGAAGATTTGCTATCTGAAAGCGGTTCTTGAAATGCTGTTTTGCTCCATCTGTCACGTAAATAATCTTTTTAAGTTTTTTTACTTTTCTCTTGATTTCTGGAATCAATAAATTCTGAATAGTATAGACAGAAGAAGTGTCATGCTTCAAACTATTCGACAAGAATACACAACTTTCGTGCTTCAGCTCTGAATCTTCTTTATAATAGTAAATAGCTGGAAAACAGTGCACTGGTCATTATTAAAATGGAAGGCTTGAGATGCATCTTGAACTGCAAAAGAGTAATTCTCAGAATAGTCGAACATTACCAGAACTTCTCCATTGCCTAGATTACTTTTTGTTTGAGCAATGAAATTACCTTGTTCTTTGGCAATATATGAGTGGGGTTTGAGTATCACCAATTTGGCATATAATTCATCAACAAATTCTTCAACTGGTAGAGTTAAATTCTGCAAAGTTGATCTATCCGTTCCTGACCACGCACAGTACTCAATTTGTGAGATATTTGCCCCATCCAATATTTCAAGTAAACGAGACGTAAGATTTTCAGAATCAGGGCACTTCGAACATTCATCCAAGTGACAGTCAGGTGTAGGATTCTTACACATAATTTGCTGTAAACAATCTTTATAACTGCAAATGGGTTCTTCTTGATTTTTCGTGAGCTTCTGAATATCGATTGCATCCAACATCAATTTACAATTTTGATGAATGGTGCAAACGCAGACGCTATGCGTTCCTCTAGCACCAGCAAGAACACAATGTTTTGGTCGTAATTTCGCGAAAGTACTGAATCCTACTTGCACTGTTGGTTCTGCTATCTTGAATAATTCGTAAAGTTCTCGTAAATCGAAATATAAAAGACGTTTCTGCACCTGAGTCCGCTTTCCATCAATAATAACAGAGACAGTATCTTTTCGACCCGGCATCATCCGACTGTGCAGATCGTTATTATAACATTCAACAATGACTTCTATTACTGCCTTTGGCAAAGTTTTACCATGTTTAGCCGTTGTTGTAGCTAAAATACCTCCATCGGCTTTGAGTTTTTTCGACTTTCTTACTAAATGTCTTGATGTATTGAATTCACGGGAAATTCGACTAATATTCCAAGTTGATGGGGCGATTGTAAGTATAGTTAGTTTCAAAGGGTCATTAACTGCTAATCTAGAAAACTTTTCTTTTAATTCTGAAAACATGTCTTCCAATTCGATTTCTCTAGCTGATCGTGTAGCTTCTTGAACAGATTTATCAATACCAGTGTTTTCTGATGTCGTCTCTATATCCATGTTTTCATATTCGTTGTTGCCTTCGTTGTCTCTTGTACCAATAGATGAAATGGGAGATCCACATAAATTTCTACACTTACTACAAATTTTTTAATTATCTGGCAAATCTGGAAATTTTCGTTTTAAGTTGTTCGACAACAAGCGTAAATCATTACCTATGTGACCCTTACCATTGAGAGGGTTGATACAACGATCGGACCGTGCTACAGTAGACATATTCAATCCATCTAAGTAAGTGATAATACTCGAATATAATAACGTAGGACTGTTAGAACAGGTGCTGTGAAAAATGTCTTCGAATTAATTTGAATCCTCTCGAAAGTCGATGGGAACTATATGTACGAAACGATTAGGAAAGATAATGCACGAAATATAGAACCACAGATACAACAAAGAGTTAGAGTAACAGCCGCACTAAACTTTTAGAGAAGCATCGGTACTTAAAGAGTTCGAAAGAGGAATAAAAAAAGTTAGAGAGATTTTAGAAATGTTCTATTGTAAAGTTTAATTACAGGGTTATCAAAAAGTATGAGACCCCCGTATTTTTCCAGAAACGATATTTTTTGAAAAAGCTAAGGTCATACCGTAAGTAATTTTCAACAAATTCATAAATTTTACAATTTTTGATCGCATTGTATACGTGTATAGTCACACGGTCTTACACCAAGTATAGCATCCACGGCGTCACGTCGGTTTTTTTCTCTCAGTGCGCACGATTTTTGTGCAGGAGGAGCACCAAATCAAAAAAGCAGTAGCAGCACAAATGTGTTGTACCATTGCCACACTTTTTAGTGCTTCTTCTGCCCTAAACTTTTATACTCCTGAAGAACGATGAAATAGATTAAATGCGGAACAATTTTAGTGCATCATTTGCTCTAAAATGGGAGAGTAAAGGACTTAATGTTTAGTTACGAAACAATTCTTGCATTTGGTACTGATACTCTACGCTAACGTGTTTCTTCTCCACCAAACTTTTTTCAGTGATTCTGAAATGTTTCAAAGTATGGATATAACCACAGTTTTTCTGTTACTGTTCCGAATTAGAACCGATTGATAGCATGAATTGAAGAAGTATAACTGCGAAAGAATCGGTTTATTAAAATTAGAACTCACCATGAAAATGACCTTGAAAAATGATCCAAGGTCAAGTTTAGTTATGATCTTAATCAAGTTTTCTACTAGTTTCGTGGAATACTAGTCCGAAAATCCAGAAAATAACTTTTGACCTTCAAAATGACCTTGAAATATAATTTTAACCGCTCGCTTTGAACGGTAGTAGTAAGAAAATATGTCGCAAACTTCATATTAGTGGCAAGAAATAACAATTTTCGTATCAGATTCGCTATTAGAGTGAAGAAAAACTTGTTTTTCCATCATTCCGAGACTTTCAGCCGCCATATTGGATCCGCCATTTTGAATTTTCGGAATCGCCAGACGGCGTTCGAAAGTAGAAGTCAAGAGCTTTCATTTGAGCCGAGGTAGACCCCATTTGGATCAAAATTGTTGTGGGTAGAGGGGGTGCCGCGTTGCCAGAGAATGATTCATATATATATATATATATATATATATATATATATATATATATATATATATATATATATATATATATATATATATAAGTAGCATTTTTATTAATAAGTAATGCTTATTACAGGACATAACTCACGAGCATGCTAAGTATATGTATTGTCAATACATACACTTAGCATGCTCGTGAGTTATGTCCTGTAATAAGCATTACTTGTTAATAAAAAGGAAACTAATTTATATCATGATAAATAATATGAAATGACGGCATAATAATAATAATTGATAAAATATGTACAGACATTGTCACATGGGACTATTACACATCATGCTCGTTAGTTAGGTTCCTGAAATAAATGTTAATAATGTTTATAAATGGGAAAATTTAATTTATATTAAATTAATTAAATATCCGATTATCGACTTAGGTACGTCGATAATCGGGTGCGCGGTCGCGATATTGATCACAAATGATTTTTGTTTATTTTTATAGGCGAAAAATTAACGAGGAGAATTAAATAAAGATAATTTATATTGCGTCTCACTCGCACTCACTTGAAATGCTATAGCGCCGTCCTTGTCTTCTTTCATCAGCCAACGCGTGGTTGTGCTGATAGCTATAGGTATAGGGAAGGGCGCGGCATCGTAGTCAGTGTAGAGCTAGTAAAGAATGTGACACTATAGCGTATTCAAACCCTAGGCGCGCGAAAATCAAATACGCGCGGCGTGACCTCTAAATGATAAAGTCCGAAATTCGTTAATGTTAGTAACATAAAACATATAATTTACCATTTATTTATGTCAGTCGAACATAAATAAATGTTACATCCATATACATATAAGGTAAAAGGGAATAGAATCAGAATTCTCATCAAAATAAGCTAATTATTCACCTTAAACAATATATATATATATATATATATATATATATATATATATATATATATATATATATATATATATATATATATATATATATATATATATATATATATATATATATATATATATATATATATATATATATATATATATATGTAAGGGCCTCATTTTTATGCCCGTTACAAGAAGAAACCCAGTATTGCTAATAGATATTTGATCATTAAAATATAGCTTACAGTGTGTAAATGGCTATGTAATAAATATAATATTATTTTAATTTACTGTTACATTTAACGTACAAACCGTAAGCTATATTTTAATAATCAAGTAGCATTTAGCAATAATGCATGGGTTTCTTATTCCGCTGTAAGTTATATAACAATAACTTAGGCACACACATGTCAATACTCTTTAATATGTGAATTTATTTTATTATCAACTGATAAGAATTTTTCCATCGGTCTTACAGTCTTACAAATTAAATTAAAATAATTAATATTTATCATAACTTGAGTTTGTAATTGTATTCACAATTTTACTCCCCATTGTCAAATGTAAAAATTGTTGTTTTGGTCAATTCTGACCAGATCCGTTGGGAGCAGGAAAGAAAATAGACTACAATGCTAAGTAGTTGTAACGTTTCGTCGACGGGTTTGTCGACCTCTTCAGGCTTTATTAAAAAAAAATATATAATAATATAATTAACAGAACGAGCTCACGCTAGTCTTAACTTACGATGGTTGAAAAAATTTTAAAAAATGCGAAACGAATTACCTAAGTTATCGCACAGCGATCCGTCGAGTAATGTGAAAGTACATAGCAACATGACTTATATATATATATATATTGGCTTCCTACCAAAACGTAAACAATAACAAATTTTGAATTAGATCGAGAATATACTTTACTTTTTATGTAACAGCTTAAAGATAGATTTGTATTCTCTACTGAGATTCTGTGTATCTTCTTTTTTGTTTATTGTATTTGGTGTACTGTTAATAAATAACATTTCAGAAATAAGTCTTTTATTATAGTTATTTTCAATATCTCTAATTGTTACTGCTTCAAAATCAAATTCATGATTATATTCATTTTTATGTATATTGACAACCAACTCATCATTATTATTCTTACGATGTTCGGCAATTCGTTTATTTAGGGCACGTTTTGTCTCGCCTATGTACCGTGCATTGCAATCTTTACATATCCACCAGAGTTTATTGACAAACATATAAGATCTAGACTATTTAAAATTCGTTTTCAAAATAAAAGAAACAGTCCTGTAAATACTAACCGACACAACATTAAAGTATCACTTCCATTTTATTCAAAATTTTACAACAATTGTTCAAAATTTTTACGGAAACACAATATTGTAACGATCCCAAATATAGTTAATAAATTCTCAAAACTAGTTGTTCTTGGCAAAGATAAAACCAACAAACTCGAGCAAACGAATGTGGTTTATGAGTTCCCTTGTAAAGATTGCAATGCACGGTACATAGGCGAGACAAAACGTGCCCTAAATAAACGAATTGCCGAACATCGTAAGAATAATAATGATGAGTTGGTTGTCAATATACATAAAAATGAATATAATCATGAATTTGATTTTGAAGCAGTAACAATTAGAGATATTGAAAATAACTATAATAAAAGACTTATTTCTGAAATGTTATTTATTAACAGTACACCAAATACAATAAACAAAAAAGAAGATACACAGAATCTCAGTAGAGAATACAAATCTATCTTTAAGCTGTTACATAAAAAGTAAAGTATATTCTCGATCTAATTCAAAATTTGTTATTGTTTACGTTTTGGTAGGAAGCCAATATATATATATATATAAGTCATGTTGCTATGTACTTTCACATTACTCGACGGATCGCTGTGCGATAACTTAGGTAATTCGTTTCGCATTTTTTTAAATTTTTTCAACCATCGTAAGTTAAGACTAGCGTGAGCTCGTTCTGTTAATTATATTATTATATATTTTTTTTTAATAAAGCCTGAAGAGGTCGACAAACCCGTCGACGAAACGTTGCAACTACTTAGCATCGTAGTCTATTTTCTTTCCTGCTCCCAACGGATCTGGTCAGAATTGACCAAAACAACAATTTTTACAATTAATATTTATGGCAGTCCCTGAGGAGGAGCCGCAGCGGGCTCGATACGTTGGACAATTCGGTGGTGCGGGGCAGTCAGATCGTCCTTTACTAACAAAGTTTTTTCCAGGTTTTAATTAAGTTTTTATTTCAGATTCTGCGGGGGTGATTATAAACAAGGGCAATCTGACTGCCATAAATATTAATTATTTTAATTTAATTTGTAAGACTGTAAGACCAATGGAAAAATTCTTATCAGTTGATAGTAAATTGCAGTCGACACAAGTAATATTTTTATTGAATTTATTTTATTACACTGACATTTTATATGACTTTAGATCTAGACAATACTATCGCTACTTTCCTTTCAATACCATACTTATGTTTAACGAATAACATGTAAACTAGTAATATGAAAATTTTCTTACTTGGCCGAGTATCTTATTAAGATGAATTTCAACTTCACATAATTTAATTGAGAATGATTGATGGAAAAATGTTTAGATATAGTAAGAATATTTAATTAGAGTTTATAAGATTGTTCATAACTTGTAAGGTGTATTTTGAATTGTCCGTAGAAGTATGATTAAGGAAATTGTAAAAATTGGACGTCAGACGAATTATCTTGGATGTGCTAGTTTATTCCAGCCTGGTGTTAGACTTGAATAAAATAGTGTATCCAATATATATATATATATATATATATATATATATATATATATATATATATATATATATATATATATATATATATATATATATATATATATATATATATATATATATATATATATATATATATATATATATATATATATATATATATATATATATATATATATATATATATATATATATATATATATATATATATATATATATATATATATATATATATATATATATATATATATATATATATATATATATATATATATATATATATATATATATATATATATATATATATATATATATATACAGGCTAGTAAGTTTGAGGAGCTCAACCCCGGTCGGTCAGAGTGGCTAAAGAAATAATAACCCTCAGGTTACCGACTCTAGACAAATAGACTCTAGAAAACCCCTCAAACTTCCGCTCGGATGCTGAATATATAGATTGGAAGTTTGAGGAGGCTCCTCAAACTTCCCATAACCCCTCAAACTTCCAAGCGGGTGCTGAATATAATCCTCAAACTTCCAGAATTTCATATTTATATATATATATATATATATATATATATATATATATATATATATATATATATATATATATATATATATATATATATATATATATATATATATATATATATATATATATATATATATATATATATATATATATATATATATATATATATATATATATATATATATATATATATATATATATATATATATATATATATATATATATATATATATATATATATATATATATATATATATATATATATATATATATATATATATATATATATATATATATATATATATATATATATATATATATATATATATATATATATATATATATATATATATATATATATATATATATATATATATATATATATATATATATATATATATATATATATATATATATATATATATATATATATATATATATATATATATATATATATATATATATATATATATATATATATATATATATATATATATATATATATATATATATATATATATATATATATATATATATATATATATATATATATATATATATATGAACAATCTTATAAACTCTAATTAAATATTCTTACTATATCTAAACATTTTTCCATCAATCATTCTCAATTAAATTATGTGAAGTTGAAATTCATCTTAATAAGATACTCGGCCAAGTAAGAAAATTTTGATATTACTAGTTTACATGTTATTCGTTAAACATAAGTATGGTATTGAAAGGAAAGTAGCGATAGTATAGATCTAAAGTTTATATATATATATATATATATATAGTTTATCTGCTGTCCAACTTTTTAAATTTCTAACTCATAATTTATAAGCTTATACTAATCTATTTTTATTATAACTGCTCACTAGGAGAGGCTCAGAGTTCTGGAATCCTAATTTTCTTCGAACCTGAAGAAGTTGGTGGTAATATCTCAAAATAGAACTCTGTATAGACCCTAACGCCGTCCCTGAAAAAAGTTTGAACTATTAAGATTTTCCAAAAAACGGAAAATTTAAGCATTATTTAATGTATTTTGCCTCTGTCCATTGTTTGCGCGATAACAAAAATATATTCAATGACCTAAACTGTTATAACATACCTTAATTATGTACAATATAAAGAATCAAATCGAATTATACATTCAAAAAAATGTTATCACCTGAATATATTCAATTTCTTGCGATATTTATATTATTTCTGTGTTGTGCGCTTTTAATGTTAAATCCATTGTCTGTGCTACGACAAAAATATATCCAATAACTTAAACTGTTATAACATACATAAATTATGTAAAATATAAAGAGTCAAGACAAATTATTCATTTAAAAAAAAATTTTATTACAATATACTCAATTTCTTGCGATATTTGTGGTATTTCTGTTTTGTGCCAATACGAGAATTTCTTTCCTCTATTCATAAGTGCATTTGTTAGTATACAATATTATCTTACTTTTAAGGCAATAAAATGTGATTTTTGGTAATTTAAGAAAATTATGGTATTTAAAATCCAAATAATCCTATTTTCTCAATAAACTTGTCATTGGTCTAATGCTATTACTGCTCTCTGGCAGATGAGACTTCCACATCCTAGAAAGAAAAAGAAAAGCACACACAAATAACCAGTTTCTCAAGTAAAAATGAAGGCATCGTAAGTTAAAAAAATTTCCTCAAAATATTTTGAGGTTACTAATACTTATCTGATAAATAGTACCCGGTGATTCTTCTTTCGCTCCATGAACCGTAGTAGCAGTAACTCAAAACATCTAGAGTTATTTTTAACAAGAAAACTGTAGTTGTCTGATCTGCTGATTTACTTATATAATAGTTTGCCCATGCTATGTACTATAACGAAGTTCCAGGATAAAATACGGAGAGAATAAGAATCTCGGTTCTCCGTATTCTATCGAACTCGTTTGGATCTCGTTACCGCGATCGTGTATCTCGAGCATTTGTTGACATCGCTCGAACGATCTATTCGCGATCTGCGCGCGGGAACTGCGCGACTTTGGCAGTTACAAAGTCGCGCTCGATTTATTTTTGAATCAGATTCTCTCGGACCGTCGAACTGCGCGGACACGAAAGTAGATCGTCTGGAGAAAACGGTCACCGTACGATACACCGGTACAGCGCAGCGCCCGTCCACGTACCGTCCACGGAGTGCAGCGCAAGTGAACAATCCGAGCCACTCCTGGGGTCAGAAGCATTTGTAGGTGCGGGATTCATGTTAGGACTCGGCCTGAATACTCCTAAGTCGACCGGAGAATAAGGCCTGATGCAGGAGTGGATTCGTGAGCGAGCGACGAGGGGAGTGCACTCGCCTCCTGGTAAGCCTCTCTGTACTTCCCGCGCAGAAATCTATTTGTATATTTTCGGTTCGCACCGGCGAGCGGCCGATGGTGCGTTCACCGGCCCAGCAAAAATAATCACGTTGATCTGCCCGCGCTGAGCGGCGGATCCCATCTTCTTGTCTGCGCGCAACGCGACGCGTAATTTTATGTAAATATTTATGAATAGACCTTGTTATTGCGCTGTGAAATAATTGAGGCTATTCTTCATTTATTGACCTTAACCTAACCTTCTCCCGGATACGCCGCCTCCGCGGGAAAACGACTCCGCCGATCGTTTTCATATCTGAGTCTAGCAGCCGCGCGCTTTACTCTTCGGGCGTGCGCTTTGCACTCAGCGATCCAATTAGTTGGAAAGCGAAGTTCGCGTGTGATCTTCGCGTTGTTTTCGGGATTCCAGGAGCAGATCCCCGGGCAAGTCATTTTAGTCTGACGCCGCGGCACCGTGTTCTAGGGCATCGCTGGCCGGTGGCTTTTCAGGATTTTCAACTATGAGCCATCCCGTTACAGTTCGTGGACATAAGTGACAGCGAATCTTGACAAAGGCTTAATAGAATAGAACACTAGACAACCCCAGTTTTTTGTTAGAAATAACTGTAGAAGTCATGAGTTACTGCTGCTGTGGTTCAAGGAGCAAAAGGAGCTTCACCGGGGCAGATTAATCAGATAAGTATTAGCAACCTCAAAATATTTTGCGGAAACTTTTTTAACTTAGAATGCCTTATTTTCTACTTGAGAAATTGGTTCTTTGTTTCTGTTTTTCTTTTTCTTTCTAGGATGTGGAAGTTTCATCTATCAGAGCAGCGATATAATTGAGATCAATGACAAATTTATCGAGTAAATAGGATTGTTTGGATTTTAAATACTAATCCTCATAAGTTACCGCCAACCACATTTTATTGTCTTAAAAGTAAGCAAAAATTGTACACTAACAAATTTCCTTATAAATAGAGGAAAGACGCTCTGTTATTTTGATTTAACCTTAGAGGCACAAAACAGAAATAACACAAATATCGCAAGAAATTGAATATATTGTGGTAATAACATTTTTTTTAATTAATAATTTGACTTGACTCTTTATATTTTACATTATTTATGTATGTTTCAATAGCTTAAGTCTTCGGATATATTTTTATTGTAGCACAGGCAATGGATTTAATATTATAAAGGTGTACAAAACAGAAATAATTCAAATATCGCATGAAAATGAATATATTCAGGTGATAACATTTTTTTAAAACGAATAATTTGATTTGATTCTTTGTATTGACCATAATTAAGGTATGTTATAACAGTTTAAGTCATTGGATATATTTTTATTTTAGCGCAAACAATGGACAGAGGCAAAATAATGCTTAAATTTTGCCGTTTTTTCGAAAATCAGAATGGCTCTAACTTTTTTCTGAGAAGGCGTTAGGGTCTATAACTGTAGAGAGTTCTATTTTATGGTGTTACCATCAACTTCTGTGAGTTTGAAGAAAATTGGGATTTCGGAACTCTGAGCCTCTCCTAGTCAGTACAGTAAAGATGCAGTAGCATTAGTATGAGTAGTAGAGCCATGCAAAATGCCAGCGCTCTTTCATATTAACACTCGTGGCATAAGCATGTAAGACTCAGCTGCATTTAACGATGCTTGTTATTCTCCTATTATTCATTTAATTGCATTTTGGATTATTTTTTTAAGATACATTATTCTCGGCAAAAAAGACAGAATATTAGTTGATTCAGTACAAGACAATATAAAGCATTTATAATTATTGCCAAATAAAAAAAATTTATTTTCCCATGAACAATTGTATGTAGCACTTTCACGATGTAAAAATTCAAACAATAAATATATACAAAATGAATCTGAAAATAAAACCGTAGTAACAAATATTGTTTGGAAAGAAATATTAGATAACTAATTTTCTTAATAAGATAGCGATATTGTAATATAATATAAATAAAATCATAACATTTTTAAACTTAATAACTATAATGTAAACTATTCATATAATATTTTAATTTTATCAAT
Source organism: Torymus aiolomorphi (assembly GCA_036365515.1). Taxonomy (NCBI): domain Eukaryota; kingdom Metazoa; phylum Arthropoda; class Insecta; order Hymenoptera; family Torymidae; genus Torymus; species Torymus aiolomorphi. The sequence continues at coordinate 191,221,205 of CM070873.1, forward strand.
TATTTCATCTATTTAACGATGTTACAATAATAACACAATATAATTCATCAAGGTAATTTAGTAAAGAAATATCAAAAAATAATTAATCAAATCTAATTAAAATTTAATTTAATTTTAAATTCAATATAAAATAATTTACTTAATTTAATTAACTATAATCTAGTAAAATACAAGATTTCTGAATAAGGTGACTCAAGACCCAGTCCACTAAGATGGGATCCTGTACAAAATAGATATATTGAAGTGAGTAGTATACAACATGCAAGAGAATTAGATGAATTAAACGAACATTACAGAATCACATAAATGAACAAGACGAATATGAAATATATTTAAATAATCAAATCAATGAATATGACAATAATGTTACTATAATACAAGCACCGTTAATTTGGGATCCAACACAAAATAAATACGTAGAAGTATATAATTTAAAAAATGCTATAAAGCTAGACAAATTGAATGAAATAATAGAAACCCATGAAAAAAAAGAAAATAAGTACATTGACTATTATAATAGTTTACTTAAAGAATATGATTTAAATTGTTTAAAAAATTTAATTGAAAAATATGAAAAATAAAATTAACTAGTATCAAAAGCAAATCTAATATTTTCAATATACAATTTCAACCCAATTTTTTGGTATGAGATATTTGAAATTTCAAGAAAATAGTATTAAGCTAAATTAATTTCTAAATCTATTATTTTACATTAATTTCTTTCACGTATCCAATACAATGTTGAAAAATAGAAATGTATACAATAGAAACAATAAAAATATATGTATATAACATGAAATGTATACAGCAGAAACAATAAAAATATATAAAAATGTTATTGAGTACAATAGTAGGAGGCAAAGATGTGAAAAGAAAACGACTTTTCTAATTGTGGCAACGTTTCGTCGGCTATTTACGCCAACCTCATCAGATCCTAGTGTTATAGATCAGATATAATCCGTCGTCAATCAGATGTTATTTAATGACAGTCATCAGTTAAGTAATAAGTTGCTTGGTTGTTGTTCCAGTGGAACGATTGTGTAGAATATTGTATAACAAACGCATAATTTTCGGCAAAATCACAACATACAAGAAATTCTCCTTGTTGAAGGTTGTTTTTTAAGTTACTTACAAAAAGTGATTGATTATTAGCGAAAAAATCGTGAGATTTTAATTTTATCAATTTTTCTCCCAGTATGTCCATAAATTCATGAATATTTACAGTTTTAGCAGCTATTGTACACCGATCTGTTTGAAACCATGATTTGAAAAATATCACTTTCATCAAAATATTCAAGCTCTATTTGAAAAATATCACTTTCATCAAAATATTCAAGCAAATGTTTACGTAATATGGACATATTGAGGAAATCTAAACAGTGACCCAAATAGCATCTATCGTGTGCATCATTATACATAATTGCTTGGATGCAATCGTGGTAGTTTTTAAGAGGCAATCTAGTATCTTTTGTTAAATTCTCTAGATCCATAGCACTTAGCATGACCTTTACGTTTTCGTGATGTACACACACGCATACATTATGCGTACCACTACTTCCAGCTAAAACACAATGTGGTGGCCTCAATTGTGTAAATTTAGTAAAAGCAATATTAACGTGTTCATTTTCTTTTTTATATAAACTATACAGTTATAATAAATTACCAAGCAGTAATCATTTTGGAACATGTTCTCTTTTAGCATTGCTCTGCTTAACAGATATGTAATCTTTTAAACCTGGCATAATTCGGCTTACATCATCTTTTTCATAAAATGTTTTCACTGAATTTACAGTTTCAGCTGAAAGTAGTTTGCCACTTTTATTAGCAGGTATTGAAAAAATACCACCTTTAGCTACTAAATTTTTATTTTCATTTTTTTTTACTTTTTTTTGCTTCGCGAGCTTCCCGTTCAGTGCAAGCGAATTCTCGCATTAAGTCCCTACGAGACCAAAACTCAGGCGCAAGAGTTAGTAACTGAATTCTCTCTTGCTTATTTGTTGATTCTGAAATTTTTTTATTTGTTCAAGAACTGCAACACCAGCTTTGTGATACTCATCGTTACACACTATTTTAGCTTTTTTATCATCAGCTAGAGGTAAACTTGGTTTATTTTTGTAAATTTGGCGTTGACAGTTAGAACAAATTTTTGCTTTTTCTGATACTAAGGGATATGCGCTTCTTAAAGGTGTTGGAAAGTCGATCAAATCTTTTATTTTATATGGAAGGTGGTCATTTTGATTTAAAGGATTTATGCATTTTAATTTCCAAGTTGAATCCATTTTAGTTTCTACAATAAGCGAAAGAAATAACGAAAGGAAGTGTTACCGATGATTTAATTATCAAATACATGAAAGACACTATGAAATTCAAGTTTGATAAGTATTGTGTTATGTCCGAAATCGCGTATATGTTCTAAAGTTTTTTATTCTTCGCGATCGCGTACTTCTTTTTATTCTATTTAGCTGAGTAGGTTGATGGGCTGCGTGACTGGTTGACGGTCGAGGCGGCGGCCCCTAAGAATAAGCTCCGATGATGGCGTTACGCACGGGCTGGCTTGGTAAGGTGTCCTGGGTGGGACGCCCGTGCTTCCTCTCGTGGCTGCTGTCACCCCTTCCTGAGATTGGCGGGCAGGTAGACCCTCGTTGCTTGGCTAGTTCAACGTCGTCCTGTAACAGAGAATGCTTTCGGGCGCGGCGCGGACGAAATGTGTTTCTCTGCTTTCCGGATTCTGCCTCGGTTCTTCGTGCTTCTAAGGAATACTGCGGTACTTTTCGACGGGAATTTCGGAGGAGAAGGTAATAAAGCAAAAACGAATGATTCTATGCAAAAATTGTGGAGGTGTTCCACGTATATTGACCAAAAGATTGAAAAATACAAAAGTATAAAAATTTAAACGTATAAAAGTATAAAAATATAAAAGTCTTGACGCGCAAAGGGTACAGAGTGCAATATTGAGAGCTCGTCTCGCGAGTCGACTGCTCTGGTCGCATGGTGGAGGCTGACTAGCTGGCCGCTCTGCCTCTCTGATGCTGGGGAGCGCTGCTCTGATGGGGGAGCCCGCGGCTACGGCGTGGGGCTGCCGCTGCTGTGCTCTGATTGGCTCGGCGCTGGGCGTGGCTTTCTCTCTCTTCTCGACGTGATGACGCTTGGCGGAGGGGACACTGTTCAGCTTGACTGGGCTTGGTGACGCCATCACGTCGGCTGCTTTGAGCTTCGGCTTACTCTCGATATTTTTCGCTTGGCCTGGACAATCTCGGCCTAAACATTCTCACTCGATAATCAATTATGATACATCGTAATCAGTTCGCTTATTCAGAGTGAGGATGCTTGTACAATGACATATGTGCTTATGACTACAGCTCGGGCACTCGACACATTTGATATATTTAGTTGAGAGATAAAAATGTTAATCTTGCCTCGTGTGCCTTTGCTCGTTTATCCTAATGGGCATTCTTTCGAAGAAAGAATGATTCGGAGTGTGTACTGTTTATAACAATGAGAACGGATATGCCGGTGAGTTCTTTATGTTCGGCTCGGTTTATTCTTCGATTTCCATCGATTGCTCCGCGTGTACAGGCTGTTATTTTTAAGCGGCGAGCCACTGATGTACAGAGGTGAACATATGATATTAACTGGCTCTCACTATCGGTTTGCATTGCATATCTCTGTTATTCTTTTGGGTGGCCGTTCGCTTGAAGAGCAGACGTGCCATTTGTATCATTGCTTGCTTTATTTAATTTATGTGGCAGTTCACCTGAAGGGCGAACGTGCCTGAATATTTAACCAAAAAAAAATATAATAGTCGACTGATCGATTTTACATGTGGTGAGAAAGGAATGTGTGTAAGCTGCATGACTTGCGATAAGCTAATAAAGTATTCTATTACACATTTCTCTCTCGAGATGAATAATCAAATGTTAATTAATATAGATTAATAATATGACGTGTGTATATGCGTATAAGGCATATGTGCACGTGTACAATACATGTGGATATATATATATATATACACACACATATAGGTGAGCGAGTGCATTCTCGAGACTGTTGAATCTTTCGGCTGTATATAGCGACGAAATGTTTCGGCCGGATGACCGGTCGAAACATTCGATTACAGGTAGTGGTAAATGGTTGAACGTCAAGTTACCGAGTGGTGGCTCGTAATCGGCTCGAGGTAAGTAGAGAGGATTACGGGTGATGGTAAATGGTTGAGCGCGCAAGTTGCCGACGTGTGGCCTGTAATCGGCTCGAGGCACTGTTGAATCTTTCGGCTGTAGCGACGAAATGTTTCTGCCGGGTGACCGGTTGAAGCATTCGATCGACTGCTCAAAAGATTGCGGAGGCTTGCAGCTGGTAAGATGCCGGCCGGAGGGAAGGATTAGAGAGTCGGCGGATCGGTGAGGTGCTGGCTCGAGGTAAGAAGGGTTACCTACTCTTTCTGCCTGTCTCGGAAGGAAAAAGATTTGAGTGCATATTGGCGTTCATAATCCCGTTCGGACGTTACAATTGACAAAAATTCGAAAAAATTTCGAAAAGGAATAAGATGAAAAGTCATTGCAATTTTATACTTTCGACGTGACTATTCACATACGGATAGAAAATTCCGATATGAAAGCCACCTATCGAAAGAAAAATGAATCATGCGGTGCCGCGCGACGTCCCGCGCGCAGGAGAGCCGTTGCGCTACTATTTCGCGTTCTATTTCTCGAAGAAAACATCCTAAGCAAATTATGAAAAAAATCATTTCCTATGTAAAAAATGCTCAGGTATCGATCTAAATGGTCAAAAAAAATATTAAAAATATACTTTTTGAGATATAAGACGTTTTGCACTTTTTGAAGGTGAAAATGGAAAATTTCGGAAAAACTGCCTACACCATTAGAAAGCTAAAGAAAAAATACGTCGGAAACGCTTATGAAACAATTTTTTTAGTTACATTTTAGTATCATAAACATGAGTTAGAAAAACGATTTGGCGCTCGCGCGCAGCGCAGGGGCAGTTATGGTTGGGGCTCTCATCATTAAAAAAAAAAGAAAAAATTTACCGTTCGATGCTCTAGGAATTCCCGCCGGAACGATGAAAATTTTGTCAAGCATCTTAAATTTCCCGCCCTTTCAAATTACCCGCCATTTTTATATTTCCCGCCATTTTGTATTTCCCATTCTGTCGCACGAGTAGGTTTTTACCTATTAATCGTTGGTACTGATAGCATTGTGGAGAGAGCGCTCGCGCGCGGTGGTGGCGAGGGGCGGTGTAGAGTGCTAGTATGTATAGTATATGTAGTACACATAGTATATGCAGTATACATAGTATATATAGTATACATAGTATATGAGGCATTTCACGTCAGCTCTCCAGGCGCGGCGCGCGAGCGCGAAATCATGCTGTTTTCAGCTTGTGTTTGAAGGGCTAAGATGTATCTAAAAAAAATAACCCCCAAGTGATTTCGATGTATTTTCTCCTCAGCTTACCGATGGTGCTATTAGTTTCTCAAAATTTTTCAATTCTAAGTATTTCTTGAATAATATCTCGAAAAAATAAAAAAAACCCTATGTAGAAAAAGGCTATATCCATGTAAAATTTCCTCCTCTTACGATCTAACAGGTAAAAAAAAATATTAAAAATATAGTTTTTGAGATATAACACGTTTTATGTTTTTTTGAGGTTAGAATTGAAAAATTTTGAGAATCTAATAGCACCATCGGAAAGCTGAGGAAAAAATACATCGAAATCACTTGGGGATTATTTTTTTTAGATACATCTTAGCCCTTCAAACACAAGCTGAAAACAGCATGATTTCGCGCTCGTGCGTCGCGCCTGGAGAGCTGACGTGAAAGGCCTCATATGCAGTACAAATAGTATATGCAATATAAATAGTATATATAGTTCACATAGTACATAATGCATTCATTGTATGTGATCTTAAAATTTATTATATTACAATTCTTACAATTACCGATGGAGGTAATCAGCTCCATCAATAAGGTAGAAAGGCCGCAGGGTTCGTATGTAATATAGTGGGTTGAAACGTGAAGAAACTTGTCTAAATTTCCAAGAATTTCGGACCTCACCCCTACAGTGATGGCGACGATCGACCAATCAGAGAGCTCCATATCATTTCTCCAAGAATTCTATGCAGGTTTGAACTTGCATCAGCGAGCTCTGTCTCAACATATCCCAAACGTTTTTCCAAGAATTCTGTGAAGGTTTAAAGATGCGAAACCCCTTGAGCGGTGGTGGGATATAGTATGCATGCTTCGCGTGTTATCTATATATGAATTAGGAGTATATGCGTGTGTCCCTAACATCATATGAATTAAAACTCAAGCGTTTATGTTCCTCTTGTTGAACAGGAGAAAATAGAAGAGAAAAATTGAAAAAAATAAAAAAGAAATTAAAAAATGAATTAATTAATCAATTATTTAACAAACCACCACCCACTCTCACACGATGTGTGACTGTAGGTAGTGGTTGTTGATGATTTGTACAACCTGACTTATAGCCGGCAGTGCGCCCACTCAGCAGTGGGCAGCGCGACGACTCCGGCTCGCCGCCTAGTGGAGTGTGCCGTATACATATAGTGCAGTATATATATAGTACAGTATATATCTTCCTATAGTATATAGTTGTAAAAGGCTTGTAGGGTATCCAGCCCCCACCCCGCCTCTCCCCTTCTCCCGCTCCTTACAGCCCCTCCTCAACCCCTCCTCAAAATAACGGAAAAATGAGATTAGAAATAGGAGTTTTTAGTATTACATTTGCTCCTCAAAATCCCCCCTCCCCCCTCCTCCCCCTCCTCGCCACTCCTCAAAATACCTCCCCCCCCTCCTCCTACCCCTCCTCTTAATATTGTATTGTTTTTCTCATTTTGTTATACAGTTCATATATATTACGAATGATTTGATATTATTTATATTATTGATGTTGTTTCTATATTATTAAATAATTATAATATCAAATGTTATCAATTATAAGGTCAAGTTTAAAAAATTTGTATAAGTTCCCCGTTCCTTTTTGCATGTAAGAAGTCTTAATCACATCAGTGTATGGCTTTAATAATGTTACTAATGATTATAGTTTAATCTAATAATAATACATTAATACTATAAATATAGTGTATTTAACATGACTAAAATAATTTTTTTTAACAAAATGTCGATATTTTAGAAAAAGCACAAACAATTATTGATAATAAATCCCTATCTTTTTTGTTTCTTAACAAATTTTAATTATCTAGGTCTCATTTTATTCTGTCACGGGGACTTGTCCAAGGAAAAATTCAAAATTATTCAAGACCCAGAAAGTTATAGCCAATTGAAGATAATTATTTTTATAACCTCATTCGTGATTTTATAAACAATTATAACTACCTTAAATGTTATCAAATGCATTGGAGGGTGTACGTAAGCACTGTGCGGTACTGTGCTGTGCGATGCTGCGTGATGCCCGTGTTATTGATGCGTTGGCTACTTACAGAACTACTTTTCTGATTGGTCGGCATTTAAACATCAACCAATCAGCGGCGAAGTTCTATAAGTAGCCAATGTACCAACAGCATTGGCATCGGAAACGCACCGCACAGCACAGTACGGCGTTTATGTACACTCTTCCTAAGGTCACGTTTAAAAAATTTGTATAAGTTCGCCTTTCCTTAAATGTTATCAAATGTATTGGAGGGTGTACGTAAGCGCTGTGCGGTACTGTGCTGTGCGATGCTGCGTGATGCCCGTGTTATTGGTGCGTTGGCTACTTACGGAACTACTTTTCTGATTGGTCCGTATTTAAACATCAACCAATCAGCGGTGTAGTTCCACAAGTAGCCAATGCACCAACAGCACCGGCAACGGAAACGCACAGCACAGCGCTTATGTACACTCTTCCTAAGGTCACGTTTAAAAAATTTGTATAAGTTCGCCTTTCCTTTTTACGTGTAGTCTTAATGTAAGCCTTAGTCACATTAGGGTATGCCTTTAATAACGTGACACATAATGTAGGACACAAAATAGAACACAGCCTCATATGATTGTGATATTATGGATTTACCAAATCTAAAGTATGGAAACGTAGAGAACGCAATAAACAATTTGATGCGATTGGGCGATTAAATATTGTTTCACCTATAGATAATGAAAGATTTTTTCTTAAATTACTGTTTAACCGCATAAAAGGTGCTAATTGTTTTAAAGATTTACGAATATTTAATAACGTCTCATATGAAACATATAAAGAAGCAGCACTTGCTATGGGTTTAATAGATGATTCCCAAACTTATATTATTTTTGATGAAGCAAGTAATATCATGCTTCCATTTCAATTACGTAAATTCCTTGCATGGTTTATCTTACAAGGAGTGTCACTCAGATCCGGATGATGGATTCATCCAGGGTCGTAGGACATGCTTTCTTATATAAAATTATGAAAGTCTGTACAGTCCCAGACCTTAACGCTTCCATTATTTGAAGTTATAAGGGCTTGAATTATTTAAAAATTAAGTAATTTCTTCACTTAAAATCACCCATTTGGCGGCTAAACCTTCCTTTTATGTCTATAAACAAACCATAAAACATTTTTATGTGTTTTTTTTTTTAACAAAACTATCAACTATTATTTTATATTACCTTATTTGAACACATAAAACGCAAGTTTCATGTTTAAATAGCCCATTTGGTGTCTAAACCTTCCTTTTCTGTCTACAAACAACCCATAAAACATTTTTATGTGTTAAGACATGACATATTTTAGTGAAATTTATAACAATTTTTCACAAAACTATCAACTATTATTTTGTATTACCTTATTTGAATACATAAAACGCAAGTTTCATGTTTAAATAGCCCATTTGGTGGCTAAACCTTCCTTTTCTATTTACAAACAAACCATAAAACATTAAGTGTTAAGGCATGATATATTTTAGTCGAATTTATAACAATTTTTAACAAAACTATCCACTATTGTTTTATATTACCTTAATTGAATACATAACACGCAAGTTTCATGTTTAAATAGCCCATTTCGCGGCTAAACCTTCCTTTTCTGTCTACAAACAAACCATAAAACATTTTTATATGTTAAGATATGATATATTTTAGTCAAATTTATATCAATTTTTAACAAAACTATCCACTATTATTTTATATTACCTTATTTGAAAATATGAAATGCAAATTTTGCTGATATTCTTGGTTTAATTAGAATGAAACCAAATGTCGAACCAGGATTTATTCTCTAAACTTTCTTCATTTGGAGTCCAATATAAAGAATATAAAACAAATATATTCACTCGTCAGTCCTTAATATCCACCACTTCATTAAACAGAACTGAAATAAATCATATTCTCAATTTGGTTAATTGAGCAGAATTGCAATCCATCTTGTAAATCCTGAAACATTACAAGAAAAAATCACAAAGCATCACTCTTTATTTTACTTTTACATCAACAAAATTATTTAAATAACAAAATTTTACATATCTAATTGAAAATATTTCTGAAGCTGTTTGCTTTCTGTCCTTTCCAAGTTACTGCCAGTCTCCAGTTTTTGTGATTTCTTGAACACTTCAAAAGACGTTTTTCTTTCTTGATGTTTTTTTTCCAGCAACATGTTCACTATATCACTATAAAATAAACGAACTATAAAATGAAACATCTTATCACGAATAGTATCTGAACTGCCCCGAATGCAGATTGCACGTTATGGCTCACGTTTGATCAGCTGTTACATTGAATCTACATTGCATGCCGTATGCCGTATGGTCTATGCGCTATGCCGTCAGAAAAAAAGTTGTTGTCTGAAATCTATAGGATTTATAACTCTATGGTTATAAATCCTATAGGAATTGTAACCATAGAATTATAAACATTATAGATTTCGGACAACAACTATTTTTCTGACGGCATACGGCATACGATATACAGCATGCAATGTGGATTCATTGTTATCAATTATCGACCGCAGACTAACTGATCGATTACCATGGACTTATGTTTACTTTATAACAGTAAATCCACACTGCATGTCGTATGCCGTATGCTGTATGCGCTATGCCGTCAGAAAAAAAGATGTTGTCTGAAATCTATAGGATTTATAACTCTATGGTTATAAATCCTATAGGAATTGTAACCATAGAGTTATAAATATGTGAACAGCTGATCAAAACGTGAGCCATAACGTGCAATCTGCATTCGGGGTAGTTCAGATACTATTCGCGATAAGATGTTTCATTTTATAGTTCGTTTATTTTATAGTGATATAGTGAACACGTTGCTGGAAAAAAAAATCAAGAAAGAAAAACGTCTTTTGAAGTGTTCAAGAAATCACCAAAACTGGAGACTGGCAGTAACTTGGAAAGGACAGAAAGCAAACAGCCTCAAAAATATTTTCAATTAGATATATAAAATTTTGTTATTTAAATCATTTTGTTGATGTAAAAGTAAAATAAAGAGTGATGCTTTGTGATTTTTTCTTGTAATGTTTCAAGATTTACAAGATGGATTGCAATTCTGCTCAATTAACCAAATTGAGAATATGATTTATTTCAGTTCTGTTCAATGAAGTGGTGGATATTAACCTTCTGACAGCCGACATGACGTCATATGGCGTCATTCCATGATCGGCCTACATATACTATTACTTAAGAAACATTTATATGGAAAATTTCGAGAAAGTTACAGTTTTTCAGTAGGAAAAATGCCGGCTGTCAGAAGGTTAAGGACTGACAAGTGAATATATTTATTTTATATTCTTTATGTTGGATTCCCAATGAAGAAAGTTTAGCGAATAAATCCTGGTTCGACATTTGGTTTTATTCTAATTAAATCAAGAATATCAGCAATACTTGCATTTCATATTTTCAGAAAAGGTAATATAAAATAATAGTGGATAGTTTTGTTAAAATTTTTTATAAATTTGACTAAAATATATCATGTCTTAACACATAAAAATGTTTTATGGTTTGTTTGTAGACAGAAAAGGAAGGTTTAGCCGCGAAATGGGCTATTTAAACATGAAACTTGCGTTTTTTGTATTCAAATAAGGTAATATAAAATAATAGTGGATAGTTTTGTTAAAAATTGTTATAAATTTTACTAAAATATGTTATGTCTTAACACATAAAAATGTTTTATGGTTTGTTTATAGGAATAAAAGGAAGGTTTAGCCGCCAAATGGGTGATTTTAAGTGAAAAAATTATTTAATTTTTAAATAATTCAAGCCCATATAACTTCAAATAATGGAAGCGTTAGGGTCTCGGACTGTACAGACTTTCATAACTTTATATAAGAAAGCATATCCTACGAACCTGGGTGAATCCATGATCCGGATCTGAATGATACTCCTTGTTAGCTGAAAATATTCAAGGTAATTTAATTTGGAATAAATTCGAAAAATTTTTTACTGAAAATTTTAAAGAAAATAAAGAAAATAATGCTTTGTCACACATTCAAAATATATTACAAACTGAAGATAAAAGTTGTAAAAATTATAGTTTACCTGAACCAATAATAAATAATATCGAAGAAAGTTCTGAAAATTTAGCAAACAGTAAAAATCTTTTTGAAATTTTGTTTAATCAATTAACTACTAATCAAAGATTAATTTTTAATGAAATTATAACTGAAAAAAATAAAATTTATTTTATTGATGGACCTGGAGGTTTAGTAAAAACTTTCATACACAAGACTTTAATATATCACTTTTTATCTTTGAATAAAAAAATTTTATCTATGGCTTGGACAGGAATCGCATCTATTTTATTACCTAGAGGAATGACAAGTCATCGTACTTTTCGACTTCCTTTAGATTTAAACAGTATTGAAAGTGCTTTTCTAAAATTAGAATCAGATAAAAAAAAATTACGGGAAGTAGATATTATAGTTTGGGATGAAGCATCAATGATCCCAAAAAAAGCTTTGGAAATTCTTGATCAAACACTCAAAGATATATGTTACAGTGATGTTCCATTTGGTGGTAAATTGATAGTTTTAGGAGGCGATTTTAGACAAATTCTGCCAGTCCTAAAACATGGTTACCGAGACAGTATAGTACAAGACACAATCAAATTTTCTCATTTATGGCCTCTTTTTGAAGTTTTAAAATTAACTGAAAATATTCGCTCAAAAAATAAACAATTTGCTTCATTTTTATTAGAATTAGGTGAAGGTAAAATTAATCCATTTATAGTTCTAAATAAATGGAAGACCGAAAATGTTTGTAATAAAATTTATGATGATATCAATCTCGAAAATTCCGTAGATCGTATAATATTAGCTCCACATAATGACGATACTAAACTTATAAATAATAAAGTTTTGAACTTATTACATGGTAAAACGCATACATATTATAGTTTAGATTACGCAACGCATAAAGGAGTTGATCAAACAGATGAAAATATTCACTTAAATTACCCAATAGAAATGCTTAATAATATTAGAGAAGTTAATTTTAATAATGAAGCTAACGGCTATTCGGGCAAAGATAAGGAAGGTAACTAACTTATCAAGCACTTTCTTTATATGTGTTTCAATACATCTTTAAATTTTAGAAGCTTTTTGAAACATTAGTGCAGTCAAGAATTTTTTAGAAAGGAGAATACATGGAAAGGAAAGGTGGTAAAGGTAAAGGTATAGGATAAAAAACGAGGACGAAAAAAATAACGGCCCAGGTCGGGCTCGAACCAACAACCTTCTGCATACCGGGCAGCTACCCGAATAGCCGTTAGATTCATTATTAAAATTAACATAAAATCGACGGGAATTTCCTTCAATTGATTAAATATAATATTGTCTGCTTTGGCTGAAATAATGCAGACGGGGGGATTTGGGGAAATAGATTGAGAACGATGAGTAGCGGTCAGGGTCGTGAAAGGATCGTCATCCCAGTGGCGCAAATGGTAGCGTAGCTGCCCGGTATGCATAAGGTTGTAGGTTCGAGTACTTACGCGAGTACTAAATTCTTAGGGTGCACGAGGCATCTACCACCTAGCAGCCAGTCGGACAAATACACACGCTCGTCCAAGACTCCTCGTCCCATCCTCGCCTCCTCTTCCATGGCTTGTCCTTGGACCACTTACATACAAACAAAGGCAACGTAACGTACCCTGTTACAACTGGTCGCGCCACTGAGTGCCTAAACATAATCTTTACTATATGGTGTAGCAAAAATTGCTATATTATAGAGTAATAATTTCCATAAGTATAGTATAATTTAATGTCTATTATAAAAAGTTCTGAAATAATAAATTTTTATTATATTATATACTAGCTTTTGTCACATTTCATAATACTTTTTCAATGGTATTTATAGTGCATTTTATTAGATACATAACAATTATTAGTATATACATAAGAAACTTTCTCATAAATCGAGTATACCCTATCGTTACTATATTATATAGGAATTTTTTCTACATATGTGGTAAAATACAACTATAAAGCAAGTAATATTTGTAGATTTAAACGTTTTCCAAAATTAAAAAAAAATGTCGGTTTGTCCCTTCCTCAAACTTGATTTGCTGATTCCCTAAGATAATTTTCAATTTGTAATATATACTAATAATAAAATGACCATGAAAAATACAAGTTGAAAACTATATTCTTTTATAAGAATAAAATATCATTATGACTGTTCATAAAGAGTAAAGAGCGAGCTTTACTCTTTAAAAAGGAGAAACTTTTAGAATTCTACTTTAAAGAGTAGAAAACATGATTTTCCCAGCTGCAAAGAGTAAAAAATAAATTTTACTTTTTTACCAAAAGAAGCAACCATTTTCACTTATATAAATAGCTTTTTTGCTCAATCAAATGCATCTAAAAAACAATGTTTTCATATTTTTATAGAATTTTTACTATAATATTCTGATTCTACAAGTCAAGATTTACCAAAAATAATGAATTTCATTCCGAGGTACATTGGCAGAGCCATGTCCAGAGACGCCCAAAAAAATTTTCCCGCGTTGTAGCTAGGCAGACTCGACTAATAGTCGAAATTCACTCTCAAGGCGCACTGTACCTTCGTCATGCACTAATAATCAGTGCATTATTACTGATTTCAATTTGCAGAGTATAGAACAAGAAAGAAGTCATCCTAGTGATTTTTGTAGATTTATCTCTTTTCCAAATTACTGTTTCCAAAGTCAGTTTCTAATACAGGTTTGCGTAAAAGACAGCAAACACAATTAATATAACATTATAGGTGAAGGCTCTAAGAAAAATAAAGAAACAAATCGATTCATATTTCCCTGCTCCTTCTATATATATAAAAGTACTAAATTATTTGACCCAAAGCTCTTATTTAGTATCGAAAATTTGAAATTATCAATTCATGTCAGTTTATCTGACAATGTTTTTTTTAAATATTGTAAATATATATATATATATATATATATATATATACAGGACTGTACTGAATTAGGAATATGTTTACCGCTACCTTTCAGGACATTTTTGTATTATTCAGGACATTTGGAGTTTCTTTCATATATATATATATATATATATATATATATATATATATATATATATATATATATATATATATATATATATATATATATATATATATATATATATATATATATATATATATATATATATATATATATATATATATATATATATATATATATATATATATATATATATATATATATATATATATATATATATATATATATATATATATATATATATATATATATATATATATATATATATATATATATATATATATATATATATATATATATATATATATATATATATATATATATATATATATATATATATATATATATATATATATATATATATATATAGATATATATATATATATATATATATATATATATATATATATATATATATATATATATATATAATCATATGAACATCGACTTATGCTGACACCAATGTATAAGACCACGTGACCTGTCTGCATAAGTGTAGTACCGTTTATACAAGTGTCTGCACAAGTCTAGCGTGACTAAAGAAATAATCCCTCTACTTATGCTGACGTCTGCATAAGTCGGTCTCTGTCTGCATAAGTCTATTTAAATTTCGGAAAGTGTCTGCATAACTAGCGTTTCATATATTTATATATATATATATATATATATATATATATATATATATATATATATTAGGCTAGTAAGTTTGAGGAGCTCAACCCCGGTCGGTCAGAGTGGCTAAAGAAATAATAACCCTCAGGTTACCGACTCTAGACAAATAGACTCTAGAAAACCCCTCAAACTTCCGCTCGGATGCTGAATATATAGATTGGAAGTTTGAGGAGGCTCCTCAAACTTCCCATAACCCCTCAAACTTCCAAGCGGGTGCTGAATATAATCCTCAAACTTCCAGAATTTCATATTTATATATATATATATATATATATATATATATAAAGATCTATACACGTTATTTCTGGTAATCTACAGGGTCCTATAGTTTATCTCTTCAGAGTTCCCTATATAAGCGCGTGACTAAAGAAATAATATCCCTGGGGTTATTGACTCTAGACGCGTCCCAGAAATAACGCTTACGTACAGAAAAATTTCCGGGACGTCCCGGAAAAAACAGCGCGTCCCGGAAATAACAGCGATGTACAGTGTAAACGTCCCGGAACGAACCGTTGCAGATAAATATATATATATATATATATATATATATATATATATATATATATATATATATATATATATATATATATATATATATATATATATATATATATATATATATATATATATATATATATATATATATATATATAAAGACCTATAAACGTTATTTCTGGTAATCTACAGGGTCCTATAGTTTATCTCTTCAGAGTTCCCTATATAAGCGCGTGACTAAAGAAATAATATCCCTGGGGTGTGGGACTAATACCACGTCCCGGAAATAACAGTTGCAGACACAGTCCCGGAAAAAACAGCGCGTCCCGGAAATAACAGCGATGTACAGTGTAAACGTCCCGGAACGAACCGTTGCAGATAAATATATATATATATATATATATATATATATATATATATATATATATATATATATATATATATATATATATATATATATATATATATATATATATATATATATATATATATATATATATATATATATATATATATATATATATATATATATAAAGACCTATAAACGTTATTTCTGGTAATCTACAGGGTCCTATAGTTTATCTCTTCAGAGTTCCCTATATAAGCGCGTGACTAAAGAAATAATATCCCTGGGGTGTGGGACTAATACCACGTCCCGGAAATAACAGTTGCAGACACAGATTTTCCGGGACGTCCCGGAAAAAACAGCGCGTCCCGGAAATAACAGCGATGTACAGTGTAAACGTCCCGGAACGAACCGTTGCAGATAAATATATATATATATAAATATATGAAACGCTAGTTATGCAGACACTTTCCGAAATTTAAATAGACTTATGCAGACAGAGACCGACTTATGCGGACGTCAGCATAAGTAGAGAGTTTATTTCTTTAGTCACGCTAGACTTGTGCAGACACTTGTATAAACGGTACTACACTTATGCAGACAGGTCACGTGGTCTTATACATTGGTGTCAGCATAAGTCCATGTTTATATGATTATATATTATATATATATATATATATATATATATATATATATATATATATATATATATATATATATATATATATATATATATATATATATATATATATATATATATATATATATATATATATATATATATATATATATATATATATATATATATATATATATATATATATATATATATATATATATATATATATAACAACGTTGAACCCTGCTTTCTGGGAACTATAGTCTCTTTCGCCAGAGTTCGGTCAACGTGACTAAAGAAATAATCCCTCTCTCCGGGTAGAAGGTATCAATATTGGTTACCAGAAACTACCGATTCACATACATCTTTTCTGGGGCCTCCCCGAATATTGTGGTGGTTACCAGAAAAGACGGCTACACATATACATGTTCCCAGAAACTTAATTTTCACATATGTAAATATATATATATGTGTTTGTAAATTGGTACTTTTGAGGAGATATGAACCTTTCGCTCAGAGTTCGGACAATGTGACTAAAGCAATAATGACCCTCAGGTTACCGACTCTGGGAAAAGGGGGTATAGATTTCTCCTCAAAAGTCCCGATTCTTGCGTTGAGAAATTTGAGGAGTCTCCTCAAAATGCCGACATCTCTTCAAAAGTACCGATCTATATGTTGATATCTCTTCAAATATACCAATTCCCATAGTGATATATATATATATATATATATATATATATATATATATATATGTGCATATCTGTATAATCGTATAATATATAATCGTAACATTTCTATATAAAGTGCGTTCCAAAACTATAGAAACACCTAGTTGTAACACGATAAACGTAGCGTAGACCTTGCAAATGATATAATAACCGGGCCAATCTTTCTTTAACATATTTTAAACATGAAATTTGAACGAAATCATTTGTTTCAAGGGATTAAAAGACATCAAAATATTTTTTTTATTCACTTTATTTAAAAAATAAACAAATTATCATTAATTTCGCCGTCCCATAACTATAGAAACACTATAAAAATTCGCTATTAAACTGAGTAATACTTCTATTTTTATTTATAGTTTTTATTAAATTGTTATCAAATAATATATATTTGACTATTTTTATATATAGAATATATTTATTTTCAGAAGATAGTCGACTTTTTCTTAATAACTTATTAAATAATTTAATTTTCAACTGCGTTTTTACACAATAGTTTATATAACAAATATTTTAATCTTATTTTGGCTTATAAAATTAATTTTTTATGTATGTTTATTTTTATAATTTCGCTATCTGTTACTCCCAACCCACTGTCGGTAATGCAGATTCTTTTTTAACCTGCAGTAAAAATCGGCGTAACGACGAAAGCTTTTTGCAGTTCATTTGCACACCACTTGTTGACATTAAGATTTGAGTTATAATTAAATATATTTTCTATTGTATAGAGTTATTTTTTGTAACGAACTTACAATGCCGAGAGGTAAATATTTAACTGATCTTGAAAAAGGACGAATTCAAGCATACCGTGAAACTGGGTTAAGTCTTAGAAAGATATCACAGAAGCTTGGTAGATCTTTGAAAGTTATTCATAGTTTTTTAAAAGATCCTTTACTGTATGGTACGAAAAAAACAGGTGGCCGAAAAAGTAAGATTACGCCTCGATTGCAGCGGCAAATTGTTAACTTAGCTAGTAATTCTATGATTAGTTTGAATAATATCAAAAGACGATTACCAGTAACCATTTCTAAATCATCGGTACATCGAGTATTGCAACAATCTACTGTTATCACTAGACAAAAAATGCAGAAAGCTCCGAGATTACTGCCAAGACATAAAGATGCTAGACTCGAGTTTGCTAAATTGAATATGAATACAAACTTTAAAATGGTAAATAAATATTAACGTTTTAGATTAACGAAAAACTGTGATGATTTTTAATTTTTAAGGTGGTATTCTCAGATGAAAAAAATTATTATTGGAGAGATTTACGAAAAAATCCCCAATACTTTTCCCGTAGAAATTTTGGTGGTGGCAGCTTAATGGTATGGGGAGCATTTAGTTTTCATGGAATCTTACCGTTGGCATTTCCATCTTGCAAAATGAATTCAGCAGAGTACATTCGTGTGTTGGAAACTAATTTATTACCTTTTTTGGACAGCAATGAACATTTAGATCTAATTTTTCAGCAAAACAATGCGGCAATACATGGAAGTCGCGAAACAAAACAATGGTTAACTGATAATGACATTTTAGTTTTAAAATGGCCTGCGTGTTCTCCGGACATGAACCCAATAAATTGGTCGCCAGTATGCAGAGCCGTATTTTTGAATTAATAAAAAACAAAGGTGGGCCAACAAAGTATTAAAATTTATTTATTTTATGTATTAAATTATTCAAATTTGTATTATTTTGTTTAAAATTAATGTAAACTAATATTTTATAACTAATTAATGAAAATGAATAGAAGTATTACTCAGTTTAATAGCGAATTTTTATAGTGTTTCTATAGTTATGGGACGGCGAAATTAATGATAATTTGTTTATTTTTTAAATAAAGTGAATAAAAAAAATATTTTGATGTCTTTTAATCCCTTGAAACAAATGATTTCGTTCAAATTTCATGTTTAAAATATGTTAAAGAAAGATTGGCCCGGTTATTATATCATTTGCAAGGTCTACGCTACGTTTATCGTGTTACAACTAGGTGTTTCTATAGTTTTGGAACCACTGTATATATATATATATATATATATATATATATATATATATATATATATATATATATATATATATATATATATATATATATATATATATATATATATATATATATATATATATATATATATATATATATATATATATATATATATATATATATATATATATATATATATATATATGGGTCAAAAAAATACTTTTTTAAAAATCCGTGCGCACGGGGGTCCCCGATTTTTCTGGTTTTGAGATACTTTATATAACTTATAAAAAAAATTATCTCTGCCAATTTTTAGGCTCCAATATTCAAAATTGACGTCAGGAGCTCGTCATAAAGGTGCAAAGAAGGTCATTTTTTATGCGTTTTTTCGTGTTTTTCAAACTTTTTTAAAATAAGTTCATTCACATCAATTTGCAATTTATAAGTGAGTTTTTTCTTCGTCTTGACTTGAACTTTACAGATATATTTTTTTCAAAAACCAAAATTTGCGTATACATGTCCAAATTACCACATTGCTAAAGTCACCTTTTTGACATTTTAACGATACTTTAAAGCGATTTTTCGTGCATTAGTTATAATCGCACCCCAATCTACTCAAGGGCGTTCGAAAGAGGGTGAAAAAACCTTTCTATTTCACTGGAATATCATAAAAAGAAGTTTAAAAATACAGTCCGTGTGTTAGTTTGAATTTCGCAGATTTTGAAGAAATAGCCATTTTTACGAAATTCAAAACAGTGCGAAATTTTTGTAGCAACTTTTATTTGGCTGGAAACTATTGGAAATGTTCTTAAAACGTACTAAAAGAAATCCAATTGGACCGAGTATGGATATCAAACGATTTCCTATTGATTCGAGCTGATGAATTATGATATTTTTTCAATTTCGGTGTCTAAATTACTAAGCACTTTCTGCATTTCTAGAGCATTTCCTTAAACCTTTAGGATAATTAAAGAAATTTTTGCATTATTGATTAAAATATACTGAAGTCTTTAATAAAGCTTTGTGAGATACATCTATGTGGTCTTAAAGCAGATATAGCGGTTTGAAGTTTAGAAAAAGAAATGATACGAAAAGATAAAATGCCTATTCTTTTACTCGCCGCAGCGCCCAGGTCTGTATAATAAATAATACTGTGACATCCGTTGTCGCATCGTATGATGGTGTCTGTCATCAACCCACTTTTCGTACATTTTCGCAATCGAACACGCTAATATATCGCGTACGGTTATATACAATCGCGGTCGCCGTCAGCAGTTTTGTAACCCGACTTACGTTTAATACTTATTTCATCTTTTTATCTTCTCGTCGGGTATAACACCGCCTGCGAACGAGGAGACAATCGTCACTCTCGAACTTTCTCTGGCATGCCTCTGCATAGTTGATTAAGGCCGAACTACCGGAGACTTGGGTACTCGCTGCAGGATTCCAGCGTTACGAGCCTCCAACTCAAGATCCAAAAAGAACTAGATTGTAAGTTGTGCCAAAAGCGTCGTTACATTATTGTATCAAAGTGCACATAACAAATCCAACATAAGTTTATATATTTTCTACACACGTTATTGCCAAAAGCGTTGTTACATTATTGTATCAAAGTGCAATACACGAAAAATATACATACATATATACACAACGTTATTGTCAAAAGCGTCGTTACATTAGTGTATCAAAGTGCAATACACGAAAAATATACATACATATATACACATCATAATCTTCAATTTTTTAATCCTAGACCAGTGGGAGCTCTCGAGCGAGGCTAAACTCCCAGGACACACAACCTTTATATTTAAGTACACCCAATTCTGGGCGTAACAATTGGCATCCCTTGTGGGGAACCTAGCCTAGACTGTTCTAGGATTGAAGATAAAGTTATAAATCTATCAGCATGGTAACTCTAGAAGATATTGACCGACAGAAGGATCTCGAAAAGTGATCACACTTAGTAGAAACGTATCGCAGACAAGAGGTGCAATCACTTCAACAACGGATGGCTGCCGCCGAACAGACACACAACCTCACACGAGTGTCTTTACGACTCTCTGACTACGATGAAGAAAATTTGCCTTTGGATGACTTTATGCAGACAGCTTGGATGGGCAGTGCCGAACTCAACGACCCTGCATTGGAAGAAAGTTATCTAAAGAAAGTGCTTGCACACATCAAGGGACGAGTGCGAACTGCCATAAGAAACCAAACAGTTCGAGATTTGGATCACCTAGAATCGCTGTTACTAGCCGCCACCACTCAAACAAAAACATACTCCGAGTATGTGAAACTGATGTGGTCTGCAAAGATGCGAACAGGTGAGTAAGCCAAAGATTTCTACGATCGAGTGGTAGGTTATAAAACTGCAGCCGCCACCGCTCTCAAGAAAGATTTGCCTCCTACGGCAAATCAGGCCAGCACGGTCGCACATTTGGACTACCTAGCCATCGACGCTTTCATCAAAGGGTTACCAGATGGATGGCGTACCAGTTTTGCTGCGGTCGCCCCGACCAGTTTGGAACAAGCGCTAAATACTGCGCAGGTCCAAGAACGCTACCGAGTTCCGACTGGGTCTAATACAACAAAAATATGTCAGCTGCTATGCGAGAATCTGACATTAGCCGGACCCACGGACTTTGCGCAAGGAGCAGTATCATCAATTCCAACTGCTGCTGCAAATACAGTGTCGCATCTTACACCGAGTAACCAACCTCAAAAGAGCCGCAGTAAGGGCAAGCGCCGCTCGAGGAGACACGAATCCAGCTCTGATGACAGCGGGGACGAGTCTAGTAGCTACGAACACTCAAGAAGAGACAGACGAAAAGGGAACCGCAAGTCCAAATAGCCGCAGGTAGTCTACTTACCACTTCTACCTCGGTATGTAGACTTCGCCAGTCCAGACAGTTATCACCGACACATTATGCCATAATATTACGATAGGAATGATACAGCCTTCCCAGGAAGTTACATAGAACAAGGAAGAATAAATGTTCCAGCACAACTCAGTTATTACCAGGATCACATATCACCAGGACCCGCGAGACGAAGTAGAACACCTCCTCCTTATTCAACGCCGACGCCTCTTCGATCCCGGTCTCCTTATCGAGAAGTGGCTGGATATTATCTACCTCCTCAACCATATTACTATGCACGACAACCGCAACAACTACCGTCCAGTTATCGGCCGAGGGAAGCCACGCCGGATAGATCTGGAAACTATCACAACACAGGAGAGCTTTTAAACTCATCAGGTGCTCGATGACGGGACGCAGCGACGAGCAATACCGAAACACCGCGTCCCACGGTGAGATTCCACGAACCGGAACGCTCTGCTATGTCAACTCAGGGAGCGTCGCACCGACAATACAAGTAAAAACAGAGAATATGGCAGGAGGTACGGGTATATTTTTAATAGATACGGCTGCAAACATTAATGCAGTAAAAAATAACGTACGTAATAGATTCGTCACACATATTAGAAATAACCGGCATTTCTACTAGCCCTGTCAAAACACTAGGCGCAGTAAAGATCTTTGATAAACATCATAAGTTTCATGTTTTATCTCCGACTACTCCAATTTTACAGGATGCCATTCTAGGAGCCCCGTTTTTCAAGGAAGAGCAAGCTCGCATCTGTTACAGCTTGGAGGTATTAATACTGGCTTCCCGACCTACAGATCCTACTCCTTTCTGTAACAGATCGCCTCAGGCCCTTGACGCAGAACGAGGACTATTCCAAAAGATCACCGGAAATGAGAAAAGGGTATGTACATTGCGGCCTACTACACTCTACCAGAGACTACCGGCATGTTCAAGAGTAGTACTGAACATCCCAGTTACTCAAACATCACCAAGCGGCGAAGGCTACTTGGCCCAGATACCAACGCCTCAAGGAGTCTATATCGGTGAAGCAGCTGTTACCAATAACAACGGGCGCTGTTTCGTAATGGCCATCAATACGTGCAACCACAAAGTCGATATAGAAATACCACCACAAGAGTTGCAGCCTTTTGATGTGGACATGTTCGAAGATTTCTTCGATTCAGACAGCTCGACACCCGAAGAACCTCCAATCACGAAGAGGATAAAGCATATATGCGAAAGATTACGTAGGGAACATCACGATAACCAAGCTACAGAACAAATCCGAAGGATTGTAGAGGAGTATCATTACCTTTTTCTATTAAAAGGAGATCCACCACCCCGCACACAGGTAGTAAAACATTACATCAATACAGTCGATGATCGACCTATATTTACAAAGCAATATAGATATCCGCCCGCACTCCATCAAGAAATACGAGAACAAGTTGACAAACTCCTGAAAGACAGCGTTATTCAACCTTCCGAGTCTCCATATAATAGCCCACTATGGATTGTTCCAAAGAAACCGGAACCAGACGGAAAGAAGAAATATCGTTTAGTAATCGACTATCGTAAGCTAAATGAGAAAACTATTCCAGACGCTTATCCTCTACCCAATATTACAGAGATTCTGGAACAGACAGGAGGAGCCGAATACTTTTCTGTCTTTGATCTGGCCCGTGGATTCCATCAAATTGAAGTGGAACCGAGAGACAGGTAGAAGACCGCCTTCAGCACTCCATATGGTCATTACGAATACGTTTGTATGCTCTTCGGACTCAACAACGCACCACCCACGTTTCAACGTCTCATGGACCACGTTCTGCTGGGGATGCAAGGTACGGAACTTTTTGTTTATCTGGATGATATTATAATATATGCCAAAACACATGAAGAACATGAGGATAAAGTGCTTCGTACATACGAACGCCTATCAAAGGCAAGACTACGTTTGCAGATCGATAAGTGCGAATTCCTGACTCCAGAGGTCACGTATTTAGGACAAAAAATCGGATCGTACGGAGTTCGACCTGACCCAGGAAAAGTGACCGCTGTAGCCAACTTTCTAGTTCCGAAAAGTGTAACGCAAATTCGGCAATTCTTGGGCCTAGTCGGCTACTACCGTCGTTTTATTTTCGATTTCGCATTTCGCAAGCAAAGCACGTCCACTCAACCGCCTCACCCATAAAGGAAGGAGTTTTAAATGGGCCGAGGAAGAACAAAAGAGTTTCCAGGTACTAAAGGACGCACTATGTGACTCACCGGTATTGGTATGTACAGATTTTAGTAAACCTTTTATCTTAACTACAGTGCATCAAACGAAACTATCGGGGATGTTCTCAGTCAAGGAGATCCACCAAATTATCATCCAATCGCATACATGTCTCGCAGTCTCAGTAAAAGTGAACTTAATTATTCAACAACAGAAAAGGAATGTCTAGCTGTTATAGCCGCGGTCCAGCATTTCAGACATTATCTGTATGGTCGCACTTTCACCATCTCCGGGGATCATGAACCTTTAACGTGGATTGACTCTATCGAGGATCCCATGAGTCGTCTCAATCGCTGGAGAGCTCGTTTGAGAGGAAACGATTATAAATTCACATATAAACCAGGAAAACTAAACACCAACGCAGATGTCTTGTCGCGAAACCCAGTTCCGGAAGGAGAGTCAATGAACGCCGCGGTTCCGCCTCGTCAGCTGTTACGTCGACACCACTGTGAAACCGCTTTTTCTTCGAGGTCATCGGATTGCGATGCTTCAGGGGAAGAAGACGAACCGCAATTAAAAGCTCGTGCATACCCTATTAAAAAACCTAGACCAACTAAAACTTCTCTAGCTCGACAAGCCCAGACACAAGCATCATCCGATGTAAGTGGGTCAGACTCTGAAGTACCGCAAAACCGTCCTCGACGTGGAAGAAAGAAAGGATCTAAGAATTCTCCCCTTTTACCACCATCAGGGATGGAACCAGGCCAAGGAAGTCTCGATGCTAGCACAATAGCAAAACGACTAAGGATGCGAAAAGAAATACAGCCTGAACCTTCCAGTTCGAAGGTGGATACCAAACCATTATCTACACCATCGGACGAAACGTCGACGGAACTCTCATCCTCTGAAAGGGAAGCATCTGAAGAACCACACGTGCCACCCATATCTTTAAGAGACCAATCCCTCATGCCGAGTTTACTCGATGCATCAGCTGAAGTTACAGATCAGGAAAATCCCGAGGGTTCCGAAAAGAACAGCGACTCGAGTTCTGAAGAGGAAGTGAATAAGACTGTGATAGAGAGTAAGGATTGTATAGAAAACGATGCATCTAATACTTCCCTCACACATGTAGCATCCAATGATTCTTCGTCTTCATCTTCCGAAGGTGACTTATTACCTATTTTTCAGTCTACTATGCGACGATCGGTAGTACCGGACGACCTGCCTGCGAAAACCGATCAAGATGGTGTGCATCCAACCAATTTCAGTCGAGAAGGCAAAAGTGAGTTCCTCAAGGAATGGAATACGACTAGCCTATGGTGGGATTCATACAAGCAACATGCCAATGAGTCAGGGAATAACCAACAGTCTATTGAAGAGCTAGAAGTCACTCGTGAAGATTTGCATACACCACCGATGATAGCCGAGGAAGGAGAGTTGCTAATTTCCGGTAACTTTGAAGATCTACCAGTCCCTTCCGTTTCTCGTAATGCTAAATCCTTACCACCTTCACCTGTGAAACCTCACGAGGCCGTCCCGCTAAGCGAATACGGAGGCCGTGCAGAGAAAGAAGAAGTCGCACCAGAAGTAGTACAATCATGGAGAAGGGGATCCTTTTTAGACACAGACATAAGTCAAGTAGCGCCTGCCTCAGTATCTTCATCAACCCGAACCAGACCACGACCACTAGCACGTTCTACTCCAATTCCAACAACACCTCCAAAATCACAACAGCAACAACCTCAGCTGTCGACAATTCTACAAGAAGATAGCGGGGAAGAATAGACCGTTGCACCAAGTGAATGTCAGCCCGAATTAGAGTCAACGCTTGTAACATGGGAGAAGCCTAAGAAAACGTCTGGAATATTTGTACATGACACGTTCTTACTCGATATCTTGGGCCCGGATACGAATGGTTTCGTAAAAAAGGCGCCTAATCAGAACGCATTCAGGTTAGTCCCTACTCGAGAGAATCTTACTTATTTGAAAGATAATTGGGAACATTTCATTACCGAGGATCTGAGCCTCGATTCCGATAATAATTTAATTTTGTTAGATCTCGCAGTTATTAGTCAAAATGAACTATCAAAATTCAATCCTCGAGTAGGTAACGTAATAGATACCCCATATCGAAATCGCAATAGATTTAGTCTAGTGATATCAGCGAGTCATAGAGAAGCAATAACACCCAAAAGTTTAGCAACTTGTCTAAAAACATTGGAAAGTAAGTTGCGCAATCTTGATGTACATTCCATACGCATAGGAAAGTGCGGCGAAATCACCGATAGTATACCAAAGGGGGTTTTGAACGAAGGGCTGAGAAAATTTTTAGGTGAACTGGATTTGACCATCACCGTGTGTTCCGGCACTTGCAAACCGGTACCAGAGGAAGAAAGAAATAGGGTCTTGCAGGATCATCACGACAGCTTGTTCGGAGGACATCGCGGCATGGAGAAAACATACAGATGCATACGAGAACGGTTTTATTGGAAGAAAATGAAGCAGGAAGTAAATGACTTTGTAAAGAGATGCGAAATTTGTCAAATGCAAAAGTTAACTCGTGTTAAAACAAAGGAGCCAATAGTGATTACGGACACGCCCAGTGAGCCCTTCGCAAAGATAGCCATAGACACAGTAGGACCGCTGCCTATAACCACATCAGGTAATCAACATATCTTACCATGCAATGCCTACTATTAAAATTTTGTATTGCAGTATCCATTCCTAATATCAAAACAATAACAATCGCTAATGCATTAGCCCGACACTTTATCGCCCAGTATGGAGAACCGAGAATCATTCTAAGTGACATCGTTCCTCTTTCTTTTAACGTGAAGCGCCTCCCTTAACGGGTTATCCTCACGACCCGCTAAGGGTTCATAGGTCCCGTCATCACATTCACCCTACCCACTTCTTTTTATCAGTCATACTTCAAAAAACACATTCATACATAATCGGGGGCCTAATCCGCCCGTCGGACAACGGATTGAGATACGCTCAATCAGCGCGGCCGCCCAGTGCTGCTCTTCCACACAGGACGACCTACCGACGCCAAGGGAAATGTAGGTCCCCGAGCCACTCGGTTGGTGTCGAGACCTCCTAAATCTCTACTGGCTCTGCCGTGTCAGTGCCCGAGTTGAAATGCAACTCACACATCGGGATCTATGCCGAAGCACGTCACCCTAGCCCGCGATGTAGGCTTTCAACCATTGCCACCACGAATCCAGTACCCATTACCGGGCAGAGAGCGTCCCCTCTGGGGCCCCCAGTACCCGTGGCACCGTTATACTCTCGGTCGAGTTTCGTACTCATTCAGGAGCACTACCAATTTGGTGATCCCACAATCACCCATAGCAGCATTGGTTGACTGAGACTCATGATGTTCCTTACGCTATAGCGATGGACTCACATGCTTCGGATTAATGGATGGGGACCGACCGGCGCCCTAAACCGGCACTCCCCACCTGACCAAAGTACTATTTTCCCGTCGGACTCCTCCAACAGACCAGAATAGTCACTGATCGACGCCTGTTAAGGACATTCTAACTCCTCGTATCGGCGGAGTTACCACGGGTCTTGAGGTACTGCTGGGGAGAGACCAGGTCCCCCAGATGCACGTCCGTAAGGGAAGCATGTCCCAAATAGGGACAAGTTCCCAAACGAATCTCACATTCCCTACAGAGCTCAGGCACCTCGGGTTCGCTAAGTAACAGGGGGCAAAGTTTTCAAAACAAATTACTAGAAGAATTATCTAGATTCTTTGGATTTAAGCTCGTAACAACAACTGCCTATCACCCGCCGTTGAATGGATCACTAGAACGAAGCCACGCGCTACTGACTGATTTCATTAGAAATCATGCAAGTTATAAAAGTGACTGAGATAGGGTCATACCATTTGCAATGCAAGAATACAATACTTCTGTTCACTCTGACACGGGATTTATACCCTATGAAATCATTTATGGTCGAAATGCTCGAAATCCAACCAAGTTAGCAGATGAGTTCCCTTTACAAACTTACGGATCGTACGTTTGCGATCTCGTGAGAAATCTAATAAATATTGGAAATGTTGCAAGAGAAAACATAATATCTGCTAAGCATCGGAGTAAAGAATATTATGATAGAAAAGCCAGACCACAACACCTAGAGGTAGGAATGATCGTATATGTGTTAAAGGAACCAAGAAAAGGGAAATTGGATCGGTTTTATAACGGAAAATTTATAGTAACAGAAATTCGAGATAATAATAATGTCATAGTAGAGGCAGAGAATGGAAAACAAATGCTTAAACATAAGGATAAAGTTAAGCAATGTTATACATAAACTCTATTTTGTTACAGGAAGCCGAGATGATCCTATTTTTGGTGCTAGTACTATCCACGCAAACCACAGGATTAGATCCATACAAGATCACACCTCTACCGGGAAACCCAGGATTCTATTATGAAGCCCACGGGGAAGCAAGATTGATTCGTTCTTATTGGAATATTATTACAACGTTGGACTGTAGGAGCCTGAGCCAGCCTATGGAATGGAGAGAAACTCAGATGTACTCAACCTGGAGGAGCTGCATAGAAGCAGGGGACAAGAGTGTCATAACGTCATCCCTCTCGAATCACTGAGAAAACAACTAAAATCACTCAAATCATTACAGGAAGACCTGCTCCAGTATTTTACGCTACCCTCTATGACCTCAAGTTCACAACCTCTTCCGCATTCCATCACAAAGCGGGGAGCCCCATTCGAATTCATTGGATGGACCTCCAAGAAACTTTTTGGAACCATGGATGCAGGAGAACGGGACAATCTCATGGGAGAGATGGAGCATCTATATGACATATAAAGAAACATATCTCTTCTAGCCGAATAACAGACACATATAGTGCGATCGAATTTCGATGCGGTACGTCAACAGATGGCGAAGGAGGAAGGAAAAATGCAAACTTACCACCACGAACTTCTCCACGTACTCGAAAAAAACTCAAAATTTCATAACTAATAAAAATCGTTCCAGAATAATAGAAAACTTCGCAGAGTGGCCACGACAATTCGGAGAATCATTAGATCTCAGCATTTCGTTCTATAAGGTTGTGATCGACGCGATTGAATTTACTGCACGAGGTAATCTGCATCCACTACTATTCTCTCATGAACAGGTCCAGCAAATTTTAAATAACATTAACCTTTAGGCTGCGGGGAAATTTCTCAAATTGACCTCTCAGAATATATAAAATGTATACATAATATCACTGGATATCTCAGATAGAGTCGCTGACCTGACTGCTGGTCCATATATCGAACAGATCCGCAGGCAACGTAAAGTATAATGTAAAAAAATTTGTCTCTTTTGTTATGAAGATTTGAGAGGGTATTTCTATGTAATTTCACACGTTGAATATGAAAAAAATAGTAACAAAATTATCGCAGACATCCTTGACCTCGAAAATCACCATTTGAAGGTCAAATTTCATTCCTACTATAAGTCAAGTTTTTAGACGGTTTTCGTACGTAGTTTGATGTGCTGAATACGTAAAAAATAATAAAAAAATTCCTGTTGATAATCCTGACCTTGAAAATCAGTATTTCAAGGTCAAGAATGTTTTGAGAAATTTTAAAACTATTTGTTATGTATTCAGAACATCAAATTTGATCTAAAAACTTCAAATATTCTTTGTCTCTAGAGTGGTCCATATATCGACCACCCCTGCAGCTAAAAGGTTAAACAGTTAAAATCCCAACATCTACTTCCTTAGGAAACCTCCGAGGTGACACCAGAAAGGCCGTTCATGTTATCGAAAACCAGCGTGTCTGTGCAAGGAGGTCATTTATTAGTAAAATTAAAATTTCCTTTAAACAGCTTAGAAATTTTTTTAATATACAGAATGCACTCTTTGCCAGTTTCCCATGAATTACATATCGGAGCAAGCGGGTATATGGGGATTCAACCTAAAGGTGTATATATATTTGTAACCAGTAACCCACCGAGCTACTTTTTGACAGACGAAGCCTACCTACAGAAGTGCCAAACTCATGAGGCAATACGTCTATGCCGTCCCAAATATCCGATAATGGAAGAAGGAGATAAGTTACATTGTGAGTATTCTCTTTTAACAAATCCAACGAAATCAGCTATACAAACCTGTAATATTGCACTACACGATGACACTACAACTTATTGGAAAAGATTAGAAACTACAGGAGAATGGTTATATTCCATGGCAGGACAATTAAATATCAACATAATATGCGATGGAGTCCGACAAGCAAAAATTCAAATGAATAGAACCGGCATACTAAGTCTTAAAGGTGAATGTGTAGCGCAAACATCGGATATTACTTTATTTTGGAACCTCGATGACGGAAGTCTCCGAAACTTTTATCTACAACTTCGATTATCCCTTGAATTTTTCGTTATTTTTACAAAAAAATAACTTCTCAATCAATGAGCAAGGATTAGCTATTCTCGATGGACAATCAGCAGAACAAGTCCAAACATGGGCCTCAACAAATGATTTACTTTCATTGGAAGATATTGAACGTCAATTCCATCAAATATCCACGCAAAGAAGAACACAAAATGCAACAAAGATCTATATAGCAACCGGTTTTGTTGGAAACATCGTGATAATAATAATATTATATATGTTAGTCTGATGTTATTTTTACAAAACTAAAAATAGAATGGTCATCCCTTTATATAAGAAACCACGGTCAACAGATTTCCCATTAGAACGGAAGAATCCCCTTAGCCGAAGTCATCGAATGCGCAGCTTAAGTACTGAAAATGTGAGTGGTTAGATCCACCACTTGGATAATAAACTCCACTTACTCACACACCAAAGCGCTAGCGTAAGATATATCGGGTGCGCTCCGACCACCACTTACTCGCACATCAAAACCGGACGGTACCGTATACCAGCATAAGCAATACATGGCTCCGACCGCCACTTACTCACACCGGCAGAATACACTGGCATATATACAATACACGCACGCGTGCAATTACTCACACACCCAAGCGCTAGTATAAGATACATCGGATGCGCTCCGAGATGCATATACTCACACAAGTAGACTCCGTATATGTAAGCAAAGACCTGTAGCGCGTTATACACATTATATTAAACGTATATAGCAAAATAAGAACGACATTACTATCGCAACCATGAATATTATTAATAATATATTAATATTAACAATTATTAAAGTAATTATAAATAATTAAAATTTTTTTGTTCGTTAAAAATAATTCAAGAGAAAATTGGTTTCAATTTTTTTATTATTCAAATAAAGTATATTCATAAACGATTCTCGAATTATTTATGATAAATAAATAATAATTTGTATTCGGAAATAATAAGATCTTTTGTAATTATTTATGAGAAATTATTTTTTTTTTGTAATATTTGACAACATAATACTATATTATAATATCCAATATTATAAATAATTTATGTTGTGAATTATTAATAACTAACAAATTATTAAACATTTGATATAAGCTTGGAAGTCGTATACAGTTACCAATAATTCACAACATATAATTCTTTTTGTATCATTTTTTTAAATAATAATGTAATTAAATTACCGAAAAATTGTTAAATTACTCAAACATCCTAAAACATTTTAGGAATTTAGAGAGCAATGAGACACAGTCAAAAGTTAATGAACTCTATAACAAGGGAAGTTCAAACGTAAATACAAGGTATTTTCGACAGCTTAAACGGAAAATCATGACGCACGATGTTTTCGACAGAGCATCGACCGATGCTCGATACACGTGCTACAACAGAATATAGTGACATACTCATTGGTTGCCTACATCCTAGGCGCTAGCTAATCACACGCAGTGGTTGCCTACGTACTAAGCGCTGGCTAGTCCTACTCAGCAGGTTGCCTATATGACGGCGACATCTATCTATCAGAATCTATACCCAGAACCGCATATAACTATATATATTAATTAACGTGAACATTTGTAAGAATATATGAATGTATATGTACTTTTATTGTTTTTTTTTAAATTCGCTAAAATATACGAACTCTTGGGGCGCACCACCGAGTAAAATCACTGAAGTAGCACTCATCTTCAAGATATATATATATATATATATATATATATATATATATTTTTTTTTTTTTAAATAAAAGAAAGAATATACGCGGCCACGAGGAAACAAGAAAGACCTGTGGTAACGTCAAGTGGGAGTACAGAGGCAATGAGCAGCGAAAACAGTGCGGATAGTCAAGTCGCGGCGACTACTGACTCCGCGACCAGTTTCACACATGAGGCGTTTCACGTCAACTGCACCAGATCGGCGCGCGAGTGCCAAATCGTGCTATTTCCAGCTCATGTTTATAATACTAAAATGTACTTAAAAAAATTGTTTGATAAGCGTTATCAACGTGTTTTTTCCTCAGCTTTCCAATGATATAGGCAGTTTTTTCGGAATTTTCCATTTTCACCTTCAAAAACTACAAAACATCTTATATCTCAAAAACCGCGCTAGGGCAGTTGACGTGAAACGCCTCACATATGCATTTACATGGCCAGCATAGGACGACGCTCACACGTACAGGGAGAAAAAGCTGACCGGGCGACCAATTTCGCACATATGCGATCCCGCATGTACGTGAGCCAGTGCACTCAATGGAAAGCTTGATCGTACGAGCCGGCGACAGCTATATTTCACTAGTATCCAATATCGAAATAAATTTTTAATTATATTTTCTTTGAATTAACATTGGTATAAAAGAGTTTAGAGAAATATTATTTAAATTGAAGGAAAAGTAAATAACCAGCCTTGACCAGAAAATGACCAGACAAAAAATTAAAAAAAAAATCGTAATTATTATCTATATACATACATATATTCCATATATAAAACCTGTAACACACTCATTGCCAGGGGCGGCAATGGACCAAAGGGGGCAGGTGTGACATCTGTCGTCGCATCGTATGATGACGTCTGTCATCAACCCACTTTTCGTACATTTTCGCAATCGAACACGCTAATATATCGCGTACGGTTATATAGAATCGCGGTCGCCGTCAGCAGTTTTGTAAGCGCTTGCCGAAATTACGCGTAAGCACCCGACTTACGTATAATACTTATTTCATCTTTTTATCTTCTCGTCGGGTATAAGACCGCGTGCGAACGAGGAGACAATCGTCACTCTCGAACTTCCTCTGGCGTACCTCTGCATAGTTGATTAAGGCCGAACTATCGGAGACTTGGGTACCCGTTGCAGGATTCCAGCGTTACGAGCCTCCAACTCAAGATCCAACAAGAACTAGATTGTAAGTTGTGCCAAAAGCGTCGTTACATTATTGTATCAAAGTGCACATAACAAATCCAACATAAGTTTATATATTTTCTACACACGTTATTGCCACAAGCGTCGTTACATTATTGTATCAAAGTGCAATACACGAAAAATATACATACATATATACACATATCATAATCTTCAATTTCTTAATCCTAGACCAGTGGGAGCTCTCGAGCGAGGCTAAACTCCCAGGACACACAACCTTTATATTTAAGTACATCCAATTCTGGGCGTAACAATACTTTAAATTACTAAAATACTACTCTTAATTACTTAATATAATATTTTGATTAATGTAATATGTAAGTCAAAACTGTAGCTTAATTGGTCCACAGTAACTTGAGATACAGCCTTAAAAATTGTAAAATTGGTTATTTTCTGCCATTTATAGTTCCGTGTTACAATTTTGCTAGATTTGAAATTGAGAGAGGCACATAAATTTTGTGCTATAGTTTATAATAGCTATGTAAGGTATACCAGAAACTATGTTAATTTCCCCTCCATATGTAGGTATAGAAACAATGTATTTTATTATTCACTGTAACCAGTTTCTATTACGTATGGAAACCCTCATTTTCGCAGCATCTTCCTTCGTGAAAGGGATAGTGGCAGTGGCAGTATCTCTTTCCCTTTCGAATTAGTGCAGTTCCCATGTGTAAAGGAGTGTCTACATCAAGTGCCGTGTGCCATGTACTGTCTACAGTGTCACGAGTAAAAAAATGTTGTCGAACATCTATTAATCGATGTAACCACAGATTAAATAGAACCGTGTTCTGACGCTGAATTGTCGATCTGTGGTTGTATTAGATTATTAGACGTTCGACATTTTTTTTTACTTGGAACATTCATACATTGTGTCCCGTAAACGGCATACGGCATATAACATGGACACTTCTTTCAGGTTCCAACTGTGCGAGAGAGAAAGAAATCCTGTCGTTATCGACTATCCCTCTCTTTTTCTAATGTCGATTCCTTTCATTGGATGCACAGTCTATCTTTCAAGTTATGGTGTTAACCGGCTGTGTTCATGTGGTATACGGAAACTCATTTATAACTGTTAAACTGTTATTATTTCGACTATTTAGATAGAAAAATTTGCAAGATTTACACTGAAGGCAAAATTTAAGGTTAATATTAAATTTCTGTTGCTTAAACTGTTATTTAAAATAACAGTAATTGAAGATTTCTATGGAAAAAAGGTGTATCTCAAAAAATCACATTTCGGGAAAATCATATTTAAAGTTTTATATATTTCTATAGTATTAATATAAATAAATAAAATGCTTAACCCTTACAGATATAATCTACGTTATCTGAAAAATTATAAATCATATTCATGAGTTTGAAAAAGAAGCTGCTATAATAACTCTACAAAAAAGCAAAATGTTAAAGATACGCCCTTTTTCTGTTCAACAGGTTTTTTTTAAAAAGGAAGGGAATTTAAAGTTTCTTCTTGAACTTATATATTTTTCAAAATTTTTGTAATAAATACAAACGTATAAGAAAAAGGTTTTAATACAAAAAATTCGTCGCTGCAATAAGTATAATAACAAATTATAATAATATATAATTTTGATACAATAAATTATTTGAAATGATATTGAAATGATATTGAAATGATACTGAAATGATATTCAAACAATATTGCAATATATTTCAAAGGCATTACATAAATAAATTTCCTTACTACTTATGTTTCAATAATCTGACGAAGTTTTTCTGCATTGTTTTTCTTTAAATATTTCAACAGACATTTCAAATTATTGATTTTAGCACTTTTTAGAAGAGCTTTTGAAACTCGTTTCAACAAAAAATCTATTGACAAAATGTTTTCTGGATTACTCGAAAAATGTAACAGATGAGTTGAAGTGTAGTTTCTTGAGATATCCATCGATCCGTTCGGCTTGTATAAAAATGTCTTGTAAGATTGAATTTTAAATTGAACATTTTTTGTCATTGATTTTGGTTTAGATAATCCTAATCTTACGAATACACTTTTCCAATCACGAGTGAAAGGTGTGCCACATATAACTTTGAAATGTTCTCGATTATTTCGATAATTTTTCAACAGTGATACGTACATAGGGTAGACGTACCGGTTTTGGCCACTGCTCCATTTTTGGCCACATATCCATGTTCTTAAATGGATTTTTAGGTGGCCAATCGGTGAAAAAAGAATCCTTATGGTGGCCAGAACCGGTACATCTACCCTATTCCTTAACAGTTTCCACAGTTTCAATTTTCTTCAACTTGTTTGAATAAACATCAAATTTCGGTACTGATTGTAAGAGTGTCTGCGCACAGGGAAAATATGAAAAATTTGTTTAATTGAAACCATCGATAACCAAGAACAAAAATTTGTCACAGTAGAGTTTTTGTTTTGACCTTGTATTTCGCATCTCGAGATACGCCCTTTTTCCATAGAAGTCTTCAATTACAATTATTTACTTAATACATTTTTACTTGAGGGTATTTATAATACTAATTGATTTCGACAGGATGGATGATATAAATAATTGTAGCATTTGTCAATTTTTAAAGAGTGACTCGGAATGTTCCTCTCTAAAGAAAGTTCTTCATAAAATTAGAGATCTTACGGGAGATGATAAAAAACTTCTGTATTTAAGAGTACCTGGGTTACAAAACATTGATGATGGATCCATTTGTGATGATCATTACAGAAGATTTTTACTTTTCTATTTCTCATACCAAAAAAAATGTATTGATCCATGGAATCAACACTCAAAAAATGTTACAGTTAATTTAAAAGAAGTGAGTTTAAATTTTTTAGAAAATGGTGGATATGGTTGTAATGTAAATATTATACCAGGACAAAAAATTTGTAAAAACTGTTATAGCAAACTAAACGATGAAGTTAAATCTTATCAAAACCAATCCATTTATTGCAGTGATCCATTTGAAAAACACGGGGTAAAGATTGTTAATGACTTGAATTATTTAGATCATGAGGATATAGAACACTTAAAAACAGTTTATGATAAGAATTTCACTTCTCAACATAAACTATGTAGGACTTGTGGTATTCGAATAAAATCAGATATTTTAGAGTACAGAAACCAAGTCAGGATAGTTACAACTTTATCAGATGAGAGTAAAGAAAATTCTAGTCAGAATAGCATTAAATCAACAAATGAAAGTACGCCAATATCAGAGTTTTGTACAAATAGTCAGAACAAAAGAAACCTTGATATAATTCTTGATACTTTTAACATTGCTCCTTTTAAATGGCAAAAGATGAATGATAATGTACTTGTAAAGGAAAGTATTAGTGTTATACAGAATGTGACGAAACAGACCTCAGAAGCGTTTGAGAAAGTTTATAATATAAAATTGTCAGAATTTAAAAATATAAAAGAAATGAGTGATGAAAGTTGGTGGTTTAGAAGTATGATTTCAGATATTCAAACAAAATTTGCTACTTCTACTTTTAATGAAAAAATTAGTTTATTGACTTTGTTGCTTAGTGAATGGAATTTCCTCAAGGTCAATATGTATATTAAATGCACATATTATATGTTCGCTGAAGCCACACGATTAAAACTAAAAGGTAGATATATATTCATCAATTTTATAGATTTTTCTACTCATAACTTATTTCATCAACATTTATATATAGCAATACAAGCAATTAAGGGTGTCAGATACCTTTAGATTTTTCTCCATGAAATGACCTGAAAAGAATAAATTTTGATAATTACAAATATGTAAAAGTAATATTCTAAATGTATATTCTGGCTCTGGCGTTACTTACAGGTCCAGGATTTTAAGGGATTTTGATAATCAGAGTCTCAAAATGTTCGTATTTTATCTCTTCATTAACTGAAAAGTTGTGTGAATTTAAATTTATATGAGTAAATAATTTTTAACGACCAAGAACTGCTTAAAAAACTTAATAAAGCTTAAATTAGAGCTGTTTTTGGCCGTAAAAAATTATTTATTCAAATAAATTCATGCAGCTCTTCAGTGAATGGAGAGATAAAATACTAACCATTTTGAGATGCTGTTCATCAAAATCCTTAAAGATCCTGGACTTGCAGGTTACTGCCGAGTCAAAATTTTACGTCGTGTAGAAAACATCTTTAAAGATACAATTACTAAAATACTTCTTTATCTCTTCTTCTTTATTTCTTAACTTTGTCTCTACCCTGAAATATAAAAAAGTATTGTTTTGATCTTAAAATATTTTTTATTTGGGACCAATATTCTGGTACGTCTATCTGTGACCTAAGTAGTACTTTTTTCACTGTGTTTATCGCTAACCACACCGTGCAAAAAACGACTACTTAGGGCACGGATAGGCATGACAGTTGGCTTAGGGCAGGCAGTGATATAAAATGCTACACGATACTTGTGACCTAAGAGCACTCTGCACGGCGTGGAATTAGGGGCCGAGCACAGCGAGGGTCCTAATTTCACGCCGTGCTAAAAAGTGCTACTTAGGTCACACGTATCGTACTATACTATAAAAGTTTTTTCCAGAAAATTTTTTCATATTCTACAAGTGCTTTTTAGTGAGAAATGAAAAACAAAAAATCGATTTTTCGTCATTCTAAACATGTCTGACCACTTTAAGTTATAGTCATTGCAAAATTATTATTTACATTTAATTAGTTACCAACATAAAAGCTTAAAACAAATTTTTTCAATATTTGAACATTTTTCAGATATTTTAGGACAACGTTTAAGAAAAACTTATTTTCGTATTTCACCTGATGTTAAGGAAGATATTGTTAAATATTATTTGGATGATTCTAATAGCATAAATTGTAGCGGAATAAAGGAATGTGTAACAGTAAAAGTTCCTGGCCAACCTTCAACATTAGTGCAGAAAAGAATATTGATCTATGATCTGAAAGATTTATATCAAAATTGGATAAAGGACACCAGATGCGATATAGTTCCCTGCTTATCTTTTTTCTCTCAGCTGAGACCTAAGGAATGTGTTTTTGCTGGAGATCCAGGAACGCACAATATATGCGTATTTTCCGTACATCAAAATGTGAAATTAAAACTTGCATCTATGAATGTGAAAAAAAGTTACAAAGAAGTAATTGAAGTTGGAGTGTGCTCCATGGAAAACCATGATTGCATGTTTCACAAATGTATTTAATGTCCAAATAAGGATGGAATACGTAAATTATTATTTAGTACTGAAACTGATAGCAATAGGTGTATAAAATACAGCAACTGGATATCTACACCTATATCTAGTAAAAACTCGGAGGGCTCATCAAGTACCCGAGTGATTTTACAAGATTTTGAAAAGCCTTTCGAAGAGTTTCTTGATGACATATGTAATGACATATGGGCTATAACTGAGCATCATTTTATTTCATGCAAACAGAAAGATAGTTATGCTCACTTCAGGCAACATTTGGACAATGATACTGGACTATTAGTCATAGATTTCGCAGAAAATTATGTATTTATCTGTCAAAACTCCACCCAAGGATTTTACTTTAATAATATTCATGCTTCGTTATTTACCGTATCCTTGTACTACGCAGATCAAATGAATAATGAGGTGAAAGTTGCAAGTTTCTGTGTTATTTCAGACAGTACGAAAAACAAAGCATAGACTGTACATATATTTCAAGAAGTAGTACTCAATGAAATTAAAAGCAAGTATCCCTGGATAAAAAAGTGTGATTTATTTCTCTGATGGAGCACCAACACAATTCAAAAACAAGTAAGAACATATTAAACAATCATATCTTATTTAATTCCTTTACTTTCCACTTTTTTTATTAGATTTTTGCTTTTACAAAAAAACTGAACCAAAAAAAAGGAATTTTGGAGATAAAATATGTTTCAAAAAATATTTTAAGACTATTAGCATAAAAATCCATCTATTGTAGAAAATATTATCTTTTTGGATTTCTATTTTTCTGGATATTTTAATATCCATACACATAATTATCATTTTATAACTTTTTTTAGGAACCACTTTATTAATCTATGTCACCATCAAGAAGATTTCGGCATAAAAATAATGTCTTACAATTTTTTTGCTACATCACATGGTAAGAGTGCCTGTGATGGCATTGGGGCGGTAGCAAAACGCACCGCAAAAAAAGGTTCACTGCAAGGTGTCACAATTTTGACTCCCGAACAAATGTACAATTATTTAAATGACAACGTAACAGGAATAAGGTGTATACATTTACTGATTCTAAAGTTCAATTAATTAAAAATAAAATATGTATAAATAACTTTTCAAATAATGTTACAGATTTCTTTATGTCAGTGAGAGCAGAGTTGAAGCCAGAGGTAAAAAACTAAAAAAAAGATTTGCATCTGCAAAGACTGTGAAAAACACTCGACAATATTATTATTTTGAAATTATTGATGAACGAAAAATGCGCGCCAAACTATACTCAGATGATACAAAATCAGATATTATAAATTTATGAAGTGGCCATAAATTATATTCTCAAATATATTCGTAAATTGATAAAAATTGTCTTCAATTAATAAATGTTGTTTCTAAAAATGTTAAATTATAAATTATTCTATAGGATTATTCTATAGGAAATGCATTTTCCTTTCAGGTTACAATATGGAATGTAACTTATATCATATTGTAAAAACATTATGTCTATACGTT
This sequence comes from Torymus aiolomorphi, assembly GCA_036365515.1. NCBI lineage: Eukaryota > Metazoa > Arthropoda > Insecta > Hymenoptera > Torymidae > Torymus > Torymus aiolomorphi. The sequence goes on from CM070873.1 coordinate 191,261,531, forward strand.
ACTCTGGAAACAAATATACTAAATATACTAAATTATGATTTGCTTGAGACTTCACTACTTCCGATAAATTTGAATTTTTGAAATTAAATTTTTATTCGTGACTATTCAAAACTAAGTTATTAAATCAAATTAGAATAAAAAGAGTAACTAAGAGTATTATTTAAGTAACTAAAAGTATTATTTATTATATAGACCAGGGTGCTGCGGCGAGTAAAAGAATAGGCATTTTATCTTTTAGATTATCCTAAAAGTTTAAGGAAATGGTCTACAAATGCAGAAAGTGCTTAGTAATTTAGACACCGAAATTGAAAAAATATCATAATTCATCAGCTCGAATTAATAGGAAATCGTTTGATATCCATGCTCGGTCTAATTGAACTTCTTTCAGGTATGTTTTAAGAACACTTTCCAATAGTTTTCAGCCAAATAAAAGTTGCTACAAAAATTTCGCACTGGCTTGAATTTCGTAAAAATGGCTATTTTTTCAAAATCTGACAAATTCAAACTAACACACGCACTGTATTTTTAAACTTTTTTTTATGATATCCCAGTGAAATAGAAAGGTTTTTTCACCCCCTTTCGAATGCCCTTAGGTAGATTGGGGTGCGATTATAACTAATGCACGAAAAATCGCTTTAAACTATCGTTAAAATGTCGAAAAGGTGACTTTAGCAATGTGGTAAATTGGACATGTATACGTAAATTTTGGATTTCGAAAAAATATATCTGTAAAGTTCAAGTCAAGACGAAGAAAAAACTCACTGATAAATTGCAAATTGATATGAATGAACTTATTTAAAAAAAGTTTGAGAAACACAAAAAAATGCATAAAAAATGACCTTTTTTGCACCTTTATGACGAGCTCCTGACGTCAATTTTGAATGTTGGACCCTAAAAATTGGCAGAGACCATTTTTTTGATAAGTTCTGTAAAATATCTCAAAACCGGAAAAATCGGGGAACCCCGTGCGCACGGATTTTTAAAAAAGTATTTTTTTGACCCATATATATATATATATATAAATACATACATCGGTACTATTGGGGTCCTAGAGTTTCTTACTCTGAGAGTTTACATTGGAATACCGGAACAAATACACTTGACTAAAGAAATAATGACCCTAAGGGTACCGTGATTCGCAGGGGGCTTGCGGCGCCCGCTTTTAGTACCAAAATTCCGGAACAAAAGCCCGGAAAAGTACCTAAGATGTATTGGAGACGAAGCCTTATGGACCTCAAAAGTAGCAATAGATGCATCGTATTTTTGAAGCCGGTCCCCAAAAAGGACAAAAGTCCCCAAAAGTAGCAATCTATGGTGTATATATACCCCAAAAGTATAAACACACACATATATATACACACACACACACACACACACACACACACACACACACACACTTATTGGGGTTTATGTAGCCCAAGACTGTATATTAGTACCTACAGCCCAGAGTTCCCTATGGCAAGTGACTAAAGAAATAATGGACCCTGAGGTTATAGACTTTAGGTCAGGCCGCATAACCCCTATATTTAGAAATATTATGAAGCCCGGGCTGCATAATCAAAATCGGGCTCGATAAACCCCTATATATAAAAAACCGGCTTTATAAACCCCTTTCGAGAAATGTATATGTATGTGTGTGTGTGGATATATATATATATATATATATATATATATATATAAATATATGAAACTCTAGTTATGCAGACACTTATATATATATATATATATATATATATAGATATATATATATATATACACACACACACACACACACACACACACACACACACACACACACACACACACACACACACACACACACACACACACACACACACACACACACACACACACACACACACACACACACACACACATGTCGTTCTTGTACTTTTCGGTCATAACCGGTCGCAGGGGGTCAACCGTTTTCCTCGCTGATTTTTCCTGTGAAAGTACATATAAAAAAAGTGAAAAAGCCCCAATATTAGCTCCTCATATCCAATATTGAGACAGCTACACTGGGCTGAATTTCGAAAAATTGTCAAAAAATGGCTATTTTCGAAAAATTCTGTACGGCTCGTTTTTTGATTGATTTGAATGATTCAAGAAGGAATTGCTTTTCTATTTTGTCAAATATTAGAAAAAAAATTTGTGGAATAAAAATAACGCAATTAAATTTTTACACAAAGGAAAACGTGAATCTAAATATTTTCATTTTTAAGGTTATCTTTCAACTTTCGTAGTTCCTCGAGTTTTATATATATTGAGATCGGATAGGACCTATTTTCTTCGTCTTAAAAATACGTTTCATTTTCACTCGGCCAACGATTGATTTGATTGACTAGAAGCAAACATACAGCTCTTTCAAAATGGTCGATTTTCGAAAATCGCAATGTTGGCACCCCTGTAATGTTTTTCTATCAAAACCGATTGGGCTGGTATTGGTTGGAAAAGAAAGTTTTAACCTTCTAGAAAACGACCCAATTTGTTTCGTTCGGTTTTTTGGATATTTGCAAAAGTTACAAATTTTTCAAAATAGGTGTTTCTCGTATACGTATCCATTAAGGGCGTGTTACACCTAGTGGCTTCTGAGGCCAAAATCAGCTGAATCGATGGCTTTTCATGGGTCTAAATTACTTGAAATTCATGTATTTATTTCCCGAAGATTTCAAAATATTAAAAATATTGTATTAAATAATTTGAAAATGCTAAAAACGACAAAGAAAATTACAAAAGCTCTTAAAATTAAACAATTAAAAGTGGTTTTTCAATTTTTTAAAATAATTAATCAAATAATTTTAATATTTCCAACTCTGCGGGCCATTACTGCATGAATTTTAAGTAATTTAGGACTTGTCCCATGAAAATTCATTGAATACTTTTTTTTAAAAAGGCCTCAGAAGCCACTATGTGTAAGACCCCCTTTAAGGAGGTTCGATACCGAAACGAAAAAGGTTACGTCATTCCAAAAACTAAATATTGTTGTTCTTCGATTGATTTTCTATTAGTGTGTGAAATTTCAGATCGTTTGTCATCTCGTTTATGAAATTATTCAACTTCAAAGTTCAACTCTTATACGAGGCGTTTCACGTCAACTGTCCCAGCGCGCGGCGCGGGAGCCCCACATCGTGCTATTTCTAACTCACGTTTATGATACTAAAATGTACTTAAAAAAATTGTTTGATAAGCGTTCTCGACGTATTTTTTCTTCAGCTTTCCAATGGCGTAAGTAGTTTTTCCGAAATTTTCAATTTTCACCTTCAAAAAGTACAAAACATGTTATATCTCAAAAAGGGTATTTTCAATATTTTTTTTACCCTCTAGATCGAAAGCTGAGCATTTTCTAGGTAGGAAAGGATATTTTCCAAAGAGTGCCTGCGATGTTTTTTGCGAGAAATAGAATGCAAAAGAGTTTTTGAAGATGAAAATGGAAAATTTTGAAAAAACTACATACATCATTGAAAAGCTGAGGAAAAAATACGTCGAAAACGCATATCAAACAGTTTTTTTAAGTACTTTTTAGTATCATAAAAATGAGTTTTGGAATGACGTAACCTTTTTGATTTTGGTATCGAATCTCCTTAAACGGGGTCTTACACATAGTGGCTTCTGAGGCCTTTTTAAAAAAAAGTGTTCAATGAATTTTCATGGGACAAGTCTTAAATTACATAAAATTCATGCAGTAATTAAAATTATTTGATTAATTATTTTAAAAAATTGAAAAACCACTTTTAATTGCTTAATTTTAAGAGCTTTTGTAATTTTCTTTGTCGTTTTTAGCATTTTCAAATTTTTTAATAAAATATTTTTAATATTTTCAAATCTTCGGGCAATAAATACATGAATTTCAAGTAATTTAGACCCATCAAAAGCCATCGATTTAACTGATTTTGGCCTCAGAAGCCACTAGGTGTAACACGCCCTTAATGGATACGTATACGAGAAACACCTATTTTGAAAAATTCGTAACTTTTGCAAATATCCAAAAAATCGAACGAAATCAATTGGGTCGTTTTCTAGAAGGTTAAAACTTTTTTTCCACCCAATACGAGCCCAATCGGTTTTGAAAGAAAAAAGTTACAGCGGTGCCAACATTGCGATTTTCGAAAATCGACCATATTGAAAGAGCTGTATGTTTGCTTCTAGTTAATCAAATCAATCGTTGGCCGAGTAAAAATGAAACGTATTTTTAAGACGAAGAAAATAGGCCCTACCCGATCTCAATATATATAAAACTAGAGGAACTACGAAAGTTGACAGATAACCCTAAAAATGAAAATATTTATATTCACATTTTCCTTTGTGTAAAAATTTCATTGCGTTATTTTTTTCCACAAATTTTTTTTCTACAATTTGACAAAATAAAGAAATTCCTTCTTGAATCATTTAAATCGATCAAAAAACGAGCCGCACAGAATTTTTCGAAAATAGCCATTTTTTGACAATTTTTCGAAATTCAGCACAGTGTAACTGTCTCATTATTGGATATGGGGAGCTAATATTGGGGCTTTCTCACATTTTTATATGTACTTTCACAGGAAAAATCAGCGAGGAAAACGGTTGACCCCCTGCGACCGGTTATGACCGAAAAGTACAAGAACGACCCATATATATCTCTGACTTTATTTGTAACTTATTGATTATAAAATCCAGTAATATTTCAATTTTTGGCCGCCATTTTATATTTACAAAATCTGAGTTCAGATTCCTAATCAGTGAATCCGGAAACTCACTACATACAATTTTTAACAAACTCGAGTAAAATTTCAATTTTTGTTAGTCATCTTAGGTTTACCAGTTTGAATTAAAATTTTCAGCAAAATCCAATAATATTTCAATATGTGTCCGACATCATAGATCCGCCATTTTGAATTCTGAAAATCTGAGTTGAGATTCGTAATCTACAAATCCCCTACATAAAATTATTAGCAAAATCCAGTATTATTTAAATATTTTGCAGCCATTTTCAATTTTTAAAATCTGACTTCAGATTCGTAATAATCGAATGCAGAAATCCCGTATATACAATTTTCAGCAAAATCTAGTAATATTTCAATATGTAACAGCCATTATCGATTGGCAATTTGGAATTCTGAAAATCTGAGTTCAGATTCGTAATCAGCGAATCTCGATACCCCCTATATACAATTTTCGGCAACACATCTATAAGAGATTAGTTGTAGTGGGGTAGGTGGAGAGGTATGTGGAGGGGTAGGTGGAAGGGGCATGGAGGGGCGTAGAGGAGGGTGTGGGGTGGCGGGCGGTGGAGGATGTGAAGGGGGAAGTGGAGGGGCAGCCGCCCTTCAAAATAACGTAAGATTTGAAAGAATTTAACGGTAAAAAGTGGAGCGGTGGCGGAGGGGAGGTGGATGGGTGGTGGAGGGGGGTGGAGGGGGTACGTACCCATTTTTACCCTTACAACTATATAATATAGGAATATATATATATATATATATATATATATATATATATATATATATATATATATATATATATATGTATAAAACACTTTAAATTACAATCAGGGGGGGAAAAGGAGGTGTTTCCGACCCTGATTGTAAGTTTTTACACTAAAAAGTCCCGGAAATAACAGTTATATATATATATATATATATATATATATATATATATATATATATATATATATATTCACATCTGGGACGCATTTTGAGGATTATATAGGTCATATATACCGAATTTTGAGGATTTTGTAGGCATTTTGAGGAGTCTCCTCAAAAGTCCAAAGCACTCGAGAGGCATTTTGAGGATTTTTCAGCGGTTTCCACAATAGTGTGTTAATACATCGATTTCGGAAATTCCGTGATATTTTTCCGTAAAAGCGGGCGCCGCAGGCGTCCTGGTGTTAGTCAATAACCTTAGGATCATTATTTCTTTAGTCACGCGCTTGTTTATTGGTTGTTTATAACAATGTTTATATTTGTGTCACCACGATTGTACAAATTCTTTATGAAATCCTCAAAATACCGTCCAATGATATTTATATATATATATATATATATATATATATATATATATATATATATATATATATATATATATATATGTCTATATGGAACGTGACTTATGCAGAGAATTTCTGAACTGGGGAGGGACTTATGCGGACGTCCGAGTAATTTTTTGCATGTTAATTTTACATAAACAATAACCAGCGATATCAACATAAGTCCTGTTCCACAAAGATATATATATATATGGTTCAAAATGTATCTTTTTAAAAAAGTGCGCGCACAGGGGTCTCCGATTTTTGCGGCCTTGAGATATTTTTTAGAAATTACCCAAAAAATAGTCTCTGCATATCTTTAGGGTCCAACATCTAAAATTGACTTCAGCAGTTCGTCATAAAGGCACAAAAAAGGACATTTTTTAAGCGTTTATTCATGTTTGTTAAACTTTTATTTAGATAATTCATATATATGTATCAATTTGCAATTTATCAGTGGGTTTATTCTTCGTCTTGACTTGAACTTTACAGATAGATTCTTATCGAAAATCAAAATTTACGTATACATGTTCAAATTACAAAATTTCTAAAGTCACCTTTTTACCATTTTAATGATATTTTGTGACGGAGCGTTCCGTCACAATTTGAATTACGCTCCGCTAGGGTATAATACCTCAAGCAACCATGCGCAGTAGTGGCGCTGCATGCATGCGCAGCCCCACTCACGACAATGTCGCCGCTATCAATGCTAGCGCCGACGCCGCTCAGCGGGAATAAAGGCAGCGGTCGGCGTCTCTTGCCCGTGGGTACACTCGAGGCAAGACTGGGCAGTAGAGCCGGAGAGCGCACTCCCTGCACCGCGGGTACACTCGGGTGCAGAGAGCCTGGGGGCGATTACGGGTACACCCGGATCGTCTGCCGCGAGGTCGCAGGTACACCTGGACTTCTTTCCCTCCGACAAGCTGCGGGTACACCCGGGCTTGGAACCACTCTTGACCCGACCTACGGGTACACCCGGGGTCTATCCTACCGGAGCAGCCGCGGGTACAATCGGGCTGCCCCCCCCCCCCCCCGCTTCCGAGCGAACTGTATTTTAACCCCGCGTTAGTTTATTAACATGTTCGATTAGATATAGTTATAAATTATTGTAATTGCGTGCTACCGGCTAATTAGTTGCTAACACAACGTTGTGTTCTTTTGTTTCAGTGCCAACTCACCTCATAGCTTCATCTTTTCTTTGTATATATATATATATTTCTAGTTCAATAAACGTTTACATTTACATGGTGCTCTATTAATTGAACCTTATTTCCCAATTAACCCTGGTAAACTCGAGAGCATCCAGCGGGAAATAACCCCGTTACATGGCGCCCGAACAGTCGAATTTGGATAGCAACTGATTAGCCGAAAGCAAAACGTTTAAGTGTACGACAGTACAGTAAATAAAATTTTACCGCCCCTATCTTACCGACCGCTGGTCATGTAGCTTAAACGCGGCGTATACACTGACACATAAACACTTGTATCCGTTACCATCGCGAAGATATCATGGATTTATCGTTTGTCAAAAACACAACTCGTAACCGAGACCACGAGATACGGAATAAACGGGGAAGGTACAGTCGACGCTCTGAGGCAGAGGCTAGTACGCTATGCAAGGGAAAACCCTCAAAAATTCGCAGAAAGGCCAGAAGACGACCCCGAATATTATGAGGAGGAAGATAAAATCCGGGACCGCCAATCGATGAACGCAATAGAAAACAACGTACAACCCCAACAGGCGCCAGTAGTGCAGGAGGCGTACGTAAGCGCCCCCACCGATAGAACAAGAGTCATCGAACTGATGAGAAAGTGTAATCTGCACTTCGACGGCAAGGACGCGTTCGGCTTCCTCAAGCGTCTCGACGAGCTGCAGACGGCATACGGGCTCCTCCGTAACGACGCTCAGTTTTGGTTCCGAAACGTCACTAACGGAACGCACACCCTGGCAGATCTAAAACGAAGCCTCAAATCGTACTACCAACGACCAGGCCAATTACGCGACCTCGATCGGCAAATCCACGAATGCCGACAAGCCACGAATGAACACTCAGAGCTTCCGTGACAGATTTAACCACGCTAACGCGCCGCCACGGGGGATTTAACACCGAGCGTCAACTAGACACCTTCTACTACAATATAAAGGCAGAGTATTGACTGTACCTGAAACGCAAAGAAATTACGTCCATCGACGAACTAATAGACATGGCCAAAGACCTGGCGAGACTCAACGGCAGGTAACGAACACCAACACCAGCACCAATAACAGACCACCACCACCTGCCGGAGGAATTATGTCAGTTACAGCATACGACCGACGAGACGGCTGTTGGCGCTGCAAACAGCGGGATCACAACCGGTTTAATTGTAAGAACCAGGCAAAGAAATTCTGCTCCCACTGCGGTAAGGACGACATCTTATCCTAAGACTGCAACTGCTCCAAGCCGGGAAACGGGGGCAGGACCGACCCACAATCCAACAGGACCCGGCCTCAGAATAAACCGACAACCGATACTCGTCACAGTCCGGCTAAATGCGTTCGTAACAGAAGCCCTAGTGGATCCCGGAGCAGCAACGTCATTCGTAAACTCCGAGATGGCGCAACAAGGCATCAATACAGGATGGCAAAAATCAAACGAGGAATGGTCGGCAGTATTAGCAGACGGCAGCGAAACAAATATAACAACGTGCGTTACCGGTAGGGTAGAAGTCGACGGCAACGAGATCACGCACAAGTTTCTGGTGATGAACACCTTAGGACATCACATGCTCCTAGGAATGGACACATTAAAGCGACTAAACCTGCAACTGTACCTCAATGGCAAACTGCTGTCCCCCAGGTCTACGAGGAATCCACTGAATGTATGTTCCGTAGTGCCACCTATCGGCCTCCAAGAGCTGAACAAAGAAGAAAAAGAAAAACTGACTGAACTTAACAACAGAGAAACGAAGAGGTTCAACCTACTAAAAGGGGTAACGTCGCTGACCAAGCACGAGATCCGTCTAAAAAATCACACGCCCCTCAAACAAAGGTATCGACCCGGCAATGCAAGCGATCATCGACGCAGAAGTAGAGAGGATGTTAGAGGAGGGAGTGATTCGATCTTCCAACAGCCCCTGGAGCGCGCCGATCGTCATCACGAAGCAAAAATGGCAAACACCGCTTTTGTATTGATTTCAGACGGCTAAATAAACTATCAGAAAAGGACACGTACCCTCTCCCCCAAGTCAACGCCACCCTAGACAAGCTCAAGGAAGCCAAGTAGATCTCTACCATCGACTTAAAGAATGGGTACTGGCAGGTGGCGCTGACGAGGAGAGTCGCGCACTTACAGCGTTCACCGTACCGGGGAAAGGGCTGTTTAAATTCAATCTTATGCCGTTTGGGCTCCATGCCGCACCCGCAATATTTCAAAGACTGTTGGACCACATCATGACCGCAGAGATGGCATCACACGTCTTCGCCTACCTCGACGACATCGTCATTGTAACAACCTCCTACGAACAACACTTAGAGATCCTAACCAACGTCCTCGAACGTTTACATCAGGCCAAGCTACGACCGAATTGGGAAGAATGCCACTTCGCGTGCAAGCGGCTACAATACCTCGGGCACGTCGTCGATGAAAACGGACTGCAAACCGACGCAGAAAAGGTCAATGCCGTCACGGAACTCAGTGCACCGCAGAATGCCAAACAGCTGCGTCGATTTTTGGGGTTTATATCGTGGTATAGACGTTTTATCAAAAACGCAGCCAGACTGACCTCACCACTCAACAAACTACTTAAGAAGAAAAGCAAGTGGGAGTGGGGAGAGGCTCAACAGAGAGCGTTCGACGACCTTAGGGAAAAGCTAACACAAGCGCCCGTATTGGCATGCTCGGATTGGACAAAACCGTTTACGCTGCAAATCGATGCAAGCCGCGAAGGCCTCGGAGCAGTACTCACTCAAGGAGAGGGGGTAGACGAACAAGTAATCGCATATGCCAGCCGCTCGCTGAATAAAGCAGAGCGAAACTACTCCGCCACAGAACTTGAATATCCGGCAGTAAGGTGGGGAGTATGGAAAATGCGCGATTATTTGGAAGGCTACCACTTCGTCATCCTGACCGATCACCAGTCTCTCAAGTGGCTGGATAGTATAGAAAATCCATCTGGTCAGTAGATAAGCTATGGGGGTTCTGGCTCACCCGTAACTACACGAGGGCCAATAACCCCCATAACAAGTTCTGATCAGTTTGAGCCAGAACCCCCATAGGGTTTCTGGCTCACCCGTAACTTTACGAGGGCCAATAACCCATAACAAGTTCTGACCTGTTTGAGCCAGAACCCCCATAGGGTTTCTGGCTCACCCGTAACTACACGAGGGCCAATAACCCATAACAGGTCGTGACCTGCTGGTCCAGAACCCGCCTAGGGTTTTCGGGCCATCCATAATTGTACGGGGGCGCCAATAACCCATAATAGGTCAAGACCTGCCTTATGCAGAACCAGCCAAGAGTTTCTGGCTCACCCGTAATATCACGGGGAGCCAATAACCCAGGCCTGCTTGAGCCAGAACCGCCACACCGATTCTGACTCAACTGCACGCGTCAGGTCTTGCCCATGACTCTCTCTCGGTCACCAAATTACCTTCTCAATACCCCATCGCGTCAGGCCTTGCCCGGAGGGAGCGGACGGCGGGCGGCGCGAGCGGCGAGCGGTGAGCGGCCAGCCTGCTACTGCAAACAGACAGCGCTCGGCGGCGGGCGGCCAGCGGTCAGCGGCCAGCTACTTGTCAGCTGCTGCTCTCGGCCAGCGGTTCTTATCTATTATAACCATTAAAAACTATTATGCAACCATTTAAAACTTTTTATAACCCTTTTGCTCGGGCAAAGAATACGTTTTTGTGGAAATTTTTTCTGAATATTTTTTCCACTGCGACAGTTTTGAATCGTTTTATATGAGTCGCTGTTGCTCGGGAGCAACGGTCGAGCTGCTCGTTTGACCCATTATGAGGGAATGAAAGTCTCTAACGACTGCAACATGCTTATATAAGACCTCGATTGCTTGCGAGCGCCATCTACTGGTCTACTGAATAAAAAAAAATTTTTAAGGGGGATAGGAGCCCCATCTCGCTCCTATCCTGTGAGGTTCTACCTGTTTATCAATCCCTCCATTGCCCTTAAAAATTTATTCATCAATATCTTCCCATTCCATGATGTCTTCCCACTCCATGTTTGAATCGTTGAGGTAAAACTGCTTCATGCGCTTTACGTTGTATCGAGCACAAGTAGTTTTGTACGCTCCATTATGATTAGTACATATAGTCACTGATCTTGGATAATCGAACGCCGGATAGCCCATTTCAGTGATATCTGTAACTTTAAAGTTGAAACGCTCTAACCACAACTTTTTTATCTCACCAATGACAAAAATTCTGTTAGCATCTTTCAATGCATCTTGAAGAATTTTTCCGATTTCAGTATAATCATAATCACCACCATCCCATGACAGGCCATGGTAGCAAAGTTCTAACCACAAATTTTCACTTTTATGCTTTTCTGTTAGTCTTCGCCAAGGAAATGGTGGCTTGAAGAGGTGCACTACTGACTCATCGCCATCGTTGAGAGACACAAAAGCCAACTCTTTCAGAACGAAATCATTACCAGGCTCTTGAAAGCCCTGCATATCCACTGCGTAGTCCATTGCAAAATTTCACTTTGAAATTCAAATGACGAATGAGGAGGAGCCGGAGGCTCGCTCACCTTATATACTCCTTAAAGTTTCTGCACGTCGCTCCTTACGGGACTATATTGAACCATGCGATAGTGCAAGATCAAGCAGTAGGCTGAAGTTCCAGCAGGAAAATTTTCCTTTGCTTCAAATTCCAGACGGATGTCTACAGGGGCGCTTTTTAAGTACTCGTTTTGTTTTGAGCAGTCTATTACTATCAGTGGTATGTATGTGAGATATTGCGACTTTCTCAACATAGGTTCTGGATCTTTGCCGTAGTAAGAATTTTGAAAATTAGCGTACATATCGTAGAGCATGGCAAATTGATTACGATTCACATCGAGGTTAAGATTACCATACGGATATGACTGAGAATTGAGAAAGAGTTTTACATTTGTAAGATTGCAGTGATCAAAGCGGCTAGCGTTTACTGCCTTCTGATCTTTTCGTGGTTTTTCAAGTTGATTTGATGTTTTTACAGTCCACACCTGTCTCGACGTAATCGGAAGTAATGGGTATTCATACAATTCCCACGTGCGAAAACTCATGACAATAGGACGGTCTTCTCCTACAAAATCTAGTAGGCGAATTTTGTTAGAGTTAGATGCAACTACGTATGGCATAAGCCATTCGATTCTAGTTAATTCAATTTTAAGGTTCTCATAAACGTCTTGTTCGGCTGCTCGTGTAGCTGTTTGTACAACAGCGTTCAAGTCGTTTCTTGATATCATGAGAACGAGTTCATGCTTTGTGTTTACTACTATTTTACGATAGTCCTCTGCGAAGCCAAAAATTAGGCTCAATGGAATCGATACATTGAAGTAACCGGCATCATCGATTATCTTTTGTGTTTCTTCTATATCGATCCAACCAGTATTTTCAATGATAAAACTCTGAGTCGGATTGAGTGACATCCAACCTTTCATGAGAGTAGTTAAACCAACATTTTTACATTTGTCTATCTCAATAGCATTCAACTCATATCTGATTTCTTCAAACAAATGACAAATGGCATTATTCACAAGTTTTGTATTTTCAACGGGAGTATTATTAGTTTTCACCAATCGCCCGCAGATATGTAGTGCACTGCGGGAAGGTAAGAGACATAAATCTTGATGTTGAATAGATATACGTATTTCATCGCTGTTATTAAATGATGCTGTATACGGTTGGTGAGCATGAACCTCGTAGTGCGCTACGGATTCATCAAAAGTTACAGGTGTTTGTATGCTTAGAATTTCTTCCATTTCGTTGAAATCAGCAAAAGATGATGCAAGTTATTTTCCACCAAGTACTACTTTTAAGCCTAGACTTTTTAGTTTTTTTATGCTCTGACGTGTTAGCGTCTTCACAGTTCGTTGATGGCTGATGCGTGGTGGGCATATTTCTCTGCTTATATAGTTTTTGTTGTAAACGATTCCCATTATGATTGTCGAATATGCAACCTTATAGTGATAACTTCTCCGCGGAAATTTACTAAATCTCCGTCTTGATCGATGATGCGTACTTGTAAATGATCTATACGCTTTACGGCAATCGGAAGGTAAATGACGTGGAACTTCGATGATTTTATACCCCGGAGGTACTGCAGGAAAAAGCTCGTGTATCGTGTGTACTTTTTTGTCGTTTATGTATGCTCTCGAAGTGATATTACACTCGGCTCTCAAAGCGTTGATTTTGAGAATTGTAACAGGTAAGTCAGAATTATGAGCAACGTTCGGTTCGAGAATACGTCTGGTGAAGCCCAGTAGATGACCGAGTGAATTTTCAGGTCGAAAATCTATAGGCTGACTGCACTTGATTGTACAGCGAAGAGTATTATTGTTTGGCTTTAAATTGAAAGTAATGTCGTTGTGCGCTAATTTTTTACGAAGGAATTTGTCAATATCCTCAATTTCGTAACTTCCCACTGGAAGAAGGACAACGTTTCCACCTACGTAAAACTTATTATTGTTACTATCTATATTGGGGATTGAATTAAATGTTAAAAGTTCAACAAGGCCTAAAACGTAATTTTTATTTGGCGATAACTCGATTGGTGGAAAATACTGTGCGTCTAGTGTAGAAGATGTACCTGAAAGTGTCAGAGTTAATGAACCTTCCATGACAGCTTAAATCAGAATGATGCAATGTTTCCCCCGCCTCTCCTTATATAGCCCCGCACAAGAATTTTAGACAGAGGTGACCGCAATTATACGAGTCAAAATCTTGATATCTTTCATGATTATATTTAACTTCGTCAACTCCGAGGTATAATATTAAATCTAAGGGTAGTCGGAGATCGCCAAAACTATCGAAATATACAACATTTTTGCCTCTTTTTCTATATGCAACCCAATGTGCCTCAGGGCCGCTAGCATCATCCAGATTAACTATAGCGGATTCACTATAGTGCGGTCCAGAAGTTGGCATTGCATTTCTCATAAATACTCCCCGAAAATTAGGTATTTTTAAAAGTTTTGCATATGTTAATATGTCGGCGTCAGTAAGTGCTCGCTGAGGTAATTTCATGAAATTTTTTTTTTAAATGGAGACCTAACCCTACTTTGTGTGGTTTAAGATATAAGCCATTGCCCAACGCTACATTTTCCATAGTTTTATTATGCCTTTTATTTTCTTCCAACTGCTCCTTAGCGGCTTTTGCGTCGTTTACGGCTTTTACTATTCCAGCAGCACCACCAGCTAGAGCGCCAGTTGCACTCAAACCTGCAAAGAGAGGTATGAGAAATGGTAACATACCACCTGTTATCGCAGGGACTGGTAAAATACGTGGAATTTTAATATTCTTTTTACCTCCAGCTTCTTTAACAGCGCCCCGAGCTTTTTTCAAAGCTGATCGTATGACTGTTAGAGCGCAGTTACTTGGCGGTGATTTAAAGGCACCAGCTTTGATAATTCTTTTCAAGAGAACTTGGCTTCTTTTCTTTAAACCCATTCCCAATTTTTTAGCGTTCTTTCGCTTTTTACTTTTCTTCTTCAACCCCATACCGAGTCTAGATTTTAATTTCATAGTATTACTTATAGCGTATGCAGCCGCTTTTTCGCCAAAATTCGCGTCTTTTGATTTAACGCGATTCCAAGCTTTTTCAGCTAAAATTTTACCTGCAACGTTTCTCGCTTGAACGTTTTAACGATTTTTAGAATAAGCTATATCGTGCTCTTTACAAGCAACGTCAAGAGGATTAATTCCAAGATCTCCTCGAGCTAAACGTTTTGCTAACTTAGTGCCTGGCCCACAGTACTGATAACCAGGTATGTGAAGCTCAAATTGAAGTTTATTGATCATTTTATTAACTAAACCGCGTCCGCGTTTGTGAATGATCATCACTCTTCGAAAGTCAACGGGTAACTGATGGTGAAAGCTATATAAGACCGCTATTTATACTCATAGCAATCAGTCGTGATTTGGTTTTCATAGAGTAAAGATCATGAACTTCAAAGAGCAGTCGGTAAAGCTACCAATAGAAAATTTTGATGCACTCGTAGAACATGATAAAAGAGAAAAGCGACACGGTGATCTACTTCCTGATAGTATACGAGCAGTCTTCTGCGGCCCGCCAAACTGTGGAAAAACAAATAGTTTACTTGCTCTCATAACGCATCCTAATGGTGTTAGATTTGAAAACATATACGTATACTCAAAGTCTCTCAATCAACCAAAATATAAATTTTTAAATGAAATCTTAGAACCTATAGAAGGTGTACAATATTTCCCGTTCAGCGAGCACGATACAGTTGTCGATTCTGACCACGCGCTTCCGAACTCTATCATGATATTTGATGATATAGCTTGTGAAAAACAAGATAATGTTAGGGCCTTCTTTTGCATGGGCAGACATAAAAAGGTTGATTGTTTTTATCTATGTCAAACTTATACCCATGTCCCCAAACATCTTGTTAGAGATAATGTAAACTTACTTGCTATTTTTAGACAAGATGAAGTAAATCTAAAGCATATATATGACGATCACGTAAATACCGATATGACTTATATACATTTTAAAGAATTGTGCTCCAAGTGTTGGAGAGATGATGAGCATGGTTTTCTAGTCATCGATAAGGTCGGGGAATAAATGACGGCAGATTTCGTAAGGGCTTTGATAATTTTGCTATAAATATAGCATGCACATAGGTAACAATCAGCAGTTTCAGACTGAACGTTGAAACGACAATATGGCCGACTTTCAACGAGAAAAAAATGTGCTTCATCAACTCATATACTCCATAATCGAGGAATTGCGAGAAGCGGGCTATATATATTAAGTGCACACGAATATATGAATCATTCTCAAAATGAGCGTTGACGTGTTTGGACGTAATCTTGAAAAAACTGAAGGTAGTCGAGGGCCACCTGGTGTTGGCTTTAAAGTCACGTCTGACGGCCACTATGACATAGAAAATAAAAAATTATGCAATGTTGCCGAACCTCAACAACCGAGTGATGTTGTAAATTTAGAGACACTACGAAACATTATTCAAATAGAAATTCGAGGAATGATTGATATAACTACAAGACTTAGAACTAGTCGACATGACTTGAGTATAGCAGTTAATAATCACAGAGAGGAGCTTGATGTTCAGATATCTCAAATAAAAGCTGACATTTTGACTATAAAAGAGGTATGGCACAAATATTCAATCAGTAATTCCACAAACATGGAACATGGAAGACTAGTTAAAGAACTGCACAAACCTGCAAGACGCAACTATACGCGTCGAAGCTTTGACGTGCGTGGTTTGGACGAAACTTGGCAAGCAGATCTCGTCGAAATGATTCCATATGCTCGAAATAATAAGGGCTATAGATATTTGCTTACTATAATAGATATTTCTCCAAATATGCATGGGCTGTTCCTGTAAAGAGAAAAACAGGCAAAGATGTCTCAGAAGCTATGAAATCTGTGCTGGTTAAAGGCAGAGTACCGAAAAATCTCTATACCGACAGAGGCAAAGAATTTTATAACGCAGATTTTCAAAAACTTATGAACACGCACAAAATAAAGTTATACTCAACCTTTAGTAATCTAAAAGCATCGATATGTGAACGTTTCAATTGCACGCTAAAAAGTGCAATATGGAAAAAATTCAGTTTGAGAGGTAACTACAAGTGGCTAGATATTTTACCTTATTTACTTACCACATACAATAATCGTAAACATCGTACTATCGATGCGAAACCTAAAGATGTAACATCCAGTAACGAAGCAGATATATTACGGAAATTTGACCGTAAAATAACTAAGAAGATTAAGCCAAAATTTAAAATTGGTGACAAAGTCCGAGTGAGCAAGGCTAAAGCAGTATTTGATAAAGGATATACTCCAAATTGGTTTACAGAGATATTTACAATTGTACGTATAGCAGCTATAAATCCTACAACATACCATCTGAAGGACAATCAAGATCAGCCCATCTCAGGAGGTTTCTATGAGCAAGAACTACTCAAAGCCAAGTATCCAGATATTTATCTTGTTGAAAAAGTAATAAAGAAAAAAGGAAGTAAAATTTTTGTAAAATGGCTTGGCTTTGATAATTCACATAATAGTTGGATAGAGAAAAAAGATATGTAATCATGCAAATGGAATTTTTTAAATAAAAATAATTTTTAAGTTAAACAAAGAGTTTTGTTTATTAATAATCAAAAAATTATGTACATATTTTTCGCAATACTTTACTATATATATTTTTTTCGCAATACTTAAACAATTTTCGCAACTTAATACTAAAAAACTGATATTTTCACAATACTTAAATTTTTTTTCGCAATACTTAAACATTTCGCAATTCTTAAACCTTATATATTTTCGCAATACTTAAACATTATTTTTTCGCAAATACTTAACATATATTTCCGCAGTACGTAAAATTATTTACCGCTAAACTCAACGCTTGAAACGCCGTTGTATATAATAAAAAGTTCATATTTGTTGGCAGCGTCTTGGAGATTGATAAAGAATTTCTCATCTTGATGAAAAGCCTCTGATACTCTCTTCGGCATAAATACGTCGAACTCACTCTCCAGTTCAACCACGACTTTATCTCCATATTTCGTCGTCACAGCCTTCAGACTAGTCACCATGTACCGCTGGCCCTTGGTCAGATCGACCAACCTTTTTGTTGTCAGGAATCCTCCACGGGCAATGGCGTTCAGTTTTGTAAAATCCATCTGTAACAGAAAAATTGAAAAAATGTTTAGTTTTTTTAAAATATGAGATAAGAAATAGAAGAGAAAAAATTACTTTAAGAAAAAAATACAAACCTTAGATTTCTCTCCTTTTCTTACTACTACTTCCAGTATTTTCCTCACAATGTCTTTTTAAGACGAGGAGCGAAGCTGCAGGAAGCGGCTGCGAGACAGCGAGAAACGGCTGCGAGACAGCAGGAAGCGGCTGCGAGACAGCGGGAAGCGGCTGCACAACTGAGGTACTCTGCTGCCAGGCTGAAGGAAGTAGCGATGAGATCTGCTGCTGTTGCTGTTGCTGAAGGCTGTTGCTGCTGAGAGGCTCGACTAATCGAATGAGCTCCTGCTCACGCGGTGCCTCATTATATAGGAGCTCTCCTGCGCTGGCGTTCGGCGGCTCGTGTTCCCCCTCTCCGGCAGCTTCGTTCTCATTGGCCCGCTCTTCTCCCACCACTCCTGCTCTGTAGTGACCCCAAGGCAGTGTATCGGTCGTTCCGGGCTGCAGGCAGCGTTTGTTGTCATGTGCACTGAGAGCAATTTTTCTCTCTTTCTCAGTGTTGATGTTGTGACGACGAAACCTGATGTTTCTTTGCTCTCGAGTGACGATGACGTTCTCGTGGAGGCACTTCATGTAGTCGTCAGGGGTGATGGTCAGTTTGACTACGGAAGTTTTCACTCCTTTGGCCTTCTTGATGGGCTTTTGATTCTGTACTTTCACGCTGTACATTTTAGTCCGCAGCCCGATGAATTCCAGCATGATCTCGCCGTTGCACTCGTCCTTCATCAAGCCGACGATTTTCTTATTGGCACGAGGCATGTTGAACGGATTAATTTCAGGATAGTCTGATGTGTCGAACTCGTGAATGTCTTGTCGCATCACTTCGTACACGTTAACACCTGTAACCTCATATATCAGACTATCCGTATCGGTGTATAGCAACTTGCCTCTGTCTCCTACACGATCTCGCATATAGTCGTAGTGGAACCTGTACACGAGTGTTTCTGAATGGTCCAAAACTGATAAACCAATGTAGATGGGCTTTCTTATGCAGATCTCCGTCCGCAACAGCTGCACAGCGACGAGGTTTTCGTCAAAAATGTCAGAGCTTTGAAAATTGAGCCGTGCGATTAGTGCCTCAGCTCCATAGCGGCCTTTCCATTTGTTGACTAGCTTCACGTCAACGCGTTTCCTCTCATTTTCCATCGTTTTGCCATAGACAGCGTTGTTAAAAAGTTTGAACAGCATTTTTTCAAACTCGTTCTTGGCTTCCTTCCTTTTTGCAATGTTCAAATCGATGTATTTTTTAAGCCAAGGACTTTGTTGGCATTGTATGGCCCGATGGACTTTGACGAGAACTAGGCCATGTTTCAAGGCCTGTTTAAGTGCTCGATAGTGTAGCACGTAACGAGTTTTGTCGTGAAGCGTCGTCATAAGTTTATGCTGTTTCGAGCCAGGAGGCGCCATGTCTTCGGCACAGAACGGCAGATCTTTATGCGAATCATGCAGTGACTCGGGATACTTCAGGTCCACTTCAACAAAGTATCCAAAGTCGCAGTCATCGGGGATGTCGAAGAAGTTTGGTTCGTTGACATTCTGCACCCACTTGAAGCCGCCATAGGGTAAGGGCTCAGTCATTGCCCAACCGTACAAATTATTCACGTCGAAATACATCAAATATTTTTCATCCTCGTTAGCTTTGTAGCCATCCTTCAAGTACGGGTTGTTCGCTTTTGCATAACGATTGCAACATTGACTGATTCCTCCCCGTATGCCGCGCTCGATAAACAGCAGCATGTCTACATCGGTGAGAAGCTCAAGTTTGATCTGTGAAATATAAAATTTGTTTTTTTTAATTGTGAATTTTAGTTAATTAATTTTATTTAAAGTAAATCATACCTGAGTATTTTTGAGCATTGCATCCTAAGTCAATCCGGGCGTCGTGTAATAGTGAGCAGGATCCAACTCATAGGCCTCAAGACAATTATTTCTGAAATTTTCAAAAACTTCGGCCAATAGTATAGCATCTGTCTTGAGATATAAGTCAGAGTACTGCCCAAGATCTTGAATGCTGAAGCTCTGCCAAACTTTTTGTGCATGCTCATAATCCTCATCGCTGATATGAGCGTTATATAAGCTGCTAAAGAAGTCATCTTTCGAAGAGAGATTTGGCTCGTTTAGCTTTTCAAACGATGAGACATAGTCGTATGGAAAAACTCCTTTCCTTTTCAAAAGTGAAATTTGTTCATCGCATAGACCATCTTCTTTAAACATTCGCTCCAGAGTATTCAGTTTCTCTAAATATGATTGATGCCAACTTGTGGAGTGATGAAGCCATAAACTTGAACGAGTCGATGAATCTCAAATTTATGTCTGTACCTTCCACAAACTTTGTAAAAGATATGTATTTCTCTTTTGTTTGTGGAAATAGCGAAACTCGCCCTGGGAAGCACGTTGCGATCTCTCTGATAAAGAGATGAGAATCGTATCCGCTCAAGTTGTGAAAAACTATGGGGATCGTTCTCGAGTCTTGAAAGCCAAGATTACATTTGCTATGTGCTGGCCCACGATATCTGTAATAAATATAATTTATGTTGGAGAGAGAGAGAGAATATTAAAAAAGTACTCACTTTCCCGTAAAATGACAATGATCGCGTACTCGCTTGTCTTCCTTAGTGAATGGCTTTTCGCAAATATGACATATTGATGCTTTTTCAAACACAATATTTTCGAGTGGTGTTAAATTACTCATGGGCTTTGGATGTTTGTACGAGTCATCCAACTTTACAGCCAGTGAGTGGAGGTTCTGTACAAATCATGTGGCTGGGGATTCGGCTTGTTCATTCTCTTGCCTATAACTCTTATATTCCGAGAGAGAGAGTCGTTGTAGCTACATTTAATGAAATAGCCCACACTGAATGGCACGTGATGCTGGTACGCTCGTTCGTCGTCAATCACAGGCTTCAATATACACTCAAAGTCAGCGTATATTACGAACGGCACACGATTTTTAAAACCAAAGTTCGTAAACTCTAAAATATTGTTTTTCACTGAGGGCAGAGTAATTTTACACTTATTCATTGTTTTACAGTCAATTACATGCTTCAACAACTTCTCTTCCGTCCAGAAATAATGCAGACAGCGGTCGCAGATAAAAGTTTTACACTTATGTGAAGATAGCTGTTTTCTACACAATTGTGATCTTCATCATCCTCGTCAATATAATTATTTTCGACGAGAAGTAGATTGATGTGTTTTTCTTTTTTGCCAGATGACAAGTGCCGTGGTAAAACTTCCAAAGCTTCTCTTTGCTTCTTTTTTAAATAATACACATTTACAAAACCGTCATTTTGCTTCTCGAACTTACTGACTTTTCGGGGGTCAACGGGAAAATCGATTCCCTTAAAGTTGAGATCGTTTTTATATGGTACATAATTCACCACTCGATTGGCATTTCTCTTAGCAGGGTGTAGTGCCGACAGAATTGCCCACTTGAAACATTCATTGTCTTGATTTTCTACGTTTACACACGCCTTCTTGTTCTTGATGAATGGCGGCAAATCAATGTACGAACTTCCTCTCATCGGATTAAACTTGTAAATATTAACAACTAAATTCAAAATTGATTTAAGCGTCCAGCCCGACTCGCGCTCCTGAAATTCTTCCATATCCGTGTCGATGGGATTTTAAACGTTCATGACAAACCACTCGTTCAAGTCCGTAGTCGAGTATATCGGAGCTGTTTTTGTGTTGAAATATTTTATTGCGATTGTCTCTTCGCCATCTTTAACTATCATGTACTCGGCCGCTAACACTGTGTTCACTTTCAATGGTTCTTTAAGAGTTTCACCCACTTTTTCAATAAATTCTTTCTTAGCGTCTCTCATAAATGTTAATAAATCAAGATGTCTTCGATTTGTAATAACACCCGTCTTTATTCTGTTCTCGAAAGCTGATTCAACATCATCCCAGCTTACCAATGGGCTATTTTCACTCGCTTGTAGTCCGGCACCTACCACTCAATGTTCACTCAACAAGCGTAGAATACTTTTTATAAGCGCGATGGTCGCTTGCAACTTTTGCCGATCGGCCACTGTTAAGTCCGTCACGTCGGGCCTACGTTGAGCCAATTTTTCAGCTTCCACTAGAGCTTTGCGACCAAGCGCGATCCAATTGTTCACATCATCTTGGTCAGCTGCACCACTTAAAGCAAGACGATACGATTTACATAGCATAAGAGCGGTATTTTTAAAATACTGAGGCATCTTGAGCCACTGACCGCGCGAGGCAGTCGAATGACTCTCCGCCGCACGCACACCTCCTTTTATCTAAAAAATTCGCGAAAAGAGATCGATTCTGATTGGGTGTAGGTGTTGTGGAGGGGGTAAAAATAACGCAATTGGTTAAACAAAATAGGAAGGCTGACTATAAAATAAACAGCGAGCCGTTGAAAACCTCATTCGCTCCTTTGCTCTCGTCCGAGAACAGTCACAGCAGCAGCAAGATGAAGTATATTGTTGATGTCCAAGGTTTCAAGATTACCTTGAATGAATTCGTCTTCAAGGAAGTAGCCATCATCCCTCTCAAGGAAGATCCTACACCGTCGGTTTTCCTATTTAAACCGCCTTATGCATGGGCCAAATTGTTGGACAAAAACAAGTCTGAAAATCGCTGGCTTGAACAAAATTTCCATGGAATAATGTGGAGAGCAGGCACTATCCCATACGATGAACTAAAAAACACTCTAAGTGGAGTACTCTTCGGAGCAGGGATTTATGTGAAAGGACTGGAGAAAAGTAAATGGCTGAAGAGATTTTTCCCCGATCAGTAAGCTATTTTTGTTATAAAATTATTTTCATAGAAAACGTTTTTACATAATATTTATAATTTTTCAGATTAGTTACTAATATCGAAGAGATGGGATGTCCTTCATTGAAAAGTCTACCTACAGAATCAGTCTCATGTGCCAACCATACTGTCTGTAACTTTCCAATATGCGCACTTCGAAACGCACTGGTTATAAAAAGATGGATGCTCCAGCAGCAGCATAGCAAAAACATGAAAGAAATATTAGAATCCTATCACTTTATGTATATTTGAATTATATTTTTGTAAATTATTTAAACTCAAATAAATGAACATTTTTTTTATTAAATTTTGAGTTCTAATTTTTTTCAATATGTGAATAATATATGAATATTTGTTCATAAGTTAAAAATATTGGTGGCCCTGAAAAGGGCCGATTAGATAGTCCTGAAAAGGACTGATTAAATGGTTATAAAAAGATGGATGCTCCAGCAGCAGCATAGCAAAAACATGAAAGAAATATCAGAATCCTATCACTTTATGTATATTTGAATTATATTTTTGTAAATTATTTAAACTCAAATAAATGAACATTTTTTTTATTAAATTTTGAGTTCTAATTTTTTTCAATATGTGAATAATATATGAATGTTTGTTCATAAGTTAAAAATATTGGTGGCCCTGAAAAGGGCCGATTAGATAGTCCTGAAAAGGACTGATTAAATCGTAAGACGTCGACGAATTCGCCGACGTGGCTCATCACTGTCGTCACGAGGTCGCTTCACCGACATCTTCCGCGGTGACATCGTCCCCGAGGAGACGGTGGTGCACAAAGGTGATGAGCCTACCTCTATCACATCCTGCTTCTCCTCAGAGACTGGAGAAAAGCACGGCTCGTACTTCTCCAAAAATCCCGGGGAGAAGCAAGAAGGCACCGGTGAGAGCGAAGGCGGCGGCGACAGCGGCGGAAACACCTGCGGTGGGCAGTGCGGTAGTCGCTCAACGAAGAGCGGGGATGGACAGGGCAAGTGTTGTGGCGTGAACGCTGGCGATGCAAACGGCGACTTGATGGGCGATGATGTAGCCATCTGGACCATCAACTCCGAAAGAAATTCGCCGTTGCTATCCATCGCGAGGCCGATCTCCCAATCGAAATCGGTCTTACTCCACACTGTCTCCATTGCTCGGATGTTGTCGCTCGATGAGTCCATCTTAGCAAGTAATGATTAATCGACAAACTGCGCTGCTTTTATAGCCAAAGCGCGGACCTCGGTGACACTCGCTACGTGGGGGGTGTAAATCGCTCGAGCAAATATTTGAATTTAAAACAAATTTCGAGAGAGAGAGACAGAGAGAGAGAGAGAGAGAGTTATACTCTTAAAGAATTTTATTTGAAATAATTTCAAGGTCATTCGATCGAGAAGAGATTCTTTTATTTCACGAGTAAGTTAATTTTTTTAAGATAACGTTTGTAATTTTTATTTTAATTCTATAATTTTTAAAAAGTTTAAAGTATAAAAACCTCAATAAAATCTTGAAAAATTTTTTAATATTTCCATACATGAGAGAGCATGAGTATTAAAGAAAAATATTTCAAAATAACGATGGAATCATTTTAAAAAATTTCTAAGTATAGTATTTACATATACATATAGAAAGTTTCGAGGTGTCTTTTTTTTCAAATAAATTGATTGTTGCTATATTTCATATATTTTTTAGCTCTGAAAAGAGCTGATTACAACATATAGAAATAAATATATATATATTTAGCTCTGAAAAGAGCTGATTATAGCACATAGAAATAAATAAATTGGTCCACGTAAAAATATATATAGGGCCCTGGAAAGGGCCGATTGTGTGTGTGTGCATGCGTGCGTGCGTGTGTGCGTGCGTGGGTGTGTGTGTGTGTGTGTTGCTGTGTGTGTGTGTATTTGTGGCTGTGTGTGTGTGTGTGTGTTTGGCCTTGAAAAAAGCCGTTTATGCGGAGTTGCGCCTCTGGATCTTGCGAGGTGGCGATGATGACGGCGATCGTTCCCGAGATTTGAGAGGTCGATAGGTGACCTCGCAAACGATCTCCACGTCAACATCTTCATCGTCTGTTACGATGATGAGCTGTGGCGTTGACGCATCATCCTCCTCCACCGGAACCTCCATCACTGAGGCGTCTGCTGTGTTCACTACTTCCATAACCGAAGGACGTCCTTCCCACTGAACGTAGTCACCCGGCAGAGCGTGATATAGGTCGTTCCCGCAGTATATCATCACGGGTTGAAGAGGTGGCGGTGGTTGGATGGGTGATGACGCTCGAGATATCTCCAATCCCATCAGCCACTCCTGGAAATCCTCGAAGGGCTGCAGCGCAGGCAGCTCGTCCACATCGAAGACTTCGCAACCCTCCAAGGCTGCGAGGCCTTCGATTACAGCTTGCTGTAGCTCGTCGTTGTCGCCGAGACGTCCTTGGATGAAGTCTGCTGCTGCTGGCTCGTCCATTGCGCGGACTAACTCTGGATGTGCGTTACTGGAGTTCATTGCTCGAACTGATACCGAACGGAGAAAATCGCGCTAGTTATATTACCTCCCGCGGAGCTGCTCCGCGCCAATCAGCGGTCGCGAGCGCTTCTAGCCGTGCGCAAAGGAGAGCGTGCCTGCAATCCGCGGCTTAACAGCGCTAAAGACGAAAAGGTCGTCTAATACCCTGCAGTGGTATCAGCGATCGCTCGCGAGTGCCGCGGGGAGGGGAAGTGCGCGCGAAGGCGAAAAAGTCATTTCACGCGCGGCAGCCGCGCGAGCAGGAGCTCCCGCGCATACGCCTAATGCCCTACCATGGTGTCAACAGCCACTCTCGAGTGCCGCGGGGAGGGGGGGGGGCGCACGCGATGTGAAAAAGTCATTTCACGCGCGGCCGCCGCGCAAGCAGGAGCTCCCGCGCATGCGCCTAATGCCCTACCGCGATGTCAACAGCCGCTCTCGAGTACCGCAAGGGAGAGGGGCGTACGTGAAAGAGCGAAAAAGCCACTTCGCGCACGGCCGCGGTGCGAGCAGGAACTCCCGCATGGAACGTGACGGCGCGCCACGCGACGATGAAAGAGAGCGAAAGACATTTCGCGATCGGCAGCGGTACGAGCAGGAGCTCCCGCGTGAACAAAGTGTTGCGGCCGTGTAGTGTGGCAGTGCAAGCAAGATCTCTCTCTCTCTCTCTCTCTCTCTCTCTCTCTCTCTCTCTCTCTCTCTCTCTCTCTCTCTCTCTCTCTCTCTCTCTCTCTCTCTCTCTCTCTCTCTCTCTCTCTCTCTCTCTCTCTCTCTCTCTCTCTCTCTCTCTCTCTCTCTCTCTCTCTCTCTCTCTCTCTGATGGACCGCGACTCAACCGAGGACGACGAAGATTAAGACAACAACAGGAAAGCCAGCGGTATGTGTGCGTCTCTCTCTCTCTCTCTCTCTCTCTCTCTCTCTCTCTCTCTCTCTCTCTCTCTCTCTCTCTCTCTCTCTCTGTCTCTCTCTCTCTCTATCTCTATCCGTCCGATACGGCAACAACAACGTAGGGACATTTAACGTAGGAACGTTGTCGTGTCCTCTCTCTCTTTATCTCTCCCTCATATACGCACACATACACCTGCATACAGCAGGGGAGAGAGTTGAGGCGGACCTCAAGGCAGTCGATGGTCTTCAACATACATGAACGCTAGAAACGAAAGGTAAGTTTCTTAAAAATCTATCCCACAATCTCTCTCTCAATCACGAGTGTTTCTCTCTCTCTCGCATACGCTTCTTCGGCGACGATGTCGAGTTTAGTGTCTCGCGCGCAATGCTTCCTCGAGGATGAGGTCAGGCTTTCGCTCGCGCATATCTCTCTCTCTCTCTCTCTCTCTCTCTCTCTCTCGCTCACCGACGGTGGCGGTCGCGAGGTTGGTTTCGTCTCGCTGACGATGCGGGACTAGCTCATCGACGTGTGGGAGGTTAGTTTTCCTTTTGTGGATGACGTTGATCTCGCGCATCTCTCCCTCTCGCTCATCGACGCGTGCGAGGTTAGTTTTCGTCTCGTGGACGATGCGGGTTTCGCCCATCTCTCACATGCGCGCTTCCTCGACGACGATAAGTTTAAAGTTTCGCTCATGTCTTTCTCACTCATCGTCGTACGTGTATATAGTGTAGTATATAGATGATATTTCATACTTTTTTTATTTTCAGATATAAGAACATCAGCTTTCAGCAACGACGGGGACGTCTTGAAAACCATCTTCCTTAGTTAAGTATTTCAATGTTTCATTTATATTTAAAACTACAATATCTTCTATTTCTATTAAACTGCTCTTTTCAGAGCAAAATGGAACAAACTATTTATATATGTTTATTTTCAAAACTGTTCTTTTCAGAGCATATTTTTAACTATTCGTGGGATACAGTATGCCTATCTCTCTTTCACTCTCACATACTCTGTACTAACACATTTAAAAATTTTCAGACAACGTGGAAGCCATCGCCGCTGGATTATTGAGAGTCTACGCGCTGCTCGATGGGGATATGATATACTGCACAATAGGTTAGTATTTTTTCGCACGTCCTTTTACATAATCATAGTATGGGGGGGAGGGGGGGTATAATATAATAAATATTAATATTTTTATATGTTTTCAGTTTTCTTTTTTGCAACGAGGAAGCCATCGCCGCTGGACAACAACGATGACACTGATGATGACAACGAGCTGCAGTTACAGGTAATAGAATCTGCATATTGCAAGCTGCCCTGCAGCTGATAAGCAGTAGGCTGTTCACCATCGGCTGCGTCGGTGCTGTTTGCAGTAGCAGGCTGGCCGCTCGCCGCTCGCCGCCCGCCGCCCGCTGCCCGCTCCCTCCGGGCAAGGCCTGACGCGATGGGGTATTGGGAAGGTAATTTGGTGACCGAGAGAGAGTCACGGGCAAGACCTGACGTGTGCAGTTGTCCAAATTTGGGAGATTCGCGGAAGTATTTGTCAGACAAGCATTAGATAACGGCGAGCAGGCGGACCAGGAAGCTCAGTACGCAAGATGAGTTCGAGCGAAGAAGTAATAAACCTCGGCACATACGACTGCCTGGACCGCTCCAGCAGTCGTAAGTTCAACCGCTAATCTGGCCTTACCAGGCATCGCTCTACCAGTTGACGCAGCGTCCACTAACGCCCCACCGACCGCTCTCCAGGCAACACCACCAGGTGCACCGCAACTGCTCCACCAGCAGGGATAATCGGCGCACCATCAGACGCTGACCAAGAGAAGGACGAGATGCTACTGGCCGTTGAGAACCTTCTCCGAAAGATGGGAGAAGACGGAATGGGGGACGAGTACAACCCAGGTACCTCCACAACAGCACAGGTATACGTACCGACCCCAAAGTCTCAACTTCGACCAGCATCACCGCGAGGGACTACCGTCTACGCTACGGAGCCAAGCTACCGGCCGACGCAGCCGGTAGTAGTAACTGCCGCAAGAAAGCCACCACTGGCGGAGCTGCCAACCAAGCCGGCCAGGAGCGTCGGAGTCAAGAAGACGTTGACACCACCAATCTCCATACCCAAAGGCCCGAGTAAGGAGAGAAAGAAGGTGATAGTCATCGCAGCGCGCCCCGCCAAACCACCAAAGGGGAAGAGAGTGCCGGAGAAGGGGAAAGGAGACGCGGAGTCGAAGCCAGCAGAACACCGCTCGCCAGTGAAGAAGCAGAGAGGAGAGGGGAAGAACCCACGGACGCAGCCAAAGATTACGCCGGACGATCGGCGAGCGGCAGCCACAATACCAGCTCTCACGCCACAGACGGTCCAACAGACAGTAGCAACTATCGCCGCCACATTATCGAAGCCCCCGCCGGTCACCCGTGCTCCTGACGCTGCAACACCAACGGCATCATCGCCCACCGACGCAACACCTCCAGCAGCTGTACCATCAACATCACCAGCGGTAGTCCCAGCAACAACACGAACGGCACGACCAGCTGCCTTACAGCCAGACTACGTGAAAGATATTAGGCGCAACGTGAACCAGCTGCTGAAGGTGAAGTGTCAGATACCCAACGGACCGGAGGTCTTCTCCCTGTAGGAGTGAGGCGCTACAGAGTCCGAGTGGGCGGACGGTGGTGGTCACTCTGCCACAACCCGAAGACAGGAGAACTCTGATACTGCACCGAAACCACTGTAAGTTACCCCTTCGTTTATTGTACCGCGTCATAGTTTTGTGCACAGAGTGAGCCGAGGTCTCACTCTCCGAAATAGGAGGGGGATGTGACGGAGCATTCCGTCATGATTTGAATTACGCGCCGCTAGGGTATAATACCGTAAGCAACCATGCGCAGCAGTGGCGCTGCATACATGCTCAGCCCCACTCACGATAATCGAGCCGCCGTCGCCGTTATCAATGCTAGCGCCGACGCCGCTCAGCGGGAATAAAGGCAGCGGCCGGCGCCGTCGGAGGCTAGCCCGCTCGGGGCAGCGGAGAGGTATATCCCGCTTCCGCCAGCTCCGAGTCCACTCTTGCCTGCGGGTACACTCGAGGCAAGACTGGGCAGTAGAGCCCGAGAGCGCACTCCCTGCACCGCGGGTACACTCGGGTGCAGAGAGCCTGGGGGCGATTACGGGTACACCCGGATCGTCTCGGGAGGTCGCAGGTACACCTGGACTTCTTTCCCTCCGACAAGCTGCGGGAACACCCGGGCTTGTAACCACTCCTAACCCGACCTACCGGTACACCCGGGGTCTGTCCTACCGGAGCAGCCGCCGGTACACTCGGGCTGTCTCCCCCCTCCCCCCCCGCTTCCAAGCGAACCGTATTTTAACCCCGCGTTAGTTTATTAACATGTTCGATTATATATAGTTATAAAGTACTGTAGTTGCGTGCTACCGGCTAATTAGTTGCTAACACACCGTTGTGTTCTTTTGTTTCAGAGCCAACTCACCTCATAGCTTCATCTTTTCTTTATATATATATATATATTTTTTTTTTCTAGTTCAATAAACGTTTACATTTACATAGTGCTCTATTAATTGAACCTTATTTCCCAATTAACCCTCCACTCTGTACTACGTGACATAGTAAAAGTTATCCCTTCGACGGTCTAAACGAAACCCCTAATATTTTCCCATATAATAACTTAGTTGAGCCCTTGCTAGAGTTTGTTGTACAACATAATTACATCCCTATTGCAAAACATTTTTCTGCTTTCGTGCTTGATAGCAAGTTGCTTAGATGGTTTTTCACGTAGCGTCCGGTTCGAATTTTTTTTTGGTTTCAGTTGATGAGTTTGAATTTGGTTTTTGATTTGAATTTTAGTTTGGTCATCGAATAGAATTTAAACCCGGCTGATTTGAATTTTGTTTGTTGTTGTTTTTTTTTTGCTTTCGACTTGAATTTTAAATTCGGCTTTAGCTCGAATTTTAGTTTGGCTTGCGGCTTGCAACCTTGTTTTCTCTTGACTATTGCTATTCATTTGAATTAGTTGCTATCATTTTAAATTATTTTAGCATATAGCGAAGTGAATATCGAAACTATTTGTTTTTTTTTCGTTGTTACTGGTAGAATAAGGCAATTAAGTGGCGATAATTTCCTTTTTCTTTGGCGTGCTACACACATGGAGTGCATTTAGTAGTTGTAGTTAGTAATTTTTTTTATCGTAGTAAGTTGGTTGTTGTAGGCGGGGCAAGCAATCAGAAACAACAGAGATATTGATATAGTTGCTGCGTTGTTAACTGATTGACTTGGGTACGTCATATATATTTTTTTTTGGATTGCTCATTTTTCCATTAGTTTTTTTTGCTGTTGACTCAGATACAGTCAACTGCAGTATTCTTTTTTCCTCTACTGCCTGTTGCTCGTTAGCAACAGATACTGCAGTGCTTGGTCGAAAATTTTTTTTTTTTTTTGCTTTCTGCTTTTGCTTAATTGGCTTTATTCTGTTCTTTCTTCAGTTCTCGGATTGAGAGAGCCTTAGTGGCATCCCGAGGAAATAAGTCAGTTGGCATCCTGAGCATTTGCGCTTACGAAAGCGAAGGGTAAACTTCATTTCTCTCTTAAATAATAAAACCGTTTTTTTATTATTTTATTTTATTACTCGTCGGCGTAGGAATAAAAATTAAGTAGTTAGTTATTGTAATCGAAATGGCATCGAATATGGACAGAGATAGCCAGCCGGAGGTAGATGCCGAGAGGAATCGGTTAGAGGCAGTTTTTCAATCTTACAGTTAGGAGAAAATGTTCCAGGCACTGAAGAGTAGTCGGTTGAGTAGAGAAGGGAGTATGTCGGATTTAATCGATCGTTTAGTGAGATTTGGCTTACGTTGGACGTTTGGGGCTAGAGCCGCTTCCAGGAATATCCTAGTTGATAACGATCCATCGAGGGGATCTTTAGTGCCGGGACTAGAGCACGATGAGACTTTTATGGGCGTGACTACGGAGACTGAACTTGGAGAGGCCGTCGAGGTGGAGGATCCAGCCCCCAACTCAACAATGAGGGAGATATTGGATCGATCTGCTCAAATGGAGACTGTGGCCACGAGTATGACCACAGTTGCAGATAGTAGTGTAACGTCGAGCATGGTATCGACACTTTATGCTGAAAATCCACAGAGGATGTACGAATCAATTTATACTGGACTATCCTCCAAGACCAGCCAGCTGATGAGCACTGGTGCCACACAGCATCCGCAGGGGGCCAGACCAAAAGTCCCAGATAATAGAAATTCGAATAGTCAGCATTCGTATGATCTACCGAAGGCCCAATCCACGATGTACACTCCATCAAACAATAGCCATATTTCTTCTACCCATCCAAGCCTTCCTGGTGGGTTGGGACCTTACCCACAGTACCTTTCTCGAAACCAATACATATCTCAACTTATCGAAACATATCCTCAACCACAACCTGAACCGTTACCTCCCTCTATCGAAACATTCCACATGTCACCACCGGCAACCTCACAATCCAACACTGCTCGTGTACATTTCGAAAATCACCCTCTGGTAGAATCGGAACCTCTAAGTAAAAGTAGTCAGTCGTCGTATCCTCCTCGTACAGAAGCGAGTTTAATCAGAGAAGCGAACATTCAGCTTCCTGGGTCGACTTCCCAATCAAGTAGAGAACCGAATACTCTACGATTACCAAACCAATTTCCATCGAGTAGAATAGAAAAGTCTCAGGCGGTGATAAATCAACAAAATCTGTCAGGTATAGAAGGGGTGAGGAGACATAACCCTCAACAGCCCCTGGTGGAAAATGCGAGATCGTCGTTCGCAGGGCAGGACCCCACCAGGGATATGGTGGGAGTATGGGATTTTATCCCCCCACTAGTGGTTACCCTTGGCCATACCCACCTATGTATCTACCTTACGGATACTATCCTCCGATGGCATATGGCCAACACGCTCTTCCATTTGATTATCGTAGCTCTGCGCAAAATGATCCTAGGTATGCCTCATTTTCGCAACCCTCAATAGTAGATATGTCAAGACATTTTTCAAATCTTGATTCCACATTTCAAAGAGAAACTTGAACATATACTCTATTGCAAAAGTCGCAGGTCAGTTTCTCTGGGAAATATAAAGAAGACGTCGAGGAATTCATAGAAAGAATTAAAGAGTGCCAGTACTCGTTGAGTATCACAGATGGTGAAATTTTGAAATTGATTCCGTCGATTTTGTCTGGTGCAGCCCGTTTTTGGGCTAGGCCATTGAGTCAAAACTGGAGATCCACAACCGACTTTTTTGCAGCCCTTCGTTTTCAATACGGTGTCCCTGATTTCCAAGCTCGTCTGGAAGAAGAAATTAGATCGGGAACTCAAGGGCCAGATGAACCAATTTCATTCTTTATTTCTAATTTAAGATTGTTGTTAGATAAAGTGGTACCGAAAATGATCTTGGAGACAGAGCTCAAGAGGGCATACAG
Organism: Torymus aiolomorphi; assembly: GCA_036365515.1. NCBI lineage: Eukaryota > Metazoa > Arthropoda > Insecta > Hymenoptera > Torymidae > Torymus > Torymus aiolomorphi. The sequence goes on from CM070873.1 coordinate 191,294,130, forward strand.
AAACTTGCACCCTTCGCTATATCGTTACATATTTAGGGATCAGTTCAAAACTTTCGAAGAACTACAGATTCTGGGACAAAGGGAGAAGGTGAGTCGAGAAAAGGAAAAAACTTATCATCCCCCACCACCTCCCGAATCGTCGCTTTTTCCAAACTTTGCATACAACATGAAAAAGCATACGAAAACAGCGGTCATAAATACAACTGAAGTCGAAGTTGAACAAAATGTGACCGCTGTGAACGAAGTTTCTAAGGACTATCCTGTATCGAAACGAGAACGGGGCAACGTTACCCAGCAAATGGCACAACCACAAGAGCGAAGCCAGACCAGACAATCACCAAGGCGCAAGGAAGTAAGAATGTGCCAACGAAAGCACGCCAATCAGCGCAATCGATCAATACTCCGTCTACCAATCAAACTTCACGGAGAAATAACACAGCAGATGACAAATGCTGGGTTTGTCAGAAGCAAGAACACTGAGCGAGAGGTTGCAAGGAACGAAGTGCAATCCTGTACTACAGATGCGAGTACCCTGGGGTCATCGTCGCAACGTGTGCGAATTGTAGTAACGCGACCAAGGCGATGATAAGAAGAAGCAAGATTCGTCGTCGTTGGATGGTAGTCCTGTAGCGTCAGTAGGATCTCCGATTCAATCGGAAAGAGATTTAGTTAAAACATGTCTCACGCCCCCACCGCTATGTCAAACAGCAGCAGTGGAGAACGCAGACAATCGTCTCTATGTCAACGTCGAAATCCATGGTCGCGTCTTTCCAGCATTGCTCGATAGTGGAGCCATAGCCTCGATTTTAGGTACAAAACCAGCTGAATTAGTAAAGTCTCGTATAACTCCCTCTTCCATGTATATGCTCATGGCAAATGGTCAAACAGATAAAATAGTAGGGGAGGTAGATCTGACATTCACCATTGATGGGGAAGAAATCACCACTCGTATCAGGGTATCAAACTCTCTCACGTATGACATTATTTTAGGAATGGATCTTATAGAGCGCATACAAATGCGAATCAATTTCAGCGATAGAACTTGGTACACTCCTAAAGGTATAGTTCACCCTTGTTATTCCAAAACTCAAGACCCTAGTACAGCCGTAGCTGTAGCAACCATCAACAGTGTTGCTGAGCTTTCTCAGGGGGAAAGAATCCTCTTACGCGTGGGATTAGACCCACTTCTCGAACCTCCTCGTAGAAACACGGAGGCTGCACGGATTACACCCCATAAAATTGATGTACAGGGTCACCCCCCGATAAAACAAAAAGCTCTGCTTATTTCACCAACACTGTTAGTATCCGCTCATGCAGAAGTAGATAAATTGTTGGCAGAAGGAACAATCGAGCCCTCACAAAGTTCGTGGAGTAGCTGTGCAGTCGTCGTACCTAAAGAAGATGACTCCATTCAGCTTTGTATTAATTATCGCCCACTAAACAAAGTAACACAGAAAGATGCATACCCTCTATCCAACGTAGATAGCCTTCCTGTCAATTTAGAAAACACGAAATATCGGTCAAAAATCGATTTAAAACAAGCTTATAATCGAATCCCTTTAGAGCAATCCAGTAAAGAGTTAACAGCGTTTGCAATACCAGACAAAGGTCTCTTTCAGTTCACACGTCTTCCCGATGGACTAATAAATGCCCGAGCAAGCTTCCAAAGGGCAATAAATAACATAATCGATCCAAATTGGCACCCGAAAGTTTTTGTATACATGGACGATATCATTATCGCCACCGATACTTTTGAAAAACACTTAGGGTTATTAAAGAAGGTCCTCGCGAGACTGAAAGAAGTAGGGTTGCAGGTTGATTGGGACAATTGCAGTTTCTGCTGTGCCGAAATTCGATATATAGGCTTCGTTACAAAGAGAGAGAGGTTAAAAAGGGATACAGAACAACCAATTCGGAACTTCCCAACCCCTAAAAATCGGAAAAAATTAAGAAATTTTTTGGGTAGGGTAAGTTGGTATGCTGGGTCTATCCAAGATTTATCTGAAATAAAAGCCCCCTTAAAAGAACTTCTTAACAAGACTGTTTCTTGGTCTTGGGAGGGGGGACAGCAGAAAGCATTCGATACGCTATGCCTTCTGCTTCGGCAAGCAGCCGCATCGTCACGATCGGATCCAAACTTACCGGTCATTACACTTCCTTACCTTACCGAAATACCTTAATTCTATCGAAACATTAAAATTTTATCGAAACACCTTTATTTTATCGAAACACCCTTACCTTATCGAAACTCCGCGATCTTATCGAAGCATATGGATCTTGTTGAAATTCTTATGGAATCTCTCTCTACAAAAGTAGAGGAGGCATCAAGCCACTAGTCCCAAGTAAAAGCTCTTAGCACATTAGTCGTCGATGCTAAGGGCCTGGGTGAAATTAGGGAGATCACGCGTGATTCCTGAAACGTGTCGTACCACCTCCTCTAGTAGGACATCCCTAGCACAATTGTCGGTGCTACATGTCCAGTTAGGGGTTGTTTCTTTTTGGATCTATGAATTTTGTCGTCAAATATCAAAAATCGACCTCTATGCTCTTTTCCTCATAGGACAGTCGATGAGTTGAGAAGAACGGTAGAGAGATTCCTAATTAGAGGGGGCACCAAACCATCCGAATCAATGCCCTTAGCACATTTGTCGTCGATGCTAAGAGCACGGGTGAAGGTAAAGAGATCACGCCTGAGCTCTGAAACGTGTCGCACGTTTGTCGGTATCGCAGGTTTGTTCCCTAATTAGTTGTTGTAGAATATGAAATTATTGGTTAACGCCTCTATTGCTCAACAAGCCCTTGGTCTAGAATAGTTGTTGATATTACGGATAGAGCTAATAGCAGAGTTATGCAGTGATTTCAAATACCTCGATTATTACTATCGCCTAAAATAGAAACCTCAGCAAATTTGTTGTCACTGCTATCAGGATTAGGTACATATTATGACGGGTAAAATTATCTGTGGTCGATTTACGTGTAACAACCCGCCCCATTTTATCGAAACACGCCTGCCGAAACTTCGTTATGGTACCGAGACTATTATGCTATTAGTAGGAATGTCCCAAATTGTGCATAAACTCTCGTATAACCGCTTGCCACCGTAGTCATGGGGAGAATACTTACTGCCATTTGTCGGGATAGTAATGAGCTGGCGATAAATGGGATGAAAACAGACTAAGGTACGCCACATGGCTACGCATGAACACGAAAAACGTGCATTAACCGTAGCTTCAGCATGTTGAGTAGAAAGGCTATCTCCTTGTTAGAACCCAGAATTGTATAGCCACTTACCAGCTCAATCGAATACTCGTATGTTGCTATGAACAAGAAATCGTTTATCATTGTTCGTCGAGAAAACAAAAATAGTCGTCGTCATTGTAGAGTACGTCGCGTGCGTAAACCGAACAAAAACGATTGTTCGTTTCATAGAATATTTTTCCTTGCTTGTAAATAATTTTCTTTTGTGGATTATAGTACTTTTGTTAATTATCGAGAACAAATCACTGTTCATTTGATAGAATACTTTTTCTTTGTGAAATAATTTTTCTTGCGTTACCAACTATCTCGTTGGCTTAGGAAAAACAGAAAACCACTGTTCGCTTAATAGTATATTTTTCTTTGTAGAACCTTTTTTTCCTCTCCTTTAGCGTATAGAACAAAAACAAGAAAAAAAATCATTGTCGGTATAGTAGAATATTTCCTTGCGTTGGCAAAATAGTTTTTTGCTGTCACGGTATAGGATATGTTATTATATTCGCGTGTTGCATCGAACGCCTGGCGTTGGCAACAAACCTGTAGTAAGTCAATGAACCGCTACGGTCCAATCAGTACTAAACTGTGTTGCGAATGGAGTGCGAATGCGAGCGAATCTTGAGCGATTGTAAGAGCGCCTAGCGTTAGGATAGGAAGCGTTTCCGTACAATCGACGTTGTTAAGTATGTAAGTACGGTAGTCACGAATCGCGTAGATATTGTAAAGTGAGTATTAAGGGTTTTGTTTTTTTCCGCGAACCGCAAGGGCGCGCTTCGGTCTTGGGAGGGGGAGTTTGTAACGCTCACTTTTTGAGCATTACAATTAGTAATATAAATATGAGAAAAACCCCAAATGTGGTTGTAGGGCTCCTTTCTGGCTAAGCATCCAAAACAGAAAACCCTAACTCAAAGGAAAGCATGCTTGGCAGAAGAGGGCCCAAGCAACCCATACGATACCCTAACTACCACTGTTACCTGTCAGATCACTAGAAAAGCGAAGACAGCCCTCTTACGGAGGAGCATTGCGAGCTCCTCGTGCTGCAACCATGCCCTGTTCCTGTTGAAGATGACGTTGCTCCTGCCATCCCTGATTCTAGTGATAGGGCTACGATGCGAGGGAGCTGAGCTCGCTCTCCTCCGGTATCGTGTTGTATACCTGCTGCCATGGACAGTGGAGAGTACAGCCGCTGGAGGCTCCGTACACCTTGTGAGGGCTTCATCCGTCTCGCCATCCTTGACGTACGCTGCTGCAACACCAAGTCATCGTCGTCGTCGCCGTCGTGCAGAACACCGGGGCAGGCGCGCAAGTAAACACTAGGCCGCGCGCTGCCGTCAAATGCGTCATGTGTGAGCGAGAGAGAAAGAAAGAGAGCCTAGTACCCGAACAAGAACGAGTGGTGGCGTTCGCTCGCGGGAACTTGAGGGCTCGTTCGTCCGTCGGCGTACGATGCTCGACCACTCCATTGTGGACCATAGCACGCGCTACTAGTCTGTCGCTATTCCGCCGTATCGCCTACCGCCTAACTCTTTGAAGCATGCGTGTGTGTGTGTGAGGAGGAACGCCGAAACACCGTTGACGACGGCACGCCTCACCACCGAAGACAGCGTGTCCTCCAAGCATCTCGTCTGGTCAACGCGCTCGCCTCTCGGCATCCAACGACGAGGAGGACGTCTCCAGGAGTCGCTTGGCTCAACACCCGGTCGCTACCCGTCGACGCGCCGCTTCACTGCGTTCTCGTTCCAGCGCGAGCTGGTAAGTTTGGCTCGACCACGGCCACCGTTTGTATATCGTCTCTCTCTCGTGCCGCGCACTGTCGTCTCGTACCGAAACGTCTCGTAACTAGCGATGTGCGGAGGCTGGTAATTTCAGGCTCGGCTCGAGCCGGGCTCGCCAGAAGCCGGCTTCATCGGCTCGAGCCGAGCCGCGAGCTTTGATGAGCTTACGAGCTCGCACAAGCTCGCGAGCTCGCGCAGGCTCGGGAGCTCGCGCAGGCTCGAAAGCTCGTGCCTCGGCTCGTGCTAATATTTTCAAATTTACGTTTAATTTAAAATGTTATTTATACCATCTTACATGCTATATATTATAGGTATTTTATTAATTAAAGAAAAACGAATGGCAATAATACTCTGATTGTATTTTGAAATTTTATTATTCAACGCCTAAATTTGAATGTAAAAGAGAATATTCTCTAACATGTTCGGAAAGTAGTTGAGCTCTATCTGACGTTAAAATGTGACCGCTGGATGAAAACATTCGTTCACTTGTCGTTTGAGTACTGGGGATATTTAAGTATATTCGAGCCACCAAAGCTAAATGGGGATATTTGGATTTGTTTGTCTTCCACCAATCGAGTACGTCGCATTTAATATTAATGACGCTTTCTTTAAAAAATAAATCAATTTCGAAGTCAATTTGTTTCTTTAATCGAAATTTAGTTGTTCGTCTTTTCTTGCTTAGTTTTTTTTCCAACATTTCATAGATAGAATCCTCTAAAATCATATAATAATTTATTAATAGAAATACCAAAGATTTTGTATTGAGGTGGCTTCAGCGAATAAAAAATTAACAATGCGTACAAAAATTAGACTCTATTCTTGAAGTAACCCACTAATTTTACGAGAAAGAAATATTAGGGTGGACGACCTCATTATCGAGAAAAAAATTGTTAAAAATGTGTCATTTTTACATAGGTCTTATGAGACCTACCGTTCCCCGTGATCTGTCCATCATGTCTTACAGTTATAAAATATTAATTGTTGAAAACAAAACTATTATGTTATAGCTTATTTCACGTAGATTCACATAAGACTGCGATAAATTAGGATTGCCGATAAAAAAAATCGTGATAATGATGCTGAAAGGTAGTTGATTTCGATGACCTCGTGCTCAAAGGCGCTTACTGTGCATGCGGGTGGAATTTGGCTTGTTTACATGCTCAGGCGAGCATATCTAGATGTCGTGGCCGGTTACACCAGGAGCGTATTAAAAGTGGGTGTCTTAACTCAGAGACGAGAATGGAGAAGAAATTGTTGTTTGATTAACTTTAACATTAATGTTTTTATTTCACTTATCATTATTAAGTGATTTTGCATATTAGTAAGTAAAATCTGCAGAAAATTAGCATCATAATTTTATTAGGACCACCAGATGCCCCTGCTTGGTACGATACCCATCCTTGAAGCCACCTTAAAGGGATATAGTTTAACAAATAAAGTGCTACACATTTTACCTTCTTGACTCTCTTGACTTTTTTCCTCATCATCAGACGCTTCGCTCGAACTGTCACGCTCTTGCAAATATTTTTTCCATAAAAGTATCGTTTTGTACTTGAGCTTTGTGGTAGCTACTGATGTTTCCTTTTTATTTTCAATAATTTCCATTTTGTAACGTGGATCAATCAACATTGCAAATAACAGCGGCTCATTTTCAAAATTGACGAATTCAAATCGTTCTTTCAAATGTTCATTCAACGAGATCGCAAATGCACTAGCTTTGCTATTTACATTTGAAGTTTCATTATTTTCGTCTTCATCTTCTTCATCTTCATCATTCGTGTATGTGTTCTCAAATGTTTCACACATTTCTCACAGTAAGGAAATCAAAGGGATGTATAAAGATAATGTAGGGTAGGTATCTGCACTCATCATCTCTGTGGACGAGGAAAACGGGCGTAACATGTTTAGATAAGACTCAATTAATTGCCATTCTGCATTTGTAAAATAATCAGGAACATCTGTTAATTATACATAATATTATTAAACTATACACTTAGAAAATGATCTTCCTGTACTAACGAGAATCTGCCTGTCGAAGAAGAATTTCAGCTAAAAATAGGATTAAGAGAATATCTTCCTATGGAATTGCCTTACAACAGGAAATCACGATTTCTATAGCGGAATGATGACTTTTCGCGCAGGAGGAAATTTTTTCGCTGGAACCCTTTTTTGTCGGATTAAGATTTTCTCGGGAGGAATTTTATTTTAAGACTGGAGGATTGTTTTTCTGAGTGTATGCAAAACTGATGTTTGCATTTATAAATAATATAGTCATGAATTAATTACTGTAATATTTCGAAAAATGTGGACGACTCAGTAAAAATAACGCCTGCAATCATTTTCTACGTTTAAAATTGAGACAGCTTATTGTATACAAAAAGTAGGTACATTCTTTGCCCATTAGAAGTAGTAGATTACGGAACAAGTGCGCAAATCGTTATTTACACCCACTTACCTTATAACAACTTACAATTACATATTATATACTACACTCATACTTACTTTTTGATGTTTTATCTTTTGATATTAGCGATAATGTTGTACCAAGAGGAATTCTTAACTCTTGTAGACGTTTCAACATGGCATATTCGCTATTCCACCTAGTGGTCACATCTTGTTTCAATCTCAAAGGCTTTTTCTTTGTTAAATTTTCTTGACTCGTTAATTGAGCGTTATTTAATTTGTCAGTGGCCTGAGGCGATCGTGCAAAATATCCAACTATAGCTCGGGCCTTCGCAGTTATGCTCGCAAAACTTTCGTTAGCCTATTATTTGAAAAAATATATATAGTTTATAAAAATGGTCAAAAATTTTATTTTATAATATTAAATATCATAGTTTTGAAAAAATCAAATTTTTTATAAATTATGTTTACATTAATTTTAATCTATTTCTGTGGTTTATTTTATTTAGTTATTGTACATATTTTATATAAAATCATTTTTATATTCAATTAAGATAAATAAAACAAACCACAATTACAATAAACCATCAAACAATGGACTTATATTGTTATGCCGCACACAAAATCTGTAAAATGGACTTACGTTGTTATGTTTTGGGTGTAATCTTAGCTTTACACTGAGAAAAAATCTGTGAAATGGACTTACGTTGTTATGTTTTGGGTGTAATCTTAGCTTTACACTGAGAAAAAATCTAGTATATTTTCACATAAAAGTACTATAAAATATAGTTATATTTGGCTACAACAACTATATTTTATAGTGATATAAACAACAATAGTATAATAAAGGTAGCTATAAATATGTTATTGTAATTTTATAAATATAAAGAAATTCGAAACGAAATATTACTATATTATACTAAATATAGTTATAGTTTATTTTACAAAAAAAAAAAACATAGTTAAGGCAATAATATTCAGTTTTACTATGCAATATAGTTAACAGTACTAATTTCTTTTTTCTCAGTGTAGGACAATATTTAAGCTACTTCTGACATATTTAAATAAAAAGGACCTATTTGAAGATACGAAATCTAAAGTTTTCCCAATTTAAAAAAACCGCTGCCAATTCATTGGCACGTAGCTTCCTCAAAATAATTTTTTGATTCCTTTTATTAAATTAAAATTCGAAAAATAAATTTTTCACGAAAAAAATTGGAAAAATTTTATGGAAAATATTAACTTGTAATTTTTTCATGGCTATTCATTAAGGTTCCATTTGTAATTTATTTGTTTGTGATTTTAATTCTTATATGAATGGAAAATAATCTTCTTCAAGTTCTATTCTTTATCAAATACATAAATATCGTAGAATAAAGTTTTACATATTGTACCCGTTTCATACATTTGTAAAATCGTATTTCGCGTATCCGTAACATTAGATTCAATTTTCCAGCGCTAAAAAAAGGATGGTAAAGTAAATTTACTATATATCGCTATAAAAATACAATCATAAAATGCAAAGGTTATATTATAAAACACCCTTTGCGTTAAAATTAATGGTTAATTAAAGCTACGACTTAAATTTATGTGATTTAGGATTAAGCTCCATTGATACAATGCCAGTAACTCTACGAACAAATTGCGGACATACTTTTTTTGGAACTGTAACATACATGTCTCCCGAAGTGTTCATTTCATCGCAAACAGCAACAGGAAAGTCTGATGTTTGATCTTCAGCATTCGCTGTAATTGAGATTTACAATGAAATGTATTTATATAGCACAGCAGCTCTAATAGATGGAGATACGTTAACAAATATTTTTCCATACAATAATTTTCCTTGTAAACACAATCAAAGAAAAATTTTAGATTATTTTTTTATTTAGACCCAATGCACGACGAGATGCCGTTGACAGAGGACTTGAAGAAGAAAAGTTTGATGAAGAATAGTTCTTCATCAGAGTTTGTATTTGTGATTGTTTTCCATTCCATACAAGAATTAAAATCACAAAAAAATAAATTACAAATGGAACAACAATGAATAGCCATGAAACAATTACAAGTTAATATTTTCCATAAAATTTTTCCAATTTTTTTCGTGAAACATTTATTTTTTGAATTTTAATTTAATAAAAGTAATCAATTATTTTGATGAAACTACGTGCCAATGAACTGGCAACGGTTTTTAAAAAGCAATCTGAAACAAGATTGTAATAAATATCCAGTTATTATTCAAAGTATTATTGGTGATTTACCGCCTTTCCACATATCGCGTTAAATGTAACACGTTCAATGTTTAACGTAACACGAAAAGAAAAAAAAATTATAATATGTATATATATTATTCCATAGAAAATTTTTTATTCGGATTTTATAAATAAATGTTTCTATATAAATATTATTCATATGCTAGTTCAATATATGAGGCGTTTCACGTCAGCTGTCCAGGCGTGGCGCGCGAGCGCGAAATCATGCTGTTTTCAGTTTGTGTTTGAAGGGCTAAGATGTATCTAAAAAAAATAATCCCCAAGTGATTTCGATGTATTTTTTCCTCATCTTTCCGATGGTGCTATTAGTTTCTCAAAATTTTTCAATTCTAACCTCAAAAAAACATAAAATGTGTTATATCTCAAAAACTACATTTTTAATATTTTTTTTACCTGCTAGAACGAAAGAGGAGGAAATTTTACATGGATATAGCCTTTTTCTACACAGGGGTTTTTTGATTTTTTCGAGATATTATTCAAGAAATACTTAGAATTGAAAAATTTTGAGAAACTAATAGCATCATCGAAAAGCTGAGGAAAAAATACATCGAAATCCCTTGGGGATTATTTTTTTTAGATACATCTTAGCCCTTCAAACAGAAGCTGAAAACAGCATGATTTCGCGCTCGCGCGCCGAGCCTGGAGAGCTGACGTGAAACGCCTCATATTCATTTTATTTAATATTTTGCTGTCCGATTCTATCGAATTCATAGTCAGTGGTAGAAATGTACCCATTCTGCACCACTAGCACTGAGTATGAAATTGGTAGATGTCGGACAACAAATTTCTTTTCGTGTTACGTTGAACACTGAACGTGTTATATTGAATGCGTTATGTGGAAAGGCGTTATGTGTTATAATGTGAGAAGATGTATTTTAAAAAATTTGGTAAAGAAAGATTTTTTTTTTCATTTTTCAATTTTTCAATTTTTATATTTTTGTTAATAATAAAAAACCGTGATAACTAACAAATTTTTCTTTTTAGAAAATATAAATATTTTAATTCTCTTTCAAATGCTACCCATCCCATTCAGATACACAGAGGCATCCTCAAGAAATAAATTTTAAAAATGTCTAGAAAAATTTTAACCTCAAATATCTCTGAAATTTATGAACCAATCATTTTGCCAAAAGAACTCATCCGAGAACTATCAATAATATACCTCTACAATGAATTTTGAAGCGAATAAGACAATTTTACTCTTGTAATAGTTGAACATATAAAACTCATTTTTTTTTTCATTTTTCAATTTTTACGTTTTTGTTAATAACAAAAGAACCGTGATTGCTAGAGAATTAATTATTTTAGGAAAGATAGGTAATTTAATTCTCTTTCGAATGCCACCCATCCCATTTAGATACATAGAGCCTTTCTCGAGAAATTACGATGTAAAAAAAAATTGAAAAAAATTTTAACCTCAAATATCTCCGAAATTTATGGATCAATCCTTTTGCCCAAAGAACTCACTCGATTGGTATACAAAATCTACCCCTACAAAGAATTTCAAAGTGATTAAGCCAATTTTACTATAGTTATTGAACGACAAAAAAATCACTTTTTTTTAATTATTTTTTTTCTCAAAAAATAATGAATAAAAAAACCTAAAAATTTAGTAAGTTATAGTACTTAATATTCTTTATAACCAAAAAAATATTCATATTAATATCTTTTTTTAATTTCGAAATATAACCTATTTACAAAAAATTACGTTTTCATCAATAACTTATGATGAAATATAGCTACCGACTTCTTTCTTTTTTTTTAATTGTAGATAATTTTATCGTAAATACAGAGAATTCATGATATATAAACAATATTTGTTCTAAATATTAAAAAAATTGAAAATAAAAATTTTGAAAAATAAAAAATGGCTATAAAAAAAAAGTTAAATTTTATAAAAATAGAATATTGACCCCAATTGTGGAAGCAAAATCTAAAAAAATGATCACTCTCTCGTTAAATTCGGTCAAGTAGATCATAAGATATCAGCGTATACGGACACACACACACACACACACACACACACACACACACACACACACACACACACACACACACACACACACACACACACACACACACACACACACACACACACACACGCACGCACACACGCACGCACACACGCACGCACACGCACGCACGTACGCACGCACGCACCCACGCACACACACACACACACACACACACACACACACACACACACACACACACACACACACACACACACATCCATACGGACATTTTCTAAAAATAGTGTATTTCGATTCCAAATTTGCTAAATAACATTTCTAACACATTATCTCATAAACTTTTTTTTTTTACTATCACAAAGCTTCCTCTAGGAGGAAGCAATAAAATGGATTTATGTGGTGTCTAGAAGCCACAGATTTGATTTATTGGCTTTTAGTAATATATACGAGGGTCATTTGACAAGTACCTAGCCTCACCGCCAGATGGTGCCACTATCCCACCAGAAATACACCACAGTGCAGTATCTTCCTGTAAACGGTTACAGACGAAATTTCAGCCGGATCGGAGTTGTAGTTTATTTTTGAGAGCGTGTGAAAGCAAATGTGTCCGTTGATTTTTGAAAAATGGAGAAAGAACAATATCGGTCGGTGATTCGATTCTTGGTTTTGGAAGGGAAATCGCGCAGTGAAATTAAAGAACGCTTGGATGCAGTGTATGGGGATGCTTCTCCTTCGATGGCGACCGTTAAATTTTGGTATAACGAGTTTCAACGTGGTCGTACGTCGGTTTTTGATGATCCACGCCCAGGTGCTCCGAAAACAGCCACTACGGAGGAGAACGTGACAAAAATACACGATATCGTTTTGTCAGACCACCGATTAAAGGTGCACGAGATAGCTGCGATAGTAGGCATCTCAGAAGAACGCATGTGGCATATCCTACATGAGATTTTAGGCATGAGGAAGCTGTCAGCAAGGTGGGTGCCGCGTTTGCTGACTGCAGACAACAAGCGCATCCGTGTGACCAGTTCAGAGCAGTGTTTGGAGCTGTTTAATCGCAATCCAAAAGAGTTTTTGCGTCGTTACGTGACCGTCGACGAAACATGGATTCACTACTACACTCCAGAGACCACGGAGCAGTCAAAACAGTGGACCTTACCCGGTGAACCTGCTCCGAAGAAGGCGAAGAGGGTTCCGTCGGCCGGAAAGGTGATGGCCACTGTTTTCTGGGATTCTCAAGATGTGATTTTTATTGACTATCTGGAGAAGGGCAAAACGGTCACAGGACAGTACTACGCCGAACTATTGAGCCGATTTGACGCCGTGTTAGAAGAAAAACGGCCCCATTTGTCTAAAAAGAAAGTGCTTTTCCACCACGATAATGCACCGGCTCACACTTCTGCACTCGCCACGGCTAAATTGGTCGAATTACGCTACGAACTGCTGCCCCATCCACCGTATTCTCCAGATTTGGCTCCGTGCGACTTTTTCTTGTTTCGGAACCTAAAAAATTCGCTCGCCGGGAAGAGATTCCACTCCAATAACGAAATAATCGCCGCCACGGAGGCCTATTTTGCAAACCAAGAGAAAACATTTTTTTCAACGGGGTTAAAATAATTGGAACACCGCTGGACCAAGTGTATTCAACTAAAAGGAGACTACATTGAAAAATAAATTTTATTTTTTGTAAAATTTTGGTGTTTTCATTTGTAGGCTAGGTACTTATCAAATGACCCTCGTATATATATATATATATATATATATATATATATATATATATATATATATATATATATATATATATATATATATATATATATATATACTTTTAGCGTCAGCCTTTATATCATCATCTTAGATCTTACACAAATAACAGGGTATATAATGTTAAGATGTATTATTTATAACCTCACAGCCAAGCATATGAGCCATGAATAATTTTACCTTAATAGCATCTTTAATGAACAGCTTCAAGGTATGTCCAAAACATGGAATGCGTATCCACTTTTTGTTTAAATTGATAGCCGCAACCATATTAGCTGCGTTATCAGTCACACAGAAAACATGTTCGATTTTCTCCAAATCTATACCCCAGTTTTTGAAGCAATCTTTTAGAAAATCATGAATATTTTGCGCAGAATGGCTCTTCGTGTAATGTGTTAAATCCAATTGAAAGACTTTGCTCTTAAAGTTTGCTGTTACATAATGGATTGTGAAAGAAAGATATCCATCGTTAACACGAGAAGTCCATCCGTCAGTCGTTGAGGCCATAGATACAATTCCTTAAAGGCCAAGTTCAATTGTAGATCATTTATGTTTATGATGCAAGACACTCAAAATATGTATAATTCTGTTTCTGTCATTTACCTCTCGTCCCCCCACTTTTGACTGTATAATATTTTGTATGCACTCACTTCTTGAATAATTCAAAAATTTAAAAATAGTAGTTTTCGATACAAGTGCGAAAGTGTTGATTCTAGAATCATCTTTCGCACATGTATCGAACAATATTTTTTAACCCTCCGTGTGCAAAGCTCGATTTCGCAAACGCTCGAATAAAAAAGCATGCGCTAAATAAAGCTTTGTACACGTCGTATCAAAAATGAAGGTTCGATACGCGAGCGAGAAGGTAATTTTAACCTCGTGTGTCCTTTTCACCCTCGCTTCGCTCGGGCGCAAACGTCCACACGGGGATGAAATCACTTTCACGCACTAGTATCGAAATGTACTATTTCGATACAAGGGGCGGCAAAGTGATTTTATACCACTCTAACCTCAAAATCACAACTTTGGTATGATTTTTCGGCTCTCGTGTGTTACGTGTGAGCCTATCTCGGTTCACGCACGTACGAAGGATTCTGAGGTGTTCGTGTCGTTCCAAGCCGAGACTTAAAACGATGCAGTGAAATACAACTAGAGTTAAAGTATACTTGAGTTATTTATTAAAATACTTATAGGCGCGAGAGAGATAATCCTAACACGCGTTCGCGATGCAACCGATCGACGTCGTCTCGTGAATTCGTTATCCGCTCGTCCTCGTCCCTCGTACCTCGCTTCCGTCCTCTCTCTGACCCCGCTTTCGTTCTCTTTCTTTCTGTCTTCTGGATGCGCTTCCCTTGGTTTTTATATCTCTGTCTTGGGGATCGTAAGTGGGGGATCATTGCTCATCGGCTGTTCGTTTCTTCCCCCTAATTCGACGTCCAGATCTCGTGCCAGTGATTCAGTGCCTCGCGGATTCGCTGTTCTGCTGACTGGCATTGGTTGATGTCATGCACCTTCGACATTCGACGTCCTCTATCAACGCTCGGCATATTGCTGACCGGGAGTTTGTGTTGGGCTACGTGTCTTCGTTCTTCGAGAGTCTGTATGAGTTCATGGCCGCACGCGCTTTATCTCTGGAAGCTACCACTCGTAACACGTGGTATAAAATACCGTTCGAAACGAGTGCGGAAGTAAATCATCACCTTCCGCACCAGTGTCCAAATGTACTATTAAGAATTGACAGAATGCGTAAAGTTGCACTTTACGCACTGAATCGAAATGTTGTTTTTTTGCTTTTAAAAACCATACAAAAAAAGTCTTAAAGAAAAAACAGTAATAATCAAACAAATGTTAGTAATTTTATCCATTTATAAAAAAGGTATAACTCGATTTATATAAAAGGTATAACTCGATCCATCTATGAAAGGTAACGCTTTTATTCGTGCTTTGATGGGTCAAATATCTAAAAACTGTAGCCTATTTCACGTTAGTTGTTTATAAAATTATGTAAGGTTAAAGTTTAAAATGCGCAGGATCACGTGCACCCATCGCACGCACAACTCCGCTAGTTAATAATTAAATAAGTCTTACGAATCTTCAGCCAAATCGGCGGCGATCTCAGCTTTCACTCTATCCACTTCTCTTGTATACAATTGCGGTATGATTGTACGCGAAAATGTTGTTCTGGCCGGTATTTGATATTGCGGAAATTTAGTTTCCAGAAATCGGCGGAATCCCTTGTCATGTACCATATTACATGGTTCGTAGTCAAGAACTATCATTTCCCCTATAAGATTAGTCAAATCAGTCGCTTCTTTACTATTTGAACTCCATTTCGCGATATTAACTGACTTATCTAAAACATAATTAAATATAATTATTATGAAAATATTAAAAACACAATAAAATAAAATGATTTTATTGAAAAGATTAATACTCTTATGATACATGACGCCGTAACATCATTGTACTTTACGAGAATAAATAATATATTTTTTATTTTTTACCTACATTCGGAGTTTCTTTTTCGTGGACTGCTAAATGTCTTCAGAGTGCTCGTTGTACTGTCACATACTTTGATCGCTTTAGTACATTGTTTGCAGTGTACAAAATTATCGCTTGTCCTTTCCGAAAACTTATCCCAAATTTCACTTTTTTTTCTTTTAAGTAAATCTGTACCGAGTGTACTTTCTTGCGATGAATTTTCACCATTATCCATTATATAAAATTTTACAAAATTTTAGTCGCTAGCCCGAGAAATATACGACATGTGCTATGCACAGATGCTTGAGAAAGAATGAAAGAAATTTGTAGTTTTCAAAATAAGAGAAGAGTTGACCAATGACCTTTCGTTTTCAAAGTCCGCGCCGAGCAGTGTTATGGTTTAGTTCCCCCAAGGCATCGCTCACACATATAGATATGCACATATGTACACCCGATGGACATTGATTCGTGTCGTTAGTGACAGTCATGCACAACCTTTTCAATTGTTTTATCATTTCTTATGTATGTTAACGTTCAAAACGTTATGCGTGACCAGCACTGCGACAATTAGTGTCGTATGTAGCATTGTACTGCCACTGCGGTGATAGCCCGGCGGTACGGGCACTTACTTCTCATCCGGGTGAATCGAGTTCGGTTGCCGATGTCTCCGCTTTACAACCTATGATAGAACACCCAGACATGTCAACTTTCAAGAACAACAGAAAGTATGGTTATATAATCCTTGCCGAGTCAAAGGAAGGACTCCGAAGCTCCAAAGTAATTGGGAAGGACCTTATAAGATTATCAAGAAGATCAATGACGTTCTTTTCTGCATCCAGAAGATACCAAAACACAAAAAGAAGATCATTCATATTGATCGATTGGCGACCTACCAGGTTAGGTAATTTCTTCTGCTCTACTCACGGTTATTTTGAGCCGTGGTTTTTCCCGTGAGATACAGGGCAAATGCCAGAGCAGGGACAGAGGTGAGATACCACAATATACCAACTCCCCACTTATGTCCAAGAATTACCAACAATACTTTACCCACCGATGATGACTTGATGATACCCAAAAATAACATTTCTACATTTTAAGAGACGGGTCCTCTGACTGGATGAGTCAAGGATCAACCCGCTTAAAAGTAGACGATTTCAAAACGATTTTACGATGATTTCAAGATATTTTCAAGAATTCAAGATGGACCAATTCAAGAGACGGGTCCTTTGACCGTGTGCGAAGGATCAGCCCGCTTGAAGAAGACGCCTTCTCTTTCATTTGATCTTAAGATTGTCGGGACGACAATCTGAAAGAAGGGGGAATAATGTTATGTGTTCGTCTACCATCATCGAACATAAGAATGAAAGCGTTGCTAAGCGATAAGTTTGTTGTTGTTCTCGACTCGATTTAGTTTTCAGTTTTATTAATTGACTCGAGAGTTTGTTACCAATAAGATTTCAAATCGTGTTTATGATCTTGAATAAAGATATATGTTATTCTTTTGTAATGATGATTACTATTGGTTATTGTATGTATGTGTGAATGCAACAATATATGGGAGCGTCCAGCAGAAACGGACCACCGAGTGCGCGCGGTGCCTTTTTTCCCGTAAAAGGCGCTCTGTTTAACTCGTTCATAATCGTATGCTGCGTCTTTGAAAACAAAACCAAGTACCTATATCGATAGATTTTTCCTGCTCTTTCCAATGGTGCCATTGTTTTTATTGCGAAACGCTTTGATAACCCAGCCCAATTAAATGACAACAGAGGAAATGAAAAAAATATCAAGTGATACTTTAGATCAAGCAAAGCTCTTCTATGAAAGTGATGAGAATAGTAGAATTATGCCAGGCTATAAAGATAACAAATGTATAAAAAATGATGATGGCACAAAAAGTTACATCCAGAAACTGCTTATTTTATACAATCTTCGAGAACTATATTTAAAATATAAGCAACAGTATCCTGGATCGAAAATAGGATTCAGTAAATTTGCCGAATGTCGTCCTAAATATTATGTTTTAGCTGGTAGCAGTGGGACACATTCAGTGTGTGTTTGCGTTTATCATCAAAATGTTAAACTTCTGTTAGTTGGTTTAAGAAACTCAGGAGTTTCTTTTGATAGAATGAACACTTATAAAATTGCATAGCCGAAATAGTTTGTAAAAGTCCAAGAGCGAAATGCTATTCAAATATGTGCGAAAATTGTCCTGGTGTCGAACCTCTAAAAAATGATCTAGAATTATTATTCGAAAGCTCTGTGATTAATGAAATAAAGTTTCAAATGTGGAAAACTACCGATAGATCAACATTGCAAATTGAAAACGTTTCTAAGTCTTCATTTATCGATATTTTTTTTCCTCTTTTGTATAAACTTAAGACTCATTCATTTATTTCTAAACAACAGTCTTCTTACTTCAGTAATGAATAATTGGCTTTGACGGTCCTGCTGTCCAAAGGAAGGGTAAGTCAAGGATGACGAAATGACAACCCACGATGATATATTAATCGTCGACGTTTTTATTTAAACTCCTTCTCAAGACACTAGTACAAATTTAAATAATAAAATACACATTAATGAAAGTTATAAACTAAACAATAGTAATCGCATCTAAGATTAACGAACAAGATTTACTTACAAAGTCTAGGCAGTCTCTTAAAGTTACGTAGGTGATCGCTTCAGTATCACCAGTCAATTGTTACAATAATGAACATTTGGGCTTTATATATTACATAGAATGCATGTGTGCGTTACACATATATGTAAATACCATTTGATCAAACGCGCGGGGTGGTTCTAAGTGTTACGCGGTCTCGCAAGTATTAGGCGAATATATGTAAAAGAGCCCAGGTGGGGGGTGGGCTAATACTACTCGTTATTCAAAAGTGGCAAATGGGCGTGGTCATATCTTTACTTTCATACTTTCCTAATACTGTACAATGATATTGATCGTGCTTTCATGAGAATTTCTATTGTAAGAAGTGATTTTTATTTATAAATGTCTTATATTCAAATCTAAGTGTCTTTGTATCTTGCTGATTATTAATATATTGTGGTTGTGCATGTATAAACAACATTTCGGCTAATTTGCGCTTCCCTAATAACTGTTCCGTATGTAATATTTTTACATTGTTGAAATTAAAATTATGCTCAGTTTCTTCCATATGAGTGTAAATTGCCGAACCTCGATATTTGTTTTCGCATTTTTTCTTGTGTTCCTTAACTCTAATACATAATCGTCTTTCTGTTTGACCTACGTATGTAGCCGCACACTCATTACATTCTATCCGATAAACGACATTGGTTTTCTCATCTTTAGAACTCACGTCTTTACCCAATTTTATAAAACAGTTCCATTTATTTACAGTATTATTTAACACTTCAGTATTATATTTTTTAAAAAATTTTGAGATAATCGGATTTAATTCATTTATGTAAGGAATCACTATGTGTAATTTTTTCTCACGCTGTATTCTTTTTTCATTAGTGTAATTCATGCTTCTAAGTCTTAATTTTATGTATTTGTTTATCAAATATATTGGATAATCATTTTTGATTAGGAACTGTTTTATCAAATTTAAGTTTACATTATGAAACGAAGTATGTGAAAGTTTAATTGCTCTGTCAACTAGTGAGTAAATAATCGCAATTTTGTTTTTTGTGGGTGTTGTGAGTTGTAATTCAATAACCTACCGGAAAATGTTGGTTTTCTGTACCAGTTTGTTATTATGTTCTTGTTATTAACAATAATTTCTATATCAAGAAAACTAATTTTATTATAAATCGACTTTTCGGTTGTGAACTGTAAATTTTCATCATAACTATTGAAAACTTCTCGTGTATAATTTATTAAATTCTTTGGTACACATAATAATATATCATCAACATATCTAAAATAAAAGGTACTATCAAAACAAAGTTTACTTAGGGCGTACGTTTCTAAATCTTGCATTACAATATCCGCTAAAATTGGGCTGATAGGATTTCCCATAGCAGAACCAAATTTTTGTCTATAAAATTGATCATTAAACTGGAAAAAATTATTTTGTAGAATAAATTTTATAGATTCTATGAATTCACTGCAAGATAAATATGTATGATTAAAAAGTTGAGTCCAACGTTTCTCAATAGCCGCGTAAATCAAATATTCAGGTACGTTTGTGAATAAACTAATCACATCTAAGCTAATAATTTCAAACCCATCAGGAATTCTGGTACCTTCTATTTTTTCTTTTAATTGAAGACTATTATTAATGTGTGAAAACGGTTTTTTCAGATGTTCGTAAAGGAATTTGGATAAACTCTTAGCCAAGTTATAAGTAGGCGAATTTATTGCGGAGATAATCGGACGGACTGGATTGTTTTCTTTATGTATTTTGACTAGGCCGTAACCTTTTGACACATTACATTTTTGTGCTACTCGTGGAATTTTTTTACCATTCATCAGAAAATTCATATCATTTAAATTGTTAATATGTAATCTAGTTTTTCTCTCTAATGTTGCTAACGGATTCTTTTTTATTTTCTCATAATACTTTTCATCATTAAATAACATAGTCATTTTTTCCAAATATACGGATTTTTTAATAATAACCGTTGCATTACCCTTGTCGGCCTTAGTAATAAGAAGGTCTTTATTATTTTTAATGAATGTTTTTGTTAATTGTATGTCGATCTTAAGTTGTTTTTCAAAGGTTGAATTATTGGACAGGATTCTATTTTGGAATTTGCTTATAATTGAGAGAAAGTGATTACGTATTTTATTTGATTGTTTAAAGTCAGTATGTTTGTTTAAGTATAATTCTAAATTTTTAATCATTTCGAGGATAATCTTATTGTCTACCTTATCATTGAAGTTAAATTTTTCGCCTAGCTTTAACACATTAATTACATATTTCGGTAGTATAACATCAGAAAGGTTAACGATCCATCTATTCTCTACGTTCGAGAGTTCATCGCACCGTGTGTTATTGTCAAGTATATTGACCTGTGCTGTGTCTTGGTTAGTCATACTATTATTCTTACTTTTATTCTCTATTATGTATGTATTTTTGATTAACGGTTTCATATATTTGTTTAAATATAGCATGTCTAATTTTTTATCCAAATTTTTTTCGTATGAATTTATGATTAGTTTTAACTTATCAAAATAGTAGGATTCAAATAGAGCTGTCAGTTTTTGATATCCAGCCGTAATCAGTTTATTTTTCAATCTATCTAGTTCAAATTTTATGTGTTGAATATGATTATTGATATCTAAAATTTCTAAATTTAATATTTTCTTCTTTGCCTTTTGTAAATTATTTTTTAGTTTGTTATAACCAGATCCAGAAAACATATGAATATTTTCAATACTCTTGAAATTATTTTGAATATGTATCGGAATCACATTGTAAAACCTGCAGTTAATCAAAAATTTGCATTGCAATCTATACTTTTTTTCGTCGTACAACAGATTTGAAAACCTTTGACACATTGTGCTAACATAAAAACCTAGCGACTTTGAAATAAACACTATAACTTTCATTAAGTTCGTATCTTTACGTTCACTTAGAATATTATATAAATAATTCACCGAGTTTTCCGTCATGATGATATTTCCTCGGGATCAGAGTGCTGCAAAGATGTATGGAGCTGCACAGCAACGTTTTTTGTTAGACCCAACGTTGTAAGCTTGATAGTAGTTAAGATTCTAACGACATCTGCATATTACTTCAGTAATGAATAACTGGCTTTGACGGTCCTGCTGTCCAAAGGAAGGGTAAGTCAAGGATGACGAAATGACAACCCATGATGATATATTAATCGTCGACGTTTCGAGTTTTTATTTAAACTCCTTCTCAAGACACTAGTACAAATTTAAATAATAAAATACACATTAATGAAAGTTATAAACTAAACAATAGTAATCGCATCTAAGATTAACGAACAAGATTTACTTACAAAGTCTAGGCAGTCTCTTAAAGTTACGTAGGTGATCGCTTCAGTATCACCAGTCAATTGTTACAATAATGAACATTCGGGCTTTATATATTACATAGAATGCATGTGTGCGTTACACATATATGTAAATACCATTTGATCAAACGCGCGGGGTGGTTCTAAGTGTTACGCGGTCTCGCAAGTATTAGGCGAATATATGTAAAAGAGCCCAGGTGGGGGGTGGGCTAATACTACTCGTTATTCAAAAGTGGCAAATGGGCGTGGTCATATCTTTACTTAAATACTTGCGAGACCGCGTAACACTTAGAACCACCCCGCGCGTTTGATCAAATGGTATTTACATATATGTGTAACGCACACATGCATTCTATGTAATATATAAAGCCCGAATGTTCATTATTATAACAATTGACTGGTGATACTGAAGCGATCACCTACGTAACTTTAAGAGACTGCCTAGACTTTGTAAGTAAATCTTGTTCGTTAATCTTAGATGCGATTACTATTGTTTAGTTTATAACTTTCATTAATGTGTATTTTATTATTTAAATTTGTACTAGTGTCTTGAGAAGGAGTTTAAATAAAAACTCGAAACGTCGACGATTAATATATCATCGTGGGTTGTCATTTCGTCATCCTTGACTTACCCTTCCTTTGGACAGCAGGACCGTCAAAGCCAATTATTCATTACTGAAGTAATATGCAGCTGTCTTTAGAATCTTAACTACTATCAACAGTCTTCTTATTTTCAATTCTTGAGAGAATCCTTATCTGAAGGAGAGTTTTTAATTTCTCTAGATTTTTCAGAAAACTATGCTTTTATAGCACAAGATGCAGCACAATCATATCATTATAATAATAATCAATGTAGTTTAGCTACAATAGTCATTTACTATAAAGGATCAGAATCTAAAATTGAACACAAAAGCATGGTAGTTTTCTCAGATAGTTTAATTCATGACGTTGTTGCAGTTTATCTAATACAAGAAATTATAATTAATTTCCCTAAAAAGTCTTTCGATTTAGTTAGAAAAGTTATTTATTTTACTGATGGAGCTGCGCAACATTTTAAAAATAAACGCAATTTCCAAAATCTTCTTCATCATTATGATGATTTTGCTGTTGATGCTGAATGGCATTTTCATGCAACAGCCCACGGAAAAAATGCATGTGATGGAATAGGTGCTTCCGTGAAAAGCAATGCCAGACGAGAAAGTTTACGGAAAGTATCCGACAATTATATATTGACGCCCCAAGATTTATACAAATGGGCAACTGAGTATTTCAAAAATATTGAGTGCTTTTTTTCATCAAAAGACGATTACTTAAAGGCTACAGAAAAGCTACATAACAGGCTAGCCTCAGCTAAGACAATACCTGGAACTCAATTGTTTCATTGTATTAAATTATTAAATGATGCCAAAAAGTTAGAACTTAAAAGATTTTCAGCGTCAGAAGATTCTCAATTATATCCACCGATCAAAAAAGAAAAAGTACTTAAAACTCAAACAAAGAAAGAAGCGGATGTCGCAAAAAGGACAATTCTTATAAAATCAAAAAAATGTAAAAAATTAGAATTTAAAGGAAAAGGTAATATTGTTATGCCAGATTAAACAATCTATAAGGTTATTTTAAATTTCTGTTTCACTGCTTTCAGTGCGTTCATGGATATTTTTATGTTTAATATATTATGTTTTTCAAATTTTGTTATATAAATGAACAAAGTTCATTGTAATATTATACTAACTGTTACAACTAGATCCACAAAATTATGTCCACGCATTGGCATTGTAAGTTACAAAACATTTTATATTTACAAAAAAGAAAAGGCGAAATAGCACATCGCGTGTGTTAATCCGCCCTTGAGCATAGCGTAAAAAGTTCGGGCAGCCGCTGTCTTTTTGATCTTACTATTTTTGAACTTTTCATGTTTCAACTTAAAAATATAATATTTTATAGTTTAAGACTTGTACTCAACTGATAAGAATTTTTCCATCGGTCTTACAGTCTTACAAATTAAATTAAAATAATTAATATTTATGGCAGTCAGATTGCCCTTGTTTATAATCACCCCCGCAGAATCTGAAATAAAAACTTAATTAAAACCTGGAAAAAACTTTGTTAGCAAAGGACGATCTGACTGCCCACCACCACCACATTGTCCGACGTTTCGAGCCTGCTCCGGCTCCTCCTCAGGGACTGAAATAAAACCCGCGATACACCTCCTTATATACCATGCACCCATACCCCCTTCTTTTCTCTTACCCCACCACCCTCCACATTCCCCTCTCCAACTTGCCATTCTCACTTAAATTAATAAAGAATGATAAATGTTATCTAATTTACTTGACTCTATCATTAAATTTACATTATTCCGATTTCTTAGAATGTGAATACTTTCAAGGCTTTCCCTCTTATATTTATTCTTAATCCCCTGTTCCAAAATATCCACACTCCCAAAATCGAAAGAATGCAAACTATTTAAACAATGTTCTTTCAAACCCGATGTACAACTTGAGCTGCGTAAACTATATTGATGTTCATATATTCTCTTTTTCAATTATCTACCCGTTTGACCAATATAACAACCATTACAATCCCTACAATTAATTTTATAAACAACTCCCGATTTCAAACATTTATCATCCTTGTCTTTACAATTACTAAATAACCTTTCTTAATTATTATCATTTCTAAAGAAAACTTGAATATTGTGTTTACTAAAAACCCTTCTAATCCTTTCCGACAAACCTCTAACATATGGTAAACTAAAATATGCATTCTTTCCATTTCTATTCCTTGTTTGATTATCTACCCGCTGCTTCAATCCACCATTATAAATTTCCCACACTCTCTCATCAATCATTTTATCAATAAATTTTACGGGATAACTATTTTTAATAAATGTTTCTCTAACTAAATTTAAATTCTTTTTCCTAAAATCTTTATGTGACAATTTAATCGCTCTGTCAATGACACCTTTGATCGCACCTGTCTTGTTTCCGAATTGGTGGTGAGAATCAAAATTTAAAAATCTACCTGACCATGTAGGTTTTCTATACCAATCTAATTTCACTCTATTATTATGACCTCTAATGACTCTAATATCTAAAAAACTCAATTGATAATCTTTCTCAACTTCTTTTGTGAATTTAATTCTATCATGGATAGAATTAAACACATCCACCATTTCATCCACAAAACATTCTGGTACAACTGCAAAAATGTCATCAACATATCTTTTAAAAATAATTGGCTGAAAAACCAACTTAGACAAAGCAATACTTTCCAATTTTTCCATTACTAAATTGGCTATAACAGGTGACAAAGGTGATCCCATTGGACAACCATATCTTTGTTCATATAGACTATTATCAAAAGAAAAAATTGTGTTTTTAAAAACCAAATTAAGTGCCTTTATAAATTCATCTTTTGTTAAACTAGTATGTACTTTAATTTCAGACCATTTATCTTGTATAATATCATTCAACAACTCTAAAGGTATATTTGTAAACAAAGATACTACATCCAATGAAACCATCCTATGATCATTCGGAATAATAATATCTTTCATTATACCATAAAAACTCCAACTATCTTTAATATATGAATTTGTTTTACCCATTATCTTGAACAATATATTAGACAAAAATCTAGCAAGTCTATACGTCGGAAAATTTATCGATGATATTATTATTCTATATGTCAACTGTTCTTTGTGAATCTTAGGAAGCCCATAACATTTAGCTACAGTGCCATTTTCACATTTTAAATATTTAAACATACTATCTTTAATATAAGCTTTTGTTTTCCAATGCATCAATAATTCTTTCAATTTATCTTGTAGTCTATTGATATGTGGATTCCTAATTTTCACATAAGTGGTATCATCCTCCAACATAAGTTGAATTTTATTAATATAATCCCTTTTATCTGAAACTACAGTTACATTTCCTTTATCTGCTTTTTGGAAGATCATTTATTCCATGAATTAAAAATAACGAAGAAATTCTTGAGAGAGAATCCGAATATGATCTTCCAAAAAGCAGATAAAGGAAATGTAACTGTAGTTTCAGATAAAAGGGATTATATTAATAAAATTCAACTTATGTTGGAGGATGATACCACTTATGTGAAAATTAGGAATCCACATATCAATAGACTACAAGATAAATTGAAAGAATTATTGATGCATTGGAAAACAAAAGCTTATATTAAAGATAGTATGTTTAAATATTTAAAATGTGAAAATGGCACTGTAGCTAAATGTTATGGGCTTCCTAAGATTCACAAAGAACAGTTGACATATAGAATAATAATATCATCGATAAATTTTCCGACGTATAGACTTGCTAGATTTTTGTCTAATATATTGTTCAAGATAATGGGTAAAACAAATTCATATATTAAAGATAGTTGGAGTTTTTATGGTATAATGAAAGATATTATTATTCCGAATGATCATAGGATGGTTTCATTGGATGTAGTATCTTTGTTTACAAATATACCTTTAGAGTTGTTGAATGATATTATACAAGATAAATGGTCTGAAATTAAAGTACATACTAGTTTCAACATAGATGAATTTATAAAGGCACTTAATTTGGTTTTTAAAAACACAATTTTTTCTTTTGATAATAGTCTATATGAACAAAGATATGGTTGTCCAATGGGATCACCTTTGTCACCTGTTATAGCCAATTTAGTAATGGAAAAATTGGAAAGTATTGCTTTGTCTAAGTTGGTTTTTCAGTCAATTATTTTTAAAAGATATGTTGATGACATTTTTGCAGTTGTACCAGAATGTTTTGTGGATGAAATGGTGGATGTGTTTAATTCTATCCATGATAGAATTAAATTCACAAAAGAAGTTGAGAAAGATTATCAATTGAGTTTTTAGATATTAGAGTCATTAGAGGTCATAATAATAGAGTGAAATTAGATTGGTATAGAAAACCTACATGGTCAGGTAGATTTTTAAATTTTGATTCTCACCACCAATTCGGAAACAAGACAGGTGCGATCAAAGGTGTCATTGACAGAGCGATTAAATTGTCACATAAAGATTTTAGGAAAAAGAATTTAAATTTAGTTAGAGAAACATTTATTAAAAATAGTTATCCCGTAAAATTTATTGATAAAATGATTGATGAGAGAGTGTGGGAAATTTATAATGGTGGATTGAAGCAGCGGGTAGATAATCAAACAAGGAATAGAAATGGAAAGAATGCATATTTTAGTTTACCATATGTTAGAGGTTTGTCGGAAAGGATTAGAAGGGTTTTTAGTAAACACAATATTCAAGTTTTCTTTAGAAATGATAATAATTAAGAAAGGTTATTTAGTAATTGTAAAGACAAGGATGATAAATGTTTGAAATCGGGAGTTGTTTATAAAATTAATTGTAGGGATTGTAATGGTTGTTATATTGGTCAAACGGGTAGATAATTGAAAAAGAGAATATATGAACATCAATATAGTTTACGCAGCTCAAGTTGTACATCGGGTTTGAAAGAACATTGTTTAAATAGTTTGCATTCTTTCGATTTTGGGAGTGTGGATATTTTGGAACAGGGGATTAAGAATAAATATAAGAGGGAAAGCCTTGAAAGTATTCACATTCTAAGAAATCGGAATAATGTAAATTTAATGATAGAGTCAAGTAAATTAGATAACATTTATCATTCTTTATTAATTTAAGTGAGAATGGCAAGTTGGAGAGGGGAATGTGGAGGGTGGTGGGGTAAGAGAAAAGAAGGGGGTATGGGTGCATGGTATATAAGGAGGTGTATCGCGGGTTTTATTTCAGTCCCTGAGGAGGAGCCGGAGCAGGCTCGAAACGTCGGACAATGTGGTGGTGGTGGGCAGTCAGATCGTCCTTTGATAACAAAGTTTTTTCCAGGTTTTAATTAAGTTTTTATTTCAGATTCTGCGGGGGTGATTATAAACAAGGGCAATCTGACTGCCATAAATATTAATTATTTTAATTTAATTTGTAAGACTGTAAGACCGATGGAAAAATTCTTATCAATTGATATTAAATTGCAGTCGACATAAGTAATATTTTTAATGATAAGACTTGTACTGTTGAAGAATATAATTCATTTTGATGAAAAGACTGATATTTTATTGAAAAAATAGAGTTTAAACATTCAAATGGAATTTTCAACTAGAAGGAAGCATTTCGGAATAAAAATAATAGCACCATTGGAAAGAGCAGGAAAAAATCTATCGATATATGTCCTTAGTTCTTTTTTCAGAGACTTGGTACACGATTATTAGCGAATTGAATAGAGCGTGCACTTAAACGTGCCGTACGCACGGGCGCGAGGGGCTCGCGCGGACCCTCGGCGCTGTCTTTTTCATGTTGTTACTTTTAAATCCTTTATTTCTCCAACTTCTCCAAGATAGGGTTTTGAAGCTTAAGAGTTGTACTTTCTAATGGTGTAGTTTATTTTGAAAAAAAGCATGACATACTTTGAGAAAAATCGCTTTCAATATTCAACTCGAGTTGTCGTCCGGAAGAACGCGTTTCGCAATAAAAACAATGGCAGCATTGGAAAGAGCAGGAAAAAATCTATCGATATAGGTGCTTGGTTTTGTTTTCAAAGACGCAGCATACGATTATGAACGAGTTAAACAAAGCGCCTTTTACGCGAAAAAAGGCACCGCGCGCGCTGGGTGGCCCGTTTCTGCTGGACGCTCCCATATATTTTTCTGTATTTTATAGTTGTTTTGAAAATCACTAGATTTTCCTCCTCTTCAATACGGCTTCCCGGACCAGATCCAGGAGCCCGCAGTAACCGCTAACTTGTTTACGCATTACCATCTTTTCTAGATTGAGGATCATGGCTTGGAGATTTACTACATAATCTCGTGTAAGTACGTCTCTGCCCTCAGCTCTCGCGTTTATTTCCGCTCGGATGCGTTGCTGACGTCCCCTGTCTCCGCCATACATGTGGGGCCTCTTGGAACTCTCGACACGATCGCCATGTATGGCGGTTACTTCTGTACCAGGTGGCTGCTACACCGGTTAGAAGCTCTGACAACGATGAAAGCACCTCGTCGTACGTCGGACTGGCTAGAGCACGGCACTCCTCCACCCTCGTGAGACATAACACGACGCTCTGCTCCTTTGAGGATCCTGAGAACTTGATGTGCCATTTTCGTACTATTTGGCCCACATCACGGTTCGTCTGCTTAGGCAAATACTTATGCCACTCAGACTGGTCCTGGGTAACGTCATCTCTTGGTTGACGCTGGGAAGAATTTCTAGTGTTATTCCTCCTAGGGTCTATTGGGGACTGGTGATTCGGGCTGCTGTTAAGTTGAAGTTTGCATATAGGCGAACGTGTCTTGGAAGTTCACGTGCGGTGATCCTCATCCGCGGCTCGTGCTTGGGGGTTGAAGTCCCTCCATGTGCGTACTTGAGGTTCGATGTCGAGCTCCTTGACGTGTTCGGACACTCTCCTTAAGCCCTTCCACCTCCTCGATGAGTGTTTTGATCACTGCCAGCAGTTGCTCCGATAGTATGCTGTCTCCTAACGCTATCCCTGCGGTTTGCTGCTCGCCCTGTCGCGGCCACTCGAAGTTTCGGGGCTGAGGCGGCTTTCGCCTTGGCTGCCCGAACGCGTGCTGCCCATTTCGTGCCGGCAACGATTCTTCTTCCTGATTGCGCCGGTATTGTCATTGCCTGCTATCGTTGCTGCTCCTGCTGATACTCCGGCTGCCGTCGCTGCTGCTCTGTGAACATACTATAAAACCATAAATAAATAGGCATCTATACTACCAGATGTACATCATATTAAATGCACCGGCTTTCATGTGCATCGATCACAAAAAAGTTGAACTTTATCCATGCAGACTTTACAAGTACTATGAAAAACATCTTTCCGGGTATATCTTTTCACCCACGTATCGATCACAACTTGGTGCGCAAAGATCAGCTCTACTTCATCACTCTAGTGAAAACAACTAGTATTATCAAAAATACCTTTTATAATTCGTGTATGATCGTATATAAGGATCATTACTTGTGTGTCAAGTTCAACTTTACGCACTTGTTACTGAAAATACTGTAATCTATTTTTACAATTTCACAAGACTTTATTTCTAATAGCTTTCTCAAATTGGTCACACTAGGTAACGCGTTACTTCACTTCTTTTTTTTCGGTAGTTCGTCTACTTTTATTTGACACCGTTTTATTCACCCTAGTTGTTTAAGATTTATTTTTGAGCTAATCAGATAATTTTAACTGGCAACAGTAAAACAGAGTGTCTATCGTTTGAAATGATATTTTTTTCTTTAACTCTCAAGCGCCATTGATAACTATAGTATGTACGGGAAATACCCGTCTTTGCGTACGGGATATCTCGTTACGTGACGCAGGAGGGTATTAAATTAAACCTTTCGGGTGTCGTTTTCTTTAACACGAAACAGATTTCAATAAATTTCTACTAAAATGATTTCTCATTCATTTTAAATAACTCACAGAGACTGGTAAATTTTTATCTTTTCATAGAATAAAACTTTCTTATTTCAATAACCTTCATAAAATATTTCCAAAGCATTTTGTGGCAAATATCTATATGAAGCTATTCATCTATTCAAAATATAAATTTTCATTTCAATGTATAAAGACAAACATTAATTATGATATATTTAAAATATCAATGAGATTGAAGATTTTAATTGCTAATTTTTGTTCTCAGGTATTACAGGAGGTGAAACTCTGACTGATGTAGAAAGAACGCTTAATAGTCTAAATGGTTATCATGATGATATATTGGAAGCATTAAGAAACGCTCATAGAGGTTTAGCGAGTACTCCTTCAGGAAGCGGCAATCTTATTGACGATGACGCAATACGCAAGTCACTCGTCGAACATGGATATGCTAGTGATTCTTATAGAAAATGCTCAGATAGTCAGGATAATATTGAAAATCCAGAAGATGAAGAAGAAGAAGATATACCACCATCTTGTGGAACAATCCGTATTCGTACACTTGAAGATATAATACGTCAACTAGAGCATCATTCAACCCGTCACATGAGCCCAGTTGACTCAGAGGAAGTACGAATATCTGAAAACGAAAATGATCGTCACTATAGAATGGACTCATCCGTCTGCAGTGAATCTTCTCAAGGGTCAGTTTTGATTTAAGATCTTCTTCTTGTCCAAACTGTATTAAATTATTATTTTAAAAGTACCATAACAAAAATATTCTTTGTATATAACGGCTAAGAACTGCAAAGAACTGTTATAAACAGTTTGGTTTGAGACAGCAATAGTAGTTTATATCAGTTATTAGCTGTTATTAACAGTTGTTAACATTATTAGCAGGTATTTGCAGTTATTTACAGTTATTTACAGTTACTAACAGTTATTTACATTTATTTACAATTTTGATAAATAATTACTTAAAAACAACAGTGCTTGCGGCAGTTATTAGCAATAATAAACAATTATTAGCAGTTACAAGCAGATTTTAGCAGTTATTAGCAGTTATTAGCAGTTATAAACAGTTAATAGCAGTTATAAACAATTAATAGCAGTTATAAACAGTTTGTTAGCAGTTGTAAACAGTATTATTTGTAGTTTCGTATCAATTTAAAAAAGAAAATGGATATTCTTATTTAACAAAACTGTAAATAACTGTCTATAACTACAATTAACTGCAAATAACTGCTAATAACTGCAACTAACTGGAAATAACTGCAAATAACTGCAAATAACTGATAATAACGGCTAATTACTAATATAAATTGCTAAAAAACTGCTATTATTGTCTCAAACCAAACATCTTATAACAGTTATTTGCAGTTATTCGAAATTATTATCAGTTATTTACAGTCCTTAGAAGTTATTTGGAATTATTAGTATTAGTATATTACGTAACTAGGAAGGTAAACAGTTGCCCACTCCAGAACACGTATAAATCATCACCTTCGGCTCGGGTGGCAAACATGTGCTCTGTGTGGCTCTCTTTAACCCCGTGTTGCGTATAGGATTTTTCACCCCGGGAGCGAAAGTGGTACTTTCGACCAGTATGGTGAAAATATTATTTCCGCTGGGGTTATATGAGAATATCCGTTAAGTGGTCATAAAATTTGTATTTAAACTATGACAACAATATAATCTTCTTCTCATAAGTTTCAAATTTTGTTAGTTTACTTTATAAGGAACCAAAGTTGATAGATTTGTTATATTTAGATTCAAGAGAATATTTTTAATATTTGTTTTAATATATTGTATAATACATGTATTATACGTGTATAATTACGGGTATAATCTGTGACATTTGTAATTCATAGTGTTTTATGGTCGAAATATCTCGAATAATATAAAACAATTGAATATAAGCCGATTGAATATAAAACAATTATTATGCTATCGAATAATATATAACAATTAGGGCTCTTGTACGAATGGAGGAATAGCGAGGAATAACGCCTGGTAACCAATCACAAACAAGTTATAAAAATACGTATTGCTTCTTATTCCTTCAAAAAGGAACACGTCTTTTTAAAGCTCGATTGTGATTGGCTATCAGGCATTATTCCTCGCTATTCCTCTATTCATGTAAGAGCCCTTATTGTATAGAACGATTTGGAGAAATCGGGCGTGAACTATGTTGAATTAAAGATATTTAGATTATGATACACCATGAATTACGTATGCTATTGACCACTACACTTTTGTTCCATACAACAAAAATATATATAGAAAGGGCCCTGAGCATTTGACATGGTAACCTCATAGACTTATACTCATAGACTACGCGCTCTTACGGGCCGCGTGAAGCCCAAGATGGCGGCACGGGATCATGCTATCTCTCTCGCACACCTACAGTGGTGGGGGTAGAGGAGAAATAGTGACGGCAGAGAAGAGAGGGCGTTGAGGGCAACACTCTCCCCCCACCAAGCGCCCATTAGAAAGAGAGAGCATGACTCCAGCTATTGCCCTCTCTCTCTTGCCCGGCTTCAGCGCTTTACACGGGAGCGCGCAGTCTATGAGTATAAGTCTATGGATCACCTACTTTTAGCCCTTTATTTTGTGTAAACACAGCTGACAGTTGAATCAAATGCTTCGATTATTACGATTCGTTTTACGTCGCTTTTAATGTAAAAAGTGTTTTCTTTGTGTACAGTTTATTTTGTGTAAACACAGCTGACAGTTGAATCAAATGCTTCGATTATTACGATTCGTTTTACGTCGCTTTTAACGTAAAAAGTGTTTTCTTTGTGTGCGGTTCGTGTGTTTATTTGCAACATAATATTGTATTTATAGAGTTGTGCTTACTAAAATATAAAAACAATATTTTAAAAAAGGAAGCAAAGTGACTTTTAACAAAGTTTGAAAATGGCTTCAAGGAATGGAGGAGATTTGAAGGGAAGATTTAGCAGTGCTCATCCTGACTTCAAATACTCAAGAGAAAGGTTCAAGAAGACGGTTAGAATTTTTTAAGGAAATATCGATAATAAAAAATCATATAAGCGAATCTTGCCTTCAAGGTTTTCGATTAATTGATTTAGTGTGTGACCGATGTGGCCAAATTGAAGAAACAAAAGTTGATATTTAAAACTCATGTTTAAATTAGTCTTATATTCAAGGTTAGGTTTACATTTTTACACCAGTTTTTACATGTAAGCATTTTATCCTTGTTATTTTATAAAAGTTTTAAAGTTTTTGATATTATTATTTATTGTAATTAATACTTATCTTGGCATTATCTTATTTTTCAGTCCAATCAATAGAAAATAATGTATAATGCTCTCACAGTTGCGGTTATACACAGTGTGTGTGTGTGTGTGCGCGCGTGTGCGTGTGTGCGTGTGTGCGTGTATGCGTGTGTGCACTGAGAGAAGAATATTGTTATAGTTAACATATTTATCGATTTGATTAGAATTGCAATATTGTAACTGTTACAATCAATATTGTAACTGTTACAATACAGTATATTTGAATAGGGAAGCTTTTGACGGTCAAACCTAATATAGTAACTGTTACAATATCAATGTTTACCAGTAACATATGGTACATGAACTGTTACAATGCCTATATTTGGTCATATTTAAACATACGCATGTTAACAGATACAATGCCATGTTAACAGTAAACAAATCCTTCTCTCAGTGTGCGTATATGCGTGTGTGCGTGTGTGTGTGTGTGTTATATTTTTTAAATTTCCTATTTACTTTTATTTATTAAAGTAAACTTTCTCCTATTATTTTTTAAACTAAAAATTAAAAAGTATATTTTATGTATTTCAGTGATTTCTAGGTAAAAACACTGATTGACAGCCACATCCTGCGACTACAATGGGACCATGGGCTTCATAGATGAGGTTAAGGGAACCACTGGCAACAAGATACACATTAAAGCTTTTGACCTAGGGCAAAAAAAACGATAAGTATCCAAGATATATCAATTAATGAATGTATAGCCAAAATACTATGAAATAACTAAAAGTTAATTTTCTTTTCTAGGTCAATAAATACCAAGGCAAATAAAATTCTACGCAAGGAAGTCAATGCGAAACTTTTTTCTTTAACCAGTATAAAGGTAAGAATCAATATCAATAACAAGGGAGGCATGTTTTGGATATTTTCATTCATTATGAGTTATAAAAACTTAAAAGTTGATTTTCTCATAATATGGTTTTTAATGTAATGGGCTCACTGTCCGTAAGGTTTTAGACGATCCTGCGGATAAATTGACTTCAAATTTGTACTATTGAATAGTATAGTTTCCTTATTAATGCAGCCATTTAGGATTGAATTTTATGAAAAAATTTTACATCAGAAAAATTTTGAAGAAATTTAAAAAATTAAAGAAATTGGTGCAAAATGTACAAAAGGTAAGCACAACAAATTTTTTGAGATCGGATCCAAAATCCCTACATTGATAAGAGAATTATGCATTTTAGAAGTATCCACTTCAAACTTGGGGTCATTTCATCCGCAGGAAAGGATGAAAGCTTACGGACAGTGAAAAAACTTGTCTAATCGATAACTATGGTTCTGGACCATATAAAAGATCCGCACAAAGTTCTAAGGTAAGACTTTGTTAATATACCTCCTTTTATCTGCAAAAAGTGAGAAATAATTGGTTTACATTTATGTATTAAAATATGACTTTATTTATTTCAGAAAAAAGGTGTCTAGCTCCCTTAAAACATATTGCATGCATGCGTGTGTGCGTGCATGCATGCGCGTGTGTGTACGTGTGTGTGTGTGTGTGTGAGTGTGTGTCTTCGTGTTTTCCCTGAGGCAACGGGGAACTGCTTTATACACCATAAGCAGACACGTGTCTCCCCGTATGTGGGATTCCTCTGACGCTGACATGTCATGATTTACCCACTAAAACCCGTCCGCCTTATGTTTCCCCCGCGGAAACCGCCGCAAGACATTACTTCGCAGAGGCAGGGTTCACCTTAAAGGCCCTCCACCGCGCCACCCGGCGCCACCTCATCTATCAGGGCTGTCGACTCCTCTTCTTCCCTCTTCTGCCTTCCGAATGGAATTCAACCTTTCAACAACGGACGAAGCGAGTGTAACCACCGTGTCCCAGCCCTTCTATGAAGTAAGCAGGCACTCACCAATGCCCTCTGGCGTCAGGGAACCTTCCCATGAGGCTCGAAACTGTTCCCTCTCATTTTGGAATCTAGGGCACCGGAACAGTGTATTCTCCACGTCCTCGTCGGTTTCAGGGCATGCCGTGCACTGCGCGCTGTGGTACACGTGGGTACCATGTAAATAACTGTGGAAGCAGCCGTACCCGGTAAGCACCTGGGTGAGATGGAAGGTGACGAATCCATGTCTTGTGCCTATCCACTCTTCGACATCTGGGATAACGCGGTGGGTCCACTGGCCTTCCCCTGCTGAATCGCATCGATGCTGCCACTTTTCACTAGCCCTACTGGATACTTGGCCATGGCAGCGCCCCTGGTCCACGTCGTCTTCTTCTGCACACCTACCTTCGCAGTACTTTATGGCTCCCTCAGTTGCCAGAAGGTCTACGGAAGGAAGTCCCGCAATCACCAAGAGAGCGATGTCCGACGCGGTAAGGTAGGCACGAGCCACTCTTAGCGCGGTCGTTCTGTAAGCCCGTCGGTAAGTAGCTCTGTAACTCGTATGGCTACTCATGGCATCAGCCCAAATTTGAGCTCCGTATAATATCACGGAGCTTCGGCCCCCCTATGTTGGATGATGCCCGCCAGTACTCAAGCCACTTCTGACGCCATTGAGCCAGCGTTCAGGAGGTGCTCCTTGAACGTCAGCTGCGCATCTAATGTAACCCCAACATAATTGATAGTGTCTAGTGTCCTAAACTTTTTATCTTCGACCGTAAAGGTGGCGTACTTTTTCTTTATCGTTCGAGAAATAAGCACCGTCTCCGTCTTCTCTGCCGTCAGACTCAGTGCATGGTCGCTTAACCAGCCAGCTAATACCTCAATAGCCTCATCTTCGAGATGTTGAATCTCACCGATACTCTTCGCCCGAATGATGAGCGCAACGTCGTCTGTGGAAGCTACCATCGAGACTCCCCCTGGAAGTGGTTGCCTAAGCAATCCGTCATATAGGACGTCCCAGCCAGGAGGTCCCTTATAGGAGTGCATGCCGTCATCGGTGTTGTAGAGCAGAGTTTGGTCTATTAGGTAGCTCAAGATAACCTTACAGAGGTAGAGCGGTACCTTCAGTTGATCCAAGGACTCCATGATGTGGTCCCATCTGGCCAAGCTGAACGCATTTCGGATATCCAGGCCAATGACGGCGCACATTCGCTTTGTACATCTGCTGCCGAAGATGGCCCCCGAAGCTAACGCAGTCGCTTTGGCAATGGTATCAATAGTTAAGCGACCCTTTCCAAAGCCGAATTGGTTATCGGACAGGTCTCCTACCTCTAATATGGCCGGGTCTAGCCTGGCACCTAACACCCGCTCAAAGAATTTCCCGACAATATCTACCCTACTGAAAAATCTCACGTGAGATCTCAGGTGAGAACTCATATGAGATCTCAAGTGAGATCTCACGCCAAAATCTCATCTGAAATTCTGGTCCGCGAGCTGCTAAAATCCCTTTAATGATAAAAAATCAGTTTCTGAGAATTACGGGTCGCCTATTAGGTTACGCCACCCCCCAGATAAGTTCAAAAATCTA
Source organism: Torymus aiolomorphi (assembly GCA_036365515.1). Classification (NCBI taxonomy): domain Eukaryota; kingdom Metazoa; phylum Arthropoda; class Insecta; order Hymenoptera; family Torymidae; genus Torymus; species Torymus aiolomorphi. The sequence continues at coordinate 191,331,154 of CM070873.1, forward strand.
TGTTTTGAAGCGATTTAGTCTTTTTTATACATTTTTAGAAATTTTACACATGAGATCTCACGTGAGATCTCACGTGAGATTTCACGTGAGAAATTTGAAACATGAGATTCCACGTGAGATCTCACGTGAGATCTCACGTGAGATCGCATGTGTAAAATTTCTAAAAATGTAAAAAATGACTAAAAAGCTTCAAAACGTAGATTTTTGAACTTATCTGGGGGTTGGCGTAACCTAATAGGCGGTTCCTAATTCCCAGAAACTGATTTTTTATCATTGAAAGAATTTTAGCAGCTCGCGGACCAGAACTTCAGATGAGATTTTGGCGTGAGATCTCACGTGAGATCTCATGTGAGTTCTCACTTGAGATCTCACGTGAGATTTTTCAGTAGGGTAGCATACAGAGTGGTCGGTACGAGGATGGATCCTCCGCGGGTTTCTTTCCTTTAGTGAGGAGTACCAACCTATGCACCTTCCACTGTGCCGGGAAGATTCCTTCATGTAAACATGCGTTGAATGTGTCCACAAAAAGATGGGGAACATTGAACACAGCAGTGTTTGTGGCTAAGCCTGGTATTCCGTCAAGCCCTGTGGCTTTCCGGATAGAGATTTTCTTAGCGGCCATCTTCACCTTGGCTTCCGCAACGCCTGTCGGCTTGACTGTACCATCTACTACCATCAAGCCAGTGCCGGCTGGCCATTCCTGTTATTCTGGGAACAAGTAGTGAACCACCCTGTCGAGAAAAATTGGACAGGTTGGTGCATTGGTGCCTCTGGGCTTGATCGTGTTCATAACCATTTTGTACGGGCGCCCCCAGGGGTCCCGGTCCACATCCTCGCGCAGATCTTGCCAGCACTTTCTTTTGACCATTTTAATGGCAGCCTTGAGCTCTTCTCTTTTTGTCTCATAGGTCGCGCGTAGCTCCTCATATCGTAGCCTCCGAGTTGCTCATTGATGTAGCCTCCTAGCTCGAAGTCACCCTTGGCGTATTTCCGCAATGTCCTCGCTCTACTGACGGGCGTCCCCGAGAGTTAGTCTTTATGTACATTGATTTATGTACAGGCATCGCAAGTCGCTGTTATGGTCCGTGAAAGGAGCTTTCTCCTCTGCGGTTCCTTCCAACATTGCTCCTTCTAGAGAGCACTCGCCAGTTGAGTCCTTTTCCCATCAGTCTGGGATTGACGAAGGTCAGGTCGACTATAGAGGACTTGTCTCCCTTAGAGTAGGTCGTCATTCTTCCTGAGTCAGCGATCTCAAGATACAGTACCGCGAAGACCTCAAGAAGCACACGTCCGCGATGATTAGTCTTCGCGTTGCCCTACTTCGTCGCCCATGCGTTAAAGTCCCCCCCCCCCCCCTCCGGATCATTACTGGAAGTGGGGAGGTGCCAGCACTGGCGACAACGGCATCCAAGGTTCTTCCGAATTCATCGATGTTATCACTGAATGGAAGATAGCAGCTATATAGTCGCATACCCGCTACCTTAACCTAGGTGAAACCAGGCAAGAGGGCATCCATCTTGCCGGATATACGGAGTCTTTCGCATACCCAGATGGCGGCCTTGCCGGTGGTATCCCTGACCCAATTTGGTCCGTTAAGATCACTATACTCCTCGCTAACTATGGCAATGCACAACGCAGTGGTTCAGGTTGATTTAAAGTACCTTAGCCATTTTTGTTCGGTGCCTCGTCCAAGATCGTAAGAACGATTTCTTGCTGTTATTGGACATGCAGTCCACTGCTTTGTGGCCGTCCCTTCCACGCCGGAAACATTGCGCTGACCGGCTGACAGTGCTTTTGCAGTCCTTCGCTATGTCTCCATTTTCATGACATCTAAGGCAGCGCGATGGTGTTTCCCACCACCGTACACTGCAGTTCACCCAACCAATTCTGAGCTTCCCACTTTCTAGTAGCTTTTTTGCTTCCGCGACGGGAAGCAGGACACTGGCTGCTAGGGTGCCACTATAGGATTTTTCAGTTCTAATTAATCTTTAGTTCTAATTAAAGTTTTGAAATGAAACAAATTGGAAAATTCTTCTCTTTGAATGATGAAACTAGCAAGTATAGTTTGGTCCCCGGGGGTGGCAAGCCTAACTCTTTATTTCAGAAAAACCTTATTTTTTAAACTATTTTTGTATATAACATTTGCAATAAAATTAATTGATTATTATAAAAATTATTTTTGGGCTTAAAATCAAAAATTAAAGTTGACGTATTTCAGGGTTTTTACAAATACAAGCGTTATCGGGGGTAAACAACCCCTTAGACGCAAAATATTTTTGAACCGTTAAAATAAATATTTTATGTTATGTAATGCATAATTTATTTTTATTTGGGCTAATTTTTTTTATGGGCCCAATTTCCTATTATTAAAGGGGTAAAACACGTCCCTAAACCACATCCCTAAAATAGGTTTTTCTTACATATCCTAAGTTCAGATTAAAATTAAAATAAAACAAAATGGAAAATATTTCTCTTTGAAATGCCAAATGAGCGTGGGTATCTACCCTTATATTTTATTTCGGAAAATCTTTATTTTTTTTAAGTATTTTTGTATATAATATTTGCAATAAAATTCAATAATTATTGTTAAAATTAAAAATCAAAGTTGACTTGTTTGAGGATTTTTTCTAATAACAGCATTATCGGAGTTTAGCAGCCCCTTGGGCGCGGAATACTTACACTTAGTACCATTGAAATAAATATTTTGAGGTGTATAATACATATTTAATTTATATTCATCAGTTTTTTTATCGAAATAATGTAATTAATAAAGTCGCTTATAAACTCTTATACTTATTGTGCAATTTACATTCGAGTATTTTACACGTATTGACAGGTAAATAAAAAGGATGGAACTGGGAAGAGAATCGGTGAGTTAAATGATTGACTGATCTAATAAATAGAAGCTAATTGATATTATTATAAAATATTAATTGTTATTATGTAATTACTTTTTATTAAAAGTAAAATATAGGTAGTATATTTTCACAAATTATCAAAAAAGATTCGAAGAAACTATACGAACGAGCTTATAGTTTGTTCTTTATCATAATTAATTTTGTTTAAGGATTATAGGTTGAATAATAATGAAAATCTTTTTTGAAGTGTTTGAAATACATTCGTAGGTTGTAATTATTTGAAGGAGTAAAAAACGAACTCGAGACGAACCAAGTTGTTTTGATGAATTTATTGCACCAACGTTTCGAAAGTGTTGTTACTTTCTTCTTCAGGGCTACGAAAGCATAGTTTTAAACATGTAGATTTATATACAAAAAAACAATATTAGACAAAATATGTAAAAAACATACCATAAATACAATATTATAACATATTAGGTTCGTCTACGAGGAGTTTCAAATTCTCATAACGAACGCAACGTCGCCAAATCACTATAGACAAAGAACCGAACTATTTCAAGCGCACTTTTTCCGAGATGATGAACATACACTACTGCAACAATATACTTAACCATATGGAAGATACCCATTTCTTAAAAAACGCATATAAAAAGACTATAAATGCCATCAAGAAGCTACACATTTAAATTCATAATATTTACAATTGTCCTCTACCTCTTTTCTCCATCACTCTACTGTCTTGTTTCGTACTGTTGGATCAGGTAAGCATGCGATAAGAGAGGTGGCACACCTAATACGCGAGAGTCTCCGTATTCTAATCGTATGGGCTTCTCCCACTACTCCTCACCGTGTGCGCTCCTGTTCCACCGGTATGAGCGAGGCAACCGCTATCCCTCACTATTTCCCTCTCCCGACCCCCACCAACTCTTTCCTTTCTATCCTAACAGTTACCATTACACCTTAATTTTAATTTATTTTGAGTGTCATTTTGGAGTTTGCCCAATCATATAGTTGGGCACTTCCAAAATTGACGATGTGTGTGAAACGTCATAGACTCAGTAAGTTCTTACTATTACTTCATTTTTTTAACGAAAATTCTTTCATATACTTATTGCATTTTAATTTCTTATGTTATTAAAAACTCTAATTGTAATCCATAGTGATTTGGCGACGTTGCGTTCGTTATGAGAATTTGAAACTCCTCGTAGACGAACCTAATATGTTATAATATTGTATTTATGATAAGTTTTTTACATATTTTGTCTAATATTATTTTTTTGTATATAAATTTACATGTTTAAAACTATGCTTTCGTAGCCCTGAAGAAGAAAGTAACAAAACTTTCGAAACATTGGTGCAATAAATTCACCAAACAACTTGGTTCATCTCGAGTCCGTTTTTTAGGCACGACCGCTTCTCGGGAGAGACTTATATTTTCACTATAGCGAAAATTGTAACACTTCAAAAACGAACAATTTGTTGCATAAAAACTATTTTCCACCCAGAATTAGTTCATTTTAGGCGTTTTTTATGGTGTATGTGTGTATGTCCGTTCGTATGTGGTCAAGTTTATGGAATATCTCAGCGAATTTCCATTAGATCTTAACTAATTTTGGACCAGATACTCGTCTTATTATAAGTAAGCTCCATTCTTATACCGAGCCGAATCGATCAACAAATAAAAAAGCGCCAAAGCAAATAAAAAGCGCCAGAGCAAAATAGAATTTTAAAAAAATCAATTTTTGAACATAATGTGAACAAAATTAATTTTACGTCAAAAAACAACAAATGCATCTGCTAAAACTAATTAAAACACGTCTTTTTTACATGGAAAATTTTTTTTCTATAAACAATATTTAACAATGTAGTAGCGAAAAAACCACTAAAATCATCAAAAATAGTCATTTTTTTGCTATTTCTTTACAGGATTTGATTTTACACAATAATGTTAAATGTAAAAGTTATAGATAATATTAAAACAAAACGTTCTTCTGTTAAACATTTTTTTGTACAATCAATTCCTGACAAGTAAAAACTCATAAAAACGATTTTTAACACCTACATATACATAAAATAGACGATTTTAGGCTATAACTTGACAAAATTTGATTTTATACAAAAATGTTAAATGTAAAAGTTATAGATAATATTTAAACAAAACTTTTTTCTATTTCACATTTTCGTGTAAAATCAACTCCTGACGAGTTAGACTTATAAAAACGATTTTAAACGTCAAAACATACATAAAATGGACGATTTTCGGCTAAAACTTGACAGGATTTGATTTTACACAAACATATTCAATACAAAAGTTCTAGATAATATTTATTCAAAACTTTTTCCCATTTAATATTTTCATATAAAATGGATTCCTGACCGCTTAGACCTATAAAAATGATTTTTAATGCCTAAATACACCTGAAATAGTCGATTTTCGCTTATCATACAAGAATTTTACTTTCAATAAAACTGTTAAATACAAACCATATAGATGTAGTTTAAACAAAACTTATTCCCAATTAACATTTTTATGTACAATAATTTCTGGATCATCTAAACGTATAAACATGATTTTTAATACCCCAATACACGTATAGTGAATTTTCGCTTATTATTTAACAGAATTAGATTTGCACAGAAGTATTCGATACAATAGCTCTTAATAAGATGGAAAAAATCGACATAACATTCCAAAGATAATATAATTACAAAAACATAATAATAAGATACAATGTTACATTTGATTATAATATTCAATGGGATAAACACATTGGAAGAATAATTAAAGAAACAAAATATCTTTTTCCCTGTTTTCTACAAAAAGATTTTTAATAACAAATTTTAAAAATTTGATATGATTACTCAGCTTAATCTACTAATTATGTTCCCAGGACCTAAGCGATTGAACTAAAAGAATCAAAATTGTGTAATATTATATAAGTACATGTTAAAGGAATATCATATATACAAAAAAAACTTTTGTGTAATGTATGAGCTATAAATGTTGTAATATGGTAAATTTCAATGCATAAAGAATGCAATGTTCTAGCTGACTCAGTCTTACAGCATGTAGAAAACTATTAAATAGGCAAGTCTCACTGGGCAGAAGTCTGCAAAATACATAATGCTGTATTTTAATACAACAGATACCCTGAAGCAAGTTCTTACACCCTGACTAAACTTAGAAATTAAATAGACAAGCTAATATTACCAAGGACAACTACCTACTCTTATCGCATTTAACAACATACACAGCACTTACATAATATTTCCCAGTTCCTATTACCTATCCCCTCACACTTTAAAGCAGTAACACTCGAAGGTCACTTAGAGCTGCAGAAGTTGCAAAATAGAGCTGGACGGTCTAGGATGGCACTACTCCATAGATACCAGTCTGCTGAGAATCATCTAACAGCGATCCACTGTGTCAGTAACCACACCACCTAGGAGGAAAGTACTGACAGAGACCGTCAATTGTGTTTCAATATCAGGGACTGCCTCAGCCTAGGGATCAGCAAAGCGCATGAACAGCGGATCAGTCCCTATTCTGCGGGACAAGCAAGGAGAGTTGAGCACCTAAAAACCACATATGACTAATAAATAAATGACTCAAAAAAACATACTATACAAAAGAAAAGTCTGCAGCTATGGCTGTTGTTCACTCACTGTACCAGCTTTCTGTAACAACTAGAGGGGAAGAACTGGTAGAGACCTTAAACCGTTGTTCCACTGCTGGAAACACCAACAGCCTGCGAGTCGCTGAAGGCACAAGCAGCAGCTTAACTGTACACATAGTCACTAGTGTAAGATCCAAACAAGGAAAGTTTAGCACCTAAAAACCACATATAATTAATAAATAGATGACTCAGACAACATTTCCACACCCAAAAAACAGTCTGCAGCAGTGCCCGTCGTTTACACTACTCTCTCTGCCACAGATACCTGCAACAAGCGAAAGTACCATCAGCTCACCCATCAGAGAGGTTAGGAACGAAAAAATGCTTACTAAATCGGCTGTCGCCGTTGACACACTGCCTTCCCATCTCCGACGAATTATCGACAATCGGCGAACAAGATGAAAGGGCGAACATGATTCACAAGGGCGGCATACTACAGCGGCCACAGTCATCGCTGGGGACGTCGGGAGCCAGACGATTCGATTGTTGACAATACACACCATGGACACATGTGCGCCACGGGCCACGGCACGCCGCACTACTCAGCAGTAGCAGGAAGCGCGCGCGATCATATATATAGATATATCTTATACATACAGGGAGCGCTCACGGTCGCGCGAGTCGCATGTGTTTTTCCGCTGTACTTGGTGTGCGAACTGCGAACGCAGCCTAGCCGAGACATATACATAGGTCCGAAAAGTGTGTATGACCGTGAGACGAGGTACCCAGCGTAGCCAGATTGCCGTTGGCGAATGCATTAGTATTGAGCATTCACCTTCTGTTTTTCTCCTTTTCGCGATATTAGTGTATATATGCATAAGTGCGCAAAGTTTGTAATTGAGATTGTATATGTAGTTAGGAACACCCGTGAGTCCGTGAGCAGCTACTCTCACCTTATGGATAGGATTAAAACAAAATTTTGTTTTCATATTAAATTTTCATAAATAAAAATAAAAAAACAATTATTATAATTATAATAGAAATTATGAAAACTATGTTTTTAATTTTAAATATAACTGCAATCATGGTATTTATATTCAATATTCTTATGCGCGCGTTAAATCATATCAATTAATACTTAATAAATTTATATACATCATAGGCTATTTAAAAAGTTATCTAAATATTTTTATACATGTAGAATTAAAATGCAAACCTTCTACAAAAAAGAAGAAACAAATGTGTAAAAGTAAATGGATAACTATTATTTAAATTCTACTACAGATGTATTTATGTTTATTTTAAATGATAAAAACGATAAATAAAGTATTACAATTTTTGCAATAATAAAAGTATAAGGTTCTTCTGAGCATTGCGGTCGTGCCTATTATGTAAAAACGAAGTTTTTACATAGAGAGGGGGGGGGCGACGAGCGAAGCGAGGAGCAGGTGTGTGTGGGGGCAGGGGGGATGACGTGCCGAAGGCACGCTGGGGGGCCCAGCCCCCCTAGTTACTCCTTCAAATAATGAAAATCTTCAAAAAAATGTTTTAAGCACAGTGATTTCTGATACCATGAACATTTTATAATAGCAGTATTTTTACATCCTGGTACCTCACAATGAGCTTGGGATCCACCAAAGCTAAAGGGCACCGGATTTACAAATTTATTTGGTTTATTATCGATATAACCGCTTTTATACCGAGTATTTAAACAGATTTTCGTATGGAGGAGAAGATAACTTATTGTGTACCAGAGATTGTAATTTAATTACATTATTTCGTACGTGCAAACTTATATCTTTATCCAACAAAATTACACTGTCGGAAAAGTGTCTTACAAAATTTTTCCATATACGAAAACCAAACACATTCAACGGTTGTATTTTTCCGGTTGTACCTTTAGGAATTCTGAAAAGTTTAATGTCTTTATCATCAGGTTTTTCTCTTTCGACTACTACTGTGCAATGTTCACTCCAAGAATCTAGCAATAACAAACTATTTTTTCCAACATTTGGAAAAAATACATCCCTTATCCAATTTCGAAAATGATCTGAAAATAAATTGTAAACAAATAAATTTCGCAGATCATTACAGTAAACTATTGCTTTTTGTATTACATCACTGATTTTGATAACGATTTATTACATGAAATCAAATTAACAAAAATAAATAAGAATAAAATTTATTAATAATTTACAAAAACTTTTTTATAACTTTCGGAGTTTACGTTAAAATACCTTATCTTAAAAATAATTAACTAATAATTGTAAATCTTTTTTAATATGAATCTACTGAAATTAAAAGTTTACAAGTAAAATCTTTAAAATAGATATAAGCTACAAGTTTACGAATACAAGTACACTTTATTTAATTTCACTCACCTGATGTCATTTTGCCAGATTTAGAACCCATCAAATATACGTTATCTGGCTGAAATAAATTTTGTTGTATTATTGGTCCGAATTCATCTTTAGCCTCTTTTAAGACTATAAATAATGGAGAGAGCAATTTTTCAGTAGCATTAATTGTAGGTAATATTGTGTAACTATGTGATGTCGATGAAATAGATTACACAACACATTCGACAGTCATTGTTCCTTCTTCTGCTAATGTACATCCAGAATGTAATTCTAATTGAAATCTACTGTGATCAGCGTTGTAGGTATTTTCAATTCCAAATTCTGAAATCATTGGTTTGATGTCCGCTGAAAATTGACTAGCTTCTTGATTTATAGTTTCCTTGTCTTCAACAGTTTTTTTGTTATACATTTGTTAATTTTTCTACTAACAATTCTGTGAGCTTTCTTAAATTTTCGCAGCCAGAAATCAGATGCTTTAAATCTAACATCATTAAATTCCAAACTTTTTTTAGCTTCTAAAGCTCACCTACGTATATCAATATCGTGAATCATACGACCATCTTCGATAGATTCTTGGAGATTTCTTAAAACAAATTCAGAAATCTGATATAATTTTTCTTTGTAAGTTCCACCTTTGTTGATTTGGCTTGCCCATCGGCGTAGTTGACGTACTGAATTAACTAACTTAAATTAATGTTTAACAGTTTCTATACCACGATTTTTCTTATTTTTAGTTGATCTCCAATATTCGATTGCTTTTTTTTGTATTCGATGCTCAACTCTTCATCATTATATGAACAAATATCATAATCGTTTTCTTCTTTGAAAACTGTGTTATCTTCAATTGCTTGTACTTCATAATTTTTAAATTGCTCTTGAAAATCTAATGTTTCTTCTTCCATTGCTTTAATCGCATTAACATCATTCATACTGTCGTATAAAATGTTTTCGAATTTTTCAGCTAGATCCATTTCAATCTTATTAACAGAACTTCCTGGTATCTGAAGCCCTGAGAATGCTGCCAATAATACATTTATGACGTTGATAGGATTTACCTTCATTTTTTCTATTATTTAGTTTTTATAAAATAATAAATTGTATTATAGGAAAAAAACAAATGGCGTGCTCTCGATAACGTGTACCTCGCTTATTCATATATATAAATAGAAATGAGGAAAATATTTACTTAAGAATAAGTATTTATGAAGAAGCACAAATGAAATATAACATGACATGCCTAAATACCAAACATAAATATTCTAAAATTATAAGCAAACTATAATCATCAAGCAGTGATTTTTAAAAAGACTAAAATATACCATAACAAAATTCTAATCTTAGCTCAGCTTTTAAATGCTTTTCTGCATACAAATATTTATGCAGTAAAAATGAGAATATACTCATGTAATCAGGCAGCGTGGGAGCGCTTCGAAGGCAAGTATAGAAAAAGCCTGAGGGTCGACCGCGCTATTCTTACGTTGAAATGGGTGCTCGAGATTTCGAAATATTCACTGCGTTTTTAAGTCGCATTTATATTATTCCAATTAAGTATAAACAAGATCTATTAAAAGAATAGAATTATGCAGGCAGTAAAATAAAGTGGCACACTGTTTACTAGTTAGTAAGTTATATATATTGGAATAGATGATAATATGTATATAACAGTCAGTATACATATTGTATGTGTTGGCACGAGCGCTTACCGACAACGACTAACTACTCTCCGAGAATAGAGAATAACGCAGGGTATATCACAGTCTCTCTCTCTCTTCGCATAGACACACACACATACTAAACTAAGGTAAACTAAGGTGATATTTACATATGGGCTAACGTTAGAAGGAGATTTAACAGTATCTATATAGACAAGACTGTACTATTAGATTATTGGAATAATATTTCAACACTCCCTCTATTACAATAATCTCATAGTTCGTTTTTCGTATTTATTAATTCAGACTCATATCTATAGACTTCTTTAATTTATTATACTTGTCTTTCGATAAAGCTTTAGTAAACAAATCCGCAAGTTGCTCGTCACTATGTACATATGAAATACTAATTTCTTTAGAATCGACTTTATCGCGAACAAAATGAAATTTTATTTCGATATGTTTGGTACTTCGACTAAGAGTAGGATGATTTGCCAATTGTATGGCGCTCTGATTGTCTACGTACAAGTTTATAGGTTTTTCTATTTTATGCCCAATTTCATCTAGTAGTCATTTTACCCCCATATTATCGCTTTAGCAATCGAACTTACAGCAACGTACTCTGCTTCAGTTGTACTCTGTGCTATGATACTCTGTTTTCTAGAAAACCAAATAACAGGTCCGAATGATATTTGATCAATACCACCACTAGTTGACTTTCTCGACTCTTTATCACCAGCAAAGCCCGAGTCCGAGTATGCGTGAATACAGAGTTCGTTGCTTGCATCCCCTTTGTACATGATACCTAAACCTAACGTACTCTTGAGATACTTAAGAACACGCTTAGCCGCTTCTCAATGCGTATGATCGTAATTATTTACAAATCTATCGAGATAATTTACGATAAAAGACAAATCTGATCTAGTTACTACAGAGAGAAACATAAGGGAACCAATTATTTCACGGTAAGGAACATTTATGTCGCATGATTTGCTTTGTACACTCAGTGATATCTTTGGATCTGCTGGTGTGTTGCAGGGATATGCCAGACTCATGTTGAAACGATTTACAATCTTATTCGCATATGACTCCTGATGGAGAAAAATTATTTTATCTTTACGATTACGTTCTATTTCAATTCCTACAAAGACATCAGCAGATCCAATAGTAATTTCGAATTCGGAATTTAATGCATTCATTACACATTCAATATCAGTCATACAGTTTCCGAATATCAACCCGTCATCGACGAATGACGCTAAATACATTGGTTTTGAGCCCGAACAAAGATTTTCTTAATTTGCACGCTTTCAATTCTGCATCAGGAACAGGGAGACCTTGAGGCACTTCGATGTATATCTCTTCCTGTAGTGTGCCGTACAGAAATGCCGCTTTAATATCGAATTGAACAATATCCATATCCTCTCGAGCTGCGATAGCGAGTAGTATGCGAAGTGACTCATATCTAATTACAGAAGCGAATGTGTCCTCATAGTCAATTCCTGGCCGTTGCATGAAACATTTTCAGTAATACCGGTTTTGACTTTGAAGATCCATTTTGTGTCTAGAAGTCTCTTGCCCTGTGGACGCGAGAGGATTTTCCAGGTTTTGTTTTTAACGTGAGATGATAATTCTTCATTTATGTCATTTCGCCACTCTGTGTTGTTCTGACAGTTGACGGCATCATGAAAATCGATGGGTTCATATGCTTCAGCGAAGTTTGCGTCGTATCTCCCAGGTTTCTTGATTTTTGCCCTATATCTCAGCGTTGGAGTATGCAATATAGACTCTGTCGCTTTCCGTTTCTTGGTTTTTCGAGCAACAACGTTGTTTGTCGAGGTTGGTTCTGCTTCGACAGGCTCAATAAAATTGTTTCCATCCAGATTGACTTCATCTTCATTCTCGCTTATATCCATGGCTTCGGTAGAGTTCTCTTCGTCTACTTTATCGTCTGAGATGATCGTATTGGCATCCGGAATCTCTTCTATCTTTTGTGATTCATCAAGTTGCACATTCCTTGAGCGGCTGACTTTTATAGCCACATAAAGAGAGAGAGAGAGAGAGAGAGAGAGAGAGAGAGAGAGAGAGAGAGAGAGAGAGAGAGAGAGAGCAATCATAACAGCCACAGCTGGTGGTTGTACTTGTACCTTAGTATATATATAACCTCTACATCTATATGTATTATTATACTTACATACATATATAATTAATAACGTGACGTTAGAACTAATGTTATTGTATGTTAAATTTAGGTAAAAATCAAGATGCGGTGGTTGTATTAACGTATATGAAGTTATTGATATGGAGTTACTGAAGATTTCAGTTATGGAATAATACGCATTAGATAAGTATTATAATATTTTTTTAAAAATAAAGCTATAAAAAACTAGATACTTTGTGTGAACTTCTTTTTCCAGGTTAAGTTTGACGTTTATACTTGGGCTTCAGGAGTAGTTCATAGGAAATTGAAAAAAGAAACATGTATATGGAAGAAGATAAAAAAATATGTTTATGGAAGTGTGATACAAAAAATTATAAGGACTTACAGAATAACATGCTTTTCCAATTAAAAAAACAAGTTGCAATGGTTACTTGTAACGAATTTGCAGCTAGGTAGTACTCTAACCACAAGCTTTTGCTAATGGCTTTTGCAACTTGGTATAGTAGTGATTTTGACGTAAAAAACTTTAGGATGAAATAATTTGATATTTATGACATTTTTGTAAATGTAGGTTGAAGTCTTGATTTATGAAGTCATATCAAGAATTTGATCATGAACGAAGTAAAAGTTTATGCAAAATTTCAATAAATAAAAAACAGATAATTTATTATTAGATTATGCAAGCATATACATGACTTGTTTCAGATAATTATGTGAGTGAAAGTAAAACAACAAATAAATACAAATTGAAACTGTACAAGGATTTATATGCTGTAGTACAACAAAACTATTACAAGAATATTGTTGGCGATCCAACGCCTCGAATATTCGAGACGCTGACGTCATCGCGCCTTTTAAGGCGATGTTTGCAGGTGCGCAGCCAGTCAGCGCTCTTCACGCGGCCCTCCAACTACCAAGGCACGCCGCCGACTCAACGCAACGCCGGCCGGCGTCAGTTCAAGCGTGACGGCACGATAGAAAGCAACGCACTGTGTACGCCGCGAGGCACGACGGCACTTCAATAAAATTCACCTCTTCACAGAACAACGTTCTTTTTTTAACCCGTCCAGTCCACCGATCCATTCAACACAAAACATTTGGTCCTTCGAGCCGGATCGTGGGAGAGTCGTCATCCCCATGGCCACATCGAGGAGGAAAACTTATTCTACGTTCTACGTCTACTCTTGAGTGGCGTAGGGCTAGTTTTTCTTTTTCAGGTACGCATGAAAAGTATTCGTGGTCGTGAGTGCCGGTGCAGTCGCATGTGCCCGCATGCCGACTTCGCGCGTACATTGCTGTCTCTCTCTCTCTCTCTCTCGTTTGTTTCGCCGTTGCGCGCACTCGGAAGCCAATCTCTAAGGCTTCCTAGGGGAAATAGCACATTCAATTGCTATTTTCCCCATTTCTGAAAACGCCTTGGAGTGTGCGTTGCTACCGACTCCAAGTCGTCGCCAAGAGCGTGCGCCGTAAAGCCAGCTTTAGAATCACCGCGTGTACGGTGATCGGCAGCCATCTTGTTGTAGTCAAGAGCAACAAGTGGCACTTTCTGTAGAAGAGTGTACATTGTAAAATCAGCTCTAGAATCATCGCGATCGTACGATGATCGTTTAATCGTTGTCGGCTAGTGCAACGAATCGAAACGGGGTTCACGACTCTCAATTCACGGACCACCTGCGTGGAGCCTAAACGCTACGGGCTCCGCATCAGTAAAGCCAAGGAGTACTCGCGTGCAGCGTACACACTACGGGGCTCACACAAGTCAAGCCACGGAGTACCCGCATGGAGATCGCTCGTTACAGCATCAAGGAGCGAGACGTTCACCGGGCAGACAGGGAGCTTTCCACGAAGGAGGAAGAGACGTCTTCAAGAGGACGACTATAGGGGCGCGTGATGTTCAGGACGCCGCGTACGTCGTCGCCAAGCATAATTGGAGGAGGACGAGTCCGTTTTCATTCGCCAGGGGGCGCACCAGCGGAACAGAGCTGTACTCGGACGAGTCCATCTGCTTCACTCGCTCCAAACGGTTGAGCCCACCTGCGCTGCGGTAGGATTGCGATCGGATGCTTCGTCCTAATACTTGGACACACGTATCGTTCCAGTTTTATTTAAATTAAAAATTGTAACTGTTGTCTAGTCATTCTGGTCTTCTTTTCATTTAACGAGAATTTAATGATCTCTACTTAATACTGTGATTAAGTTAAACTTGAGTGCATATAGCTTGAAATTAAAATTATTTAATTCTATAATTTGATTAGTTAATTGAGTTTGAGTTTATTATAAATTTAATTTGTAATAGCTTGCTAGTCGTGAGAAAATTGATTGCAATTTTCGCCTTAGCAAATACTTATGTTATTGGACCTTGCAGTTTTATTGTTGCCTGCTGATTGATCATCCTAACTACACATACGACTGCTGGCCCACATCTGGATGCATTGCTGATTCAGTTGCTGACTACGCTGCAGGGATAGCTGAATACACCGTCGGCATTAACTTCTCTTCGTGCAGTCAACGCTGTGGATCATCAGCTGATTCACCGTGGGATCGTTAGCAGACGCCCTCAACGTCGCATCTTCAAGCGAATATCTACGTTCATACTATCATAAGTATTATAACCTAGGCTAAGGGTTAATTGTAACAATTTTCACTAATGGTTACTCTACTTTCGAGTGAGTAAACATAGTTAACGCAATACTTACGTTAAGTAGTCAAATTCGTCACTAGTCGCTTCCTTATTCATCGCAAAAGTTTCACTTCTTCAGTTAAATAGTCAAATTTGTTGTTAATTTAATTACTTTGATCTCAAAGTGGAGGAATTACATCATAAGCAGATGTCGCTCCAAGCTAAAATTGCAAATTCTTCTCAAAATTTCAAGTCCAAAGGTAAAGATAAAATGACGAAAGGTAATGCAGAGTCTCGTCTAACCGGTCTTCAGAAACATTACATGACTTTTCAATTAAATCACGAACAAATCCTGACTCTCGAGGACTCAGATAAGAAGCATAGCTATTTCACAAGTGGTCTTTCGGACCTAGTGGAGGATAGTTTTTATGACCGTAGAGGAGACTTTCTTGATTTTTTGGAAACTATTAAAGCTAAAACTGCTGCTCAAAGCCCTTCTAGTTCTACTACTGAGTCAGTTATTCCAAGTCCTGTCCCTTCTACTAACGTTTCGTTTCAATCTTTACCTAAGGTAGATTTACCCAAGTTTTCAGGAAAATTCTGTGATTGGGAGAATTTGAGGAATGTCTTTCGTTCTGTCATACAGTCGCGAAGACTTAACGCCTGTTTTGAAATTGCATATCTTCGCACTCGCCTTTCGGGTGAAGCCCTTGAGAAAATTAAACCTCTTTCCATTTCTGGTGATAATTATGAACGAGCATGGATAGCTCTAATCGAATATTACGAAAATCAGCGTCGTATTGTTAGTTCTCAGATCTCAGAAATCTTCTCAGTCAAATCCATGAAGGCAGATACTTCGGCGGAAATTAAGTGTATTTATAGGGAAATCTTCAATTCTATCGCTAGCCTAACCTCTCTTAATAGAGCGGCTTCATTAGGTAGTGATTTAATCGTTCATTTTACGCTATATCGTCTTGATTTAAATACATGTAAAGAATGGGAAGGGCATCTAGGTGATAGTGTCGACCCATCCACAATGGAACAACTTCAATCTTTTCTTCGAAGTCAAACCCTCACTCTAGAGGCCATCGAAGCAGGAAATAAATGTTCTTTGAACAATAACGCTAAAACTCAATCTAGCAATCCAAAATATCGGAAGCCAGAACATGACAATGCTCATACGGCTTATTCTCATCAAGCTTCGCCTCAAAACGTGAAAACCAATCAGAAAAGGAAATGTTCGCTATGTAATGAACCTCACTACATAAATCGATGTGAACAATTTCTCAATAAGTCAATTCCCGAGCGAAAAGATTAGAAATCTTTGTTTTAACTGTTTTGGGAAGCACCCTATAAGAAATTGTACTTCCACGTATCGGTGCTTTCTTTGCAAAGCTAAGCATCACACTTTGGTGCACACTGACAGCAATCAAGTAATCAGTTCGTCGCAGACTGATCAGATGGACTCAGTGTCCAGCTCATCTAGGCCAAACTGTGGCAATCTCGTCATTTCAGAAGACGATCAATCCGCTTCTCAAGCAGTCTCCCTTAATAATGGAGTAAGTACTAAATGTACAGGAGTATTTTTAGCTACCGCTAGGGTTAACGCCCTTGGTTCGAAAGAAACCAAAATTCAAATTCGTGTGCTGATCGATCCTGGATCTCAAATTTCATTTGTTACACAAGCTTTGTGTAACTTGCTTTCTCTAAATTGTAGAACCAGTCACACGCACATTCTAGATATAGGTGAAAAGACAGCTGCCACCTCTTCTAAGGTAGCTTGTCTTACTCAACCTCATTTCAATTCGAGTTTCTCATTGGAAGTTGATGGCATTGTCTTGCCAAAACTCTCGTCTTACAAGCCCCCCATCGTAAGTGGTACCTCTAATTTCGACTACTTAAGATGGCTGCAGCTAACAGACCCCATGTACTTCGAACCCTCACGCATCGATATTCTGCTCGGTGCTAGCGTTTACGCGCAAATCATTGAAAGCAAAATAGTTAAGGGCCAAAGTCTTCAACCGAATGCACTTAGCTCCAAACTGGGATGGCTCTTGACAGGTAATCTCTCTTCGTCACCCTCAGAAATAGGGCTAGAATCAACATCTCTTCATTGTTCGAACAGCTGCGAGAATGACTCAACGCAACGCCGGCCGGCGTCAGTTCACGCGCGACGGCACGAGAGACAGCAACGCACTGTGTACTCCACGAGGCAAGACGGCACTTCAATAAAATTCACCTCTTCAGGGAACAACGTTCTTTTTTTTTAACCCGTCCAGTCCACCGATCCATTCGACACAAAACAAATATTTTTTACAAAAGATAATGTTACTGCTTAGAATCGCATTTTCTCAAGGTCAGAAGGAATATAAGTAAAAACTTGCATGAACAAAGAGCGGATATGATTCAGATAATATGAAAGAATGTCGAGAAAGCTTTGAATGGCATAGTTTGAAGGATTAAGATTTCTGAGGTGACTCGTTTTTGACCATGATACCTCCAAATGAAATAATGTCCGTGAACTTTTCTGTGAGTAAAGTATTATGTGTAAATTGTCTAATTGGGCAAAAGTGTGATTTTTCAGATGGGACTTAATCCAACAACATACATATAAGTATTAAGGACTTTTCAAATTTGGCAAGATACAAGAGTAAGTGAGTGGGAATAAGTATTTTGTGAAGAATATATAAGCTGCTCTTATGGAAATTGTAGCCAGCTTTGAGCTTCAAGTTTTGTAATAGTTGGAGGATCATCAGATAATACATAGATTTAAATTTAAATTCTGAAGATTGAACTACTATGTAGTAAAAGCTGCATTTGCAGCTGATCTTATTTACACAGATAACTTTAGTTATTCTGGTTGAAAGTTAGATTGTTGTGATACTACAACCCAGCAATAGCAGAGAATATAGAATATATTATCATTATGCATAGAAGGTCGGATCGGGGGATTTTCGTGAAGCCGAAAATAAGCGTTAGTTCAGCCCCCCAAGAGGCAAACGGCGCTACGTTTGCCCATGCTTAAGCACGAAAACCCCTCGATTCGACCTTCTATGCATAATGATAATATATTCTAAATTCTCTGGTAATAGCAAGATGTAAGATTTTCGCAGATTATTAGAAGTGCATCAAGCTCTAGTATTTTCTACTTTCAGACTCAGATTTCACTCCTTGAGGAAGATATTAAAATAAATAAGAACAAATAAAAAAAATCTATTGATAAAGTTTATTGCATATCAATGCGTTAAATAATGTATTGCCAAGTATTTTTTAATCTTCTACTTCTTTGAGTCAATGTATACTCAACAAATTATATGTAAATACATTCACATTGTTCACTGCAATTCAAACAAACGAACGTTGTGAAATCAATTTTTAATAGTAAAGTAATGCAAACAACTCTCAAAAACCATCACTGTATGAATGTTCTCAGAAATTTATTCAAATTTGTTCATCCTTCTACATAACAAAATAAACACAAGAAAGTGCTTAAATCAATTTATTGTAGTCAAGTATCGACATAAAACTTTTTGTACCTCGAATATGAAATTACATTTTGTGGCCTCGTTGTACTTTCAAAATTATTCAGCCAGTGGGCATAAAGTCCTACTTAACGCCCAAGAGTCGCAATAGCACACAGTACTTCTACAAAACTCTATAGAACCTACACACTTTACATACGAGTTGGCGAAAATTATTTTAATTATATAACTATATGTATAACGCCTCCTTTTCATTTTTAAAATTCATAAGAATTTTTTCAACTATTTACAAAAAGTCAAAGCCTATATAAAAAAATTACATAGTTACCATCACATCCTTTGGAAAAAAATTCTATAACATTACGCGTCTTGGGGGGACAAGAGAACTCTAGAGATGCTCTAGCAAGGGGTGGTCCTGTGATCTCCCATACATACTTGGCGGGCCCGACGGTTGGCAGTTTAAGGTGTAGACATGGTGATTTTCATATAATTATGCTTTGTTTAATATATGTTTAGAGATCGGTTAATATGTATAAATGGATTTCTTCTACAAAATAAATACTGGTCCGTGAATCTATCGCTCTATTTTTAAGTAGAAGTGCAATAGGATACAAAATATAGGTTACTCAAACAATGCACGATTAGTAAAATGTAAAGATCTTTTGAGTACACTATAAATTTATATGAATTTTTTATTTTATCCCCTTTAGAAAAAAGTCGGACCCAAAGAAAACATTTCTAGTAATGGAAGTATTAATAATGATTCTAGATATGTATAGGAATAATAAGTGGTATCAACTAAAAATTGGAGCCAATGTAATTATTTATAGTGGACTTATATAGATAAAAATGGTTTGTGAATTTATGCAAAAATGTAGTATTCTACATTTAAATAGCTCACCGATAAACTACGAACCGTCGGGCCCGCCAAGTATGTATGGGAGATCACAAGACCACCCCTTGCTAGAACATCTCTAGACTTTTCTTGTTCTCCCAAGATGCGTAATGTTATAGAATTTTTTTCAAAAGGATGTGATGGAACTATGTAATTTTTTTACATAGGCTTTGACTTTTTGTAAATAGTTGAAAAAATTCTTATGAATTTTAAAGATGAAAAGGAAGCGTTATACATATAGTTATATAATTAAAATAAATTTCGCCAACGCGTCACTGTGACAAACGGACAGCTCTCCGCACTACATTAAAAACAGACGTTTTACCTGAAGAGGGACATTCACTATTAAAGATGTCCGAAACGTTGTGAATGTGAAATAATTTTGTTGTTTTATATTTTACCATCTCTAACAACAAAATATTGGTAGTAACCTTGGCTATTAGCTGAAATCAACATATATATATATGTTATATATATATATATATACATATATATTCCTATATTATATAGTTGTAAGGGCAAAATGGGTACCTACCACCCCCTCTCCGCTCCCCACCCCGCATCCACCCCTCCACTTTTTACCGTTAAATTCTTTCAAATTTTACGTTATTTTGAAGGGCTTCTGCCCCTCCAACCCCCCTACGCCCCCTCCACTCCCTCCACCCCCTCCACGCCTCCTCCACCTACCCCTCTACATACCCCTCCACCTTCCTCACTACAATTAATCTCTTATAGATACGTTGCTGAAAATTGTATATAGGGGGTATCGAGATTCGCTGATTAGGAATCTGAACTCAGATTTTGAAAATTCAAAATAGTGGAACGAAAATGTCTGCCGCATATTGAAATATTACTGAATTTTGCTGAAAATTGTATATACGGGATTTCTGGATTCGATTATTACGAATCTGAAATCAGATTTTAAAAATTGAAAATGGCGGCAAAATATTTAAATAATACTGGATATTGCTAATAATTGTATTTAGGGCATTTCTAGATTACGAATCTCAACTCAGATTTTCAGAATTCAAAATGGCGGATCGAAAATTTCGGCCACATATTGAAATATTACTGTATTTTGTTGAAAATTGTATATAAAGAGTTTTTGGAGTCGCTTATTACAAATCTGAACTCAGATTAAGAACATTCAAAATGGCGGATTCAAAGATGGTGGTCAAATATTGAAATATTATTAGATTTTGCTGAAATTTGTATTACCTTAATACGGGATTTTTGGTTTCGCTGATTAGGAATCTGAACATATATTGTGATAATTCAGACTGGTGGACGCAAGATCGCTAACAAAAATTGAAATTTTACTCGATTTTGCTGAAAATTGTACATAAGGAATATGTGGATCCGCAGATTACGAATCCCAACTCCAACTCAGATTTTCAGAATTCAAAATGACTGATTGAAGATGGAGGCGAAATATTCTAAAACTACTGGATTTTGCTGTAAATTGTATATAAGGGGTATCTGGATTCGCTGATAACGAATCCTAAATCAGATTTTCAGAAATCAAAATGGCTGATCGAAGATGGAGGCGAAATATTCAAAAACTACTGGAATTTGCTGAACATTGTATATAAGGGGTATGTGGATTCGCTGATTACGAATCACAACTCAGATTTTCAGTATTCAAAATGGCTGATCGAAGATGGAGGCAAAATATTCAAAAACTACTGGAATTTGCTGGAAATTGTATATAAGGGGTATGTGGATTCGCTGATTACGAATCATAACTCAGATTTTCAGAATTCAAAATGGTTGATCGAAGATAGAGGCGAAATATTCAAATACTACTGGATTTGCTGAAAATTGTATAAAAGGGATTTCTGGATACGCTGATTACGAATCTGAACTCAGATTTTCAGAATTCAAAATGGCGGATTCGAAGATGGTGGTCAAATATTGAAATATTATTGGATTTTGCTGAAAATTGTATATACCTGGTTTTTGGTTTCGCTGATTATGAATCTGAACATATTTTTGAAAATTCAGTCTGGTGGACCCAAGATGACAAACAAAAATTGAAATTTTACTCGAGTTTGCTAAAAATTGTCTACAGTGGGTTTCCGGATTAGGCAATTAGGAATCGTAACTCATATTTTAAAAATTCAAAATAGAGGACCCAAGATGGCTTCCAAAAATTGAAATATTACTCGATTTTGCTGAAAATTGTATATACGGGATTTCTGAATTCGATTATGACGGATCTGAACTAAGATTTTAAAAATTCAAAATGGCGGCAAAATATTTAATTTATACTGGCTTTTGCTAAAAATTGTATATAGGAGGTTACTATATTCGCTGATTATGAATCTGAACTCAGGTTTTCGGAATTCAAAATGGCTGATCGAAGATGGGGGCCAAATATTCAAATATTATTGGATTTTGCTGAAAATTGTATATAGCCGTATCTGGATCCGCTGATTATGAATCTAAACTCAGATTTTGGAAATTCAAAATAGAAGACCCAAGATGACGGCCAAAAATTGAAATTTTACCGGAATTTCCTAAAAATTGTATATTATGGGTTTCCGGATTCGCAGATTAGGAATGTGAAATCAGGTTTTGTAAATACAAAATGGCTGCCAAAAATTGAAATATTACTGGATTTTGCTGGAAATTGTATGTTGGGTATTTTGATTCACTGATTATGAATTCGAACTCAGATTTTCAGAATTCAAAATGGCGCATCGAAGATGGAGGCCAAATATTCAAATATCACTGGATTTCGCTGAAAATTGTATATAGGGAACCCATCTGGATTCGCTGATTACGAATCTGAACTCATATTTTGCCAATTCAAAATGGCTGCCAAATATTGAATTATTGCTGAATTTTACAATTGCATATGGGAAATTTCTGGATTCGCATGATGATGGATAAGAATTCAGATTATGAAACTTCAAAATGGCATACCCAAGATGGCGGCCAAAAATTGAAATTTTTTGTTTTGCTAAAAATTGAATATACTGAATTTCTGGATTCGCTGATTACGAATATGAACTCAATTCAAAATGGCAGTAAAATATTGAAATAATATTGGATTTTGCAAAAAAAATTGTATGTATGGGGTTTCCGAATTAGCTGATTGCGAATCTGAACTGAGATATTGAAAATTCAAAATGGCGGAACGAAAATGTCTGCCACGTATTGAAATATTACTGAATTTTGCTGAAAATTGTATATACACGGAAAGAAGCATTCAGAGCTATAGGCCGTGAGTTATAACAGAGTAAGCGGATACCTTATCTGCCACCGTGTGACGGCACAACATTCAGGCATGTCAACGATGGTCTCTAGGCAACGCTGTACGGGGTGACTGCCGCAGTCGTCAGACGTGCCACTCACGCTTGCCGCCGTGCGCGTTAAAGCTTGAACTCAGTGATAGTCACGGCATACAGCCGTAATACGCGAGCACCGTGCATCGAAATGACCACAGTCACAGTCATAGACGCATATGTCACGACATCCGGCGATGCTATATATATGGCACGCTATTTTTTTCTCGCGCGTCACGTGCTACAGCTGTGAATTCTTCTTTCCGTATACGGGATTTCTGGATTCGATTATGACGGATCTGAACTCAGATTTTAAAGATTCAAAATGTTGGCAAAATATTTAAATTATACTGGCTTTTGCTAAAAATTGTATATAGGAGGTTTATATATTCGCTGATTACGAATCTGAACTCAGATTTTCAGAATTCAAAATGGCTGATCGAAGATGGAGGACAAATATTCAAACATTGATGGATTTTGCTGAAAATTGTATGTACGGGATTTCTAGATTGACAAGCGATAATGGCTGTTACATATTGAAATATTAATGGATTTTGCTGAAAATTGTATATACGGGATTTCTGGATTCGATTATTACGAATATGAAATCAGATTTTAAAAATTGAAAATGGCTGCAAAATATTTAAATAATACTGGATTTTGCTAATAATTTTATGTAGGGGATTTCTAGATTACGAATCTCAACTCAGATTTTCAGAATTCAAAATGGCGGATCTAAGATGTCGGACAAATATTGAAATATTATTGGATTTTGCTGAAAATTTTAATTCAAACTGGTGGACCTAAGATGACTAACAAAAATTGAAATTTTACTCGAGTTTGTTAAAAATTGTATATAGTGAGTTTCCGGATTCGCTGATTAGGAATCTGAACTCAGATTTTGTAAATATAAAATGGCGGCCAAAAATTGAAATATTACTGGATTTTATAATCAATAAGTTACAAATAAAATCAGAGCTGACGTAATGAATTTCATATATATTCTGCATTATTTTGTTAAATATAATATACTTAGTATTTTAAAAATTAATAAATGTTAAGAATAATATTTTTAAAAAACATTACAGAAATTTTAAATGAAAAAATAAGTGTTTCATGATATTATGTAATAGAAGATTATCCTCATTCATTATTATTAATATTTATCTCTAATAATGCTAATAATGGGGGTTGGCGAGCGGAGCGAGCAGGGGGCGAAGCCCCCCTCGTATATATATATATAAGTAAACTTATATATAAGGCAGAGAGTATAGAATATATTATCATTCAGTATAGAAAGCCAGATCGGTGAATGATAATATATTCTATATTCTCTGTATAAGGTTTTGCAGGAGTATGTGAGCTATTGCGCCTCTTAGACGTTAGATAATACTTTATGCCTGCTGGCTGAATATTTTTGAAGTTACATAACGTTGGCGTAAAATGTAATTTTACACCCGAGGTACGAAAAGTTCTATTATGTCAGTCAAGTTAACTTATACTTGACTACAATAAATTGATTTCAGTGCTATCTTGTGTTTAATTTGTACAGAAAAATGAACAAATTTGAATCCATTTCTGAGAGCAGTCATACAGTTGTTTCGGAGAATTGTTTACATTACTTGACTATCGGTAATTGATTTCACAATTTTCGTTTGTTTGATTTACAATGAACAATTTGAATGTACTTACTTACATATAATTTGTTCAGCATATAATGACTTAATGAAGTGAAAGACTTTTTGAATGGTATTTATTTGATTTATTTTAAAAAATCATAAATAATATTATTTTAGAGATTATACAGAAAAAACGTCTACACTTGCCTTATCTTATACTTTCGTAAAAAGTTTTATATTAACAATATTATTATTTATACAGTGGTGAAAGAAATTATTACCATTTGTAAAGAGTGCTTATTGAATAGATGAGACTAGAAGAATTAAAAAGACTAGACAAATTGTGTTGTCAGAACGTACTTAAAAAATTAGCTTTTAAAAAGCGTGTTGATTGTTTTTAAAAAATATTTAAGCTCTCATTAAAGTTTTGGTACTCAGTTTGACGAATGTTGAGATAGCAGGAGAGAGAGAGGGCGAGAGTGACAGGGGGAGAATGAGAGGGAGTTATTTCTACTTTAATATTTATTTCTACTTTAATTTAGATAAATGTATAAATCACAAAATATTTTCGTAAAAAAATGTTAATGCTTTCTTTGTATACCCCTTCTACAACCTCACGCAAAAACTGTGCGTGCACCAAATAATTACTAGATCTTGCTGTAACTTCAAACATGATTGGTTGATACAGTGTTCTCGTTTAGATAAAACTTTTGACGTCTTTCACCCTGGGAAAATCATACATGAGAATAACTGAGTACTTTTATTTGTTGAAAATTCACAGTAAGACATTCTTTTCGCTTTTTTCATTTGACATAATCTTTTATGAAATATAAGTTAGATATAAGTTCTTGAAATTATTATTGATTGAAACTACGTAAATTATTACTCAGCTTTATACCTACACATAATCTTGTTAAAAAAACTCAACCAGTTTATAAACTGATAATCACTGAGACTCAAAGCTTTCTTGATATTCTTGTATAGATAAAACTTTTGACGTCTCACACCCTGGGAAAACCATACATGAGATTAACTGAGCACTTTTTTGTTGAAATTTTCACAATAACACATCCTTCTCGCTTTTTTCAATTGACATAATCTTTTATGAGATGTAAGTGAGATATAAGTTCTTGAAATTATTACTGATTGAAACTACGTTAATTATTAACTCAGCATTACCCACACATAATTTTGTTAAAAAAACATAACCAATTTATGAACTGCTGATAATCACTGAGAATCGAAGCTTTTTTGATACTCTTGTATAGATAAAACTTAACGGCTCACACCCTGGTTAAATCATACATAAGATTAACTGAGCACTTTTTTTGTTGAAATTTTCACAATAACACATCCTTTTCGCTTTTTTCAATTGACATAATTTTTTATGAGATGTAAGTTAGATATAAGTTCTTGAAATTATTACTGATTGAAACTACATAAATTATTAACTGAGCATTACCCACACACAATCTTGTTAAAAAAACAGTCAGTTTATGAACTGATAATCACTGAGAATCAAAGCTTTCTTGATATTCTTGTATAGATAAAACTTTTAACGTCTCACACCCTGGGAAAACCATACATGAGATTAACTGAGCACTTTTTTTGTTGAAGTTTTCACAATAGCACATCCTTTTCGCTTTTTTCATTTGACATAATCTTTTATGAGATACTAAGTTAGATATAAGTTCTTGAAATTATTATTGATTGAAACTACGTAAATTATTAACTGAGCATTACCCACACATAATCGTGTTAAAAAAACACAACCAATTTATGAACTGCAGATAATCACTGAGAATCAAAGCTTTCGTGATATTCTTGTATAAATAAAACTTTTGACGTCTCCCAGCCTGGTTAAATCATACATGAGATTAACTTATCACTTTTTTTGTTGAAATTTTCACAAAAACATATCTTTTTCACTTTTTTCATTTGACATAATCTTTTAATTGGTGATTGAGTAAGTATGTACAACAGCATAGCACTGATATCGACTAAGCTTCTTGAAGATGACAAATGCTTTTTCATTAATAATATAATCACCAGGATCATGAGGACAATCGTTCATTTTTGCTAATTCAAAATTAGATTTTTCAGATAGTACATAATTAGAACTCTTCAACATTATTGGCTATATCTCCAAAATGACTCGAAAAAATCTTGTTACGTAATATCTGTAAAAATTAGAACTTCTCAACATGTTTGGCTACATCTCCAAAATTACTTGAAAAACTCTTCTTGTGTAATATCTGTATCTGTAAAAGTAAAAAATCACACAAAATTCCACCAAAAATTATTATTGGAATCTTTGATATCTACACTACTATTCTACAAATACAACAATTTTCATATTCTATTTATAAATGTTATGAAATAAAATATCTAAAAAATATAAATGTACTTGTACTCATCGTACATTTTATATAACTTACAAGTCAATATTTCCATGTTTTAATAATTGGACTTATATCTGATCTGATAATTTATTCTTTTTGTTGTTTAAAAAAATTTCTGTCCTTCTAGTTCTTGTATAGACTTTTCATCTTATCCAATTTAATTTAAAAAATATAACTTTAACTAATGATGTTTCCTTCTTTTGTACAATCATGTATAAGTGCAGATCATTCTTCTTGTCATGTAAGTCTGAAAAAAAATTTGTTGAAATCAACACAAAAAGTCGATGTTCTTTTCTCAACAAAAATTTTAAAAATTTGAAATAAATATTTAGACATTTAATACTTATCTGATGATTATTTTTGTTGTTGATTGATATGGTTAAGCTGTTTTAATACTTGCAATGTTGACCTTTGTCTATTAGTAGTTAATTTGTCTATTAGTAGTTAATTTTTCAGATGTAGAAAGTTTATGTTTTGTAGGTCTATTGAATGCACGAATATCGGTGATCCACGATATTTATTGTAGATTCTTGTTATGTAAATCTGAAAAAAAAATTGTTGAAATCAACACAAAGAGTCGATGTTCTTTTCTCAACGAAAATTAATAAATTTGAAATAAATATTTAGACATTTAATACTTATCTGATGATTATTTTTGTTGTTGATTGACATGATTAAGTTGTTTTAATACTTGCAATGTTGACCTTTGTCTTCTAGTAGTTAATTTTTCAGATGTAGAAAGTTTATTATGTTTTGTATTCCGATGATGTAGATTAGATAAAAATTCTTCTCGTCAGTTGACTTTCTGACATTTTTAGTATAAATTATCTTCTTTATAGTATAGAAAAAATATAAATTTCAACATCTGCAAAAACCGACATGTTATTATTATATTAAGAGAGACAATGTTAGGTCTCTCTTTCGCTTATGTATGTGTGTACGTGTGTATATATATATATATATATATATATATATATATATATATATATATATATATATATATATATATATATATATATATATATATATATATATATATATATATATATATATATATATATATATATATATATATATATATATATATATATATATATATATATATATATATATATATATATATATATATATATATATATATATATATATAAATATGAAATTCTGGAAGTTTGAGGATTATATTCAGCACCCGCTTGGAAGTTTGAGGGGTTATGGGAAGTTTGAGGAGCCTCCTCAAACTTCCAATCTATATATTCAGCATCCGAGCGGAAGTTTGAGGGGTTTTCTAGAGTCTATTTGTCTAGAGTCGGTAACCTGAGGGTTATTATTTCTTTAGCCACTCTGACCGACCGGGGTTGAGCTCCTCAAACTTACTAGCCTCATATATATATATATATATATATATATATATATATATATATATATATATATATATATATATATATATATATATATATATATATATATATATATATATATATATATATATATATATATATATATAATTATCCCCCCATCCGTTTATGGAGCCCATCCCTGTATATTAGTACCTACAGCCCAGAGATCCCTATGGCAAGTGACTAAAGAAATAATGGACCCTGGGGTTATAGACTCTAGATCGGGCTCCATAAACGCCCGAGAAAAATATTTTATGGGACCCGGGCTCCATAAAAGAAAACGGGCTCCATAAATATGCTCATGTGTATAAAAGGGCTCCATAAATCTGTTAAAACAAATGTGTGTGTATATATATATATATATATATATATATATATATATATATATATATATATATATATATATACTAGAGTTCTTTTGCTAATAATTTGCTAATTCGCCTTGTTAAGACCAGCGTCAGCGTCCCTCGCGGCCAAAATTCGAACTGCTTATTAAAGGATAAACACAGCTTGATGAAAGTTTGATACAAGGGCAATAAATAAATTTGTATAACGTAAACCATAATCCGTGGTTCCCTCCACGTAATGCAAAACCCTTTTTAAACCCTTCCAATGCGACATCTTAGGATCTGACTGAAATCTACTGAAAAAATTAACTGCATAACACTGATCGGGTCTAGTTGTTTGCGTTACATAAAGCAAACAACCAATCAGTTCTCTATAAGGAACGCTTTGATCTAAAGCTGAATCATCGTCGTCTATGGTTCTATTCACCTCCATAGGTGTGGTCACGGGTTTACAATTTGACATGTTAAATCTTACAAGTAACCTATTTAGATAACAGCTTTGATTTAAAAACATCTCTCTTTCGCTTCTAGTAATTTTTATTCCTAAAAAATAACTTAGACTTTCTAAATCTTTCATTTTAAACCCACTTTTCAAAGAAGCGTTAATCTCTTCCATTCGAGTAGTGTAATCGCCTGCTATAATTATATCGTCCACATACAAAAGTATATAAATAACAATTTCTTCGTCTCTGTAAACATATAAACATTGATCTGCAACTACTGGCATGAATCCTAAACCTTTAATAAATTTATCAGAAGTTAAATTCCAGGCTCGCGATGCATGTTTTAAACCATTTATTTTTTTATTTTATTTATTTAACCAGAAAAGTTACAATGCAGTTTACAAAGTAAAATCTATTAGAGGTAAACATTGTTACCTGTACAATAGTCTGGTTGCATACAACTAATACTATATCTATAACTTAAAACTAACAGATTACTCATTCGAGTAACATAAACATTTTCAAAAACTTTATTTCATTTAACAATTTATATATTCTATAAATAAAATCCGCCAAAACGTAATATTATAATCTTCATTTTTCCAAAAGTAAACAGTGAAAATGATATGAAGTTGTGCGTAATGTTACAATTAAATGTTATTATCGAAAGAGCTTTTGTTTTAATTTGTACTTAATTGTACTCTTCTTATAATTTAAAATTTTGAGATCATTAGGCAATTCGTTAAATACCCTCATAGCTTCTACCAGACTATCTTTATCACTAATAGCTTTGGTCATTTTAGGTAGTTGTAGTGATTTTTTTCTAGTATTGCGTTTTATTGTAAGAAAAGCATCTTTTAGATTATTATAATGATAGCATAAGGATTCTAGAGTGAACATTTGTTCTATTTTTAGCGGAGTGTTGTGCACCTGGAATTTATTTTTGGCAATGATTTTGAGCAATTTATTTTGGATTTGTTGTATTATTTTAATTTCTGTTCTACAAGCACCCCCCAAGCAATGATGCCATAGTTTATAACATTATGAAAGAAGGAGTAATAAATAATCATCAATGTGTTTGTATCCATAATTTTTCTTAGCTTTGCGAGTATAAATATTAAATATTTTGTTCTGTTAATTAAATATTTAATGTGACTATCCCATTTCATATTAAAGTCGAAAATTAATCCCAAGTACTTGTAACATTCTGTTCTAGTTATTTGCTGATTTTGTATATTTATATTTACATTAATTGGGACACTATCACGATAGTTACCAAAAGTTATAAACTTAGTTTTTTGTATATTTAGGCTTATAGCTTATTTAAAGCAAGCCATTCCGCCGCTTGATCTAGTAGTTTGTTTATTCTATCCTGCGCCATTGACCACGTGTCTTGACTAGAAATGATGACAGTGTCATCAGCGTAGGACAGAATAGACCCTTCCGGCATATCTCTCAATAGATCGTTTACATATAATATAAAAAGTATCGGTCCTAATATTGTTCCCTGTGGCACCCCACAAGATACATATTTGTATTCACTTATTTGGTTTTGTATTCGAACTTTTTGTTGTCTATCGGAGAGATAGCTTTTGAACAAAAGTAAGACCTTTCCTCTTATTCCATAACGTTCTAATTTGCTAAGTAATATGTCATGGTTAACAGTATCGAACGCTTTTGCCAGATCTAAAAAAGTAGCAATAATACGTTTGCTTTTATCTAGATTTTGATAGATTTTATGTGTTATGTAGTTAAGTGCATCCGCCGTACCTTTGTTTTTAACAAAGCCATATTGGTGTTCAGAAAGTATTTGATGTTTTTCCAAAAAGTATAAAGTCTGTTATAAAGTATTTTTTCAAAAATTTTGGCAACATTGGATATTAGAGATATTGGTCTGTAGTTAGAAATGCATGATTTGCTTCCAGCTTTGTGGATAGGGACAACTTCGGCACTTTTGAGATTATCTGGCCAGATAGACTTTTCAATACTCAAGTTGTATATATGTTCTAAAGGAATAATTATGTAGTTTGCTAACGTCTTTAAAATTTTTGTATTTATATTATCTACACCTCCAGCTTTGTTTTTCATGTTACGTATAATTGTATTTATTTCAAGTGCATCAGCGGGTTCTAAAAACATTGATTTGTTATTTGGTTTAGGCATATTCAATCTTTTATTTGTAGGTTGTATAATTTTTTTACTTACTTCAGATTCTACTTCACAAAAATACTTATTCATAACATTAGCAATTTCCCTTTGATCTTCTATTTTTTTATTGTCTTGATCGTAAATATTAGTTATATTATTTGATTGCACTTTGTTTTTTCCTAATTTCTTATTTATTAAGTTCCACAGTTGTCTAGGATTGTTGTCACATTTTTTAAACGTTACGAAGTCAAATTTGTGTTTGGCATCTTTAATAATCTTATCTAATATTTTACAATAGTCCCTGTATTCTTTTTTTGCGGATTCACTAGTTGGGTTTCTTTTAAAAATATTATATAAAGTTTCTTTAGTTTTACATGATATTATAATTGCGTTTGTGATCCATATCTTTCTAGGAATCATATTTTTTTGTTTATTTTGTTTTTGTGAAAAAGTTGCCTTCTCAACACATCCATTCACTAGTTCAACTAATAACTCTGAGGCAGAGTTAGGATTTTGTATAGTCAAAATCGAATTCCAGTCTATGCTTCTAGCTACGTTAATTAGTTTTTTATAATTTATGGTTTTATTGTTCTGCTTTCTTGAGTCGCTATGTATTATATGATCGAAAGTTAAAAACAAAGGGTAGTGATCAGTAAATGGAGTAGTTATTTTGTAGGCTTTTGTTGTTAGATTTTTACTTTTTAGATACATATTATCGATACATGAATCCACGAAGATATTTTCTGGGTCTGGTCGTGTGACTCCAAGGAAACATGGGGTATACTCATGTTCTAAAAGATGATTCAAAAAATCTTGGCTTAAAGTCATGTCATATGCACTATCAAGAGATTTGCTCATTATATTAATATTGAAGTCTCCGATTAACCAATGATTTTTACTGTTTATATAATTCATAATGTATTTTTTACACTCAAAATAAATTCTGTTTTCGAGATGTCATGGCATCTGTAGACAGCCGAGATTATTATCTCATCTTTATTTTTTAGTCTAATTCTGGAACATAGAAAACTAACTCTATCAATTACTATTGTTTCTGTGTCTTCAAATATTTTACTATTTATATATACAAGAACCCCGTCGTTTTGGTTAATTCTACTATTATTATAAAAAATTTTGTAATTAGGTAATTGATATTGTTTATAGTTTTCCAGTTTTCTAGTCTCTGTACAAACAATTACACATGGTTTAACATACAGACTCTCAATAATAATTTCTAGATTTTTTAGATTAGCATTTATGCTTCTTATATTTACATACATAATTAGATTATTTTGGCCTGTTAGATTATTGTTGAGAGTCTGCATGTTAGCGCAGCTACATTCACGTTGTAAGAAGTTTTCAATGTCTTGCTGGACTTGATCCATTATCATTTAGCGATTCTCTCGAAGACTGCAAGCCCAAGGGGGCAATGGATAAAACAGATTGACTCATTGACATTGCAGTAACAGTATGTGGCTGCGTTTGATTAGTTGTAATTTTGATGTTTTCTACTTTACCGATGAGTCTGGGTACATAAGGTCACTCACTGGGTAATCTGTCATATCTATATCTCGGTTGATTTTACCTTTTAAGATTTTGCATTTCTCACTGTCATTCGCCATGTGGTTAACCTCAAAATTCGTTTTATATTTAGTATTGCTGTAGAAACAATTTACACATGTGAAATTATCTTTTATTTGACATTGTGCTGATATATGAGATCCTGCACATTTTAAACATGTTAAATCATTAGAGCACTTATTTAAATTATGTCCAAAACGTCCACACTTGTAACATGGCTTGATATTTATTAAGTCATATATTCTACAGTTTTGATATCCTACGTAGATTTTATTATTATAACATTCTCTTATTATCTTGTATATTTCCGAAGGAACTTCAATAATAGCTGTTATTGTATTATTTTTGGTATTTTTATAAGTACTTAACACTACACATTGTCCATCACAGTCTTTAAAATTTCTTGTGTTGATGTCACTTTCTAATTCTTCATCATTCATATTTTCAAAATTGTCTATACCCACCACCTTTATTTTCGGTTTAGGGATGCTTTCTGTTCCTATTTTACACTTATCCGACATTTTACTACTTAAAATTTTGGCTGCTTTATTGGTACTATCTTCGTTAAGGCAGTTAATGTTGATTTCCTTGTTATTTTTTACCTGTAAACTTTTCGTCTTGATTGTTTTTTCTTTCGTTAAATAGTGGGTAACCCTTTTTTTAATTTTGTTTATGTCGTCGTCCTCATTTTTCATTTGAATAATTATTTTCGGTATGCGATTTTTTAAGGGTTTACTGTTAATTGTAGCTTCAGCAAACGTTTTCTTGTTAGTTGTTACTTCTGAGTTTACTTTTTCTTTTTCAGCATTTAGAAGTTCCCTGAGTAAATAATTTTTCTCTTGTAGCTCCTTGTTAAGTTCTCTTAATAGAGTTGTTTCAATTTTTAAATTTTCCAGTTCAGTGTTATTATCAAAGATTGTTTCATTATGAGGGTCTTCAACGTTAGTACTATTGGCAGCTGCAATTTCATCTAGTATTTCTTTTTGTATTACCTCTTTTCGTGTAGCTTTTATTTCCGCTATTATCAATTTTACATCGTCACTCAAGGTATCCACGTTGAAATTTGAGGTTAGTTTCAGATGCGCATGCTTCGGGCATACTGCCAAGATTTCACCAATTCTTTTTGTGTTTTTCAATCTATCAAAACAACTAAAGTGGTAAGGATCCTCACAAAAAAAACAAACTATCGCACCAAATCTGGCACTAGAATGACACTTATAATATTTATCAGGCGGCTTACCGGCGGGGGCTGTATGCTGCCCCGCCATCTTGACTCAATCTTCATGCAATGCTTTATTTAATTTTCCTACCTTTCCTATTTCGTTTCTAAAACCCTTTGGTATCTTTATATAAACATTTTCAGTTAGTTTTCCATGAAGGAACGCATTCTTAACGTCTAATTGAAAAGTTACTAAATTTTCTTGATTAATAATGACAAGCAGAGTTCTTAAAGTTGTCAAGCGAGCGACTGGAGCATAAGTTACATCATAATCGAAACCTTGTTTTTGAATGCAGCCTCTAATTACTAATCTCGCTTTAAAAGTGTTAATAATGTCAAAATCGTCTCGCTTAACTTTAAAAACCCACTTAGCATCTATCGCTTTTTTACCTGTAGGCAGATCGCATAATGTCCAAGTATCGTTTTCTTTAATCGCATTTACTTCCTCTTCAACCGCTTTGAGCCATTCTTCTTTGTCTTCTCTTAGATAAATATCTTCATATGACTTGGGTATGTTATCCACAAATGATTCTGCATTCAAAGCAAGTATCGCATAATCTTTCATCCATATGGATCTGTCCTGACACGAATACTTTTACGCAATTCAATTTTGCTATTTTCCAATAATGCATTCTCTTGATTCTCTTCTTGCTCAATAGTCTCTTTAGCTGATTCATACTTCTCTGATGAAGGTATACTCTCCTCATATTCACTTTCGCATGATTTCTCAGGATCAGTGCGAATTATTGGCATCTATTCATCCTCGGGCAATTCGAATCGGGTTTCATCAAATTTTACATCTTTACCTAAAATTATACGATTGTCTTCCGGACACCATAGCCTGTATCCGTTGTGACAGTACCCAACCATGAAGCATTTTGTTATCCTAGAGTCAAATTTTCCTGCAACTAGTTCCTTGGGTAGATGCAAATACGCCAAACAACCAAAAATTTTGATTTTTTTCATTTTCGGCTTTTCTCCATACCATATGGTTGCTGACACTCCTTCCTTCAACGCAGCAGTCGGCATTCTGTTAATCAAATATACGGCAGTTAATACAGCTTCTGACCAGAATTCTTTTCCAAATTTACTATTTAAGATTAGACATCTAGCTTTTTCACATATGTTTCTGTTCATCCGCTCAGCTACCCCGTTTTATTGTGGCGTATATCTTATAGTAAATTCATACTCTATTCCTTTGTCCTGGAAAAACTTTGCAATCTTATCTGACATGTATTCTCTGCTATTATCACAGCGGAACCTGCTTATTTTATAGTTAAAATGAGCTGTTGACATCGCCTCATATATTTTAAAATATTCGAAAACATCGGATGTATTTTCCATTATATAAACAGCTGTGAAGTGTGTATAGTCATCTATGAAAGTAATGATATACTTCTTACCGTCGTATGATGTTGGCTTTATCGGACCCATCAAGTTGCTATGCACAAGTTGTAAAGATCTTGTAACTCGAGTACGATGTTGATCGTATGGTAGCTTCGTTTGTTTACCTTCCACGCACACGCTGCATATTTCTAAAGATCGTGACGACGCGCCGATCTCCATTTCTTGCACATGCTGCGGCAGTGTTTTCAATGCTTCATAATTCAAATGGCCCATTCTCTGATGCCAAATATCCATTCCTTCGACTAAACATCCAGAGACTGAATCTGAACAAAAATTTAAAATGAATAAATTACCACCATTCATTTCCCCTATAGCGAGTAACTTATTATTGTGTTCTATGATTCTTTTTCCATTTTCGAAAGCTACTCGAAAACCATTTTGGTCTAGCAGTCTATTCTTTACAAAATTGATTTTGAGATCATTTGTTGAAAGTGTCTCGATTGCTGTTACAACGCTATCATATTCCTGCGGCATTGTGAGCAATAGATGGCATACGATATTCGTCTCTTCCATCGTAGCACCGATCGCCTTCAGATCTCTTATCAATTTGTCAAAGTTCAAAAAATGATTTTCTAAACTGTCTTTACCTGGATTAAAGCGCATCAACAAAAGTTTTTTTCTTAGAAGCAATTGGTTCGCTACACTTTTCCGTTCAAACGTATCACACAACGACGTCCACATTTGAAACGCGTTTTCTTTGTCCTTCACGTATTCCAAATGACTGTCTGCTATCCTTTGAATTATTTGCGAACGACACTTTTTATCACTCTTACCAAAATCTGACAATTGCTTTTCCTTTGCCATCTTTACAGCTGCAGTATCGCTCTCATGAAATTCAACCATATCCGTGAATTCCTTTTGTATGAAGTTTGTCAATTCCAATTCATTCAACAAGGTGTCCATCCTGAATTTCCAATTTCCGAAATTCGTTCCGTCAAACAAAGGGATGCGATACCTGAATTCCTTTTCTTCCGTCATTTTAAAAAAAACTTTCCAACAATTTAAAAAAAACACCACACAAAACTCTACTGCTTCCACGTTTCTGGGCCCATAACCTGATGAAAGTTTGATACAAGGGCAATAAATAAAATGAAAAACGATGTGTCCAATAACAAGTTTATTGAGTGACGATGTGAGGCAAAGTTACAACAACGCTGCATATGATCGATGTACAGCGCGCACGTTCGACCATGCCGACAGACCAGCGCCAAGTGAGAACGCTCCCATGCGCGCGCAGTAACCTAACCCTTTTACTCACGCATATTCACTCACACGCGTGTACATGAGCCTATCAGACTTATGCGACAGTGATGCATACCATTGCTCTATTTTCAACACAGCTGATTAGCATGAGCGGTATACGACCCAAAGATTATTTAATTAAAAAATAAAATAAGTAGTGATCCGATGAACGTCTTGAAATCATTTATTGATTTGTCTGATATTATCAGATATATTGGCAATGGAACAAGGCCTTATGTGGAAGGCGAAAGAGTTTATAAAGCTAATCATATAATATTTTGTGTGTTAGCCAAAGAAAGTAATGATTGCTCAGCAGAGATAATAGCACTGTGCCTAAAAACATTGCGTTTACAAGGACATTTCACTTTGAGGAATTTAGAATCTGTTTTCTTCAAGTGGCAAAAATGCTTCAATTCATACAGCTTCATACATTTTTGAAGTTGTCTGTTTTAGCTTACCCCACTGTTGTTTTAAATCCATACAAGATGCATCTTGAATAATACATGATGGAGTTCTTAAAAGAATTAACACATTTTATAAGTAAATACTTTAAATATTTACTAATCATTAAGAAAATAAACAAAACAATAATTTTGAACTGACTTGTGAAGGTGAATTAAAACTGCAACAGAGTGTTTGCATTTTTCCAAAATACCAAATTTACAAGAGCACACACAATGAATGATATTTTCATCAGCACATACATTTGAAGAGATCTTTACTCTTATTTCATGAGGAGATTCTTGTAAACCCGAAGTTTTTAGGCATAGTGCTATTACCTCTGCTGAGCAATCATTACTTTCTTTGGTGTACGTTTGGCTAACCCACAAAATATTATATGATTGGCCTTATAAACTCTTTCGCCTTCCACATAAGGCCTTGTTCCATTACCAATATATCTGATAATGTCAGACAAATCAATAAATGATTTTAAGACGTTCATCGGATCACTACTTATTTTATTTTTTAATTAAATAATCTTTGGTTCGTATACCGCTCATGCTAATCAGCTGTGTTTATCCTTTATTAAGCAGTTCGAATTTTGACCGCGAGGGGCGCTGACGCTGGTCTTAACAAGGCGAATAATACTATCAAAATGGTCATGTATTTAAGTGAATACATATCTATGGCTTCCAGGAATAACGATTTAACTGCATTTTACGTGTGTTCGAGAAATCACCGTTTTAAAATTTCTGTCATGAAGGAGTGTATATAATGTGCCTTGCGCCAAGGCACACGACTCTGAGCCAATCGAAGCCAATCTTCGGTTTGCAGGCTTTGCTTAGATTGGTTCAGAGTCGTGTGCCTTGGCGCACATTATGTAGACACTCCTTAACACTTCATACGGTTCCGTACTTCGGTCTCGCGCCCTCGTGCACTTTGATCTCCGCAATCTTATTAATCTCTCAATCTTTCTTTGTATAATTTCTCTGTATAATCTCTGGATAATAAATAAAATTTTATTCGTACAAAAATACTGAGTGAAGTATAACTTATAGAAAAAAATGGACGACGACGAATTGCACCCAAACGTATTAGCAGGTGAAGCACCTTGTAGCATCTTTGATAACATTGAAGATCCTGAAACACTTCTGACCCCAAAAGAAGTGATTGATTCGATCACGTGCATGGATTCTGGAGCTGTGTATAAATAATTTTTATATATATTTATAAATAGTTGATTAAATATTGCAATTCTAATATAACAATTTTTGTTTAAATATTTTTCAGAGATATTATGGGAATTGTAAAAAATTTTGCAAGTCCTTACTTTGTAACTGACAAACAAAAAAAGTAGTACCAATTATTTAAATTTGTTTTGGAGTGTAAAGATTGTCAGGTTCCCATTGTTGCGTGGGATAAGGACATAAAACGTATCAAACAATATGTTGTAAGTAATGCTGTAAGTATTTGTATTTATATTAAAACTTTTAAAATTTAATTATCTATTTAATTAAATAAAATAACATTAGGAAGTGGATACTATTATTGATGATTTTGAGAGCACTGTAAAATTTGAAAACGGAGAACATATAAAATTAATTGGCAAATTTGTTCAAACTGCTCATCAATCAACATTCGTTGTTTCTGGAATGTCAAATGTTATTCAATTAAAGGAAGATAAAATGACTGTAAAAGATTTAAAAAAAATAACTAAAGTGGCAAAAAGAAAAACCGCTGCCAATTCATTGGCCCGTAGCTTCCTCAACCGTAATTTGTTGATTCCTTTAATTAATTTTTAATAAAAAAATTTATAATTTTTTAAAAATTTATTGCATAATTATAATTAAATTCATTTATGAATATTAAAAATTGTTAATTTATAAATTTATTTATTTATTTATTATTTATTTATATCAAATTTATATAAATTTTGAGCTGATAAATAAAGTTATCATTTGAAATAGAAGTAAAATATCTATATTTTATAATAAAACAAATAGCTATCACGGTTGTTTTGTTATTAACAAAAACGTGTTTTTTTTTATATTTCATAATTCATACTTTTTAAGAAAAAAAAAAATTTATAGCTAACATTGTACTTTTGTTATTAACAAAAACGTGTTTTTTTAAAAAAGTTCATAATTCACAAATAAATTATAATAATGCAGCATATAATTCATTCATAATGCATAATTCATAATTATATTAGATTATAATAGATATAATTTTTAAACATTTTAATTCATTTTGTTACACATCATTGGAGTTATGAGTTTTTAAAAAAAACACATTTTTGTTTTTGATGATAACTAAAGAACCGTGATAGATAGAAAATTAATTTTTTTTAGAAAATATAGTTATTTTAATTCTCTTTCGAATGCCACCCATCCCATTCAGATACATAGAGCCGTCCTCGAGAAATTACGATTTTTAAAAAATGTCAAAAAATTTTTAACCTCAAATATCTCTGAAATTTACGGACCAATCATTTTGCCCAAAGAACTCGACCGAGAACTATAAAAAATCTACCTCTAAAAGGAATTTTGAAGCCATTAAGTCAATTTTACTCTTGTAATCGTTGGACATACAAAACTGATTTTTTTCATTTTTCAATTTTTTACTCAAAATCTAGCCTACAGAATGTATTCAAATTTTAACAGATTATAGCTATTTATATTCTGCATTATCATGATTTTTCTCAAAAAAATTGACCGTTAAGTTTAGGAGTATAAGCTTCTAAAAAAAAACACGTTTTTGTTAATAACAAAAGAACCGTGACAGCTAGAAACTTTTTTTTTTTAGAAAATCTAGGTATTTTAATTCTCTTTCGAACGCTACTCATCAGATTCGAATAACTCGATCTTGTCATTAAAAAAAATCAAAAAACAGTTTTGAGAAAATCGAAAATTTGAAGAAAAAAAAACAAAAACGCATCGCCCTAATCAAAAAACGGATTTTTGATCCGCCATCACGCAAAAAAAAACAAAAAAAATGAGACCTGTCCGGTCAAAATCGACCGAGTAGAAGCTGAGATCCAGGCGTATACACACACACACACACACACACACACGCACACACACACACACACACACACACACACACACACACACATACACACACCCGTGTCGAGTTGCTAGTCTCGCATCAGGCGCCTCCCCAGGTGGCGGATAGGGGAAAGCTCGTCAGATATGAAGGGCACCGGGGAAATAAAATACCCGGGGTGGACCAAAACTAGCTAGGGAAAGGCACCCCGAATAATAAACCAACTATGGAAGATGTGCTAGAAAATATAGTACCCCAAGCGGGTATCCTCCACAATGAGGAAAATCCCGCCACCGGTTCCGATCGGGTGAAAGCCCCGGTGGTCGCTGCAGGCTCCACGGATTTTGGGGGGAGCCAGAAGCACGATGTGGCCAATCAGGCTGGTGCAGAAGGGGTGGACCGCTTGGCCCATACTGCATCTCAAAAAACGAGCGAAGACGGAGAAGAAGACGAAGTGAGCAAGGATAGCGCAGCTACCTTTCGAACTCTAAAAACAAAGGTGGATGCTCTGGTGGCGTTTATTCTAGATAAGAAGAACATTCACAACGAGCTCAAGTCCATGGCGAGGACTACCCAAAGAGCCTTAAAAGAAGTCGTCAAAAGTCGAACAAGTCGTGAGTCTGGACA
This sequence comes from Torymus aiolomorphi, assembly GCA_036365515.1. NCBI lineage: Eukaryota > Metazoa > Arthropoda > Insecta > Hymenoptera > Torymidae > Torymus > Torymus aiolomorphi. The sequence continues at coordinate 191,372,007 of CM070873.1, forward strand.
AATTACCAGACCTACCAAGGACGGAACAAGTCAAACATCACCGCTTTTTCGCAAAGGGAATGCGTCACAGGCGAATAGCTATCGCGACAAAATAACACCGCCCAAGTCTCCAACAGAGAAAAAAGCGAAGAGAGAGACAGAAAAAGGTTCGCAGCATATACGGATCCCCGCGAAAGATACAGAGGACCAGGCATACCAGCCAAAAGAGCCTGAGTGGACAGCAGTTGTTAAGAGGTCCAAAAAGAAGAAAGATGCCATCAGGCAGGAGCAGAGAAATTCGCTGGCTAAAGACAGACGGAGGACCCTGTGTTCCGATGCCATTAAGCGCAATATACCAAATGCACAGCCAAAGGCCGGATTTAGACCTTCACGACCCGATGCCTTCAAAATAAAGACATCCGGAACAATGTCGTATGCCGACATTATACGTAAGGTCAAAGGCACGCCGGACCTAAAAGAACTTGAGGAAAGGGTCACGCGTATCAAGCGCACCCGAGCAGGAGAACTTCTACTGGAGCTCGAAAGACCTGGCGTTGCCACGCAAGAGCTTCAGGAAATAGCCTCGTCCATACTGAAGGAATCAACTGAAGTGCTAACGCTGACCCATAAGGAAGTCCTAATCATCAAGGACATGGACGAGTCTACTTCTACCGAAGAGGTCGTCCAGGCTATTGCCGGGGTGATCGGGTCGCAAGCAGTAACCCCCGAGTGTGTCAAACTTAGGAAATCCTATAGTGGCACCCAAGCAGTGTCCTGCTTTCCGTCGCAGAAGCAAAAAAGCTGCTGAAGAGTGGAAAACTCAGAATTGGTTGGGTGAACTGCAGGGTACGGCGGCGAGAAACACCATCTCGATGCTTTAGGTGCCATGAAAACGGACACATAGCGAAGGACTGCAAAGCTACGGTCGACCGGTCAACGCAATGTTTCCGGTGCAGAAGAGAGGGACACAAAGCAGTGGACTGCATGTCCCATAACAATGAGAAACCGACGGAGGACGGGACAACGAACAGCAACAATGGCTAAGGTACTCCAAATCAACCTGAACCATTGCTCTGTGGCCCAGGACCTGCTACTACAGCTGGTTAGAGAAGAGAAGGCCGACATTGTCATAATCAGCGAAGAGTACAGGGATCTTGACAAACCGAACTGGGTTAGGGATACCACCAGCAGGGCTGCCATCTGGGTATGTGGGAACCTCCATATATCCAACAAGATGGACCCACCCATGCCCAGGTTCACCTGGGTGGAGGTAGCGGGTATGCGACTGTACAGTTGCTAATTCCCACCCAGCGATGAAATCGATGACTTTGCAAGATCCCTGGATACCATTGTAGCCAGTGCTAGCACCTCCCGACTGCCGGTAATGATCGGAGGAGACTTTAATGCATGGGCGACTGAGTGGGGTAGCGCGAGGACTAATGAGCGCGGAAGTATCCTCCTCGAGGCCTTCGCGACGCTAGAACTTGAGATCGCTAATACAGGGAAAACGCCAACCTACTCTAAGGGAGGCAAGACATCCATAGTCGACCTGACCTTAGTCAACACTAGAATGATGGGAGAAGGGCTCGAATGGCGAGTTAGCGATCGGTATACGGGCAGCGACCACAAAGCCCTAGTATATAAGCTACAGCTAACCCGCAGAACGGCAGGCATGGATAAGCTGCCGATAAAAGAGAGATGGGCACCGTCTACCTTCGACAGAGAGGCGTTTCTCTGTTCCCTAGAGGGAACATTGTTGGAAGGAACTGCAGAGGAGAAAGCTCAAAGCCTCTCACGAGCCATAACAGCGGCCTGCGATGCCTCAATGTCCACAAAGTCTAATCCCAGGCGACGCCCGCCAGTCTATTGGTGGAGCGACGACATTGCGGCAATACGCCGGGAGTGCCTTAGAGCTAGGAGGCTGCACCAACGAGCTGCTCGTGGGCCCAGATATGAGGAACTACGTGTGGTCTATGAGGGAAAAAGAAGAGAGCTCAAGACCGCCATTAAAATGGTCAAGCGATAGTGACCTTTGGGGGCGCCCGTACAAAGCGGTCATGAACAAGATCAAGCCGAGGGGTCCTAACACACCAACTTGTCCAGTCTTTCTCGATAGGGTAGTTCGCCACCTGTTTCCAGAGCACCAGGATCGGCCAGCTGGCACTGGCCTGACGATAACAGAAGGCCTAGCCGAGCTGACAGACGTCACGAAAGCCGAGGTAAAGATGGCCGCCAAGAAGATCCCCATACGAAAAGCTCCAGGACCTGACGGAATTCCAGGCCTGGCCATAAAAACCGCTGCGCTCAATGTTCCCCTTATCTTTGTGAATACATTAAACGCATGTTTACAGGAGGGAATTTTCCCGGCACAGTGGAAGGTACAAAGGCTGGTACTCCTTGGGGAGAAACGCGCCCAGGAGCCATCGTCGTACCGACCTCTCTGTATGCTGGATATTGTCGGGAAACTGTTCGAGCGGGTACTAAGTGCCAGGCTGGACGCGGCGATACTGGAGTCGGGTGGCCTATCCGATAATCAGTTCGGCTTCTGAAAAGGACGCTCAACTATTGATCCCATCGGCCGAGTGATAGCGGTAGCTTCGGACGCCATCAGCGGCAGTCGGAGCACAAAGAGAATGTGCGCTGTCATTGGCCTAGATATCCGAAACGCGTTCAACTCGGCCAGGTGGGACCACATTATGGAATCTTTGGAGCGACTAAAGGTACCGCCCTACCTTCGTAGGGTTATCTCGAGCTACCTAGCAAACCGAACCCTGCTCTATGACACCGATAACGGCACGCACTCCTACGAGATCACAGGAGGCGTCCCGTAAGGCTCGGTCTTGGGCCCTCCTGGATGGAACGTCCTATATGACGGACTACTTAGACAACCGCTCCCAGAGGGAGCCTCGATGGTGGCCTTCGCTGACGACGTTGCGCTCATCGTCGTAGCGAAGAGTATCGATGAGTTCCAACACCTCGGAGATGAGGCTATTGAAGTGGTACCTAGCTGGTTGACCGACCACGGACTGAGTCTAGCGGCAGAGAAGACGGAAGCGGTGCTCATCTCACGAACGAAAAAGAGGAAGTACGCCACCTTCACGGTCGAAGACAAAAAGATTCGGACTGTAAACACTATTAAGTATCTTGGGGTGATGATAGATGCGCGGCTGTCGTTTAAGGAGCATCTTATAAATGCTGGGTTAAAGGCAACGGGAGTGGCTCGCGCCCTGGCGGGTATTATGCCCAACATAGGAGGATCGAAGCAGCCGCGACGGGCCCTTCTCTCTACGGTGGTGACATCCGTAATACTATACGGTGCCCCAATCTGGGCAGAAGCTCTGAGTAGCCATAGGACCTTCGGAGCCACTTGCCGACGGGCCTACCGAACTACCGCGCTAAGGGTGGCCCGTGCCTACCGAACCGTGTCGGACAGCGCTCTCTCGGTGATTTCTGAACTTCCTCCCGTAGACCTTCTGGCAACCGAGAGATCCATTAAGTACCGTGAAGGCAAGCATGCCGAAGAAGATGACGTGGGCCAGAGTCGCCGCCATGGCCAATTGTCTAGAGGGGCAACTGAAGAGTGGCAGCGTCGGTGGGATCTGGCAGAAGATGGCCGATGGACCCACCGTGTCCTACCAGATGTTGAGGAGTGGATAACCAGGAGACATGGATTCGTCACATTCCATCTGACGCAGGTGCTTACCGGACACGGCTGCTTCCGTAGTTACTTACATCGTATCCGCGTTTATTATAGCGCGGAGTGCTCGGTATGCCCTGGAATCGACGAAGATGTGGAGCATGCACTGTTCTCATGCCCTAGGTTCGAAAATGAGAGGGAGCAGTTCCGGGCCTCATGGGAAGGTCCCCTGACGCCCGAGGGCATTGGCAAGTGCATGATTGCCTCACAGGAGGGCTGGGACGCTGTGGCTACACTCGCCACGACCATCGTTGAGAGGCTGAATTCCATCCGGAGGGCAGACGAGAGAAGAGGTGTGGACATCACCGATGGATGAAGTAGCGCCGGATGGCGCTGAGGAGGGCCTCTGAGGCAACAACTTCCACCGCGAAGTAATGCCTCCCGGCGGTTTCCACGGTGGCAGTATTAGGCGGCGGGGTTTTAGTGGGTAAATCCTGACATGTCAACATCTGGAGAGTCCCACACACGGGGAGACACGTGTCTCCTTATGGTGCCTAAAGCAGTTCCCCGTCGCCTCGGAAAAAAAAAAACACACACACACACACACACACACACACACACACACACACACACACACACACACACACATATCCATACAGACATTTTTCAAAAACCATGTATTTTGATTCCTAACACCTCGGAACATAATTATAACATGTTTTTACAACAACTCAAAAATTTACTAGTACAAAGCTTTCTTTAGTAGAAAGCAATCCTAGTGAAGTGGAGAATCATCTCAAGGTATAATTTTTGTTAAAAATGTTTTAATTCAAAAATATTATAATTGTAAAATTAAAATTGATTTTTATTTTTTGTTACAGTGAGTAAATAAAGGCGATGTACGTCATTTAACTAATTTAAGATAAAATTATGTATATAATCATATATTTATATAAAAAGTTCTAAGTTTAATATTTTTTATACTTAAATAAAATAAATTAAATTAGAAAAAACTAATTAGAAACGAATTTATTTCAAAACCTTTTGTATCGAACAATATAAAAAAATATAAAAGTCTAAATTATACATTTTCATGTTACATTAAGTATTACAACATTGTATGAGCAATATATTGTCATGATACTATCTAAAAGTAAAACACTATAATTATTTAAAACTCTAAGATAAATGGCCGAATCCATCTCAAATCAGGTGGCTCGCGAATTCCTATGTCACCGATTATTTTAGGTTAAAAGTATTTTTGTTCTCCTCCAAAAATTATTTGACCCGTATATTTTTATTTTTTTGTTGCAACAAAATTTCATGCGTTCTGCAATGCCGCAAAATTGCGAGAAAATCCTTACTCACAAGGAAGGGTATCGAACCCGAACTCACCGATTTCAAAAATTTCGATATATGTTGTAGATCATGAAAAAATATGAGACACGTGTTTTTTCTTATCTTCGGAAAAACATATTTAGGGGGTGAAAACCACCCCTAAAGATAACCCCCAAAAACGGTTTATCAAATATATCTCGGCTTCTACTGCGTATTTCAGAGTAAAACAAAATATAAATTACTTCTTATAAAAAAACAAAGATAACTGAAGCAATTTTGACCCTAAGGGTTGCAACCCTTATTTTTTATTTTCAATATACATGAACAAAAAATTAGCTTTTTGAAAATAAAAAATAAGGGTTGCAACCCTTAGGGTCAAAATTGCTTCAGTTATCTTTGTTTTTTTATAAGAAGTAATTTCTATTTTGTTTTACACTGAAATACACAGTAGAAGCCGAGATATATTTAAAAAACCGTTTTTGGGGGTTATCTTTAGGGGTGGTTTTCATCCCCTAAATATGTTTTTCTGCAGATAAGAAAAAACACGTGTCTTATATTTTTTCATGATCTACAACATATATCGAAATTTTTGAAATCGGTGAGTTCGGGTTCGATGCCCTTCCTTGTCAGAAATAAATTGTTTCAATGTAATTTTCAAACAGATACTGCATCACCAGTATTTTAAGCTTTTTAGCGTGTAACACATAATTTCACTCAGGTTTGAGCCCTCTTTCATGGTATGTATGTTATTTTCTAAAAAAATAAAAAATGCCCGAGTTATGCACTTTTTACTGAAAAATGCAGTTTTTAGAAAAATGCATTTTTCTCGAAAAAGCCTATTTTTTTTCCTCGATTTTTTTTGTTATGATAGAGGACGTAAATAGCTATCTAACCGTATCTGTCAGATTCGGGGGTTTTGACCTGGGAGAGCGATCCACTAATGAGATAACGCACAAATAAATTTTTCACACTGAACGCTTATATATAGTGATGATATAACAATGATATAAAAGTCGATATAAAGATGTTTATCATTGTGCGTATGTAAGTAATACACATGTAAGTACATGCGGATACTTGTATGAGTTTATGTACTTATACATGTACCCGCTAGATGGCTATCCTTTGCCTTAAGATTTACCAAGATAAGTTCGGTTTCTGCTATATATATCACCCTCTAGTCTTTTTTAAAACTCTAGTCTTTTTTATCATCTTTTTGAAAATTATTACATATTTACATCTTATTAACTTAACTACGATGTCTCAAAATTACTCAACGAGGAGAATCAAATGTGCAGATTTTTTACATTGACACAGAAAAATCTGTTTCCAATCTACATCTGTTCGTTTCAAACAGCTTGAGGATCTTTATCATCCATTGAAGCACCTTTATCCTGATTTACCTTTAACACCCTCTACACGTGTGTGTAAAGATTGTTATAATCGTGCTTTAGAAGTGGTGAGTAGCACTGACAATGAATTTACAACGGATAATGAAGTTACCGACAATGTAATCGATAAAGATGAAGATTTTTTACCAAGGACTCCAGAACGTATCGAAGAATTTAATAATGAAATAAGTACATCTTTCTTAGGTTCTGTATCGCCTCTTAAGAGAAAAAATCTTATACGTAAAAAATCACTTGAAAATTACATAAAAAAGAAGAAAAAAAATATACTTTCAACATTGTCTAATGCCCTCGACGTGAAATTGAACAATGTTTATGACGTTTCTATAAAAACAAAAGAATCAAATCCATGCTGTTGTACAGAATGGGTGCAAAATATTGGTTTAGCCTTGCAAAAGTGTTCTACGGTATCAGAAAAAATAAAAATTCTGAGTTTGCTACCCTCATCCCTAACGAAAAATGAAATTTCATTCTTATTTCCAGACATAACAATGTACATGATAGAAAAAATTGTTATGGAATATTATATAAATGACGATTTTAATTGTTCAAGACAGAATCCTAATAAGAGTGGCGTTATTACCGTTAAAATAAATGATAAAAAAGAGAAGAAAGTTAAACGTTTACTTACTCGAAGTCTGAAAGCAACGTATGAAACATTCAAAAATAATTATCCCGAATTGAGAATTGGTAAATCGAAGTTTTATTGTTTGTGATCAAAATATGTCTTACTTAGTCCAATCAAAGAAGTTTGTCTCTGTATCTGTTGCGCAAATTATGATTTATTTCTTACGAGCTTAATTAATTTCAGAGGGAGTAGCGTTACAGAGTTGGATCAAATTCGGTCAGAAATAATAAACGCAACAATGTGTTCTGAACCATTTGATTTATGTTATTTACAAGAATGTAAAATGTGTCGAGGCAGTAACGGAATTACATTTCATGTTCTAAAACTGCAAGATATAGAAGGAACAGAAGAAATTACATGTGCTTTGTGGGATAACGGTAACTTGATTAAAAAAACAGTGTCAATTTCTGCTTTTAAAGATGAACTTTCGGTTTGGACCATTAAGGTTAGTACTTACGTATATGTAAAAAGTATACAACGCAAAGCTATAAAAGCAGAAAGAGAAAATGCTAAAAAAGACCCATATCATTTAGTTCTTCAAATAGACTTCGCTGAAAACTGGGCTGTGATTCATAATAAAGCTGTTCGGGGAAATCATTGGGTTAATGATCAAATTTCTATTTTCACAGCAGTCTCTTATCAAGCCCTACTGAAAAATCTCATCTGAAATTCTGGACCGCGAGCTGCTAAAATCCCTTTAATGATAAAAAATCAGTTTCAGGGAATTACGAGTCGCCTATTAGGTTACGCCACCCCCCAGATAAGTTAAAAAATCTGTTTTGAAGCGATTTAGTCTTTTTTTACATTTTTAGAAATTTTAGACATGAGATCTCACGTGAGAAATTTGAAACATGAGATTCCACGTGAGATCTCACGTGAGATCTCATGTGTAAAATTTCTAAAAATGTAAAAAATGACTAAAACGCTTCAAAATGTAGATTTATGAACTTATCTGGGGGTTGGCCTAACCTAGTAGGCGGTTTCTAATTCCCAGAAACTGATTTTTTATCATTGAAGGAATTTTAGAAGCTCGCGGACCAGAATTTCAGATGAGATTTTGGCGTGAGATCTCACGTGAGATCTCATGTGAGTTCTCACCTGAGATCTAACGTGAGATTTTTCAGTAGGGAGGGATTCGACACAAAGTTTCGCAGTAATAAGTGATGACCGAAAACATGATTCAGCGTATGCTTTGCTAGCAGTAAAAACAATTATAACCTACTTGAAAGCCAATTGTTGTGATTCAATAAAAAAAAATTACCATTGTATCAGACAGCGCTGCTAGCCACTTTAAAGATCGCTTTCAATTATATGAATTAAAATGAGCACCATTTGATATAAAATGGTTGTTCTCTGCTACTGGGCACGGCAAAGGAGCTGTAGATGGTGTGGGTGGACTTATAAAGCATTATGCTACTTTGCATAATCTTCGAGAGCCCCATGAAAAATCCATTCAAAATGCCAACGATACAGATGCAATTAAAATAATACATTTACAAGACGTTGAAGTAGAAGAGTTTAGAAAAGTAAAAAATGTTGATTGGCTTGCTACTCCTAAGTATCCCGGAATTCAAAAAACTCATTTATGGATTAAAGAAACGTGCAATGATGAAGTACACTGTTTGACAGTAAAGACCGCTGATCGCCCGCTTACCGAAGCAAGAATAATGAAGCAGAAGAATAAAGGTAGTTATAAAAATAAAAAATCTAAAAGACAAAAATAAAAAAGTACATATATATGTGCATACATATGTATTACTTATATACACACAAAGATAAACATCTTTATATCGACTGTTATATCATTGTTATATCACTATATATAAGCGTTAAGCGTAAAAAATTTATTTGTGTGTTATCTCATTAGTGGATCACTATCCCAGGTCAAAACCCCCGAATCTGACAGATACGGCTAGATAGCTATTTACGTCCTCTATCATAACAAAAAAAAAATCGAGGAAAAAAAATAGGCTTTTTCGAGAAAAATGCATTTTTCTAAAAACTGCATTTTTCAGTAGAAACTGCATAACTCGGTCATTTTTTATTTTTTTTTTTTTTTAAATAACATACAGACCATGAAAGAGGGCTCAAATCTGAGTGAAATTATGTGTTACACGCTAAAAAGCTTAAAAAACTGGTGACGCAGTAGCTGTTTGAAAATTACATCGAAAAAATTTATTTCTAAGTAAGGACCCTAGCGGAAATATTTTTGTTCAAAAATATGAAAAATTGTTAGAAAGAGTTATAAATTGTTTAAAAATGTTACAAAATGTAGGATTTTGGACGTTATTAATCATTTGTAACTGTTTGTAACATTTTTCAACAGTTTTTAACAGTTTGTAAGAGTTATTAAATAATTTAATAACTTTTAAATACTTATTAATTATTATTATTAACATAGTAATAATTAATTATTAGTATAATTAAACACTCTTTAGGCTTCTTCTGCATTGTTTGACTGTTACTTGCCTTAGGAGTGCTCCCGCGCTCCTTGATTCTCATGATTATAATAATGAGGTTAATAAATAATTATTAATTATTAATAATAATAATAATAATAATTTATTAATTAATAATTTTTCCTGAAATATATCAAATTTAAAATTATTTGAAACTGTCTGAAAGTGTTTAAAACTATTAAAAACTGTTTGAAACTGTTACAAAGTATTATAATTAGAAAAAATGTGTCCAAAATCATACATTTTGTAACACTTATAAACAGTTTTAAACAGTTCCAAATAGTTATAAATAATTTTCAGCAGTTGTTAATTGTTATTAACATTTAAAATTTACGACAGGGGATTTTCTCGGAATTTTGCGGCATTGCTGAACGCATGAAATTTTATTGCAACGACAAAATAAAAATATACGGGTCAAATAATTTTTGGAGAAGAACAAAAATACTTTTATCCCAAAATAATCGGTGACATAGGCATACGCGTGTCACCTGATTTGAGATGGATTCGGCCAAATATTTATGCACATGCACTAAAAACTCCAGTGATGTTTTGGGTTCGTCGAGTAATTTAATCTGATTCATATCAGTCACTCTGAAGTAAGGCGAATAATTATGTCTCGAACAAAGTTCACCAATCGCTGTAACTGCCTGACCTTTTTAAAATATATGTGGTGTATAGTTGGGTATTTGAATTTCTAATTTCATCTCTCCATTGGGTATACTGCCAAGGCCTCTGTTAGTAGTCTTGTGAACTAATTTATTAAAATTATTCTTAATATAACCAGTGATCTCTAAAAAGTACGTAAATAACATTATTAATTAAAATAATATATAAACATTAAATATTATGTAAAATGAGTTTGAAATAAAATACAATAATTACTTATTATTCCTGTTGAATTTATTATTTCTTCAAACTGAACTACTGGAAGCTGTGATGTATCATAAGAATTATCAATTTGATAGATTCCTTCAATCGTAATCTTTGTCGCAGGTCCAATGAGTAATTCGAAATCTACATTTCCATCATTAAATTTTGAGTTTCTCAAAACTGGTTTTGAATAAGCTCGTTCAACAGTCAATGCCTACAAAAGTATACATTTATAATATAATAATATAATATACATAAAAACTGTAATATGTAACAGATGGAATTTGTAAGCTTACACTATTACTTTCAGCCACATCTTCTATGATGGAAATATTCGGCTGCCAAGCCACTAATTGCACTTGTCTTCCTTGCCCATTATTGAGCACCAGTCTAAAAACCATGGCGCCATTCCTGGCCATTACCTTGCCAAATACCTCATCAACATAGCCTGTTATTTCTTTGCAAGAAATAATAGATATAATTTTTGTTAAACCAACCCATAATCATTAGCCTAAAAAGATTTATTTTACTTTTTCTACGGCAGTGATATAAAAATAATAATAATTGCTACGTTCTAAAGGGAAGCCTTACTCAATTACAGATTTCTATAAGTATTTAATTTTTCATATTTCTCAATTAATTTTCACATTTTCTAAATTAGACGCACAATCTATTATAGATATCTATTATATAGATATTCTCTAGATATCTATTGTAGATATCTATTATATAGATATTAAGAGAATTTCTATTATATAGATTGTTCGGGATTGTATAGTGCCGCAAGTGTCCGCTAGATGGCAAGCGCCAAATCGCTACCCACAATGAAAAACATCACCCCGAGTGTATAAGTATAGGCACGCAACTTGCACTCGGGGGAGACATTAAAACATACAGTCTCCTCTACTTACCAATATTACCCATACCCCTCTAACCGCTATATACAGACATTGCCTATACTTTTGCCTATACTTGTTGCGTACATTTGCCTACCCTTGTCTTAGTTGCGACTAAGACATATTATTGCCTTTACTTACATATTTTTTAGGTGCTTTATGCACATGCCTTGTTACTTTTTCCCTATACTTTTGCCTATACTTGTTGCGTACATTTGCCTACACTTGTCTTAGTTGCGACTAAGACATATTATTGCCTTTACTTTATTTATTAGAACGTGCTTTCACGTTCAACCTTTCTTTCTGCTCCATCTCTACTCTCGAGTGGGTTGGAACAGAGACTCCAAGAGTCACACTTATTCATTTCTTCTCGTTGACAAACTCTAACAATATAAATAACTCGTACACGTTCATTCGTGCACATAGATATTCTCTTCAAAGAATGTGTCCCTGCTCGAATATTAGAGAAAATATGTATATCAAGAAATAAATAAATTTGAAAATCAGTGAATGTCGGTAATTGTGCATAACCTATGCGAGTAAGGTATCCCCATTCTTTATTTTTTTGTATTTATAACAATAATTTTAAATACTTACACGCTTGTATCATTCATTTCAATACTATCGATTGTATTGTTATCGATTAATACTTATATAAAAAAATAAACTTTGTGTAAGAATATATCTTTAACTATAAATAAGTTTTACATATTTTTCCCATTCAACAAAATAATCAAAAAAATAAGTTGTTACAAACGTAACCTTATCTCTTTTCACTATAAACATATTTAATTACTTTTCACATCTTTGAATATATCAAATATAAAAATTTCCTTTTATAAGTAACAAATGAAATTATTTGCAATTTCATGATTAAAAAAAAAAAAATCGAAATTGGATACATAATAAATATTGATTTTCTATTTTCTATCATATCATGTAAAATATCTTATGTGTAAAATATAAATGAACTTAACCAAATAGTAAAATCGAAAGCATCAAACAAAGTGTCTAAAGTATCAAACCAAGTGTCTCTAGCACAAAACTTTTTTTCTATTTGTAAAATAGATAGAGGTAGAGAAATTCTTTAATCTTCAATAACCTTAACCTTAATTTTTTCTACATGCCTCTAGTGCCTCTAGTTATGAAAATAACCGCTGATGGCGCTTCTAACAAGGAAAGTACCCGAACTGTCAAATCAAAAAAATTCCAAACCCATATTAAAAAGTAGACCTCCATGCGAGATTCACGAAACCACTTTTTTTATCGGCTGAGAAGCGCTTTATAAGGGTTAAAATCACCCCTAAAGTTTACCCCCAAGAAACGTTTTTTTGATATATCTCGGCTTCTACTTACCTTTTTTTAACGAAACAAAATGGAAAGAGTTTCTTATTAAAAAGCCAAGAAATCCGTGGTAGTATGAACATTAAGGGTTGCATCCCTTATTTTTTAGAGGGTGAAATTGTGTTTTTTTAAGAATAATTTTTGTTGTGAGAATTCATAAAATAATTAAAAATAGATCAAAACATTATTTTTACCAACTACAATAAATAACAGTTGGTGTTTTTGGGCATTCTTCGCGAAACAACCCCTTAAGAGGTGGTAAACCACCCCTAACACAAATGAATTCGGTATATTTTTTTGGCAATTATTTTTTTCCTTAAAATGGGTTCTTGAAGTCGTTAATCGGAATCCACAGTTAGATCCACAATAAAAATTTGAAAATAGTGAATTCAATATGGCGAAAAATTTTTTAGAAATATTTTAAATTCCACGAAAAATAGTATGTAGACCCCTAGCGGAAATTATATTATGTAAATAAGTGTATAATAATGTAACAATGTTTTGTTATGTTATTCTATTATTTATTATTTTTTTATCATACACTTGTTTATCGTACGATAAACAAGTGTATGATAATGTAGTTGTTTGTAAAAAGTGTAAGAAAACGTAACAAATTGTACTTTTCTACTGGATTTCGGACGCTTTTACATTTTACCACAGTTTATACCATTTTTTAATAATTTCTTACTTTTCCTTACATTTGTCTACGTTTTATTACTTTTTAATTTGTACTCTTAATTAAAATTTTATAGGCATTCTTACACTTTCGTACATCTTTTTACATTTTATTATATATTTGTACTTTTAATTACATCTTTTTACGTTTATATACAAATTTTGATACACATTTTACATCGTATCACATATTTGTACACTTTTTTCAAATAGTTCATAATTATACTTTTATAATAATTTATAATTGTACTTTTATTTAAATAAAGCTATAAATAAAATATTTTCAAAGATGTAAAGAAAAAATACTAAAACGTAATAAAATGTAAATTATTATGTATTAGAAATATAATTAATATATGTTACAAAATGTAAGTTACTGTATAAAAGTTTAAATTTTTACAAATTCTTACAGATTTTTACAATTTATTATGTTTTAATACAAATTCTTATACAATTCTACCAATTTCTAAGCAGCACAACGACCAATTTTAAATCCTACGGGTCAGCCAACAGCAGACGGCAAGCTAGCTAATTATTCTGACGATCATGGATTATATGTTTTACAATAATGATATTCATGAAAAAAATGTTGTAAACATAGCGATTTTTTGCACCATGAACATGTTATAATCGCTCGTTTACCACAAATATCGCATGTAATAAAATTAGAATTGAAGCAAAATTTTTTTGGGTTTTCAATTTTTTCTGGCCTTTCATCAATGTAACCGGCGGCGTACCAAGCATATTTAAATAAATTTTGAAACCTGGGACTTGATAATTGATTATGTACTAATGAATGCATTTTGATTATATTATTTCTATCGTGTAAGTTGAGATCCCCATTTGTTAGAAATATCATATCCGAAAACGTTCGAACGAAGTTCTTTCACATTCGAAAACCGTAAATATCAAGCGGTTGAAGTTCACTTGTTGTTCTTTGTGGAATTTGTAGAATCATTAAGGTTTTATGTTCCGGTTTTACTTTATAAATTATATCTAGGCAGTGACCTCTCCATGAATCAAGCAATAGGGTACTTGTTATGGTAGTTGATGGAAAATATACATCTTGCGCCCAAGTTTCAACATGTTCTTTAGTCAATTTACCTGATTTCGATGCCATTACATAAACATTTTCTGCTGCAAATAAATTTTTTCTGACTACAGTTCCAAACTCTCCCTTTGGTTCTTGCATGACTAAAAAGAAGGGCGATAGAAGTTTTCCTTCAGCAGATACAGTAGGTTGGATAGTATAAGAATGAGTTGTCGAATGCACTGATTGCACTATGCTCTCTACACTTTTATCTCCTCTAAGATTGAGGGTTCGACCACTGTGTATTTCGTAATTAAAACCACTTTGGTCGGAGTTATAAACACGTTTTGCATCATATTTTATGATGGCATTTTTTACTCTATTGCGAAATTCCTGTTTTTGTGCTGACCATTCTTCTGAATCATCTATAGATTTTTTAGTAATAATTTTTGTTATTTTTCGAGAAACGATATTAAATCGCCGTTTAAATTCATTTAACCAGTGTCTAGAAGCTTTGAATTCATTGAAGTTTAACTCTAATGCTTTTTCTTTTGCCATACGTCTTACATCAATGTCATGAATGGGTATTCTATTCGATCTGGCTACGTTAAATTTTTGTAAACAATATTCCTCAATTGTTTTCAATTTATCGATCCTACTTCCTCCTATTGCCACTTGATCTCTCCATCTATACAGCTGACGTGCTGTTTTTAATTTTTTTAATCGATTTTGGACTGTTTCAAATTTTAACTTGTTTTTACTGCTTAACCAATACTCCACAGCTTGCTTTTTGTAGTCAAAATTAATACTCTCTGATTCGGTCCTACATTGATTTTCAGTTTCGGGTGTTATCATATCTTCTGCATCGATATCTTCATGTAAATCATCTGCAGGTATGTCATCGTAAGGTTCGTAGGTATCATCATAATATAGAAATTCTTCCGTTTCTTCGTAAATACTACGATCATTTATACTTGATATTATAATATTATACACTATATTAGCAACATTTCTTTCAGCGTCATTAACAGGTAATTTCTTTTCTTGATCTTGAAACATACTGTTTAAAATAAATAAAACATTCATCGCATTTACCAAATTCATATTTATGGAAAATATTTTCTTTCTTCTTTTAGATACGTTGAGTCGCAGTGTAAACCTGTAAAAGTTTTAGTTATTATAGCCTTTTTATAGCCATAACAGTATAGGAATGTACAATAGTATGAATGTACAGTAAGTGTAAAAAGTATTCAGACATCCAAAACTTTTGAGGAAAATATTTTACTAAATTCCTTTGTAAGTGCATGGAAATTCGTTATTGTTTGTCAATGTTTTGTCTACAAGATACACTATTTTATTAGCATTAAATAGTTGCTAAACGTTATTATTATAAATAAAGTACGACTTCTATTCACTCGTATGAATATTTTTTTACACTTAACTTCACTGATTAAATCATCAGTATGTCATATTTTATATATTAGAATAACAGTAATGTAACAGTAATTCTAAAAATTAAAATCAAAACATAATTTTTACTATCATAAAATAATTCAATGCTTGTATTAAGAGTAAAGTTTCACTATCAAAATATTTACAATTGGTACAATAAAGATTCTATAATAGATTTTTACTGAATTTGACTTTCTTAACTTCGGCCACTTGTTCAAAATTTATTGTATATTTTGACGAGTTTTATATTTAAAAATGCTGCATTTTATTTAACTTCTCAATATTATATCTATTATATCCTTCTATTAGAAATATTTTGAATAATTATGTAGAAGAAAGAAATTTCAATTATATGGTTACTTACGACTATTATTATTGTTGTTATCATTCAACTCAAATAGGATTTCGTACTCGTAAAATGTTTACTTGCCATTAAAAAATATGATGCAAGTACCTCCAGACACTTATATTTTCAATTAATACCCATAAAATAATGTTGACATTGAATATTAATTTAACACGAGCGTAGAAAAACGTTCAGTAACGTATATTTGTTTTCGACTGATCGATGTTTCACTTATTTATGAATAAAAGAGGAGGAATCGGGAGATAAGCCATATCAATGCAAGTGTACGTAATCTTGTATATTGCGCAATAACCATGAATTGCTATAATTATCATTATATTAAAAATTTTGTTCATATTAATTTATATTAATAAATCATAAATAAACTTTTCTTATTAAAACCTATCATAATTTCAACAAGCATGAAAATCTCTCCTAGCTGAAATTATAAAATATGAAAGAAAATAAGAAAATACTTATAAAATGGAATAAATTGTCGAAAAATGTAAGAAATCATACGATACTGGATTTCGGGCATATTTAACAAGTTGTTAAAGTTTCTTACATTTTCTTTCAATTCCTTACGTTTTCTAAATATTTCCTTGTGTAGCTTATTTTTATGAAATTATAAGGAAGTATTTGTTAGAAAAATCTGTAAGAATTAATTTGTTACAAAAATCTGTAAGAATTTGTAAAAATTTAAACTTTTATACAGTAACTTACATTTTGTATATTAATTATATTTCTAATACATAATAATTTATATTTTATTACGTTTTAGTATTTTTTCTTTACATCTTTGAAAATATTTTATTTATAGCTTTATTTAAATAAAAGTACAATTATAAATTATTATAAAAGTATAATTATGAACTATTTGAAAAAAGTGTACAAATATGTGATACGATGTAAAATGTGTATCAAAATTAGTATATAAATGTAAAAAGATGTAATTAAAAGTACAAATATATAATAAAATGTAAAAAGATGTACGAAAGTGTAAGAATACCTATAAAATTTGAATTAAGAGTACAAATTAGAAAGTAATAAAACATAGACAAATGTAAGGAAAAGTAAGAAATTATTAAAAAATGGTATAAACTGTGGTAAAATGTAAAAGCGTCCGAAATCCAGTAGAAAAGTACAATTTGTTACGTTTTCTTACACTTTTTTACAAACAACTTCATTATCATACACTTGTTTATCGTACGATAAACAAGTGTATGATTAAAAAATAATAAATAATAGAATAACATAACAAAACATTGTTACATTATTATACACTTATTTACATAATATAATTTCCGCTAGGGGGTCTACATACTATTTTTCGTGGAATTTAAAATATTTCTAAAAAATTTTTCGCCATATTGAATTCACTATTTTCAAATTTTTATTGTGGATCTAACTGTGGATTCCGATTAACGACTTCAAGAACCCATTTTAAGGAAAAAAATAATTGCCAAAAAAATATACCTAATTCATTTGTGTTAGGGGTGGTTTACCACCTCTTAAGGGGTTATTTCGCGAAGAATGCCCAAACACACCAACTGTTATTTATTGTAGTTGGCAAAAATAATGTTTTGACCTATTTTTAATTATTTTATGAATTCTCACAACAAAAATTATTCTTAAAAAAACACAATTTCACCCTCTAAAAAATAAGGGATGCAACCCTTAATGTTCATACTACCACGGATTTCTTGACTTTTTAATAAGAAACTCTTTCCATTTCGTTTCGTTAAAAAAAGTTAAGTAGAAGCCGAGATGTATCAAAAAAACGTTTCTTGGGGGTAAATTTTAGGGGTGATTTTAACCCTTATAAAGCGCTTCTCAGCCGATAAAAAAGTGGTTTCGTGAATCTCGCATGGAGGTCTACTTTTTAATATGGGTTTGGAATTTTTTTTAATTTGACAGTTCGGGTACTTTCCTTGTAAGTGCCACCTGTTCATCATAACAAATAATGCCTGCATACACCGGCCGATATTATTATCAAGGAACGCGGGAGCGTTCCGAAGGCAAGTATCGAAGAGCCTTAGGACGACCGCGTGATTATATACTTTGAAATGGATGTACGAGAAATTCAATGCGATTATATACCTATTGCGTTAGTTTCGACTATATAACATATCCCTCTTAATCGAAAGCCATTTTCTCTACTCAAATCAAAAGATTTTATTTAAAAAGATTATCGTGTTCAAAAGATATAGACAACTAAATTTGTTTATGTTCGTTTTCCTTTCCCAATTTTAGTCGTTTTCTTCCGGCGTCCGGTTTGCAGATTTGCAAGAAAGAACAATCAAACCAATATTATTATGGAAGAGCAGGCAAATGCTATTTACGACACAATATTTTTTAAGACGTATCTATACATCCTCAACATGAAAATGTTTCATATCAGATATAATTTTAGAAGAATATTAAAAATTTGTCATCATATTTGACAGAATGAATAGAGTACTTGGATGTCAATGAAGAAAATGACAGTTGCATTGCTTTCAATGTATCACACATGAACCAAACAACAACTAAGATGTTTATTTAGACAGTATTGGACTCAAAGTGCGGAAAAAGTATTATATTTTGAAGTAAATATTTCAAAATGCGAAAAGAAAATTGTCATTTTCATAGATCGTCTATCTAGTTGAAAATTAGTTTCATAATAAAAATGATTAAAAAATGACATCTAATTAATGTCAGTGTGTAATAAATAAAATAAAATACCGGTATTATATGTTGCAAGAAGTGCACATATAATCATAAATGTTATTGATAACAAATAACATAGTGATTAAAAAAATGACATCTAATAAGTGATTACTGTAATATAAAAAAATAAAATACCGTAAAATGTGTTGCATGAAGTATTATATCAAATTTTAAAACTCCTACTTAAAATCAGTTTCAAATGTTTTGAGAATAGAACATGTGTGTATTAATAAATAATTACATGTTATGAGATTCATAAACATCATAATAAAGTTTTGCATAGAAGATAATATTGCTGAGTGACATGGGAGGTTATATAAATATACAATATAATTTTCAGTGTTTTATGTAATAATAAATAAAATATCGTACTGGTATGACATGTTACATGAAGTGTTTATAACCAAATTTTAAAACTACTATTAAAAATCACTTTTACATGTTTTGAGAATAGCACAAGTGTGTATTAATAAATAATTACATGTTATGAGATTCATAAACATCATAATAAAGTTTTGCATAGAAGATAATATTGCTGAGTGACACGGGACGTTTATATATAAACATACAATATAATTTCCAGTGTTTTGTGTAATAAATAAAATAATGTACTGGTATGATGTGTTAGAACAAGTGTGTTTTATAAAAGGATGAATTATTAAAATAGAACCTTTGTTTATGCCGGAAAGCTATAGTAGCATTAAACATCGACTGCATTCACTATGATACACTTGACATTTTATTTTATGAAGTTGAAACAGTTATGCACTGCAATCAATTTATGAGTCGTGTGAAGTGTTGCTGCTATAAACATTTTTATTAAGCATTTGGCCACAGCGTTACTGGTTTGGTAACATACATTCTGGAGTTTGGATTGCTCAACATATTCTACATTTATGCTTGTATATACTGTCACGGGGTGGTTATTTTCGGGGCTAAGGCACGTTTCACCTGCGTACCTTGGCGGTTCAATTCCATATCTCTCGGTTAAACTCCCAGAGATATAATAGCCAGATTAGGTAACAGACGCTACAACGTCGTGCAATGTTAACCTAATCTGCTTACTTACCGTGCAACACGCAAGTCGAAGACTTGCGCTTTGTTTCTCACCAGTGACTCGAACTCTCCTCTCGTTCACTGGTTCGTGTGCCGGCTGCTCAGATATAACGAAACGTATTCTCTTACGTAACGACCGCGGAGGCGTCAGGGAGCGGGGAATGACTAAGGTCGCGAAATGATAACTCGAGTGGTTAAAGTTAATAACAAAAGACTATGGTTTATTAAATAAAAGTCTAAATGAGTTGAATGAATAATTAATAATTTAGACAGTGGAATTGTCGTGTTGAAATAGGTTAATTTCCCTACCTAGCGGTGCGCCAGCACGTTATCTCAGACGTCAGCTGTCTCGAGGGCTGATGTCACGCTCGCGGTAATATACGCTGTGTACGCGCGGTAACATAAGCCTCGCGTCTACAGTAATATACGTAGCGTACTCATCGTCTACGCGAGTAAGAGAGCGGTCGCGCTCGCGTGTCGCGACACACACACACACTTAACCTAGCCGGAGAGAGAACAGGCTACTAACGCATGTCGTCTGCGCACTTCTTATGCGCACTTGCCGGTTACAAACTGCCGGCAAGCTAAATCATTGTCGGTGACCTTCTAAGGTTGATGACCCGAGCCTGTGCTCTCTCTACACTCGCTCTCTCCGCACAAGAACGCCTATTCGGGGCGACGAGCCTGGACAAACGGTTACGCGTACTTACTCGCGACGCGGTTGATACGTGCACGCTTACCGTTATTGTAGGTTAGATTCATACGGTGTAACCTAGGTTTCTCGCAAGCATCCTCGCTGCTAGGCTGGCTTCATTGTATCGCCTCTCGTGATACTCTCTGCTGCTTTCGTGCCAGGCGAACATGCTTACTGCACTAGGATGTTGCTGGTTCGGGAGTACGGCAGGTAGTTCTAGCCTGTCGCACTATCTCTGAGCTCTCCTCGAGTTTCCGTCGAAAGTACGGTATAACACATTTCGCGGATCAGGATAGTGGCCTCAGGATGCATCACGTATGCACTCCTGAGGTTACAACTATCAAACACTTCACAATTATCGCGGAAAACGCGATATCACCGCGAACTCACTATCGCACGCATCTCTGTCCGAACGATAACAACCACATTGATGCCGGTCACGTCTCCGCCGGCACCTTCGTCATGCTCTCCATACAGCTCCAATACTGCATCGAGGCGCCATCTAACGTTCGTTACCATGAACTTATTTATTGCGGATTTATTACCGACGTCGGTACGGCAGGCCGTGACAATACATAGAGAAAAACTGTGTAGGAAAAATTACAATTTTTTATAGTAACCGTGGGACAGATTCAAATTTTCATGAAAATGGCTACAATTTATAGTGAAAATTGGTATTTTTGTAGTGAAAGTAACGAAATCATAGCAATTTTTATTGGTATTTTTCCCAGCAGAAAATTTTTGTTTAGAAAAGTTGAAAACTGTTAATAAGAGTTTAAACTGTTAAAAATAATTATAAAATGTATGATTACGGACGTTACTAATTATTGTTTACAACTGTTTGTAACATTCTTTACAATAAACTAGTAAATATTTATTTACATTGAAATGGGTACCCAAGAATTTGAAATATTTACTGCAATTTACAATCGCTTTTATTTAACTCGAATTTATAATAATAATAATCTAACATCTGTCTCACTCTCTACAAAGAACTCGACTGAGAGCTTAAATGTTTTTTGAAACAATAATAATTATAAACACTGTTATAAAACTATTTTTTAAAGTATTTTCATTGATCTCTATAAAAATATTTTCTATTTTTTACAAAAATGAATTTTGCTATCAGTACAGTATCTCATTCTCATTTTCAATAGAGTCTATTTTATCTCTTTACGCAATATGTACTAGTGAAGTTGTTATGAAAATATTTTCATTTCCTTTTCTTACAAAAATCAAAATTAAAGTTGTACTTTCAATAACAGTATTATTTCTGTAAATAAGTCATATTATTATTTTATCTGCACAATGTCTCTAAAAATAGTCTATCACTACATCTTTTAAAAAATCCTCGAATAAGTAACTCTACAAAAAGTTGCAAAAATTTGTACCCTTTTTTAGGCACGACCGCTACTCGGGAGAGCCTTATAATTTCACCAGAGTTAAAATTGTAAGAATTCAAATACTGAAAATTTAATGTGTAAAAACCATTTTCCACTCAGAATGAGTGCGTTTAATTTGCTCGATTATCTCAATGAATTTTCGACCGATTCCTTCGGGATTCCGGGAAAATACTCGTCTAATTACACCTAAGTTCTGGGTCTCTAGCGAGAACGATCGATAGAAAATTTTCAAAATGCCAGCACAAAGAAAAATGGCAAAAAATCGATTTTTAACACTTATGTCTAGAAAAATTAATTTTAAGCTAATATGTACAGATCTATCTACTAAAACTAATTAAAATGCACCTTTCTTATGTTGAACACTTTTTTGGACGAGAAATATTTGCCAAGATAACTGCGAAAAACGGCAAAAAATGTCAAAAATGAATGATTTTCGGCTATAACTTCTCAGGATTTGATTTTACACAAAAATGTTAAATATAAAATCTAAGTTGTTAATCGTATTCACGATTTTACTTAAATATAAAAACTTAAATATAAAAGTTGTAGATAATATCGAAACAAAACTTTTTCCTATTTAACATTTTTTTATAACATCAACTCCTGACGACTTAGACTTATAAAAACTATTTTAAAGCCAAAAAATACACATAAAATCGATGATTTTCGATGTAACTTGACAGTATTTAATTTTATACAAAAATATTCAATACATAAGTTATAGATAATAGTTAAACAAAATTTTTTCCCATTTAAGATTTCATGTAAAATAAATACCTGACGAGTTAAATCTATAAAAACGATTTTAAACGCCAAAATATACATAAAATAGACAATTTTTGCTTATCGTACAAATAATTGATTTCTAATAGAACTCTTAAATACAAAGGATATAGATATCGTTTAAATACCAATAAAAAAACTAAAACAATAACTAACAAAAACTGTTACATAAAAGCTGTCAAAACTTACAATTTCTTGTCATGATCTAGAGAACTTAGTATATAGTAAAATCAAAATTAGAAAAATGTTTAAAAATTGCGTTGCTAAAACTCTATAATTATGTTATCTTACTGTTTTGATAACAAATAGAAATTTCATATAATTACACAGCTTAACCTGTTAATTATGTTCACAGAACCTAAGCGATTGAACTAAGAGAATCAAAATTGTCTAATATTATAAAAGTACATATTAAAGTAATATCATATTACACAAAAAAAACTCTAGTGTAATGTATGTGTTATATATTTTGTAGTATAGTAAAGTTCAATATATATAAAGAATTAAAATGAAAACTATTAAATAGGCAAGACTCACTTATATATACAATAGATACCTTGAAATGAGTTCTTATACACTGACTAAACTTAGAAAGTACATGAGCTAATATGACCAGCGACAACTGCTAATCCGTATCGCATCTAACCATACACACAGCACTTTTATGATATCCCCAGTTCCTAATTGGCTATCCCCTCACATTCTAAAGCACTAACACTTGAAGATCATTGTACAGCTGGGGAAGCTACAAAATGAGGCTGGATGGCCCAGGGCGGGCACTACTCCATGGATGCCAGTCTGCTCAGAATTATCTAATAGCCATCTGAGAGGAAAATACTATAGAGACAGATATGCATGTCTCAATCTCAAGGACTGCCTCACCGTAGGAATGAACAAAACACATGAATAGATCAGTCACTGATCTAGGAGGCAAGCGAGGAGAGTTGAGCATCTAGAAATCACATATGACTAATGAATAGATGACACAAATAACATTACCATATAAAAGAAAATGCTGTAGCAATGGTTGTTGTTCACTATTCTCGCTGCACCAGCTACCTCTAACAATTAGAGGGAAAAGACTGGTGGAACCTTCACTTGTTGTTTCATTGCTGAAAACACCTCCATCCTGAGAGTCGCTGAAGGCACCAGCAGCAGATTAACTGTACACAGAGCCATTAGTATAAGAGTCAAACACACAATAGAAAGATGAGTATCTGAAAACCACATATGACTAATAAATAAATGAGCCAAGCAACATCACCGCACTCAAGAAAGATTCCGCAGCAGTGCCCATCGTTTACACTACTCTCGTCGCCAGATACCTGCAACAAGAGAAAGTACCATCAGCTTACCTATCAGAGGTTAGGAACGAGAAAGGGCTTACGAAATTTGCTCTCGCCGTCGACACGCTGCCTTCCTGTCTCTGAGGAATATCATCATCAAACAGTAAACACGATTAAAGGGACGATATTCTCCAGGGCGACGTATTGTAGCAGCCACCGTCATCACCGGGAACGCCGGGAGCCAGACGATGCGATTGTTGACATCACATCATGGACATACGCGCGCGCATGTCGCCGTAGGGCCGCAGTCAACATAGACTCACTACTCACTAGGGCTAGTAGCAGAAAGGGCGCGCGCGATCCATATATATATATATGCGGAAATCGGTACTTTTGAGGATCTATAGTTTTTTTCTCCAGAGTTCGTATATGCTTGACTAAAGAAATAACTCCCTCTCTGCGTTGAAGGTATTAATATAAACCCTCAAAAGTACCGTTTCATACCGAGGGAATTTTGAGGATGTCCTCAAAAGTCCGAAAAATCCTCAAAGGCTGCATTTGATGAATTTATATATATATATATATATATATATATATGTATGTATATATATATTTATGTCTTTTATCGGTTTTGGAGAGTTTTTCTAGATATTATATACCGGTTTTGAAGAGCCTCTTCACACCGGCAAAGATATATATGACCGGTTTTGGAGAGTTTTCGGCCATTTTCTAGAGTCTATAACCCCAGGGTCCATATTTCTTTAGTCACGTTAACATAGACAACTCTGAGAAAAAGAACTATACCTCTCCAAAACCGGTTCATCCACATACACACACACATATATATATATATAAAGAGCTTTAACCGTTATTTCCGGGATTATACAGGGTCCTATAGTTTATTTCTTCAGAGTTACTCTATACAAGTGACTAAAGAAATAATGGACCCTGGGGTTATTGACTCTAGACGGTTACCGGTAATAACGCTTATATACCATAGGAAATTCCGGTAAGTCCCGGAAATAACGAGCGGGTTCCGGAAATAACGATTATATACCAAATTTGTTACCAGAAATAACCGTTGCAGATATATATATATATATATATATATATATATATATATATATATATATATATATATATATATATATCTGTTCACCGCTATGTTTCAGGACTTTTCATTGGCTTACCGCTATGTTACAGGACATCTGCATGTTTTCAGGACTGTACTGAATTAGGAATATGTTTACCGCTACCTTTCAGGACATTTTTGAATTATTCAGGACATTTAGGGTTTCTTTCACAACGTTTTTTTCCGTAAAATTTGTCCGAAATCAACGTAAAATACTGCGGAACTGAAAGGGGGCACCGCAGGCGTCGTGGTGTTAGTCAACACCCTGAGGGATATTATTTCTTTAGTCACTTATATACTGTTTAACGTTTTATACCTACTTCTATTGCAGAAAACCTGTAGGTGTCCTGGAAGGTAGCGGTGTACTAAGTTATATATATATATATATATATATATATATATATATTTATCTCAAAGGTAATTTATGTGGACGCATCCTTAATGGGAACGGTACTTATGCGGACTTTCATAGACTTGTGCAGACATTTTTTAGTGTCTACATAGAGAGAGAATTATTTCTTTAGTTAAGCGTAACTTCTGCAGACACGGGTCTAATGGAAACGATACTTATGCGGACAACTTACGTAAACGGATCGGGACTTATGCGGACGAGTCTACATATGTACCTATACATCTGTTTATATATATATATATATTGTCACACTCCGCTGGGGATCAGGGCAGAGGTGCGCGGGTAATTACTAAATTCACAGAACAACCGGGTGCACGCGTCACTTGCACCAAATCTTAAGCCTTCGCCGGCTAGCTTCACTGAGAGTAACGAATGCTAATCTAAGCTACAGCTACAGCACGAGCTGCAGCTGACGCGAGTTCGGAGTCTCTCGCGACTCCTGATGCGGACACACACACACACCACGCGAGGAACAACGGGGACTGGAAATAAGAAGGGGAAACCTCGGCCAGGAGGTTCCGCTGCTGCAGGGCTCTCGTTCTCTCTCTCCTTCTGCTTCCTTAGCTGGGCCCTCGACGACGACCGTCGTTGCAACTCTCACTCTCTCTCGGCGACGACGCTCGTTGGGCACACACGCGCGAATCTGTTTCGGTCTCCTGCTTGCGGCACGCGGCACGGCGGTAGGAGACAGAATGAAGAAAATGCCGGCCGGCGTGCTCGCTCTGCTCTCCGCTCCAGTTCGCCGATCAGCCGTCTTCTTCACCGCGGCGCGAGCGAGCAGTCCACGTGACTCCTGCTGCTCGCGCGTGGCGTCTCTCATGGACGGCCGACGGGCTATGGCACACCGCTTCTCGCTCTCTCTCTCTCTCTCTTGTGCGTCGGCTGCTCCTGTCAGCGGCCTGGGAGAGCGAGTTCGCTGATGCTCCAGCTGCAGCTGCTCTTGCTGTAGCTGCTGCCGGTTCAGCCGTCTCCTGGCCTGCTGGATACGGGAGGGAAGGGACGGGTGCGCGGTGACGACAGCGGGGAGGAACGGGCGCACGCATGCGTGTGCTCGGGTGTCGAGCGTAGCTCGCCGCGGCCGCCATGCTCGTCTTCACGTATCTCCTTTGGAAGGCGTTCATAGGTAACTGGCAATTTGCCACGTTACAACTCCCCCCTCTTAAACTCGAAATAGCCCGTTGACTACTTTCGCACGTTTACTTCGTCTTCCTACTTGACTATACTAATTCCTCTAATTACAAATTATCCTAAGCTAAGCGGTCTTAGCTGCAGCGGTGTGGGTGTAACTGTTTGTGTCCCCTTAGCTTCTTCTTCTGCAGCTAGGCTTGCGTGTAAATCTGTGTGAGTGTAACCGGATGAGTGTGTTTCCTAGCTATAGCAACCTGGCGCCTGTAACCTTTCCGAACTACAATCATACGCAGGTACCGATCCCGATCGCGAGCTTCCACACCACACTCCAACATCTCCATTCACTCAGAAATTACAATAGTATACAGAATTTAATTTTCATGCTGCAACAGCATCTTACCTGGCCGATCCCTTGGACTACTGCTCTTTTTAGAGCTACGTTCTGGCAACCTAAAATAACATGCTGACTCGATCGCGAATAAACCAATTTAGCCAACGATTCACGAATTTCTCTCTCTGAATTATGTTATTTTATTGCGACCTGCTTCATGCTTGCTGGTGAGAGAACGTCTCTCTCTTACTTAGGAAATCAAATGGAAGGGAATAGGTAAGATAAATGAAAAACCATCTAGATGAGGTAAGGAGGCTGCTTTATTGCTTTAGGCTCTCCCTACCGACACTACACATACATATACATTTCGGTATGCTACCGGTGCAGCTGGACCTACTTCCTGCCTAGGCGTTCCAGCTGACGCTGGCCCCAGGTTTGGCAACAGCTGGGGCAGGTGGCCACACTGACCCCCTCTCGACCACACATGTAGCAGACTCTTCTGCGCGGCTGGGGCAGTGGATTCGGCTGTGGCCAAATTCTCCGCAATTCCAGCAGCCGGGGCGCGCGTATCCGGCCTCCCTCGACGGCTGGGTGCTGGGTCGCGTAGACCCTGGCTCTCTCTCTCTATCTTCTGCGGCGAGGGTGACCGCGGCATCTCAGGCTCGGCCGCCGGGAAGCCGTACCGGGTCACCAAGGGCGAGCGTGGGTCGCCTTCGACCCCGTCGCGGTCCTGGTCCGGTTCCCCGGAGGTCTGGAACCCTCCCCGGAATTGGAGCAGCCCGGGGAGGCGACCCCGATGGCGGGGAGGGGATGAATTGACGCCAATCCTGGCGGTGGCGGGAAGAAGGCAGCTCGTCCTCGACCGCACCCTCGGCCCTGGCCGACCTGTCTTGGCGTCGGCATCGGCCGGGCGAGCTTGGTCCCTCGACCGATGGGAAGGGACGGCTTCCATTCCTCGTCTGATGAGTCCATCCTCTGCAATTTTAAAATTGGTCCCTGTAGTTGGAGCTTCCAGCTGTCGTAGGCCTCTCGGCGGCGTATACTTTTTTAGATCGTTGACGAATACTTTTGTCCGCCGCTTTGAATCAAGATCCTCCACCAAATACACTACTGGAGAGTAGACTTCTACCACCTTAGCCGGTCCAACAAACCTAGGCGCTTTCCTAGCTGCAAATCGGTCCTCTGTGGACGATAGCACATGGTTTCGGCGCCTTACGAGGTCTCCGACTTGGTAGAGGACCTCTCGTCGATTTTTGTTGTAATTTTGCGCTTGCCTTGCTACAGCTTTATCCATGTGTCTGCGTACCAAATCATGCAAGGCAGGCAATCGGCTGGCTCGAGTCTTCCATTTATCCACGTCCGGATGAGAGGTAGGAATAGGACTTTCCATGTGATTTCGGAGTAAAGTGGAGGGAACAGGGTTACGCCCCAAATTAAGAAACGCGGGAGAAACCCCTAATGACGAGTGCACACCACTATTTAACGCGAAGCACAATTCGTTTAAGTGTAAATCCCAATCTCGGTGATCCTCGGCTAAAAAGCTGTTGATCATTGGTCGCCAATTACGGTTGACTCTTTCCACCGGGTTTGCTTGTGCATGGTAGGGCGGAATCGTGGATTGTAGAATTACATATTCACCTAACCTCTCAGTAACCATCCGATTAGAGAATTCTGTGCTATTATCCGTAAGCAAAACCCGAGGGCAACCCCAACGATTTACGATCAATTCATCAAAGGCTTTTAGGACTGATTTAGCATCTGCTTTCTTCAACGCCTTCAGCTCAACGTATCTAGTAAACAGGTCTTCAAAGACAATTACATACCTGTTACCAGTACGCGAGGGAGGTTTTGGGTCCATTATATCAGCTGCTACGACAACCCATGGACCATCCAGGTTTCTCTCCGTCATGAGCCCAGCTGGAGCTTGCTGAGAGCTTTTGTGAGCTTGACATACTTGGCAGGCAGCTACGTACCAACACACATCTCGATAATAGCCTGGCCAATAATAATATGTCGCCACTCTCACAAAAGTCTTCTCCACGCCTAAGTGACCTGCTTGTGGAGTGTTATGAGCTTCAGCTAGGGCTTTTTCTCGATCTGCTTCCGGAAGGACGAGCTTCCACGCATCCATGTCCGGCAGCAACGGATCCACGGTCTTATTCGGACGATGCGCGTACAGTAAGCCATTTACTACCTTCCAATCCGGGTATTTCCTCGGATTTTTCTCAATATTACTAATTCTTCCTTGATACCACGGCTCTTCAGCTGTAGCAGTGGCTATAGCTGCAAGCTCGTAAGTTCCTTCCCATGCCCGCGACAGAGCGTCAGGAACTTTGTGTAGCGCACCCTTACGGTGTACAAATTCAATGTTGTACATTTGCAGAGCCGTATTCCACCTCGCTAATCGACCAGCTGGGTCTTTGAGGTTATTTAACCACAACAGGCTGTGGTGATCCGTGATTACTGTAAACTTCTCACCTAGCAAATAACTTCGCAGCCTCTCGACGGACCATAAGACGGGGAGGCACTCCTTCTCAGTGACAGTATAATTTCTCTCTGCCTTCGACAGAGTCCTACTCACAAAATAGATAGGGGATCCTCGCCATCAAATACTTGCGTCAGTACTCGAGCTATAGCGTAATTACTCGCAACTGTTTGCAGAGTGAAGGGTAGCGACAGATCTGGCCTTGCAATCACAGGGGCTTGCGCCAGTGCGAGCTTCAGCTTCTCAAACGCTTGCTGTTGCTCTTCGTGCCACTGCCACCGAACATCCTTCCTCAGCAGCTTGGTTAGCGGTGCTTTATACCCTGCTAGGTGAGCTATAAATCTGGAATACCAGCCAATCATGCCGAGAAATCTTCTCAACTGCCTGATGTTGAGGGGTGCTGGATACTCGAGGATGGGCTTCACCTTGTCTTCATCAGTCTTCAGTCCGTCCTCGTTAACGATATAACCTAAGTACTTAACCTCCGCGCAACAAAACTCAGACTTTTTAAGGTTAATCTGTAGGTTTGCATCTTTTAACGCCGTGAGCACGATCTCTAACCACTTTGTGTGCTCTTCAAATGTCGGCGAGACGGTAATGACATCGTCTAAGTAGGCGAACACATACGGTTCCCAGACAGCCTTGATTAGGTTATCCATGATGCGCTGGAACACAGCTGGAGCATTTGTGAGCCCATATGGTAACCGCATGAAGTGGAAAAGTCCTCGCCCTGGTACTGAAAATGCGGTGACCTCTCTGCACTTCGGATCCAACGGGATCTGGTGGTATGCCTGGCTTAAATCTAGCTTAGAAATATACTTAGCAGAACTTAACTTATCAAGTATATCATCCATGTTTCGCAATGGATACGCGATAGACTTAGTATGCTTATTAACTTGTGTATAGTCTATGCAAAATCGGAACAGATCGTACAATTTCGGAACTAACACAGGGCAGCTTCGCCAGGGGCTATCCGAGGGCTCGATAATTCCCTCCTCCAGCATCCTATCGACCTCAGCCCAAGCCGTCTGCAACATCTTCGGAGTATACTTCCGAGGAGCTTGGCGAATGGGTTCATTTCCTTGAATGTCAATGAAATGCGGGGCGACATTAGCTAACCCTAGCTTCTCCGGTGTCGGTGGAATCAATCTCTGTTTGATTTCGTCAATAAGCAACTGCTGATCAGCTGTAGCACGACTCAGTCCTGCTATGTTGGCTAGAGCTGGGAAGCAGGTTGGATCTTGGCCGTAAGGGTAAAACTGATGCACTACTCCCTTCGGTGTCCACCATGTATCGTTCTCGTAGTCGATCTTCATCTTAAACAACCGTTTGAAGTCGATTCCGAGAATGCAGTCATACTGTAGCTCATCTGCTACACAGAAAGACATAGATAATTGTGTATTATCGATGCTCACCGTCAGATTCAGTACTCCTTCTAGCTTCACTGCACGTCCATCAGCTACGCGTACTGAAGCTGCTTCCTGTTCCAATTTCTCGGCAAATTCCTTGCTGACGCCTTTGCCGAGATACGAGTGAACGGAGCCATCGTCGAGCATGCCTAAGAGTTTTCTTCCATACAATTCTATGTTGAAGAATAACCTTGGCTCGACGTTGCTGATAGCGCTTCTCATTATCAGTGATTCCGGAGCTAAAACTTGAGGGTTGTCTCCCTCGCTTATAGCTCCCGCGAAACTGTTCTCTGGGGTAACCGCGATCGAATCAGAAGTGGGAGGAGTCGAGTCTGAAGTAGGAGGGAGTGAGTTGACTCCGTTAACTTCCCCTCTTACTCGTTTCCCGCCGCCGTAGTCGAATTGCACTTGGTACATCGACGCCCCGTGGTATTAGGCTGTCCGCACATTAGGCAGACTGCAGCGTTCATACACTCATGTCTCCAATGTCCGGCTTGGCCACAGCGGAAACATGGCTCTCGCATTTTCCGTCGCTGCATGTCCTCGTACTTTGCCTTCGGGGGGACAGTCTCGATCTTCAGCTCTTCCTGTTTAGGCTCGCTCTCCGCCGGCTTCGCTCGAGCATTTCCCTTTTGGTCGCTGCGGCGACCCTTACTCTTGCTGCGAGCATCTCGCTTCCGATTTTTTTTTCTCTTCCCGCTGTCCATCCGTCGATTTGAACTTCCGTTCTCTCGGCGATCGCTACTTCTCTCCTCCTTCCGTCGGTGTGGCTGCTACAGGAGCGAGATTGCTTGAGCTGGACAGCTTCAGCTAGTTTTCTTCCAGTGTGCTTGGAACCACTGAGGCTAGTTTCACCTGCCGCTGCTGCTTCGGAGGAGTGTACGCTGAAGCAGGGAAAGCTGAATCCGCTATCGGAGGCGGCGGCTTGTAAGCTTTCTCCTGTGCTCTCCTCAGCTCTTCTCGCTTCCCTAGCTTCTGCAACTCCGGAAAATTTTCGAAGTCCTTGCTCTCGAGGCGCAGCCGATATGATGGGTGCAGCTTCTGGTATACTCGGTCAAGCTGATCTCCCAATGTTAACAGTGGCTTCAGCTGATCCAACAGGTCCCTCACTTTCAGTAGATAAGTGGAAATCTCACTTGGTCCTTGCGTTCGCACCTCCAGCTCCTTCCGTAGTCTCTCCTGCACGTCTTCAAAACTGTACTGCAGGCGAAACGCGTCCACAAATTCTTCATACGTCCTCAAGAACTTATATTCTCGGCGAAACCATTGCCACGACTCATCATCGAGAGCTGATGGCAAGGCTTTCACTATTTCCTCGAGAGTTAGCTTGTAAGTGTATTTGCATTTCGTTAGATCTGCAATGAAACTTTCGGGATCTCTTTTCCTATCCCCTTTAAACGAAATATGCCACTTGGTGAGTAGCTCCGTCGTGCGTTTCTCTTTATAAAGCGATGAACGCTCGAAAAACGACGCATCTTGACTCATCCCAGGAGCAGAGGCATCAAATCTCCCCGGGTGAGTCTGCAACCTTTCATCCGTGTGCATTGGAGCTGAATGAAGCCCTGTCACAACAGGCGGCAGAACTGCAGGCGAAAAATGCGAATGCGCTTGCGGAACGTTGCTCGGATACGGAGGATACACTGGAGCATATGGCATCAGCGGCTGCGAAGACACGAAAGGCTGCGGAAAATACCCAGGCGGATAATGAAACGACGGTGGGGGCGCTGGCTTACTGTAATACGTGCGCGCCAGCTCGACTCGTGCTCTAAATCCACTTGTGAAACAAAATTTTGAGCGAGCGACGCTGAGGACATGAGAGGCGGCTCATGATAACCTGGTGTTACTCGCGGCATTGGACATTGTGAGTAGACAGCAGGCCCTGCTACGCCGTCGAAATTTTCTAGAGCAACATTAACTGAAAGCTGAGGAATACAAGTCGAAGGCAGGGAACCAACCACAGAAGCAACGATGCCGAATTCTCTCCCCGGATACATTGTGGACGGAGCAGCCGGATATCTCATCTGCTGCGACGGCAACGCTGGAAGCGGCAAAAACGACGTACCGTCGAACAATCCATTCGGCTGCCGCCCCGCCCCTCTTTCACTCGCGAATAATGGAATCTCGTTCCGCGCCTAGCCACACTCGTTAAATCCATACTATTTTCCATGAATGAGCTATGCTCGTGAGCACGAAGTGGACCGAGAGGATAACGTGTGGATTGTGCACGCGGATTAGGAGCTGACTCCCTCATGTCATGAAACACTTCCGGCGCGGCGATGCTAACACGCCTCTGCGTGTCAGAACTCTGTAACGCTGGAGCAACATGTCTGCCAGCTGTAGGCTGCTTGGCCGCACGCCGCGGCTCACTCACTTCGATGTGTAGCCTCGACGTAAAAATCTGCGACGGCCCCTCCATCGAAATTGGATCACGAAATCTGCCTATCGATTGGTCTGTGGAGAGCGGCTCTGCTCCTGCATACTCTGAAGCTACCACCGGCTGCACTGGAACCCTAGATGGCGAAAACCGTGCAACAGAATGCCTACTCGACGACGAAGGACTATGCGCAGAAGTGGACTCGTCCGCCGGCTCGTCTCCGGCCGGGTCCCATGGCGCGGCGTCTGCGCCAAAATGGCGTCGCATCTCGTGCCTCTCCAACCTGTTACGCAAAATGATCGCGCCTGAGCGAATATTCAGCCCGAACCGCTGAGCAGTCATCGCGACTTCCCCGTCGGTTAACTTATTAATTGATCTCTTCAGCGCTTCAGCTGCAGCTATCGGGTCGACGCACATTAAATCATTTTCGTCGACACCGAACGAAGCCCAACTCCAATCGTGGTGTTCCATTTTAATCTTTCCTCAGCTAGCCTCGGCCGAGTAGCTCCGTTGATTTTCTTTTCCCCCACCCACTTACTTTAAATTAATTAAGTTATGAACTAGAAATTATAGCAATACAAAAAAAATAATCTAAAAGCAAGCACAGCAAGGCAAAACCAAAAAAAGGAAAATCAAGCCAATCAGCCGAGTTACGTGAGAGATTCCCGTGCGACGATGACGCACCTATCTCTCGTACTCTCGCAAAAACCAAATTACTCCTGAAGCAAAACTCCCCCTTCCCCGTTCCTAAAAGTCTTTTAACGAAGGCGTGGGAATTTCAAGGAGGTATGGAAAGGAAACGTAAGCGAGGCCTTTCTCCCACGGAAAAGGAATGAAATCCGAATCAAAATGACCAAAATGTCAAATCAGAAAAAAACGGAACACAGGAAATGATTCTGTCCTGCACGTGTGATCAGGAAGTTACTCTCAACTTCACACTCCCTGAGCACGTTGCAGATTCTTTAAGTGCCGCGTGGCTAAAGCTGTAGCAAGATGTGATTTTGCGAGTATCTCATTAACTCTTAATCGCAGAATCACGCACAAATCGCAATAAAATTTCCAAAGTAATTCAATTATTATTGGAAGCGCAATTATCCACCAATTATTCGTAAACGTCTGGCTAAATTTAATAATGTTACGGCGTCTATAAACGCTTGCACGCGGTAATGTCAAAATGGCCACCAGAACGCTTTTCCCCCGCGGTTCCCGGTTGTGTGTGCGCTTCGCAATGGCGAAATCACGACGCGGATCCCTTCTACTTTGCCACGGCCTTTACCGTGGCCCCACGTTGGCTGCGCCATTTGTCACACTCCGCTGGGGATCAGGGCAGAGGTGCGCGGGTAATTACTAAATTCACAGAACAATCGGGTAAAACTCTAAGTAGTTTATTACTATAAATTAAATGTACAATACAACGGTATCGGCGCCAGTTGCACGCGTCACTTGCACCAAATCTTAAGCCTTCGTCGGCTAGCTTCACTGAGAGCAACGAATGCTAATCTATGCTACAGCTACAGCACGAGCTGCAGCTGGCGCGAGTTCGGAGTGTCTCGCGACTCCCGACGCGGACACGTACACACACCACGCGAGGAACAACGGGGACTGGAAATAAATGGGGCAAACCTCGGCCAGGAGGTTCCGCTGCTGCAGGGCTCTCGTTCTCTCTCTCCTTCTGCTTCCTTAGCTGAGCCCTCGACGACGACCGTCGTTGCAGCTCTCACTCTCTCTCTCGGCGACGACGCTCGTTGGGCACACACGCGCGAATCTGTTTCGGTCTCCTGCTTGCGGCACACGGCACGGCGGTAGGCGACAGAATGAAGAAAATGCCGGCCGGCGTGCTCGCTCTGCTCTCCGCTCCAGTTCGCCGATCGGCCGTCTTCTTCACCGCGGCGCGAGCGAGCAGTCCAAGTGACTGCTGCTGCTCGCGCGTGGCGTCTCTCATGGACGGCCGACGGCGCTATGGCACAGCGCTTCTCGCTCTCTCTCTCTCTCTCTTGCGCGTCGGCTGCTCCTGTCAGCGGCTTGGGAGAGCGAGCTCGCTGATGCTCCAGCTGCAGCTGCTCTTGCTGTAGCTGCTGCCGGTTCGGCCATCTCCTGGCCTGCTGGATACAGGAGGGAAGGGACGGGTGCGCGGCGACGACAGCGGGGAGGAACGGGCGCGCGCATGTGTGTGCTCGGGTGTCGAGCGTAGCTCGCCGCGGCCGCCGTGCTCGTCTTCACGTATCTCCTTTGGAACGCGTTCATAGGTAACTGGCAATTTGCCACGTTACAATATATATACATATATATTTTGCATTTTGAGGATTATATAGGTCATATATACCGAATTTTGAGGACTTTGTAGGCATTTTGAGGAGTCTCCTCAAAAGTCCAAAGCACTCGAGAGGCATTTTGAGGATTTTTCAGCGGTTTCCGCAATAGTGTGTTAATACATCGATTTCGGAAATTCCGTGATATTTTTCCGTAAAAGCGGGCGCCGCAGGCGTCGTGGTGTTAGTCAATAACCTTAGGGTCATTTTTTCTTTAGTCACGCGCTTGTTTATTGGTTGTTTATAACAATGTTTATATTTGTGTCACCACTATTGTACAAATTCTTTATGAAATCCTCAAAATACCGTCCAATGATATTTATATATATATATATATATATATATATATATATATATATATATATATATATATATATATATATATATATATATATATATATATATATATATATAACTTAGTACACCGCTACCTTCCAGGACACCTACAGGTTTTCTGCAATAGAAGTAGGTATAAAACGTTAAACAGTATATAAGCGACTAAAGAAATAATATCCCTCAGGGTGTTGACTAACACCACGACGCCTGCGGCGCCCCCTTTCAGTTCCGCAGTATTTTACGTTGATTTCGGAAAAATTTTACGGAAAAAAACGTTGTGAAAGAAACCCTAAATGTCCTGAATAATACAAAAATGTCCTGAAACATAGCGGTGAACAGTAATATATATATATATATATATATAGATATATCATATCTTATATACAGGGAGCGCTCACGGTCACGTGGGTTGCATGTGTTTTTTCGCTGGTGCGAATGCACTAGCTGCGCAGCCTATAGCCTAGATGGCCGTTACGGCTGATGTAATCTGCACGCACGCAGCACAAAGCCAGATTACCATTGACAAATGCACCAGTGTTGAGATTTCTGTTTTTGTTTTTCTCCTATTCGCGGTAATAGTGTATGTGTGCATGCGTGTATATGTATACGATTTACGAACATCAGTGAGCGATTAGTCTACAGTTTTCGTTAAACTGTGTAAAATTTAACTTTATATTTTTGTATTAATCGGGAGTAATGAAACGGTATTTTTCCTTATGTTATTCAAAAGCATTTTACATAACACAAAAATTTCAAATACAAAAGTTGTTGATAACATTGAAATAAAACTTTTTTTCTATTCAACATTTGCATAAATAAAAATAAAAACTATTATTATAATTCAAATAGAAATAATGAAAACAATGTTTTTAATTGTAAATATAATTGCAATCATAGTACTTATATATTTAATATTCCTTTGTGTACTTCAATCATACTAATTAATAATACTTAATTAATTTATATGAATCATAGACTATTTGAAAAGTTATCTGCATATATCTATATTTGTAGAATTATAAGGCAAATTTTCTACAAAAAAATAATAAATATGTAATAGTAATGCATAATTTCCATTTAAATTTTACTGCAGAGATGTATTTATGTGGATTCTAATGATAATAACGATGAAAATAAGTATTAAAATTAATGCAATAATAAAATTATAAGGTTTTTCTGAGCATTGCGGTCGTGCCTATTATGTAAAAACGAAGTTTTTACATAGGGAGGGGGCGGGCGACGACCGAAGCGAGGAGCAGGTGTGTGTGTGGCGGGGGGTTGGCGTGTCGAGCGCAGCCAGACACGCAGGGGGGCACGGCCCCCCTAGTTATTTTTAATTTTTCTATTCTTAATATAGTCTCTTAAAAAGTTGTGAAATCTACAAGTATTTCATGAAAGTCAGAACTTATAGCTAGGCAAGTGTACATTATCATTCCTTGCAAATTCTTTAATTTATTAATATAAGAATCAAAAGTTCATGCAAAACCTACATGTTTAAAACTAAACTATTAATATTAAAAACGTTGAATATTTTTTCAAAACAACCCTCAAGACATTCTGTACAAGAATAATACACTAAAAAACTTTATTTTGAAAGATCTACAGAATCTTCGAAAAATGTTTTCTCTAAAAAGAAAGCATTAATATTTTTTTCTCGAAAATATTTAATTTATAAATTTGTCTAAATTAAAGTAGAAATAATAAAGCTTTCTACGAAAGTATAAAATAAGGCAAGTATAGACATTTTTCTGTATAATCTATGAAATAATAATATTTATGATTGTATTTAATCTTCTGATAGCCGGCATTTTTCCTACTGAAAAAGTGTAACTTTCTCGATATTTTCCATATAAATGTTTCATACGTAATAGTATATGTGGGCCGATCACGGAATGACGCCATATTTCATCATGCCAGCTGTCAGAAGGTTAAGTACATTCACATTGTTCATTGCAAATTAATAAACAATCGAAAGTTGTGATATCAATTATCGATAGTCAAGTAATGCAAACAATTACGCAAAATAACTGTAAAATGACTTTTCTCAGAAATGTATTTAAATTTGCTCATTCTTCTATACAAATTAAATACAAGAAAGTACTGAAATCAATTTATTGTAGTCAAGTATCCGTAATATAACTTTACTGACATAATAGAACTTTTCGTACCTCGGGTGTAAAATTATATTTTACATTCACATTGTGATAATAATAACATATTGTAGATCCTTTGCGAAACAATGGTACAAAGTTACCATCCCTATTTTCCCTTATTCTTTCTCAATTTTGAACTTTCTATAGTAAAACATTACACATCTTGGGAGGACAAGAGAAGAAAAGTCTTGAGCTGCTCTATAGCAGGGAAGGGTCCTTCTTTCTCCCATATATACTTGGCGGGCCCGACGGTTTGCAGTTTACAGGTGGACTATTTCCATAAATGCCGAATATACTAAATTTTTGCATAAATTCATTAACAATGTTTATATGAGTCCGCTATAAGTAATTGCGTTTGCTCCAATGACTATGTCTACACCTTAAACTGCAAACCGTCCGGCCCGCCAAGTATATATGGGAGAATGAAGGACCTTCCCTGCTATAGAGCAGCTCAAGACTTTTCATCTCTTGTCCTCCCAAGATGTGTAATAATGTTTTACTATAGAAAGTTCAAAATTGAGAAAGAATAAGGGAAAATAGGGATGGTAACTTTGTACCATTGTTTCGCAAAAGATCTACAATATGTTTACAAGAAAAAGGTTTTATGAAGATACATTGCGCTCGCACAACGACGAAAAATAATGTTCGTAGAACGGGTGTAAGATTTTACACTTTTATGTGATAAATAATTCTTGAAGCCAACCTTGCTAGCGCTCGAGCTTATTATCAAAATGTGAACGTAAAATATAATTTTACACCCGAGGTACGAAAAGTTCTATTATGTCAGTAAAGTTAAATTACGGATACTTGACTGCAATAAATTGATTCAGTACTTTCTTGTGTTTAATTTGTATAGAAGAAAGAGCAAATTTAAATACATTTCTGAGAAAAGTCATTTTACAGTTATTTTGCGTAATTGTTTGCATTACTTGACTATCGATAATTGATATCACAACTTTCGATTGTTTATTAGTTTGCAATGAACAATGTTAATGTACTTAACCTTCTGACAGCCGACATGAGGCCATATGGCGTCATTCCATGATTGGCCCACATATACTATTATTTAAGAAACATTTATATGGAAAATTTCGAGAATGTTACACTTTTTCAGTAGGAAAAATGCCGGCTATCAGAAGGTTAAATACAATCATAAATATTATTACTTCATAGATTATACAGAAAAATGTCTATACTTGCCTTATTTTATACTTTCGTAGAAAGTTTTATTATTTCTACTTCAATTTTTATTTCTACTTTAATTTAGACAAATTTATAAATTAAATATTTTCGAGAGAAAATATTAATGCTTTCTTTTTAGAGAAAACATTTTTCGAAGATTCTGTAGATCTTTCAAAATAAAGTTTTTTAGTGTATTATTCTTCTACAGAATGTCTTGAGGGCTGTTTTGAAAAAACATTCAACGTTTCTAATAACAATAGTTTTACAATTACAATAATATAATATACAACAAGATGTCAATATAATACAAAATACAATTTACATATTACTACAATATATTACATATATGTATTCAAAACTTAATCTAGTTCGCATTTAAACTCCAATCCCTCTATTTTAAACTCTAGCGTTAAACTCTAGTTAATTAAACTCTAGTTAAACTTTTAGTAGAATAAAAATAACTCTAGCAGACGCAATTGAGGCGATTCGAGATTTTCGAGATATATTTCGAGATATTCGAGAAAAAATCAACATGGCTCTGACCATGTCTGGTTGGGTTTTGTATAGAGGGATACCGGTCGGAAGAATCTTATGTGTATAATATATATAATGTAATATATATGTGTATATATATATAAATATATATATATATATATATATATATATATATATATATATATATATATATATATATATATATATATATATATATATATATATATATATATATATATATATATATATATATATATATATATATATATATATACTAGGGGGGTACCCCCCCTACTCGCTCCGATCGTCAACCCCCCAATTTTGAAATGTAAATAATTTATTTATTTTCAACGTAGATATTTTTCATATGTTGTATTAATATGATATTTTTCATATTTTGTATGGATGATAGTTTATACAAATGTAACACTTAAGAGTAGTTCTTAATTCTTAATTTCTGAAACGAAAGAATAGAATATTGAGATTTTTCATATTTTTTATGGATGATAGTTAATACAAATGTAACACTTAAGAGTCGTTCTTAATTCTTCATTTCTGAAACGAAAGAATGGATTATTGAGAAAACTAGATTAATTATATATTAAGAAAATATATTGAAAATTATATATTTTATTCTATTTTTTCCACATCACCTTGGAGGTAAATAGAAAGATGCGTTTTATTTTTAAGTGGTATCCGCAGTAGGCCTAATCTACTGTCTTTGTCACTATAAAATTTCAGAAAACATTAAAATTGTTAAAATAAAAGTATATTTTTTTGTAATATAATATATATTTTGTAAAATTAAATTTAATAATTAAATGATTTGAATTACCTGATAATAAATTAAATTCTTCGAAATGTTTTATTCAATTTTTGAATTGTTTTTTTTTTTTTTTATATTTAATATTTTCTGCCCCCCTCGCCCCCCTCAGACCCCCCTCGTGACCCCCCTCATTTAAATGTTCACTTAAAAGTTTATTTTTTCATGTATTTTTCATATGTTTTATTAATAAGGTAGTATATACAAATGTAACATGTAAGAGTAATTTTGAATTCTTAATTTCTGAAATAAAAGAGTAAATTATTGAGAAAATTACATTAATTATATATAAAAATATATTTTATGTATATTTCATATATTATATAAAATTAATAATTTATATTTTTCATATGTTTTATTAATAGGGTAATATTTATAGATGTAACGCTTAAGAGTAGTTTTGAATTCTTAATTTCTGAAATAAAAGAGTAAATTATTAAGAAAATTACATTAATTATATATTAAGATATATTTTATTCTATTTTTTCCACATCACCTTGGAGGTAAATAGAAAGATGCGTTTTATTTTTAAGTGATATCTCCAGTAGGCCTAATCCACTGTCTTGGTCACTATAAAATTTCAGAAAACATTAAAATTGTTACAATAAAAGTATATTTTTTTATAATATAATATATATTTTGTAAAATTAAATTTAATAATTAAATGATTTGAATTACCTGATAATAAGTTAAATTCTTCGAAATGTTTTATTCAATTTTTGAATTGTTTATTATTTTTTTTTTTTTATATTTAATATTTTCTGATATGCTATTTAAAATTTTCCAACGTTACTTGTATATTCGATTGTCCTAAATGAAAGAAAAAATATTGTTGTTTTAATTAACTGTAACGGGATGGCTAGTGGGGGAAAATCCCAACAAGCCACAGGCCAGCGATGCCCTAGAACACGGTGCCGCGGGTGTCAGACTAAAATGACTTGCCCGGGGATCTGCTCCTGGAATCCCGAAAACAACGCGAAGATCGCACACCAACGTCGCTTTCCAACTAATTGGATCGCTGAGTGAAAAGCGCGCGCTCGAAGAGTAAAGCGCGCGGCCGCTATATGCTCTGATATGAAAACGGCCGGCGGAGTCGTTTTCCCGCGGAGGCGGCGGTATACGGGAGAAGGACAGGTTGTAATGAACAACGCGACGAGTAACTAGATATCATAGTATATTAAAAGCAATGGTATTTACAAGCACATAGCAAGTGCTGTTTAAAACAATAAGTTAGTTCGCGCGCGACAGTTAAGATTCAAACGCGCGAACAATACGGCGCGCGGCGAAGCTGCTAATATCGCGCGCGGTGTTAAAGTACGGCGGGCTGACACGCACCTGCACGTACACGGCACAGAAAGCTTGCACGGGGCGATTTCCGTGCGAGCCTTTACAATAAACACGCGAGAGGAGAGTAGAAAACTTACGTTAGGAAGGAGCAACCGATGCACTCGGCTTTCTCTCGCTCGCTCTCGCTCGCGCAATCGACGCGCTCCATGTCTCTCTCTCTCGCTCCTACTCGCTGGCAACGGATCGGCAGGCCGGCGGGCTGGCTGCCGGCTCCTCGCTCGCTGTCTCTCGTGCTGCTAATAGCGGCGCAGTATCGCTCTCTCTCTCTCTCTCCCTTACTCGCACGCTAGTCCGCGCCTCCACTTCACTCGCGGTAAAGCTATAGCTACAAAACTATACGGCGCGAACGCGGTAACTTTCCAGAGACACGAGGGAGATGCTCACGGCGCGATGGCAGACACGAAGAAAGGCTGCCGTGACTCGCATAAAGCCGTAGCAGCTTCGTGGGTACGCGACGGGCATATTACGCGTCGCGAGACCGTTCTAATCCGGTCAGAATGCTCGCGCGCTCGCGCTCCCAGTGAGCATGCCTGCTCGGCGCGGTAATTCGAATCTCCAATTACCTAACTCGCGCACGCATTACATAACTAAAAATTAATTAAAAAAATTAATTAATTAATAATTATATAAAAATTTACCTAAAAAACAAAATTCAATTATTGTAAAGAAAGATATTTAAGTTCTTCCAACATTTTGTCAACTTTAAGTTTTCCAATTTTGAGTTTTGTATTTTTATTGTTCTGATGTTTTCTTGTTTTTTTTTTTGACTGATGATTTAGTTTTTTTAATTTATCTTTTTCAATAATTTTATCCGATTCTAAATTAATCATGTATTCCATATAATTTTGTTCATATTCTAAATAGTCTAAAACTAATAATTTATTATGTATTTATTATTATTATTGAATGACGAATAAATATATTGTTGTTTTTTATAATTTACTTTCGTTCTGTATAGTCGACATATTCTAAAAAGAAAAATATTTGAAAATTAATTATCTAAAATTTCTTTCCAAACGATATTTATAATTTCTCCTTTATTTTCTGAATTATTTTCAATAAAAATTTTATCTGGGTTTTTACATCTTGATAATGCTACATATAATTGACCATGAGAAAATAATGGTCTTCTAATATATATTCCAACACTATCAAAACTTTGACCTTGTGATTTATTAATAGTCATAGTAAGCGCTAATATTAAAGGAAATTATTTTCTATATAAAATAAATGGTAATGATGAAGAATTGCCAGTGTTTAATGTAATTCGAGGAATAAAAACTATGTTTCCAGAGTTTTCACCTGTTATTATTTCTGCTTCTATGTTGTATTTAAATCATTTAGTAATTTTTAATCGTGTTCCATTACATAATCCATCGTTAATACTTAAATTTCTTATTAACATTACAATAGTATTTATTTTAAGTTTTAATTTATGTGGTGGTAGTCCTTTACGTATATTGTTTAAAGTTTCAATCTGGTAATTAATATGGATGTCATCATCAG
Source organism: Torymus aiolomorphi (assembly GCA_036365515.1). Lineage (NCBI taxonomy): Eukaryota > Metazoa > Arthropoda > Insecta > Hymenoptera > Torymidae > Torymus > Torymus aiolomorphi. Next base: position 191,415,423 of record CM070873.1, read on the forward strand.
ATAAATCTACATCTTTATGAGTAACATAATCTAAACTATAATACGTATTTTCTTCAGTATTTAATAGTTTTAAAATTTTATTATTTAAAATATTTGCATCTTCATTATGTGATGTTAATATAACTCTATTTATTGATATACTACAATTTATATTTTCATATATTTTAAAACAAACATCGTTTGTTTTAAAACTATCAGGTATAACAAATGAATTAAATTTACCTTCTCCAATATCTAATAAAAATGAAGCAAACATGATATCTTTTGAACGGATATTTGTTTTCAAATACATTATATTAAATAATGACCAAAGATTTGAATATTTTATTGTTTCTTGAATTATTGTGCTTCTACAACCATTTTTAACAACAGAGAGAATTTGTCTAAAATCACCTCCTAAAATTAATAATTTTCCTCCGAATGGTAGATTATTATTACAAACATCTTGTAAAGTTTTATCCACAATTTCTAAAGCTTTACGTGGAATCATTGACGCTTCATCCCAAATAATCGCAAAAACTTCACGAAATTTTTTTTTATCTGATTCAAATTTTAAAAATGCACTTTCAATATTGTTTAAATCTAAAGGTAATCTAAAAGTTTTATGACTGGTCATACCTTTTGGTAATAGTATAGATGCTATACCAGTCCAAGCCATTGATATAATTTTTTGTTCTATTGACAAAAAATAATAAATTAAAGTTTTATATAAAAACGTTTTACCTGAACCTCCAGGACCATCAATAAAGTTAATTTTATGTTCATTATTTAATATTTGTGTAAAAATTGTTTTTTGATCTGTGTTTAATTGACTATAGTAATTATTAAACATTTGTTTACAGAATAAAATATTTTCTTTATTATTTTCATTATTTGTATCGAAAATTTCATCAGGTTCAGGTAATCCAAAATCTTTACAAGACATTTCACCTTTTAAAACTTCGTTTATATGATGAACAGCTCGGTTATTTTTATTATTGTCAAAATCTTCTGTAAAATATTTATTAAATTTTGTCCAAATAGTATTACCATTAATGTTATCTGTTATTAAAAACCAAGTAAAAAATGTACGCAATTGAACAGGTAACATTATATTACAAGCTTCTTCAAAAATTTTGTCAATCTGTAAATCATCTTCGATTAGACCCATTTGTATTGCTGTTTCTTTGTAAGTATTATATGTTTTATTTTCAAATGTACGTGATTCTTCAAAAGATGTTGCGCCTTTAACACGATTTAAAATTAATTTTAAATGAAATCTTTCAATATCTCTTGGAGATACTACATTTAAACGTCCTATAGCAACATGTTTTAGTTCTCGTTGACGTTTTATCCAAGTTTTATTCTTAAAAATATAATATTTTGGTATATTAACGTATTTAATATTTTTTGCATTTTTATCTTTTTTATTTTTTTTTCCTCTTTATTTTCTTCGAAAATTATATTTTGTTTATTTTCGGTGTGAATTGCTTAACGTATTACGGTGTGACTTCTACCACATAAAGGAAATTCTTGTAATCTCCATGCTGCTTCCATGGGAATCAAATATCTACCATCTTATTATGTTTGAGATCGTCAACTTCTTCGTAAGCTTCACATATCTGTGGTTGCATCCTTTTTATGACCCCGAAAACCTCTGAGTAACAATGTTCATCGACATTCTTAAAGATTTAAATCTTGGATACAATTCATTATGGATTAGGCTTACTGGGGATACCACTTAAAAATAAAACGCATCTTTCTATTTACCTCCAAGGTGATGTGGAAAAAATAGAATAAAATATATCCTAATATATAATTAATGTAATTTTCTTAATAATTTACTCTTTTATTTCAGAAATTAAGAATTCAAAACTACTCTTAAGCGTTACATCTATAAATATTACCCTATTAATAAAACATATGAAAAATATAAATTATTAATTTTATATAATATATGAAATATACATAAAATATATTTTTATATATAATTAATGTAATTGTCTCAATAATTTACTCTTTTATTTCAGAAATTAAGGATTCAAAATTACTCTTAAACGTTACATCTGTATATACTACCTTATTAATAAAACATATGAAAAATACATGAAAAAAATAAACTTTTAAGTGAACATTTAAATGAGGGGGGTCACGAGGGGGTCTGAGGGGGTGCGATGGGGTGAGGGAGGAGAGGGGGGCGAGGGAGGTCTACATGACACAAATGACACTAACGATTATATAATATAGAGAGATATATGTGTACATATATATATATATAACTATGGGAATTGGTATATTTGAAGAGATATGAACTTATAGATCGGTACTCTTGAAGAGATGTCGGCATTTTGAAGAGACTCCTCAAATTTCTCAACGCAAGAATCGCGACTTTTGAGGAGAAATCTATACCCCCTTTTCCCCGAGTCGGTAACCTGAGGGTCATTATTTCTTTAGTCACATTGTCCGAACTCTGAGCGAAAGGTTCACATTTCCTCAAAAGTACCAATTTACAAACATATCATATATATATATATATACATAAATATACATATGGTACCACAGCATTCTGAGGATTTTTTTCGGTACAGACACCGACTTTTGAGGATTTTTTAGCATTTTGAGGAGCGTCCTCAAAATTCCTCGGTACCCGCTTAGCATTTTGAGGATTTTTCTGCGGCGTCCACAATAGTGTGTTAATACAGTAATTTCGGAAATTCCGTAATATTTTTCCGTAAAAGTGGGCGCCACAGGCGTCGTGGTGTTAGTCAATAACCTTAGGGTCATTATTTCTTTAGTCACGCGCTTGTGTCCTGATCGTTTATAACAATGTTTATATCTGTGTCACTACTGTTGTACAAAATCTTTATGAAATCCTCAAAAGGATCCCAGGATAAAATTATATATATATATATATATATATAAGAAGGGCTTCGCCCCCTGCTCGCTCCGCTCGCCAACCCCTATTATTAGAGATAAATATTAATATTAATGAATGAGGATAATCTTCTATTACACAATATCATGAAACACTTATTTTTTCATTTAAAATTTCTGTAATGTTTTTTAAAAACATTATTCTTAACATTTATTAATTTTTAAAATACTAAGTATATTATATTTAACAAAATAATGCAGAATATATATGTAGCTCATTACGTCAGCTATGATTTTATTTGTAACTTATTGATTATAAAATCCAGTAATATTTCAATTTTTGGCCGCCATTTTATATTTACAAAATCTGAGTTCAGATTCCTAATCGGTGAATTCGGAACTCACTATATACAATTTTTAACAAACTCGAGTAAAATTTCAATTTTTGTTAGTCATCTTGGGTCCACCAATTTGAATTAAAAGTTTCAGCAAAATCCAATAATATTTCAATATGTGTCCGACATCTTAGATCCGCCATTTTGAATTCTGAAAATCTGAGTTGAGATTCGTAATCTAGAAATCCCCTACATAAAATTATTAGCAAAATCCAGTATTATTTAAATATTTTGCAGCCATTTTCATTTTTTTAAAATCTGAGTTCAGATTCGTAATCAGCTAATATTTAAACCTCCTATACGCAATTTTTAGCAAAATCCAGTATAATTTAAATATTTTGCCGCCATTTTGAATTTTTAAAATCTAAGTTCAGATCCGTCATAATCGAATCCAGAAATCCCGTATACGGAAAGAAGAATTCACAGCTGTAGCACGTGACGCGCGAGAAAAAAATAGCGTGCCATATAGCAGCGCCGGATGTCGTGACATATGCGTCTATGACTGTGACTGTGGTCATTTCGATGAACGGTGCTCGCGTGACACGGCTCACAGTGTTCTATTTTGAAAAAAAATGGACAAAATGAAATATCTCGCGAACGGATATCGATAGCCGTATGAATCCAACTGCATTTTAAAGTTGAAGTAATGTACAATAAAGGAAATATAGTCCAGTACTGATCATTTGACCCTGTGACCTTGGAAATGAAAAATGAAAGTCGAATAAATAACGTATTTTCGGCTTTTTCATTGTAGACTTTCAGGCTATCAATTTTTTCGATCAAAAAAATATGTACTCCTGTAGTGTTTGATGCAAGGAATCCGAATTTGATGTCAGAATTGTCCTATCGCACACCAATTTGTTTTTAAATCCGAAAACTCCATAAAAAATACGAAAAATTCACCCTGAAAAAAATGGAGCATTATTGAGTAATTTCGACTTCAAATTCGGATTCAGCGAATCACAATACATGGGTACATAAATACAAGTACACAAATTTGTAGGTGCATATATGAATTATTAAAATTTAAGGGTTATTAAAAAATGGCATTTTTTACAGTATTTTCATGCTCTTTAATAAAATTGTATTAAATACAAGCATTGGTGTACCCATGTATTATGATAAGCTGAATCCAAATCCGAAGTCGAAATTACTCAATAATATTCCATTTCTTCCAGGATGAATTTTTCGTATTTTTTATATAGTTTTCAGCTTTAAAAACAAATTGGTGTGCTATAGGACAATTCTGACATCAAATTCAGATTCCTTGCGTCAAACACTACAGGAGTACATATTTTTTTGATCGAAAAAATTGATAGCCATAAAGTCTACAATGAAAAAGCCGAAAATTCGTTATTTATTCGACTTCCATTTTTCATTTCTAAGGTCACAGGGTCAAATGATCAGTACTGGACTATTTTTCCTTTATTGTACATTACTTCAACTTTAAAATGCAGTTAGATTCATCCGGCTATCGATATCCGTTCGCGAGATATTTCATTTTGTCCATTTCTTTTCAAAATAGAACACTGTGCGGCTGTAGGCCGTGACTATCACTGAGTTCAAGCTTTAACGCGCACGGCGGCAAGCGTGAGTGGCACGTCTGACAACTGCGGTAGACACCCTGTATAGCGTTGCCTAGAGACCATCGTTGACATGCCTGAATGTTGCGCCGTCACACGGTGGCAGAGAAGGTACCCGCTTACTCTGTTATAACTTACGGCCTATAGCTCTGAATGCTTCTCTCCGTGTATATTCAATTTTCAGTAATATTTCAATACGTGGCAGACATTTTCGTTCCGCCATTTTGAATTTTCAATATCTGAGTTCAGATTCGCAATCAGCTAATTCGGAAACCCCATACGCACAATTTTTTTTGCAAAATCCAATATTATTTCAATATTTTACTGCCATTTTGAATTTTTAAAATCTGAGTTCATATTCGTAATCAGCGAATCCAGAAATGCAGTATATTCAATTTTTAGCAAAACAGAAAAGTTCAATTTTTGGCCGCCATCTTGGGTATGCCATTTTGAAGTTTCATAATCTGAATTCTGATTAATCATCATGCGAATCCAGAAATTTCCCATATGCAATTGTAAAATTCAGTAATATTTCAATATATGGCAGCCATTTTGAATTGCAAAATATGAGTTCAGATTCGTAATCAGCGAATCCAGATGGGTTCCCTATATACAATTTTCAGCGAAATCCAGTGATATTTGAATATTTGGCCTCCATCTTCGATGCGCCGTTTTGAATTCTGAAAATCTGAGTTCGAATTCATAATCAGTGAATCAAAATACCCAACATACAATTTTTAGCAAAATCCAGTAATATTTCAATTTTTGGCAGCCATTTTCTATTTACAAAATCTGATTTCAGATTCCAAATCAGCGAATCCGGAAACCCATAATATACAATTTTTAGGAAATTCCGGTAAAATTTCAATTTTTGGTCGTCATCTTGGGTCTTCTATTTTGAATTTTCAAAATCTGAGTGTTACGAGAGAGGTTAGAAATACCTCTCCGTAACAATAATAAAATTCGGTCGTCGCCCAAGGACGTCTCTCATTCCTTACCTCTATTTCTCACCTCAATGTCACCAAAATAAAGATAGAGTCTAATGAAAATTATACTCCGTTCAAATTCTCATACTAAACAACATGTATCTAACGTTAATATTAATATGGGAAAATAGATAAGGGTTTAGACATCAAAAAAATGTGGTTATCATAATAATTGGAAGTACATATATATATATATATATATATATATATATATATATATATATATATATATATATATATATATATATATATATATATATATATATATATGTATATGTGTGACGTTGAATTTCTTGCAGCTCCGCGAAGCCGACTCAACACCTTCTTCAAAAAGGATGCGAGCTGCGGAGGGTCAATATCTGATGCTGCATTACGGACATCCTGTATAAAATCATTTAGTGGGAAATTGCTCCCATCAAAAACTGGTATACCCGCTACAGCAGACTGCATGGCCATAGTATGTGCCATCGTGACCATCAATTGAGAGCAATCAAGTCCGGATGGTTGACCGGCATCGTTGTTCGTCTCCGGCATCTTGGCGTTTGCTATTACTCTTCCGATATCTAATTCCCTCCAGCCAGGGAGAATTGGTTAATTTGGCAGTACCGCAAGTTTATTCGTCGAACGCAGTTCGATAGAGTAGTCACTACGCAAGGGGTAGGGAATATTTCAAAATAGAGTTGGTTCGTGGTCTTGACTGAGGTCCAAAAAGTAAAACTCGAAAAATAAGGGTTCTTATCCTGGGAAACACAAAAGTGAAATTTTGAGGTTAGGGCGACAAACCACGCTCTTCTACCAAAAATGCTGTTACGAGAGAGGTTAGAAATACCTCTCTGTAACAATAATAAAATTCGGTCGTCGCCCAAGGACGTCTCTCATTCCTTACCTCTATTTCTCACCTCAATGTCACCAAAATAAAGATAGAGTCTAATGAAAATTATACTCCGTTGAAATTCTCATACTAAACAACATGTATCTAACGTTAATATTAATATGGGAAAATAGATAAGGGTTTAGACATCAAAAAAATGTGGTTATCATAATAATTGGAAGTACATATATATATATATATATATGTGTGTGCGTATGTGTCAAGTAGTATTAGGTCAAAATTACTATAAAGATTCTAAATAAATGCTCTAGCTGAAATAATTTCTCTTTATAGAAAATAATGTTAGATTTAGTTGGGAAGACTATAAACTATTAGGGTAACGGGCTCGATCCTTGGGTTTTCTAGAAGCCTAAAGTTAGATGATACAAGAATTGGAGATATAAGAACACTAATAGATCCGAATTAACGATTATATAGGGTAACTCAGTCTTCATATCATTAAGGAAAACCCCTTAAAAGCGTGTTTACGATTTGTATCATAATAGATTAAGGAAATAGTGACAATTCTTAATATACTTAAAATTTATTAATCCCTCAAAACAATAAGGATATTTCTACTAGCGACAGTTTTATAAGGTTTAAATTTGTTTATTAAGACAATTACTAGATTATTAATAATACTAAATAAATAAATAATTGATAATTCTTACGTTAAAAATATAAAATGTTAATTGTTGAACGAAACGTATATAAGAAAAACCTTTGACTTTAATGATATCCCGTAATGCGTTTTTCCAAGAGAGTTTAGTTTTCAGATAAAGATTTCGTGACTCGGATTAATTACAATATAAATTTCCACAATTATTTATCCTTATTTGGAATGCTTTATGAAGGCTCTTTGATTAAAATAACCCTTTCCCCAAATATTGAATTTAATCGATTCCCAACGCAGATAATTATTACTTCCGAGGATAATAAGAATGAATAAAATTTAATCAAAAATAATGTATAGTTATCTACATATAGTTATATCTATATATTTCCGAATAATCTGGTTGTATGTGTATACGTGCTTAATTAAAATAGTAACATAAAGTCTTACCTGAATAATATTGGAGGGAAGGATTTAGGAGAAATCAAATTCCTGAATAATGTATTAATTTCCTTTTATTTCCTCAGTTATACACTTGCTTCAATCTCTCTTTTTCGTCTCGACTTGGCTCAATATCTAATTCTTTATTATTATTATTATTATAAAACAATAAAATTCGATCCTTCTTTCTTTCGATATCGTTTACGCGAGTTTACTGAATACGCAAATAAGTACAATAATTATCTCAATTGAACTCGTGCTATATAAATATAATACAAGACTTTACACTCTTCGTCGCACACGTTATACCGATCTTTCTCTCTTAATTGGTTTTTCCACTCTACCCAATAAATTAATTTCCTTTTCACACCTTCGTATTGTCCACGTTTTCTCTTCCCCCCCTACATCATTCTTCGGTCGCTCTCTCTCTCTCGCACTCATACTATTTTCCAGCGTCGGTAACGCGGCGCTCGCGCAATAGATCCGCGACGTGCTGCCCTCGCTGCAACGCGGTGGCTCCAGGCGTCGCGACTCGCTACTTTCCGGCAGCCAGCGCGTTGCTGCGCGGTCAGCACTTGAAATTTCAGTAACGAAACAGCGGACGTTCACCTGGAATATCTCTGCTTGCTATTGAAATTCTTAGAGGTCGTTGCATTTTCGCTATTTCCTCATTCAGTTGTATTAAGTTATATTCAATACATTTCGTTTTTAACACATAAAATTTAGATTATTTTTGAACAAAAATACATAACGTAACACTGAGTTCAGATTCATAATCAGCGAATAGATACGCCTATATACAATTTTCAGCAAAATCCAATAATATTTGAATATTTGGCCTCCATCTTCGATCAACCATTTTGAATTCTGAAAATCTGATTTGGGATTCGTAATCTGCGAATCCAGATATGAGGTGTTTCACGTCAACTGTCCCAGCGCGCGGCGTGCGAGCCCCAAAACCTGCTATTTCTAACTCATGTTTATGATACTAAAAAGTACTTAAATTGTTTGATATGCGTTTTCGACGTATTTTTTCCTCAGCTTTCCAATGATGTTGGTAGTTTTTACAACATTTTCCATTTTCATCTTCAAAAACTCTTTTGCATTCTATTTCTCGCAAAAAACATCTCGGGCACTCTTTGGAAAATATCCTTTCCTACGTAAAAAATGCTCAGCTTTCGATCTAGAGGGTCAAAAGAAATATTAAAAATACACTTTTTGAGATATAATATGTTTTGTACTTTTTGAAGGTGAAAATTGAAAATTTCGGAAAAACTGCTTACGCCATTGGAAAGCTGAGGAAAAAATACGTCGAAAACGCTTATCAAACAATTTTTTTAGGTATATTTTAGAATCATAAACGTGAGTTAGAAATAGCACGATGTGGGGCTCCAGCGGCGCGCGCTGGGACAGTTGACGTGGAACGCCTCATATTCCTTATATACAATTTTCAGCAAAATCGAGTAAAATTTCAATTTTTGTTAGCGATCTTGCGTCCACCAGTCTGAATTATAACAATATATGTTCAGATTCCTAATCAGCGAAACCAAAAATCCCGTATTAAGGTAATACAAATTTCAGCAAAATCTAATAATATTTCATTATTTGACGACCATCTTTGAATCCGCCATTTTGAATGTTCTTAATCTGAGTTCAGATTTGTAATGAGTAACTCCAAAAACTCATATACAATTTTCAATAAAATACAGTAATATTTCAATTTTTGGCAGCCATCTCGGGTCCACCAGTTTGAATTAAAATTTTCAGCAAAATCCAGTAATATTTCAATATCTGGCCGACATCTTCGATCCGCCATTTTGAATTCTGAAAATCTAAGTTGAGATTCGTAATCCAGAAATCCCCTAAATACAATTATTAGCAAAATCCAGTATTATTTAAATATTTTGCCGCCATTTTCAATTTTCAAAATCTAAGTTCAGATTCGTAATAATCGAATCCAGACATCCCGTATATACAATTTTCAGCAAAATTCAGTAATATTTCAATATGCGGCAGACATTTTCGTTCCGCTATTTTGAATTCTCAAAATCTGAGTTCAGATTCCTAATCAGCGAATCTCGAAACCCCCTATATACAATTTTCAGCAACATATCTATAAGAGATTAGTTGTAGTGGGGTAGGTGGAGGGGTAGGTGGAGGGGCAGGTGGATGAGGTGTGGAGGGGGCGTGGAGGGGGTGTAGTGGGGAGCGGAGGGGGTGGAGGGGAGTGGAGGGGAGTGGGGGGGTGGAAGGGCAGGCACCCTTCAAAATAACGTAAAATTTGAAAGAATTTAACGGTAAAAAGTGGACGGACGGTGGAGGGGGTGGAGGGGAATGGGGGTGGAGGGGGTAGGTTCACATTTTTGCCCTTACAACTATATAATATAGGAAGAAAGATATAAACCGAAGTCTGAAAGTGATGAATCGAGAAGTCAGAGTAACGCACTCCAAAATTTAATCCTAATATTGCTGTATAATGAGAACGTCTTTTTACATGAAACTTATTTTGTTTGAATGGATAATACAAAACGTATCTTATACATTAATTTCAATAAATTTAAAAGCGATTTAAAAGCGAAGTAAATAGACAAAAAAATCTGGCACCTATTTCAAAGAATGAATGAATATCACGTTCGACTCCTAGGCTCCTTCTATACCTGCCTTCGGAGCGCTTCCGCGCTCCTTGATAGTGACATTACTTCATGATTCAGTAATTTGAGAAAACAACGCGCAAACATATTAGTAAACTGTTTAGACTATCTTATTTTTATAGACAACTTGAATTGATGTGGTCAAAAGTTAGGTTGTTGCGATAAGTATTGAATGTATTATTATTATTATTTTTTATTTTACAATAGAAGAAGTGGGTAAATAAGTAAATTTGAAAAGTACATTTAAAAATATGTTTATTATGTTGGTGATCTATGAATCCAAGGTCTTATGTGATGATCCTTGGAACACGAGTTTCTTATGTATGTGTGAAAAAACTTTTTGAAATAAACAATAAAAATTAGTACAGAGAAATGAACATTTAGCATTTGTGAAAAAACTTGTTTTTTGTAATATAAAAATATGGTGCTTCCCAGTAAAATACATTTGTGGGTTTTTATGTCAGTGAAATGTAAGTTATTTTGTGTATTTTGATAAAAGTTTTGTAAAGTGGGAAGCATAAATAAAATAACAAATAACGTAGTGATCTGCCCGATACAGATATATTATTGTATTGTTGAAACTTTTGTTTTTAATTTAAGATGTAGCAAGTGAAATTTTCAACAAATCCAAGTGTACAGAATAATATAATTAATGACTGGCTTATGGTGAGGGGCGTCAAATGTTTCAGAGGAGCCATTTTTTCTGTAAATATTACAGTACATTAAACCTTAATATAAATTACTGTAATAGCTAGTTTTTGAATCTGCAACCAATATTTTAATTTCCTAGCGGATTGTGATGCAGTGTTATGATTAGATCTAGTACCCTTGCAAGACATTGATTGCTATCTCTTAAACTGTTGTACATATTTGGACCAATCAAAAGCTTTTAAAATATCGAAATTGTAGTTGACATGAAAACTAAACTTTTTAGTCAATTTTGAGTTTCAAGTTTTGTAAAAGCTAGAGGATCAAGTGATGTATCAGATATTTAAATTTCAATTTTGAAAACTGGGCTGTCGTAAAAGCAGCATTGATAGCTGGCGTATACCCAAATAAAATGGTGTGTAGACAGGAAACGCTCCCAGCTCAGAACTCAGTACGTATTGAGGAGGTACAGAGTATTATTTGACATGCCTTTTCAATTATCAAAAAAACAAGCAGCAATAAAAATTCCTATAATTTATAGTAAAAATTGCTATAATTTTGTAACTTTGACTACACAAATACCAATTTTTACCATAAATTATAGTAATTTTCATGAAAATTTGAATCTGTCCCACCGTTTACTATATAAAAAATAGTCATTTTTCCAGCACAATTTTTTTTCCCTGTAATAATCTGATATATGATGAGAGATAGTTCATAAAGCCTCTTTTTAAACATTTTGTCAACATATTGTAGTGCATAATTCCAATCTCTATTTTTTCTCTATTTTTTATTGTAAGTGCAATCTTATACAATATATAAATGTTTACGTATCATCTATTTAGTATTTAAAGTAAAAGAACTGTTTGTTTATGTAAAAAAATCTGCTAATGTTACAAATAAAAAATAATTGCGAAGCTACAAAAATAATTAATGATATTAACATATAGCAGTCTTATAGTAGAACTAATTTAAGACTTTAATAACCAATTTCTAGTACCAAAAAATGAAAATACTTATAATATGCTCTGAAAAAATATTATAAAAATATGAACTAAAAGCTTCGTTTTAAGATCTAATTTGTTCAAAAAAATGTCGATCCCTTTTGTATTTATGTAATTTGTCTTCTTAATAATAATGTTTGAAAGTATAAAATAAGTTGTGTATATAAGTTTTTCCTGCAAACTGAAAATATAAAAAGAATGATATTTTCATATAACTTTACAATAATTAATAGCATTGTTAAATTATCATCATACCTAAGAATATACGCGTTTGATTATATTATTTCAAAAAATTTTACTAATATAATCATTTTATCGAGCTCTTTGAAGAAACAGTCAAATTTAAAACTTTTGTGAATAACAATACTATCATTTTCTAATGATATTAAAAATATACTATACTATAATAAACCCTCATAATATTATCACACTATGTAATTATTATTTGCTCTTAAAAAGTTGTGAAATATATCTAAAAAACATTTTACAAAAGTTTAAACTAAGACAAGTATTAGTCTCTCTCGCCCGCCCTCCCTTTATCACTTTCTCTCTCTCTCTCTCTCTCTCTCTCTCTCTCTCTCTCTCTCTCTCTCTCTCTCTCTCTCTCTCTCTCTCTCTCTCTCTCTCCCTCCCTGCCCTCTCTCTCCCTCTCTCTCAACATCCGTGAAACTGAGTACCAAAACTTTAATGAGAGCTTAAATATTTTTTTGCAACAATCAACACGTTTTTTAAAAGCTATTTTTTAAGTACGTTAAATTCTAACAACACAATTTGTCTAGTCCTTTTATTTCTTTTAGTCTCATCTATTCAAGAAGGACTCTCTACAAATGGTAATAATTTTTTTCATGACTGTACAAATAATAATATTGCTAATATAAAACTTTCTAAGAAAGTATAAAATAAGCTAAGTATAGACGTTTTTTCTGGATAATCTATGAAAAACAACACAACTTGTCTAGTCCTTTTATTTCTTCGAATCTCATCTATTCAATAAGCACTCTCTACAAATAGTAATAATTTTTTTCATGACTGTACAAATAATCTATAACATAATAATATTTATGATTTTGTAAAAGAAATCAAATAAATACGAATGAAAAAATCTTTTAATTCTTTGAGTCATTGTATGCTGAACAAATTATATGTAAATAAGTACGTTCAAATTGTTCACTGCAAATCAAACAAACGAAAGTTCTGAAATCAATTATCGATAGTCAAGTAATGCAAACAACTCTCAGAAACTACTGTAAGACTGTTCTCAGAAATGAATTCAAATTTCTTCATCTTTCTGAGCTATACAAATTAAACACAAGAAAGTACTGAAATCAGTTTATTGTAGTCAAGTACCGGCCATAAGTTAACTTGACTGACATAATAGAACTTTTCGTATCTCGCGTGTAAAATTACATTTTACGCCCACGTTGTAACTTCAAAGTTATTCAGCCAGCGGGCATAAAATACTACTTAACGCCCAAGAGGCCCAATAGCTCACATACTCTTACCAAACTTTATAGAACCTACGTACTTTACGCCCGTGTGGACGAAAATTATTTTAATTATATAACTATAATGCCTTCTCTTTATTTCTAAAATGCATAAGAATTTTTTCAGATATTTACGAAAAGTTAAAGCCTATATAAAAAAATTACATAGTTACCAACACATCACTATTTTTCATTATTCTTTCTCAATTTTGAACTTTCTATAATATTACGCACCTTGGAAGGAAAAGAGAAGTCTAGAGCTGCTCTGGCAGGGGTGGTCCTCCGATCTCCCATACATACTTGGTTTTTACTAATAGGGTCGACGTTTAAGACTTATCCATATGTGTGTGTCCTTGAACTCATGAGGGTAACCATGTTTTTACATGGTGGTTATTCTTTAAATTATAATTTTATTAAGAGATGAATATATGTAAGTCACTCTAGTTACTGTAAACAACTTTAATCTAATCAATATTTAAACGAGACATAACCTCACTTTGCGATTAATACTACTTCACTTTGAGTTACATGAATAATACAAGGTGTTTCTTTTAGCTATTCCTGTTCCTCATATGCTGACATAAGAAAGAGAGAGAAAGATAGCGATGAGATCTCTTTTTCTTTCGCATAGTTGGAACCATAAAGCTGTTTCTGTTCCTCATATATATATATATATATATATATATATATATATATATATATATATATATATATATATATATATATATATATTTATGTTTTATGTTAGTTTCCAGGACATTCCAGATGTTTAACGTTGGTTTCGGGGACATTTGTTAGTTTTATTTCTTTAGTCACGTATAGGTATACAGTAACATGGGGTCCTGGGAACTAACGTTATACAAGTTTATATATATATACATTTCTTTTACCAGATTTATGGAGCCCTTTTATACACATGATCATATTTATGGAGCCCGTTTTCTTTTATGGAGCCGGGGTCCCATAAAATATTCTTATACGGCGTTTATGGAACCCGATCTAGAGTTTCTATACCCAGAGAGGGATTATTTCATTAGTCACTTGTATACGGGTACTCTGGGCGTAGGTATTAATATACAGGGATGGGCTCCATAAAGGGGTTAAGTGATAATTATATATATATATATATATATATATATATATATATATATATATATATATATATATATATGTGTGTATATAAACTTGTATAACGTTAGTTCCCAGGACCCCATGTTACTGTATACCTATACGTGACTAAAGAAATAATATCTCTTATGGGGGCCGATGTCCTCAAAACTGACGTTAAACATATGTAGATTCAGGGACTGTCCCCAAAACTAACAAATGTCCCCGAAACCAACGTTAAACATCTGGAATGTCCTGGAAACTAACATAAAACATAAATATATATATATATATATATATATATATAAATATATATATTACCTAATGTTATTTTGTCACTGTTCCAGTAACTGTAACTGTTCTTTTTTGCGTGTAATAGCCCTAATGCTGACATAAGAAAGAGAGAGAAAGATAGCGACGGGATCTCTTTCTCTTTCGCACAGCTGGAACCATAAAGGAGGTCCACATCATGTGCCGTATGCCGTGTACCGGATACAATGTACCAAGTATAAAAAATGTCGAACGTCTATTAATCTATGCAACTGTTACGTCTGGGACATATCCTTAATAGTACATTTCGATACTAGTGCGAATTGATTTTTCCCTCGTGTGACTGTTTGCACCCGAGCGAAGCGAGGGTGAAAAGGTCACACGAGGAGAAAATCAACTTCTCACACAAGTGTCGAACCGTATTTTTTGACACGACGTGCGAGAAGTGAGATTTTTGCACGCATCGTTTAACGCAACGTGCGAGAAATCGAACTTCTCGCACGGAGTTTCAAAAAATTAAATTTGATATTTATATTCTTATCAGTAATATTCTGACCGACAAAATATGTTATTGCAAATTTCAACGACACAACATTTCGTATACGCATCAGCGTAACATAGGGAGCCACCAACTTCGCGAAAGCATACGCGCGTCGAAATTTTTTCTACACTCAGCATTTTTCAAATTTGAAATCAAACGGCTTACGTTAAAATGTTTATTAAATTTTTGTTTAAATAGATGATCTTGATGATCTTTAACCTAATTTAGCCGTTTAATAAATACAGCGATGTACGCCATGCGCGTCAGTTTTCTCGTAGCCGAGTTGCGAACTCCGTACCACTTCAGTCGATAAAAGAGTAGTTATTTTTGTAAGGGTTATTACGAGCCCAGGTCAATTTACTGAAGTAATCTTATATCAATAAACTAATTTTAATTACTTCAAAATCCCAATTCATTGATTTCGGGAACCCACATCGAGGGAAAGGTAATTAACCATCATAATTTATCCATCCAAAATATTAGAATATATTTCTCAACTTCCGAGACTTAACACAACCACAGATTGTCAATCCACCAACAGAATATGGTTCTATTTAATCTGTGGTTACATCGATTAAAAGATATTCAACAACATTTCTTTTTACTCGGCACACTGTATACGGTACATGGAACACGGCACATAATGTAGATACTCCTTTAAACTTATTTGGAAGTGAAAGGGATATATTTTGCTGTTATCCCTCGAAGGAAGATACCGCAAAAATAAGGGTTTTCACACACAAAAGAAACAGGTTACAGGGAATAAGAAAATACATTGTTTCTATACCAACATATGCAGGGAACATTTACATTGTTCCTGGTATACCTTGCATAGCTATTATAAACTGTAACACACAGTTTATGTGCCTCTCTCGATTTCAAATCTAGCAACAATACCCAATTTTGCAATTTTTTAAAGGCTGTATCTCAAGCTACTATGGGCCAATTAAACTACAGGTTTGACTTACATATTACATTGATCAAAATATTATTTTAAGTAATTAAGACTATTATTTCAGTAATTTGAAGTATTATTTATCATATAGACCTGCGGCGACTAAAAGAATAGGCACTCCATCTTTTGGTACCATTTCTTTTTATAAACTTCAAACCGCTATATCTGCTTTAGGATCACATAGATATATCTCATAAAGCTTGATTAAAGATTTCAGAAGTATATTTAGATCAAATATCGAAAAAATTCCTTTAATAATGGTCTAGAAATACAGAACGTATTTAGTTCATAGAATTTAGAACATCGAACTTGAAATAATATCATAATTCATCAGCTCTAATCAATAAGAAATCGCTTGATATCCACGCGCGGTCCAATTGGTCTTTTTTCAGGCATATTTTTTTAACAGTCTCCAGTAGTTTTCAGCCAAATCGTAATTGCTGCACAAATTTCCCACTGGTTTGAATTTCGTAAAAATGGCTATTTTTTCAAAATCTGCGAAATTTAAACTAACACACGCACTAGATTTTTCAACTTTTTTGAGTTCTATCCTAGTGAAATAGAAAGGTTTTTTCATCCTCTTTCAATCGCACTTAGGTAGATTAGGGTGCAATTGTAAGTAATACCCGAAAAACCGATTCAAAATATAGTTAAAATGGTAAAAAGGCGAATTTAGGAACGTTGTAATTTGAACATGTATACGTAAATTGTGATTTTGGAAATAAATCTATCTGTAAAGCACAAGTCAAGATGAAGAAAAACCCCAATGATAAATTGCAAATGAATATGGATAAATATTTTAAATAAAAGTTTGAAAAACGTGAAAAAACGCAGAAAAAATTACGTTTTTGCATTTTTATGACGAACTCCTGACGTCAATTTTAAATATAGGACGCTAAAAATTTGCAGAGATCATTTTTTTGATAAGTTCTAAAAAATATCTCAAGACGGGAAAAATCGGCGACCCCCGTGCAGACAGATTTTTAAAAAAGTATTTTGACACACACACACACACACACACACACACACACACACACACACACACACACACACACACATACACACACATATACACACACACACACACACACATACACACACAGACACACACACACACGCATACATACACACACACGCTGTTATAAATGTCTAGGATTTCGACATATCGGCAAAAACTGCACAATAACACAGGATCAAAGTAACCTCTATTACAAGTGTCGAACCGAAGGGCATACAGCAAGAGACTGTAAAAACAAACGGAGCTGCGTTCTCTGTCAGGACAAAGGCGCAGTAGGAAAAATGGACCATGCTGCCGGTAGTTATACATGCCCAATCTACCGAGCGGCAGTAGCAGTATTAGATAGACGAAAACAACGAAAATAGCGCAATTAAATCTAAATCATTGTGCGACTGCACAGGACCTACTGAACCAGTACGTTCGCGAAACAGAGGTGGATATAGCAATCGTGTGCGAACAGTACAAAGATCTAGACGGACCATCGTGGGATATCGACAGCACCGGTAAAGCAGCGATCTGGGCATGCGGTGATACTGCTTTTCAGGAAAAAATGATAAACCGTGAAGAAGGATTTGTACGCGTTAAGGTAGCAGGTATACATATTTACAGCTGCTACGCTTCCCCCAAGTGCCCGGAACTATTACACCGGATTGTGACTACTCTGGACCCCAGACAGCTGGAGGAACCGTGTGTCATCGAAGCGGAGATAAGTGAGAACGCCTCTCCAAATCACAAAGGAGGAACTGCTAGCTGCATGCAAAAGGGTAGGAAACAAGAAGGCTCCGGGCCCAGATGGCATTCTCAATATGGCATTGAAATATGCTATCTACGCACACCCAGAGGTTTTTGTAGACTTGTACAACTCATGTCTCGAAGAAGAAAAATTCCCCACTATTTGGAAGACACAGCGCTTGGTGCTACTGCCAAAAGGAAAGAAGCCGCCTGATAACTCAGCCTCGTACAGACCACAGACACACCAGAGAAGATCCTAGAATGTATACTCTGTGTTAGAATGGACCAGGCTATTGAAGGCGCAGGAGGACTGGCGGAACACCAGTACGGTTTTCGCAAGGAGCGTTCTACCCTGGACGCAGCTGGTCTGGTAATTGACACTGCGCGAACAGTGATAAATGGAGACAGATGGAAAGGAAGAACAAAGAAGTACTGCACTATTGTTACACTGGATGTAAAAAATGCATTTAACTCAGACAAATGGAGTAAAATACATGAGGCGCTCCGAAAGCGAAATGTGCCTCTCTACATAAGGAGGATGATGTCCGACTATTTGAAGGACAGAATCTTACTATATGACGCTGAGAATGGCACCGATAGTTATGAAGTCACAGGAGGCGTTTCCCAAGGCTCAGTGCTTGGTCCACCGACTTGGAATATCATGTACGATGGAGTACTTAGACTACGACTACCTGAAGGGGCAACCATAATAGGATTTGCAGACGACATAGCTATAGTGGTGGTAGCGATGTTAAAACAATAGCAGACGAGGCAATTTGTATAATACACGATCGGCTAACAGAAACAGGGCTGGAATTAGCCAGCCACAAGACAGAAGTTATCCTGATTTCGAGTAGGAAGAAGCTAGAGACGGTAACACTGATCGTGGATGGACATGAGATTGTATCTCAACCGACCATCAAGTACTTAGGCATCACCATTGATGCAAGATTGACATTCAAACAGTACCTTGAAATTGTGAGCAATAAGGCAGCGAAAGTGGGCACCGCTCTATCACGATTGATGCCAAATGTAGAAGGGGCAAGTCAAAATCGAAGGTTACTCTTAGCCAGTGTAACCGCATCGATTATGCTGTACGGAACCCCAGTATGGGCTGATACCATGCTGGTAAAAACCTATGCACGAGCGTTGTCTCTCGTGTATAGGCGAATGGCGTTAAGGGTGGCGTCGGCTTATCGTACGGTATCGGAGGAGGCGGTGTGAATCATAGCAGGCACCCCGCTCATTGACCTCTTAGTCATGGAGAGAAAGGACGTGTACGAAGCAAGAAGATGTGCAAACGACAACACCCGGAGGGAAATCTGGGAGGTCGCAAGAAAGAAGACGATGACTGTATAGCAAGCAAGATGGGATGCCAGCGAAAAGGGGCGATGGACACACCGTCTCATACCAAAGTTAGAGCACTAGATTGACAGGAGACACGGGGAAGTTAATTAGTACCTCACATAACTTCTCACCGGACATGGATGCTTTCGAGCTTACCTGTACCAGTTTAAGCTAGAAGACACTCCAAGCTGCCCAGTATGTTTGGATGCAAACGAAGATGTAGAGCACGTCTTCTGTGACAGCTCGCGATACCGACAGGAGTAAGGAGAACTCGAGAGTTACGAGTATCTCCAGATCAGAGTGACTCCAGAGTCTATTATGACGACGATGCTGACTTCAGAGGATAGATGGGGCGCTGTCAGTAAATATGCTGCGAGCATACTCAAAAAGGTCAGGAAAGACGAGGAAGGAACAAGAAGACGAGAGATGCGGCACAAAGCTGACGACCGGACGATGCGGTAAGAAGTAGACGGGTGAAGTAAAGTACAGAAAGGGCTGCAAGATGCAAGAAATGACGACCTCATGCAACAAGAGTAGGCAGAAGCCATACGCTCCCCCGCAAAGGATTGCTTTGCGGCTATACCACGGGCATTCTGAGCTAAGAAGATAAGAGGTGGAGTTTTAGTGGATATACTTGGCGCTGGCCCGTGCCAGGGGAGTCCCACACGAGGGGAGCCCCGTACGGCTCCTATCAGTGCATTAAGCATTTCTCCATCTCTTCGGAAAAAAAAACCATGCACACACACACACACACACAAACACACACACACACACACACACACACACACACACAAATACACATCCACACCCAACACACCCACACCCACACGCACACCCACACCCACACGCACACACACACACATCAGGTATTAAGTTTATATAAATATTTTATCACGTGTTACAAGGAATACTTTTATTAATTGTTAATTAATGCGCCATACCAAAACTAAACTTATATTGTCAACACACTACATTGAATTTCAAAATTATAGTATCTAGGCAATTTTTTTTATATATAAGTTAGTAAGTACGTAACACTATTTGACCAGACCTACAAATAGACACTATTATGCGTCTCTGTTGGATGTCAGTTGGTCAGATATATATCTGTATATTTGATGTAACCACAATTATTCTGGTAATAAATAAATAAATAAAATAATATATATATATATATATATATATATATATATATATACACTCAAAAGAACAACAGTGTAATTTATTTAAGATCTTAGTTTTTTTTTCAGAGACTTGGTACACGATTATTAGTGAATTGAATAGAGCGTGCACTTAAACGTGCCGTACGCACGGGCGCGAGGGGCTCGCGCGGACCCTCGGCGCTCTCTTTTTTATGTTGTTACTTTTAAACCCTTTATTTCTCCAACTTCTCCAAGATAGGGTTTTGAAGCTTAAGAGTTGTACTTTCCAATGGTGTAGTTTATTTTGAAAAAAAACATGATATACTTTGAGAAAAATGGCTTTCAATATTCAACTCGAGTTTTCATCCGGAAGAACGCGTTTCGCAATAAAAACAATGGCGTAATTGGAAAGAGCAGAAAAAAATCTATCGATATAGGTCCTTGGTTTTTTTTTCAAAGACGCAGCATACAATTTTGAGCGAGTTAAACAGAGCGCCTTTTACGCGAAAAAAGGCACCGCGCGCGCTCGGTGGCCCGTTTCTGCTGGACGCTCCCAGGTAGAAGTGTATGAATTTCTAAAGAAATTAAACTCTTTTAACACACTTGAATAGAAACTTAATGATTTGCACATTTGCAAATGTTATTTAGAGCAAAGTTTTTTCGAGTCAATGTTCTTTCGAGCAAACGTATTTGCCGCAAATCTTCATTCGAGCATATATCTTTCGAGCCAATGTATATTCGAGCAAATGTTCATTCGAGAAAATAATTTTCGAGCAAACGTCCGTTCGAGCAAATGTCCATTCGAGCAAATGTCCGTTGGAGAAAATGCCCCACAGTGGGCAAAACCGACTTTTTCTTTTTCAAAATCGTATAACTTGCGATAGGAATATCCTTACTCAATGAATCTTGCTGGAGCTTCAAGATTAAGAATTGCCGAATATAGGAAAACTATAGGGAAAATGATATTATAACATTATAACCTCGAAAACACGGTGTTAAAGTGTCAATTTTCTAAGAAAACTTCTTTAGTTGATTGGAGTATACAACTTCACACTATATATCAAATGTTTAAAGTCATTTTTCATAGATTACGGAGCGCTGTGTTAGATAACACAATTAATATTAATTAAAAACCTAACCTAAAATAATAGTGATGAGCTAATGATTAATAATTACATTTTTTTCATACTTAATTGTTTGTAATCTATAAGTGTACAAAATGAATGCTAATAAATATTTAAAATTCAAAATCAACCATATAACCTTCTAACCTCAATCTAGATATGTTATGATTACGTGAATTATAATTATTTCCGTCCATAGTCCTAATAAAAGGAGATTTAAGAAGATTTACTTTACTTTTCTATTCTCTTTTACACATTATGTATTACAGAATTTAGATGCACAAGTTTTATTGGTTAAGAACATACCCTGAAAAACAGATCCAGATTTACATTCAGTCAGCTAACCAAGAATTACTAATTTCTCCTTATAAAGTAGATGATATAGGTAATTTTTCATAGATTATGGACAACTGAATCAGATAACACAATTTATAATGATTAAAAACATAACCTAAAATATTAGTGATGCGCCAATGATAAATGAGTATATTTTTCTTTACATATTTCATGGTTTATAACGCTCAAGTCTGCTAAAACGTATTGGCATACCAATAAATAATGTTTAAAAAATGAAATGAACCAGAAAAAACTTCTAACCTCAATGTAGGTAGGTTACGATAATATGAATTATAATTGCTTATCCCATACTCTTAATTAGAGTTAAGTTACTTTACTTTTCTATTCTCTTTTACACATTATGTATTACTGAATTTAGGTACGCAAGTTTTGTTGGTTAAGAACATAACCTGAATATCAGATCTCGATTTACATTCAGTCAGCTAACCAAGAATCACTGATTTCTCCTTATGAAGTAAATTATTTAAGTGATTTTTCATAGATTATGGACAATTGAATCATAAAACACAATTTATATTGATTAAAAACATAACCTAAAGTATCAGTGATACGCTAATGATGAATGAGTACAGTTATCTTCACATATTTCATGGTTTATAATGCTCAAGTGTGCTAAGAGGTATTGGCATACCAATAAATAATGTTTAAAATATGAACTGACCAAAAAAAACTTCTATTCTCAATGTAGGTAGGTAATATGATAATATGAATTACAATTAATACTGTCAACCACAAGTTTTTTTGGTTAAGGCCATAACCTGAATAATACATACCTATTTATATTTCGTAGGCTAACCGAAATTCATAGATTTATTGCTATATAGTAAATGTTATAGTCTATTTCCATATTTATGGGCAGCTGTATTATTTTCACATATTCAAAGGTTTATAATGTTCAAGTGTACTAAAATGTATTGATATACGATTTAATGATGTTTAAAATATAAAATGACCTAAAAAAAAACCTCCTAACCTCAACGTAGGTAGGTAATAATAATATGAATTGCAATTGCTTTACCCCATACTCTTAATTAAATTTACTTTACTTTTCAATTTTCTTTCGCACTTTATATGTCACTGAATTTAGATGCGCAAGTTTTGTTGGTTAAAAACATAACCTGAATAACAGATCCCGACTTATATTGGATTAGCTAATAAAAAATCATAGATTTATCCCTGTATTGTAAATGTTGAACGTCATTTTTCATAGATTATGGACAGCTAAATGAGATAACACAATTGTGGTTATAAGATTTTTTTGGCTCTATTCATTATTAAAACATTAGTTATTGGTATGCCAATACCTTTTAGCACACTTGAGCATTATAAACCATGAAATAGGTAAAAAAAACTGTACTCCTTTATCATTAGCGCATCACTAATATTTTAGGTTATGTGTTTAATCAATATAAATTGTGATATCTGATTCAGGTGTCTATAATTTATGAAAAATTACTTAAATCATTTACTTTATAACGAGAAACCAATGATTCTTGGTTTGCTGACTGAACGTAAATCGGGATCTGTTATTCAGGTTATGTTCTTAACCAACAAAACTTGCGCATCTAAATTCAGTAATACATAATGTGTAAAAGAGAATAGAAAAGTAAAGTAACTTAACTCTAATTAAGAGTATGGGGTAAGCAATTATAATTCATCTTATCATAACGTACATACATTGAGGTTAGAAGTTTTTTCTTGTTCATTTCATTTTCTAAACATTATTTATTAGTATGCTTATAACTTTTAGCACATTTGAGCATTATAAACCATGAAATATGTAAAGAAAAATGTACTCATTTATCACTAATATTTTAGGTTATGTTTTTAATGAATATAAATTGGGTTTTCTGATTCAGCAGTCCATAATCTATGAAAAATTACTTAAGTCATGTACTTTATAAGGAGAAATCAATATTCTTGGTTAGCTGATTGAATGTAAATCGGGATCTGTTATTCAGTTTATGTTTGTAACCAACAAAACTTGCGCATCTAAATTCAGTAATACATAATGTGTAAAAGAGAATGGAAAAGTAAAGGGAATTTACTCTAATTAAGAGTATGGGCTAAGCAATTATAATTCATATTATCATAATCTACCTACATTGAGGTTAGAAGGTTTTTCTGGTTCATTTCATTTTTTAAACATTATTTATCAGTATGCCAATACCTTTTAGCATACTTGATCATTATATACTATGAAATATGTGAAGATAACTGTACTCATTCATCATTAGCGCATCACTGATACTTTAGGTTATGTTTTTAATGAATATAAATTGTGTTATCTGATTCAGTTGTGCATAATCTATGAAAAATTACTTAAATCATTTACTTTATAAGGAGAAATCAGTGATTCTTGGTTAGCTGACTGAATGTAAATCGGGATCTGTTTTTCAGGTTATGTTCTTAACCAACAAAACTTGCGCATTTAAATTCTGTAATACATAATGTGTAAAAGAGAATAGAAAAGTAAAGTAAATCTTCTTAAATCTCATTTTACTAGGACTATGGACGGATATAATTATAATTCATGTAATCATAACATATCTAAATTGAGCTTAGAAGGTTATATGGTTAATTTTGAATTTTAAATATCATTTATTAGCACTCATTTTGTACACTGATAGATTACAAACAATTAAGTATGAAAAAAATGTAATTATTAATCATTAGCTCATCACTATTATTTTAGGTTAGGTTTTTAATTAATATTAATTGTGTTATCTAATTCAGCGCTCCGTAATCCATGAAAAATGACTTTAAACATTTGATATATAGTGTTAAGTCGTATACTCCAATCAACTAAAGAAGTTTTTTTAGAAAATTGACACTTTAACACCGTGTTTTCGAGGTTATAATGTTATAATATCATTTTCCCTATAGTTGTCCTATATTGGGCAATTCTTAATCTTGAAGCTCCAGCAAGATTCATTGAGTATGGATATTCCTATCGCAAGTTATACGATTTTGAAAAAGGAAAAGTCGGTTTTGCCCTCTGTGTGCCCGTTCGAGCAAATGTCCCTTTGAGCAAATGTCCATTCGAGCAAACATCTTTCGAGCAAATGTCTTTCGAATAAAGTTTTCGAGCAACTGTCCTAAACCCGAGCAACACACAACATTATTCCCCCTCCTTTCACATTGTCGTCCCGACAATCTTAAGACGGAACGAAAGAGAAGGCGTCTTCGTCAAGCGGGCTGATCCCAGCTGATTAAGCTGTTGACATCTTTGATTCTCAGCCTCACGATCAGCTTGCAACTTATCGAGTCGTTGTTGGTAAATATCCACTTCAGTCCTAGCCTCATTAAGTTCCAAGAGCGTTTCATGAAGAAGTGTAGACTGGAGTACACCGACCGTCGGTGAGAGGCATGAGATGTCCTCGTAATAAGCATTAACCAGAAAAAATTGACGAAGTAAAAAAATAAATGTTTCCGTCATACGAAAGTCACTATGAAAGATCACATACTGAAAGAAAATATTTATCAGCAGATCTAAATATTTCTACTATGTACAAGTTGTATTGCGAAAAATGTTCGCAACCTGTTTTACGATCAGTCTATGCAAGAATTTTTAAAGCAACAGATCTTAAATTTAAGCCACCACAGATTGACACTTGTCACACCTGCGGCAAATATCAAGCACAATTAAAATATGAAGCTGATGAAAGCGTTAAAAATTGCATTCGAGAACAACAATTAAAACATGATAATGATGCTAAGTATGCATACAAATGTAAGAGTGTTGATAAATTGTCCGCTGAATAAGACCAAGATGGATCGAAAATGGTAGGCACTTTTGATTTACAACAGTGTTTGGCTACACCTAAGCTGGAGACGTCGGTCTCTTTCTATAAGCGGTCATTGTAGACTTTCAACTTGACTGTATCTAATACCACAAATCATATGACAACGTGTTTTATGACACGAGGCTATCGCAAATAGAGGATCGAATGAAATAGCTTCTTGTTTGGATAATTACATCCAAAACTTACCTACAAATATTAAACACGCTATTTTTTATTCTGACAATTGTAGTGGACAGAATAAAAATAAAATGGTATTAGCCATGTTTTGTACGTCGATGCAAAATCACACGTTCTTATGACTGGCCATACACATATGGAATGTGACAGTGATCATGCTACAATAGAACGTGCGAAAAAACGTCATAGTACTCCAATTGACGTTCCAGAAGATTGGTACGAGCTAGTTAGAAATGCTAGCAAAAAAAGAAAGTTTGATGTGACGGTTATGAAGCAAAGTGATTTTAAAGATTATGAACATCTCTTTTCGGATAGTTTAGTTGCAAGAAAAACAGATGTTGATGGTAATGCATACTCATAGCAAAATGTAAAATGGTTACGGTACACAAAAACATTTGATGTGGTCTTATACAAAAATACTTTATCAGAAGATGAACCTTTCAAAAAAATAAATTTTCAATGGATCAATAAAACAGAAATAAATTTGCGAGATCGACTGAAAAATCATTATACCTGCCCTGTATCAGTTTCAAAAGAAAAGAAAAGCGATTTAATGGACATGGTACATCTTCTTAAACCCGAATCTAGAGCTTTTTACTGTATTTTAAACGGAAACAGTAATACTAAAAATACTGATCCTGATTTGCCTTCTTCTGAGCCCGAAGATGATAGTACTACCACAAATATTAAAAATACAAACAAAAATTCTTCAAGAAAACGCAAAAACGTTCAAAATGGTAAAAATATATGCATTGAAGAAATAAGGCAAAAGAAGAATCCATCCGTCAAAGCTACGAAGAAATTCGCTCGAGAAAAGAATCTTTCAAAAATAAAAGATGTTCAAGATCTAATAATTAGCGATGAATACAGAAGAGTTACTCGTTCGAAGAAAATAAATGTTTATAAAAAGTAAAAATATTATAATTATTTATAAAAGAAGACTTGTTATTTATGAATTTTAGTTATATTTTGCAGAAATATGAATACAAAAAAAAATTCATTTTTTTTAAATTATATTAATAAAAGTAACATTTTTGTTTTAATTTTTTGTAAAACTTTTATTTTTTATTGAAAATCTACATAAAAATAGTATTCAATACCCCAATAAAAAGTTTATTTGCAATAAATATTGATAATGAAGGTCTAAAATATGTTGGATGGACTTATGCCCTTATGTAAAATATATGATCGGAAAAGTGGACTTATTCCCTTTTTCAAATATGTTGTAACTGCAGAATAACGGACTCTTTCCAATAAAACCTTTATAAAAAGGTGTATTGAACCTCAAAAAGGTAAAAAATTACCTCAACTTAATTTTCATAAAAATTGGACTTATGTCCTTCTTCCTTGGCACCACAGATTTAGTGTAAACAGGTTTTACTAATATAAAAAACATTGTTATTAGACAGAAAATGCAATGTGTACTATCAACAGATATAAGATACTACAAATAAATGTTATTTTAAAATGGAAAAAAGAAAAAATTGGCGCCTTTGTTGGTCAATTTTCATGAATAAAATATAGATAAAAATTTAATTTAATCACTTAATCGATCAGTAAATAAAATTTCCGACTTAAAAAATAAATTAAAAAATGAATTAAAAAATATATTTTGTATCAAATATCGATTACTTACTGTAAACAGGTTTTTCTAATATCGACACCTCCTATCAATAAGGCGCTATCTCGTGCATCAAAGTAAGAAGGAACTAAGTCGGAGTTCCATGCAATAAGGCGCAATCTCAATCATAATTCAATAAAACGCTATTTCAAAGCTCGATGCAAGGAGGCGCTAACTCGGCGGTGAGTGCAAGAAGGCGCTAACTCGGCGGTGAGGGCAAGAAGGTGCTAACTCGGCGGTGAGGGCAAGAAGGTGCTAACTCGGCATACAATTTTTATTGAGGGGTTAAGCTTTCGATAAAATTGAGTTTTAAATCCTTCCCTCCCGACACAAAAACGAAAATGTCCTATTTTCAGCCCGTTGTTACGAAAAATAGTATACAACCAAAGGAAGGAAGAGAGGAAGAAACTTTTTCCCTACATAAAGATGTAACATACTACTTATATTATATTTTGTATATTATTAATACTATCACAGGTAAGCATAAATAGCGCGATACAAACGCACATACATGAACAAACGAACGCGAAGACCAACACAGCGAGAAAAAGGCAGCATCATTTTTGCCATGCCACGTTCCAGACCCACACATGTTGACGTAAGCATGAAACGCTACTGTGTGGAGAATCGAAATACCGATAGTCTCATGCGCAACTGACGGCCCGATAACAATATGAAGTAGCATGAAAATCACTATGGCCAATGATGCAGCGCTGGTCGCCCGCGTTTAATAATTAGAAATTTGAAAGAGCCTCCCTATTACTCTTCTGAGCGCGTTGGCACAATAACACTAGGAGAAACGACGATGCCACTGGAATCTACGCGAAAGGAGCCATTTATCCTACTGAACCCATCCAGGACGGCACAAAAACGCCCAGTTCAATGTCATCCCCTTCAGCGCTCACTTCCCTTAAGGCGTGGATTTTTTATTGTGACGACTGGCTGACGATCACTCGTTCTGAATTGATTTATTAAGGCTATGGAGTTCAAAATCAACCCAATTTCATTATTTAATAAATTAACTTTTCAAACATTTATTTAGAAAAACACAATTTTCGCGCCCTCTGTACATATAAATACTATAATCAATAATTTTTTTCGAGTGATTCTATTCGTACTGTCATGAGGTATACACGTTCAAACATTGGATTAAAATGACAAAAATGCAGATTCCTACTTATCGACATTACAGTGTTTGTTTAATTAAAAAATTATTTATTTGGAAAAACATAATTTTCACGCCCTTCGTATATGTAAATACAGTACTCAGAATTTTTTTGAAGCGATTCTATTAGTCATGAGATATACTCGGTGAAAAATTATGTACGAAAGTGATAACGCATCTGCGAGTGTAAAGAAATATGCAGCGCAGCCCCGATGCGTCGCGACTTCCATGCAAGCAACACACAGCTTATATAAAGCAGCAGACCAGAAAACTTGCAACGCTGTCGACGGGGAAAAACAATCTACAGTCGGATAGAGCTGGGCTCCACTCTCTAGGTTCTGTGTCTGTGTACGCATACAATGATCGCAGGACATCTCGACCTGAGGAGTGTCAATTGATGTGGAATAAATCACTAGTGGAATTTCCTCTCTTTCTACTTTTGGTCGTATACTTTTGCTTCCTCAAAGAGGAAGCTTTGTAACGGTGAACAAAATTTTTGAAATAAAAAATGTTCAAAAACATGTTTTAAGAATTTTGACACTAAAATCCGTTGATTTTGATAAAAAAAATTTTCGTGTCTATGTGTGCGTGTGTGCGCGTGCGTGCGTGCGTGTGTGTGTGTCTGTGTGCGTGCGTGCGTGCGTGCATGCGTGCGCGCGTGTGTGTGTGTGTGTGTGTGTGTGTATGTGTGTGTGTGTGTGTGTGTGTGTGTGTGTGTGTGTGTGTGTGTGTGTGTGTGTGTGTGTGTGTGTGTGTGTGTGTGTGTGTGGTGTGTGTACAGCCGATAACTTTTGAACCGATAGACCGATTTACATCAGAAAAGGCTTATTCTCTTCATCTCGGAGGAGAATAGAGAGAGCATAACCTACTTTTTGATTTTACCGATTTTCTTTTTTTTATAACCAAAAAACGATTTTGAATTTTTCGTTTTTTTGAGTTTTTAATTGTTTCAGCCAGTATTAATTAATAAACTAAACTTTTATTAACAGGTCTTGAAATTACCAACAATTTCTTTTTCTTAAATTTAAATTATATCTAGCCTGTCATTTGTTATTAAGGTGTTGCCATAGTCGTATCATTACCGAATTTTGTTTTGTTCAAAGTTTTTGCAAAAACCACTTTATATTTCGACTTCAAACTTGTACTGGGTGATAGATCGTTCAAAACTGCAGCGAAGTGTTCTCTTGATTTTTTGTGATTTTATGTATTTCATTTTTAATAAGTTTGAAACTGTGCCAATTGCTCGGTCGGTAATGGCAGGACTATGGCACCCCGTTAATGAAAATATGGTTTATATTCCTTTAATTAATATCTCAAAAACTTTTTCATTTGTCCACTCAAAATTTTTACCACTTATTACACATATCGAGTACAACATTGTGTTAAAATTTCAAGAAGTTCTGTTGATTTGTTTCCGAGAAAAAAATTATTTTTGAAAACAAGTGCGTTTTCTTTCCTGTACGATAACAGGAGTAAAAGTCAATGAATCGTTTTGAAATTTGGCAGAGAATTAGCTTTTTTATATCTAAAAAGTCAGTTCTTTACCCAAAAAAATCTGACCGTTGTGACCAAAGATATTTGAGGTTAAAATTTTTTTTATAAATTTCTTATATTTGCATTTTTAAAAAGAATATTCGATTGATTAACTCAAAATTTTTACCACTTATTACACTTATCGACTCCAACATAGTGTTAAAATTTTAAGAGATTATGTTCGTCAAAATTTTTTTACTAATTCCAAATTAGCCCCAAAACACAAATATAAAGTTTTAGAGCAAAATATGCAATAGTTCTATTTAATTCGTATGGGTACGTTCGGAAATGAAATTTCGGTTAGTAGTTAAGTTGGTACCCCACGTTGAGCTAACCGAGCCGACGTTCAGAATATGTAAACAATGGTTACGGTTAACGCACAGCTGTGAGAGACGCCTCGCGGTAGGGTGATGGCAACGCGAGCGATCACCTCCAAAACCCTTCCGGAGCACTCGGAGGCAGGCGATCAGGTTATGTTTCCTGTACTTTAATTGACAGAAATTGTAGTGAAGATGAGTTCACATTAAAAATATGCAGAAATGTTTCATAGATTTTATAATGAAATTTATTGGTTTAAACTTTAGAAATACTATACAAGAAATTCATCATCTTCTTACACACCAATATATTATATATTCTTGTTATATATTGTTAATGCTATTTATATATATATATATATATATATATATATATATATATATATATATATATATATATATATATATATATATATATATATATATATATATATATATATATACAAATATATGCTATTTGTATATATTGTTAATGCTATTTGTATATATATTGTAACAGGATGGCTAGTGGGGGCAAAATCCCAACAAGCCACAGGCCAGCAATGCCCTAGAACACGGTGCCGCGGGTGTCAGACTAAAATGACTTGCCCGGATCGCACACGAACTTCGCTTTCCAACTAATTGGATCGCTGAGTGAAAAGCACGCGCTCGAAGAGTAAAGCGCGCGGCCGCTATGCTCAGATATGAAAACGACCGGCGGAGTCGTTTTCCCGCGGAGGCGGCGGTATCCGGGAGAAGGACAGGTTGTAATGAACAACGCGACGAGTAACTAGATATCACAGTATATTAAAATAATTAAGAACTACAAGCACAACGCACGTGCTGATTAAAACAAATGAGTTAGTTCGCGCGCGACCGTTAAGACTCAAACGCGCGAACGATACGGCGCGCGGCGAAGCTGCTACTCTCGCGCGCGGTGTTAAAGTACGGCGGGCTGACACACACCCGCACGTACACGGCACGGAAAGCTTGCACGGGGCGATTTCCGTGCGAGCCTTTACAATAAACCCGCGAGAGGAGAGTAGAAAACTTACGTTAGGAAGGAGCAGCCGGTGCACTCGACTCTCTCTCGCTCCCTGTCGCTCGCACAGCAGTTGCGCTCTCTCTCTCTCTCTTGCTCACTGTATTGGGTCGGCAGGCGGGCTGGCTGCCGGCTCGTCGCTCGCAGTCTCGTGCGGCTCACGCGGCTCGGGATCGCTCTCTCTCTCTGTCTCTCTTTCGCACGTACACACCCTACTCGGCGCCTCCACTATACTCGCGAAAACTATAAAAAGCTAGGACGGCGCGGATGAGGTAACTTTTTAGAGACACACTGGAGAGAAGTTCTCGGCGCGATGGCAGACACGAAGATGGCGGCCGTGACTCCTATAAAGCCGTGTAGCAGCTCCGCGGGTACGCGACGGGCATATTACGCGTCGCGGGACCGTTCTAATCCGGTCAGGATGCTCGCGCGCTCGCGCCCCCGGTGAGCATGCCTGCTCGGCGCGGGTAATTCGAATCTCGAATTACCTAACTCGCGCACGCGTTACACCCCGCCGCCGACGCTGCTTAGGGGACCGCGAGCAGCTCTGCCATCCATGGCCGTCGTCGTACCTGAAAATAAGGTTAATTCGGTGGAGCCTTTCGGGAAGGAATTTGGGACAAGGGAAGTATAAGAAGCGGAGTCACCCATTATCTTTTTTTTTTATTTTTATTAAAAAAAACAAAAAAAAAAAAAAGAAAGAAACCCTTCGGGGTTTAGTCCTCTTCAGCTGGCCCGGGAGTAAGTCCGGCGCCCCTTGTGGCGAGCTTGGTTGGGACAGTGCTTCGACTTCTTTACCCCAAGCTCGCCACACATGAAGCACCGGGGAAGCGCCTGTGCATTTAACGCCAGTAATTACCTAATCGTGTGCGCTCAATTATGGGTCACAATTAAATCAATAATATTGAATTCCGTACTCAACCAGCAGCACCTTCTACCATCAGCAGTGAGTTGCGGCAGAGTAAAGGCAAGCGTTTTACTCACTCATTGGAATTAGCAAGACTCATTAGCATCACTCATTGAATATATATCATTTAACGGATATACTCAAATTTGGCCAAACTCGTTGTGCGACACAGGTTAGTCATCTCTAGTGAGAGATTCCAACTACATGCGTCTAAGTACTTATTACTCAATTGTTACTGCGTACACACTACTTGTTAATATTCACTCATTTATATCATTCGAAAAATACCATTTCAACTCAGATTATTACTTGAATGCGAATCTTTAGCCTTAATGTAATTTAAACTGTAAATGAATTTATGTTAACTATTGTTAATTATTATTAGAATTTAAAAGATTGTATTTTTATAACCAGAATGTAATTTTGATGAGACTATGAACTTATATAATATATTTAAAGTTTAATTTATTTATGTGTGAGACTCAAATTTATTTCAACACCCACAGCATGTACTCATATGACTCTAACTATGGCTTT
This sequence comes from Torymus aiolomorphi, assembly GCA_036365515.1. Classification (NCBI taxonomy): domain Eukaryota; kingdom Metazoa; phylum Arthropoda; class Insecta; order Hymenoptera; family Torymidae; genus Torymus; species Torymus aiolomorphi. The sequence goes on from CM070873.1 coordinate 191,448,629, forward strand.
CTCAAACAGTTTGGTCCTTCGAGCCAGATTATCATGCTGTGGTGTGTAATAGAGCCAGTGAAAACATACTCATTCTTGATAATCTCACAGAATCTCACAATGGCTGACGACAAGAAGAAGAAGGTCGAATCCGTCCACAGCTCAGACAACGAGGACAACTCAAACAAGCAGGAGGAAGGGGCTCAACAACCAACTGTTGACGACAAGCTCCAGAGCACTGCTAGCGGATCTACCACCATTACCAAGTCCTTCATGCCCTTGTTGCCACCTGCTTTGACTGTATCGGACAACTCAACAAAGAGGACTCGCTCAAAGTCTCCGATGAATGTGCCTGCTTCGTTGATCTGCAAGGTTAGTTCACAATATGTGAGACTCCAGAAGCTGAAACGGATTTCCAATTATGTTGAGGACAAGGAAGGCACTGTTCACATGAACAATTTTGTAACGTGGAGGAAGGATGCTGAGGAAATTTATGAACTCTACGAGGGAGAACATGCATTTATTGAGGATGCATGTCCAGCATCATTCGTGGCCAATCCTTATTTCAGCTCGGACTTCCACGACTCATTCCACGAACAGTACCACTCAATAATGTTTAACCTCAGCAAGTTGGAGCAAATATGGCACTCTCAACATAAAACCACTCAACCTCCAAGCACCGGTGAGACTCAACACTTCGAGATCAGCAAGTTGCCGGAGATCAAGCTGCCAACTTTTAACGGAACTTACACTGAATGGACAGCCTACAAGGAGCTCTTTACTGGATTAATACTCAAAAGGGCAGGACTCAAGGATTACGCTAAGCTCCATTACTTGCGTAGTTCACTTACAGGTGCACCACTCACACTCATTGAAGGATTCACTCTCTGTGATGAATCACTCAAGCCTGCATGGGTCACTCTTGTGGCGAGGTATGAAAACAAACGGGTCTTTCTCAATGATCAGCTGGATCGTTTGGCAGATTTGTTAGCAGCACAAAATAAGAACTCGGCATCACTCAACACATTAGTAACGGAAATGTCCAAGATACGGAAATCTCTCCACATATTGGTACCAAAGGAAGAATTGGGAGATCGTATCTTGGCGCATCGGATGGCGAAGCTGCTGAATAGGACTACTCGAGAAGCATGGGAGACGTCTCGAGCAAATATCACTGAGCTGCCGACTTTGAGGAATTTGAAGCTTTCCTGATAGCTCGAGTCCGTGCTTTGGAGATTGCGTCGGATACACCAGCCGGATCTCACAAACCATCATCATCTCCAACCTCAAAGGTCGTCAAGGCCCATCAAAGCTCAAGCCCCGGAGTCTCTCAAGCCAAGCCGCCAAACTCATCAAAGGTTACGCACTCAAGCAGGATCTCGCAGCATCCGTGCACATATTGTGGAGCACCTCATTTTATTGTTGCGTGCCCAACGTTCAAACGCCTTTCTGAACAAGAACGGAGGAAGTTTGTCATGGAGAAGCCTCTCTGCTTCAACTGTCTGGGCTTGCATTCTGCAAAGAACTGTAAGTCACAGTACTCAACAATAAGAAAAAGGCGCAATCATCTCGTATCACGGCCAAACTCAACGGACACACTCATCTACTCACTCAACATTATTAGCAACTGCTTTGGCATGGTATGACTCATCGGTGACATCTCACAAACTCAGAATACTCATCGATTCAGGTTCTGAAGTATCATTCATTTCGAAGGATACAGTGGATCTACTCACCAGACTCAAACGACAATGCTCATCTACTCCGATTCATGTAATTGGAGGCACGCACTCAACTCGAACACTCGGAAAGGTTCAAATAGACTTAAGGCCCGTCTACAGGAATCTAAAGGTTCGGATCACTGCTCATTTTATACGCCAAGTATCATCAATGTTACCATCAGAGCAATGTGCGCAACTCACGTGGAATCATACGGAAAAATTAAACTTGGCTGATCTTGGAAACCTCAACCAGTGGATTTACTCATCGGTGCTGATTATTATGGACAAATTATGAAACCTAATCTCATAAAGGGGAGTGTAACTCAACCAGTTGCACAATTATCAATCTTTGGCTGGCTCATAGTAGGTCCATTCAACTCAGCTGTTCAACACAAAACAGTACTTCACACAACGGCTTCACTCAACGATAGCCATCGTTATATGACTATAACGATGGCTTTCTCAAACAGGTAGTTACCCCTAAAAATATTATTTCTTCAAAAACCTCGATATTTCAACTTTACTTTTCAATATTCTTCCCAATAGAATAGATTTTTGAAAAATGTACAACGTACTAATACTTTTGTAGCCGAAAATCTCTTAGAAAAATAAAATTTTGCTCTCTTAAAAATAGGGGTTGCAACCCTTAAAATAAAAAATGCTGCAGTTTTGTGTCTTTTTTATTCTAAATATTTTGGTGTTGATTTTATGAAGATATCTTTATTCATTCATGAAATATTACAAAAAAATGATTTTTGGGGGTGAACTTTAGGGGTAAATTTTACCCTCTAAAAGTGAATATAGGCCGATAAAAGAAATACGTATATTCTTATTTTTTTAAGTACTATAACATATTGCAATATTATTAAAATCGGTGACTGACACTTGGGGTACCTTCCTTGTAAGTTAGCGCATTTTCCAACCGTCCGCTGAGATAGCGCATTTTTATTCGCGAGCAACTATATATGTGTGCATTTCATACAATAAAGATGAACATTTTTTTGGCACAGAAAAATAATATTTAACATATTTCGTATAATTATAGAAATATTTGAATCTACATTTGCTAAATTTATAATTTTCATTATTTTATAGTAGCAGGCGATGCAGTAGAAGTAGAGATGACGATACCAGATTTGTTTACGGTAGATACCGACAGCCTACGACCCGAAGTCCTTTTGGATCTCATCAGCATTCCCATCAATTGCACGAAGAAGAAGGACTCTATGAGACTGCCGATCCTGATAGAGGATCAAATCCTAGAGGAGGGACCCCTGACAGTGAGAGGTATGTTTTTCATTAATGCCGCGCATGCGTTTTTTTCGTGCGATTGGATAATATTGAAAGTTGCATGGTTAAGTTTTAATTTTTTTTTCAATTAATTATATAAAGTATGTTCGTCGTTAAGATAAAGAAAGTATTGAAATTATCAACAATCTTAATTCCTAGTTGCCTTTCCATTCTCAAGTTTCCAACATAATATCTAATAACTAAATTCGGAATGCAGTGAGATCGTAACTATTAATTTAGACTAGCATGATTTTGCATGAATAATAATAGTTTTCAATCTAAAGTCAATATTTTTAAAAAACATTTAAAAAACTGTATATATTTTTAATATAGAAACTATAAAAATAACTGCTATGAATGTAAAAAGAAATATGAATAATATTATGGAAAAATGATGAATAACTTCATTACATTACATAAATCCTTTTTGGAGCTGCCGATATTTTTCGCCATATACTCTTCAGGTTTTCAATGAAACTGAGCTCTACAATGCTATACAATGGTGAAATAATTTATTCTATTCCTGACTGCACTTTAAGAAATCTATGACAAAAGTAGCAGTTAATTCTCTCTTATACTTTACTCCCTCATATGCGAGAATGTAATACATTATTCCCGCATATAACGAAATACTAGTACAGCCGCCGTTTTTAATAGAGCCGCTAGCAATAAGAGGGTTGCTCAGAAGTCAATCGCTTTCCCCACCATCCATCTTTCCTGCGAACGTTCCTGTTTCAGTCCTGATGCTCTCAATAGAGCCGCCCTCGATTTCATTCATAATGATACCAAAGATCATTTCATTTTTGGGAGAAAACAAAATGTTTTAACTCACAAGAAGAGTCCAGTTAGGACTCTTCGGATCAGGCATACGTGAAATCTTATTGGAGAATGGTTTCCATGTTCCTCATTTATGGTGTATATGTGTATATATATACTTGCGAGTCGCTGACTTGCGGTACAGACAATATAGGTGCGTTCGATCTCGCGGGTTACACTTATAAGCCATGTAATATTTATATGTGGCTAATATACTGTCATAAGTATACTTGCATTCGGAGCGCTCCCGCGCTCCTTGATACCTACATTTCTCACATAGATCGTTCGAAAATGCGAATCGTTCCATTGACTGACTGTCGACATAAAATATTATGAGAACGTGATTAACATCTGAAAAAAGTACTTCAAAAAGGATGAGTTAAAGAAATCAGCTGACAGTCAGATAAGTGTTTCATTTCTCTACTTCAACAGCTGGATGTTATATCAAAAAGAGTGATACTTTGTGTTCTTTTTAAAGCTTTCCAAATCGAACATCGCATTCTTCAAGGACAATAAATGTGCCATGGCAATTCTCTTTAAACCAATGGTGAGCTGAGCAAGATATTTTGAAGACAATTCATCAGGTTTTATAAAGACGTTCCAGCACATTATTTAATGTTATTTTATACAGCGTATGAAATAATAAGAATTTGGGCACAGTGCAGTGATAATTTAATAAATAAATAAATGAATGTGATGCAATTATTAGTTTTAAAGTGAAAAAGACAAAGAGAATAGTTCAGTTACAGTTTATATAAGTAGAAAATACGTAAAAAATAGAGTATTATTGATAAATGTGTTCAATATTAAAATACATGAAAATGGATCAGTGAGAAGTATGGCAACTTGAATATTCATATTTATCTGCTCAGAAATGATATTGTAGTGATTATTGTGGATGGTGTTGCTCAACCTACAGTGAATTTTAGTCGAATAATTGTGGTGAAAATGTTTAAATATAAGAGTAACATTTTATAGATAAACAATTAACAAACATTTATGAAAATATCGCCAAAGATTTATTTGAAATGTTGTAATATATTAAAATTGACAGTTTAAAGAGGTGGAAGTTTATGTCATGTGTATATTTTGGAAAAAACAGTCTGAAAAGTTTATTAGAGTTTTCACGATGTTTAGATACTTTTAATATAAAAATGGACAAAATAGGTATGTGTTGACTTATTCCAATAGAAAATCAACACAAAACATTTGTAATTAACATAAAAATAACTAGTTTATTTTCTGAGTGTTTAAAATTATCAATATTTATCAGTGCATATGATGAATAGGGCTAATTTTTTGGACTTTGGTGAATACAGAAGTTACTAGGGTCTATGAGATCAAATGGGAAGACACGGATATCTTTTTTTTTTGAGGTAGTGAGTAGCTCCGTTCGAGCCCAGGAAAATCCTTGATCAGGAGAGTCCGGACTCTCCTTGTCAGTATAATTTTTTTAAACTACGTAAAAATGAAAATTATTATTTTTTGTCCACAAAATTAAATTTTAACAAATATAATCATTAGGCAACATATCGGCCACGAAAAATTTTTTTGCGCGGAATACATAAGTATAAATTTTTTCCTTTTTTCATACATAAGCCGTAGTATAACTAAGTTAATATTATCTGGAAAACTTTGTGGCATGCCTGGACTGCTCGAACAGTTGGAGAAAATAATCTAATTAAACTTGTTAACAATACCCCCCAGTCCCGTCTTATTGAGAACTGATGTAACAGATTTTACACGAGCGATTTGGTGGGTGGAACAGCACATAAGGAGTAAACTTCTCCTCTTACTGCAAAGTGGTCTTATTAAGAGCGGCGACTGCACATTGTCGAACGAGAAAGGAATGTTGACTTTGTCTAGCGTGGATGAAGATTGAGGGCGAGTGGCTCCTGACCAAAGACGCTCGAGTGAAACAAGAGTACTCAATATCATCAGTCAAGTCTTGAAAAGTTAATTCCTTTATTGTTACACAACTTAATTTTTTCAATCAGCGCAGAAATAGGTGCTTTTTGTACATGGAAGACGAATGGGAGGTCGGTCATTTCGAATCGTGCACCATGAAATACGTTATGTTAAGGTGGGCTTACGTATAGTGGCTTCTAAGGTCAAAACCATCTGAAAAAAAAAAATATAAAAATGTGGTTTAAGCAATAAACAGTAGATAAAATGATTAGGAATAGCCCTTCTGCCCAGTGGTTGGTGTAGGGTATTAAAATATCATAATATTCTTATTGTCGTCGACGTTTCAAGCACTTTGGCTATAATACTTCTCAAGAAACTTCTATTGTCAAATTAGATACAATTTGTATTTACAATGAAAGAAATAAAAAAAAATGCACAATCTAATACGCAAAAAACTCCTTACGGGGTTCAAAAATTCGTGGTTGTTATAGGCGGTTTAACGACCGCCTGTCAGATGGTCATCGAGCTTTGGATTATAATTTATAGGCATTCAGTATTTAATAATGTGAGTGCCAGAAAAGAGGTAGAACACCGCGAGCATAAGGTTTCGGATTCCGGAAATAATAAAAAAACTATCTAAAAAATTAAAGAAACAACTATTAAATTTTGAAATCATTAATATAAATATAAACATTAATTTCATAAATAAACAGACACACGATGTAAAAGCAGAACTAAATGACATATGTAAATACAATTTAATACAATTATTTGAATTGATTATGCTACGAAACTTGCTTGAATATGGAAAATATATAATTATAATTTGGATGCAAAATTGTAAACTACTCGATAAAGTAATTAATTAAAGCCTTCGCTGCTACTTTGAAAAGGATAATATAATCGTCTCGTAACGCTTAAATAAAATATTCTTAAAGTTTTTACAAACAACCAACACATGGTAGCACTATGCCTATATATGAAGAAAGCCTACGACCATATATGCCGCCGAAGAATTTTAGAAATACTGGTTAAGCACAAACTCACTGGTAATATATTTCATTTCATAAGAAATTTTCTTAGTAATAGACACATCCAAGTCTGAGTAAACAATAAATATTGAGATATATTCATTATTCACAACGGAGTTCCACAAGTTTCGGTCATAAGTGTAACCATTTTTCACTGTCGATCAACAACATTGTAAAAAATATTAAACAGCCTATCGAATGTACTATATTCGCTGATGATGTCACAATTTTTTTTAAAAGTCAAAAATTTAAATACTAGTCAAAAACTACTCCAAGGACCCTCGATCAACTCGACGACTTCTCTAACACAGTCGGCTTTAAAATTTCAAAAAATATTAACACCAGGAAAAACAAAATTAATGTAGTCAATGAAAAAAAAATTTTGGGAATTATTTTTCACAATAAACTCACATGGTAAGTGGACATAGAACATATAAAAAAATCATTCTTTAACAGATTGAACTGATTAAAATTAAAACGAATACATACCAAGCCTTAATTCAATCAAAAATAGATTATGGTTGTATGGTGTACGGTTTGACAAAAAAACACATCCTATCTAAACTAGACAAGACCCAATACTCAACGCCGCTGCTAGAATACTCACAGGATTAGTAGAACTAGACCGATCAACAGTATTCTCTCAGAGAGCCAACTAATACCACGGGAACTAACAAACAAACTAACCATTAACTGCACTATTAGATTGATTTCCACCCCAAAGAATCAAGCCTAGAAACTGCTCTCAAGAAATACTAATTACAGTAACGAATGAGCCATTTTATTGACGCACTTCCGACCTCTTTAAGGAACAAAGATTAAAAATATCCCAGATCAAATACAACGTAGCCACAAACTTCCATTGTCGGCTAAACAATCTAGATAGATACAGAAACTCTGATCATTCCAGAACAACCTCAAATTAATTCAATACTTCAAGTATACACAAACTACAAACTCATATTTACACTAACAACAAGAATTGAGTTCATATTAGTTGATGTAGCCATTTCAAATGAAAAGAAACTTCAAGGTTAAGGTCTCAAATTGGATAAGTACGGATACAACACTGCAACTAATTATATCGGAAATAATATAAACCAGAAACTACCGTGCAAACCAATATACGACCATTTTAATCTATAATAGAAAATATCTCGAAATAGAGGTACAGCGAAATGTTTGATGCAAAAGTTATAGGGGGCAAAGGGGGTCACGTAATGGTACCAATGATTTTAACCTTAAATGCGATTTTCAAGGTCATTTGGCGGTCAAAGTGATTTTTTAAAATGAGAACCCCTTTTCTTGACCCAGGATTAAAAAAAAAAAAAAGGGAAATTTTATCACTACAAAATGATATTTTCGTTAAGGTCATTGCAAGGTCAAATGAAGACCAAACATGCAAAAATGGCTTTAATTCTGTCGGTTGATATTATAAGCTTCTACTGTTTATTAAAAAAAAAAAGGGTTACACTTTCCAAGATAAAAAGGCCTACCGGGAATCAGTGATCTACGTCTTGATCAGTGATCAAGGTCAAGTGAAGGTCAAATTATCGAAATTCACTTAATTTTCTTCAGTTTTAAATGCGAAATGTAATGGACGAATTTTTCGTCCATTTACAGAAACAAATTATTTCCATTCATAGCCGTACACCTAAAAAGAACGCATGTAAACCTCTAAAAGATGCAATAAGGAAGATAGAAGAAAGAAGAGTAACAGAGAAAGGTAGAGAGAAAGAGAGCGAGACGGATAGAAGCAGAGGGACAAAGGAAGGGAGGAAAACTAAAAGCCGGCCGGAAGAAAGCCGAAGAAAAAATAGAGAAGCAAGTGGATTGGGAGAAAATTTTAGAACGGTGGAAGGGGGGACGGGCTAACGAATTTGACTCGTGGCTAGCTAAATCAAGGAAACAGATCAGGGAGGCGATACGGATCCGACAAAGCCCAGGGACATTAGCACACCTGCGCAGCACTTTCCAAATTGATGGGATGACGAGCCGGATTAAAAAAGAGAGAAGAAGAGTGATGAGGGCGAGATTTGGCCGTACATACAGAAGTTTTTTTATACGTATGCAAGAAAAAGACTAACTTATACATTTGGGATACACAGTATAGGCATGCTTGAGCCTTGACTCTTTATCTAAGAACGAGCAGATTTGCCAGCTTAAGATAGTGGATCAACTGCTATGCACTTTTCTTTAGCACGCAGGGAGCTGCGGAAATACCACATGATGCCAGGGCGGAGGATGGGTCAGAAAAACGTCTCCTTTTGACATCTAAATTTAAAAGGTAAGAGGTGGCGACGCATGCAGACACACTCTATATGTAGCCTCGGCGAAATTTAATCTGGACGGAACATTTTCAAGGAGAAATTGTTTGAGATCTGTATGTTCTCTTTCAAGAAGCGAGCATAAAAAAAAAGGTGTACGGGCAAGGGAAGGTGGGGGCCAACCTCGTGCACTTTCCCACAAGGGAGAAAAACAACTTTTCCCCTAAAACAGAGGAAATTTGCACTATAAAAAGGGCCAGCAGGAGAGCCTCAGCGGATAGTCATTTTTGAGAACCTCTTCCGGGTGAAGCCCTGCCGGAATCGCTATCGATCATTGGACAATTCTGAACAAAAGAAGCTTCTCTTATTTTGTTTCACTTTTCGTTGTTCACTTATCTCCACTACCGTGTAGTGTAGTCTAGTAGGACAGGAGACAAAGTCTCTGCATTCGCTCTCCTAGTCTCCGTTATCCTGGGTAGGAACAGCGCTTTCTGGCGTTAACCAAAAAAGAAAGAGATCAGACACGCCCTATAGAAGGTCTGTCTAACAGTATAGCTTTTTCTTGGATACCGATATAACAGAAGCCCTTATTGTGTATTACGGAGGTTCAATGAACTTTCAAATAAACTTCCTATTCATAGCACTATCCAGGAATAATGACGTGGACGTATTAGGATTATGTTCCCTTTGGGGCACTTAATTAAAATGAGTCTCCTTGCCTCTCACTATTCGGGGTGCTTGTTTAAGGTGGTCTCCTTGCCTCTCACTATTCGTGGTGCTTGATTAAAGTGAGCCCCTTTGCCTCTCACTATTCGGGATGTTAAAGTGAATCCCTTTGCCTCTCACTATTCGGAGTGCTTGATTAAAGCCCTCTTGCCTCTCACTATTCGGGGTACTTAATTAAAGGGAGTCTCCTTATCTCTCACACTTATTGGTGGAACTAACGATTGAGTGTATTCTCAAACTGACTATAAATACGCTTAGTTTCCGCCGAAGTATCTGCCTTCGTGGATTTGACTGAAAAGATTTCTGAGATGTGAGAACTAACAATACGACGCTGATTTTCGTAATATTCGATTAGAGTTGTCCATGCTCGTTCATAATTATCACCCGAAATGGGAAGAGATTTAATTTTCTCAAGTGCTTCACTCGAAAGATGAGTGCGAAGATAATGCAATTTCAAAACAGACGGTAAGTCTTCGCAACGATGTATGACTGAACGAAAGACATCCCTAAAATTCTCCCAATCACAAAATTTTCCTAAAAACTTGGGTAAATCTACCTTAGGTAAAGATTGAAACGAAACGTTAGTAGAAGGGACAGGACTTGGAATAACTGACTCAGTAGTAGAACTAGACGGGCTTTGAGCAGCAGTTTTAGCTTTAATAGTTTCCAAAAAATCAAGAAAGTCTCCTGTACGGTCATAAAAACTGTCCTCTACTAGGTCCGAAAGACCACTTGTGAAATAGCTATGCTTCTTATCCGAGTCCTCGAGAGTCAAAATTTTTTCGTGATTTAATTGAAAAGTCATGTAATATTTCTCAAGACCGGTTAGACGAGACTCTGCATTACCTTTCGTCATGTTATCTTTATCTTTGGACTTGAAGTTTTGAAACGAGTTCGCAATTTTAATTTGGAGGGTCAGCTGTTTAGTATGAAACTCCTCCATTTTGAGATCAAAGAAATTAGACTAGCAACAAATTTGACTAATTAACATAGTTATTGAGTTAACTATTCTTGCCCATTCGTGAGTAGAACAAGAAATAGTGAGAGTTATTACAGCTAAGTCTTAACCTAGTTTATAATATTGTAAATACAAATAAGTTTCCGCCGTTTTTTTATAAAAATTATCAATTTATTGTAAAAAAAATATACGTTACATTTTATTCAAAATATTGTCCGTCATTGGCTACTACTTTTTGCCATCTTTCTGGCAGCATTAGGATGCCACGTCGAAAAAACTCTTCATCTTTTGAAGCTACCCATGAATCGACCCAATTTTTGGCTTCTTCGTAAGAAGTGATGTGCTGCTTGACCAGAGCGTGAACCACCGACCGGAACAAGTGGTAGTCCAAAGGAGCAATGTCTGGTGAATAGGGCGGGTGGGATAAGACATCCCATTGTAAAGCTTCCAAAGTATCCTTGACGACTTTTGCAACATGTGGCCGAGCGTTGTCGTGCTGAAAAATCACTTTGTCATGTCTTTTGGCATATTGGGGGCGTTTAAGCTTCAATTCTCTGCTCAGTTGCAACAGTTGCTGTTGATAACGTTCTCCAGTGATAGTTTCGTTAGGCTGCAGTAGCTCGTAATATTACTCCGAGCTGATCCTACCAAATGCACAACATTAACTTTTTGCCATAAATATTCGGTTTGGCCGTTGAAGTTGGTACATGGCCGGGCTTATCCCATGATTTCCTACGCTTTGGGTTGTTGTAGTAGATCCACTTTTCATCCCCCGTCACTATTCGATGCAAAAAACCCTTTCGACTTTGTCTTTGGAGAAGTTGTTCGCACGTGAAAAGATGGCGCTCGACGTCTCTGGGTTTCAGTTCATGCGGAACACAATTTCCTTGCTTTTGTATCATACCAATGGTCTTGAGACGGTGTGAAATCGCTTGTTGAGTCACTCCCAAGCTTTCTGCCAGCTGCTCTTCAGTTTGGCATGAGTCTTGGCCCAATAATGCCTCTAACTCATCGTCTTCAAACTTGACTGGCCTTCCTTCGCGTTCTTTATCTTCCACGTCAAACTCGCCGTTTTTAAACTTTTGAAACCACTTACGACAACTTCTCTCACTTAAAGCAGCATCACCGTAAACTTCTACAAGCGACCGATGCGCCTCAGCAGCCGATTTCTTTAAATGAAATAAATAAATCAAAACTTCCCGCAAATGACGCTTATTCGGTACAAAACTCGACAATTTCGAACAAAAAAAAATGTATACTGCCAATATAAAGTCAATAGTATTTTAAGGTTATATTGTTGCCAGGTGTCCAAACTTTCTATGTGACATTTTACATCTGACGATTTCGAAGTAATCTTGTCGGTGGAGCCATCTCTTGAAAACGGCGGAAACTTATTTGTATACCCAATACTTATGCTAGTATGAACGTGACTATGCGCTGGAAGATGCAACGTTGAGTGCGTCTGCTCACGTTCCCACGTTGAATCAGCTGTTGATCCACAGTGTTGACTGCTCAAAGAGAAGTAACTGCAGGCGTCGAATTCAGCAACTCCCAGCAGCGTAGTCAGCAACTGAATCAGGAATACATACAGGTGTGGGTCAACAGTCGACTTCGCAGTCAACGTGATGTATCAGCAGACAGCAGTAAAACTGTAAGGTCCAATAACATAAGTATTTGCTAAGGCACATAATTGCATTCAATTTTCTCAAAACTAGCTTGAAAGACGTAAATTTAATTTATAATAACTCAACTCAAATAAAATAGTTCTAATCTCAAATTAAATTTACTCAATTTTAATTAAAGTAATCTTGACTAAATAGAGATCATTAAAATTCTCGTTAAATGGAATAAATGTACTAGATTGACTAGGCGATATTTGCAAATTTTAATTGAAATAAAACTGAAACGGTACGTGTGTCCAAGCATTAGGACGCAGCATCCGAGCGCAATCGGATCGGCGGTGAAGCGAAGTAAATGGACTCGTCCGAGTACTGCTCCGATCCGTTGGTGCGCTCCCCCTTGTGGTGAGTGTTGGACTCGCCCGCCTTCTAATCTTCTTGGCGACGACGTATTCGATTTCCCGGACGGCACGCGTCCTGATGGTCGTCTTCTCGAAGACAACACTCCTTTCCTCGTGGAAAGCTCGTTATATGCAAGGCGAGCACCGCGCAGCTGGATGCAGTGCCAGCGAGCAGGCTCCACGTGGGTAGTCCGTGAATGTACTGGTGTGAACCCCGTAGCGCCGACACCATGCGGGTATCTCTTGACTTGGCTGGTGTGAGCCCGTGTAGGCTGCACGCGGGTACTCCGTGGCTTGACTTGTGTGAGCCCCGTAGCATGTACGCTGCACGCGGGTACTCCGTGCTTGACTTGTGTGAGCCCCGTAGCGTGTACGCTGCACGTGAGTACTCCTTGAATAGAGAGGCGTGAACCCCGTTTCGACTCGTTGCACTAAACGGCAACGATTGGATGATCACCGTACACGCGATGAATCGAGAGCTGGTTTTACAACGCACGCTCTGTAAACTGAATTTGCCTCTTGTTGCTCATGTCTAGAACGAGATAGCGGCCGATCACCGTACACGCGGTGATTCTAAAGCTGGCTTTACAGCGCACGCTCTTAGCGACGTCTTGGAGTCGGTAAGCACGCACATTCCAAGGCGTTTTCAGAAATGGGGAGAATAGCAATAGATGTGCTATTTCCCCTCGCAAGCCCTAGAAGATGGCTTCCGAATTCACGCGACGGCGAGACAATGTGAGAGACAGCAACGAACGCGTGAGGTCTGCATGCGTGAGTATGCGACTTATCGGAACTCACGACCACGTACACTTTGATGCGTACCTGTATGAAGAAAAATGTTTATCTCTACGCCACTCGAAAGTAGACGTAGAGGATAAAAGAAGGCTTTTTTCTCTGCGTCTTCGTGGCGATGTTTCTCCCACGATCCGGCTCGAAGAACCAAATGTTTTGTGTTGTATGAGGATCGTGGACTGGAGAGGTTCTTTAATAAAAATACTTTTCGTGTAGAGAACTAGTTGGAGTTTATTGAGTGTCCGTTGAGCAGACTGTCCGCTGCTGTCTCTCTGGCCGTCGCGCGTGAACTGAACTGCCGGCCGGCGTAGCGAGGCGCTGTCGGCTTGGTACTTGGAGGGGCGGTACGAGAGACGCGTGGAAAGCGCTAATTGGCGGCTCTCTCGCGCATGTAGTGTATTGCCGGAGTAGGGGAAACGCTGTCGGCGTCTAGCGTATGTACGCTGAATCCCAAACAGAAAGAAAATGTATTATTTACTTTACAAATTAATGACGATGAATATACTATCATTATGCTATAATAATATTGCTTATTCATTTTTGAAATTTGTTTGCTATTCCAACATTTTTGATGCTGAACAAAATTTTTTTTTATAACTTAGTGTATAAAACTGAACTGTAGATGCCTGCTTAGCGTGCGTAAAGGACTCATCTTTTTCACTAGTGCATAAAGTTTTTACTTTATGCACTAGTAAAAAAAAACGGGTACTGTACGAACACTAAAAAAGCATCTAATGTCAATTTTCATGCGCTTAGTTATAAAATATAGTAAAGGCAACACGTGCACAAAGCAAGTGATCCTTGCACTGGAGGATCTTCACCCATGCGGAAACCGCCAGCTTTGTGCAGTAGTTGCTTCTTGTGCTATTGCATTTTGCAGTATCTGCATAATATTATTTCAATGATACAAAGACTATTAAAACTAGAAATTTTTCAGCAGCAAAACGGAAATCATAGTTTGGGGCAATATTTCCTATAGGTTTCATTAAAGGTAATTAATTTATACGGAATTTATATTACCAAATTTGTCAACGTAACAGGTTTACATAACATTTTATGTTATATGGGAAAGCTAATGATAACGATAATGTCGCTATGTTGAATATAGCCCAGCTGAAAATTTTCATATCATAAATAACATGATAAATAACACGATTAATCATGTGATATATTACGTGATTTAATAATGTTTCCTAGCAAGCTATTTATCATGTGATAAATAACGTGATAAATCGATTAAGGATTCTTTTAATTGTTTGGTTTCTCGAAACATAAGATACATAATGTTATTTATCATGTGATAAACGACACAATAAAAATTTTCAAAATGTATTTTTCTGGCTTATAATAGAGTAAATTACCCCTACATAATACCCAGAACTTACGTAAGAACTTACATAAGAACTTACCTAAGAATTTACATAAGAACTTACGTAAGAACTTATGTAAGAATTTACAGAGAAACTTATTTATCTATTTATTCATTTAAGACCAGAAAATTGCATAGCAATCCTACATAGATAACATTTATCTGAGCGCAGGACTGGTATATTCCTTACAAAATACAGTACAACCCCGTAATAAGCGCGCCTAGGCCAGTAAGGGGAAGAATTTTTTACATAAACGTATACCCCCTCCGCACACTTTCCCCTCGAGTATCTAGCGCCTCTCTCTCTCTCTCTCTCTCTCTCTCTCTCTCTCTCTCTCTCTCTCTCTCTCTCTCTCTCTCTCTCTCTCTCTCTCTCTCTCTCTCTCTCTCTCTCTCTCTCTCTCTCTCTCTCTCTCTCTCTCTCTCTCTCTCTCTCTCTCTCTCTCTCTCTCTCTCTCTCTCTCTCTCTCTCTCTCTCTCTCTCTCTCTCTCTCTCTCTCTCTCTCTCTCTCTCTCTCTCTCTCTCTCTCTCTCTCTCTCTCTCTCTCTCTCTCTCTCTCTCTCTCTCTCTCTCTCTCTCTCTCTCTCTCTCTCTCTCTCTCTCTCTCTCTCTCTCTCTCTCTCTCTCTCTCTCTCTCTCTCTCTCTCTCTCTCTCTCTCTCTCTCTCTCCCTCTCCCTCACCCCCCCCTCTCGCTCTTCGGCACCTGACCTCTCAATAAGCGTTCTGACGAGCGTCAGTTTGTTAACAACATTGAAGTACACGTAATACAATGTTTTGAGAATGGATATCGTTTACAGTATAAGAAATTGTGCTGTGCATAAAAATGGATACTTTTAAGAATATTTAAGTGTACGTGTGTTGATTAAAATGAAATTTTTCTATTAAAAAGTCTCTTCTAAACTCTGTTTTGCTTGGCGCGCTAATTGAGAGGACACGTTGTGAAGTCTAACTCGAGCTGGTAGTTTTTGTTCGGAGTGGGGATACCCTGTTCTTAGAATTGAGCGAGAAACTAGGGATACGCGCTTATTGCGAGAGCACTTATTCCGGGATTGCACTGTAACTTACATACTAACTTGTATACTAAAATTCACATAGATGCTTCATTAAACTTTTTCGAAACTTAACAGACAAATTAATTGCAGTATATGCAATTGCAGCAATGGATCAAAATCATAATTTTGGTTTCATCTATAGAGATATTGCCTACTGCCAAGTAACATAAATTATCTATATTTGGATACGCAATTTTTAAGTTTTCTTTTAATTGTATTGTTGCTATTTTTTAGGTTCTTTAGGCCCAACAGCAAAGAATTAAATGTTCTAACCACTATTAAATAGCAATCCTTGTTGCTGATCATCTCATCATCATGTCATGTTTGGATATTTGTATACTTATTTCCTTTTATTGATTTTTTGATTCAGAAATATATTTTTTAGTTTCTCATAATGGTACGTAAGTGATTCATAAATGAATAATTGTTCAATATTCAATGGACGTCCGTCAGTAACGAAAGAATTTTTATATATTATTTTCAAATTCTATTTTGAAGATGTTGTAATGGTCTTAAACTATTCATGCATGAACCACCCCAGGCTATGATCCCATAATTTATTATACTATTGCAAAATGCTTAATATAGTATCAACAGAGTCTTTAATTGCATTATCTTTTGAAGAAAACGGAAAGTAAATATTTGGTTTTTTCAGTAATGCTCTCTATATGTTTGTCCCATTTTACATTATAATCAGTAGTAATTCCTAAATATTTATAGCTCTCTACTCTTTCTATATATTTATCACATATCGTTATTTTTAGTTTCTCTGAAACACTATCATAGTAATTGCCAAAAGTCATATAAACTGTTTTCTCTACACTTAAAGATAATTTATTTAGTGCTAACCATTTACTAACATAATCTAACAATCTGCTCATCTCATCATGCGAATTTTCCCACATATCATTCGCTGATACAATTGTTGCGTCATCAGCACATGACATCACTGCCCCAGCTGGGAGATTATTTAAGAGATCATTTACATATAAGATAAACAGTAGGGGTCCTAGAATACTACCTTGCAGTACACCTGTAGTTACCCTAAAATTTTCACTGAAAGTGTTTTGAATTTCAACAGTTTGTTGTCTATCCGTCAGATAACTTTTTTATAAATTTAGTGCATTGCCTCTTAAACCATAGTTATACAGTTTATCTAATAAAAAGGAAAGTGGCAATTAAAAGTTTACTTGTTTCTAATGTATTATATATGATATTAGTTAAAAGTCTTATTACGTCTTTTGTTCCCTTTTTCTCAATAAACCCGAATTGGCTAGGATTGATTATATTGTTGTCCAGTACAAAACTATATATCCTGTTATATATTCATTTTTCTAGTATTTTAGCGACATTAGATATTAGTGAAATTGTTCGATAGTTAATATGTCATGTTTATCATTAGCTTTGTGAATGGAAATCACTTCAGCTTTTTTTAAGCCCACCAGGCCAAATAGATTTTTCAATACACAGGTTAAATGTATAAGCTAAAGGTTCAGATATACTACCCGAAATCGTTTTCAGTACTTTGCTACTTATATTGTCTATCCCACCAGCTTTATCCTTCATATTTATAATAATTGTGTCTATTTCACAAACATTAGTAGGTTTTAGAAAAATAGTTTTAAAATTCATGGGAGGCAAAGTTATTTTTTCTCCTGTAGGGTTTTTGATGTTTTGGCTAAGTTTTTCTTCGATTTTACTAAAATAAGAGTTCATAAGATTGGCCTTTTCTTTTGGGTTATTTATTTTTCTATTGTATTCACCTTTAACATAATCAATTTTCTTGTCCTGTTTCTTTTTTCTATTTAGTTTTTCATTTATAAAATTCCACAATTGTCTAGTATTTTGTTGGCATGAATCAATTTTTCGTTTATCAAAGTTTGGCAATTTTGGCATCTTTGTTACTTTACCTAAAATTCTTTCATAGTTTTTGATTTTTATTAAACTTTTGGTAATCCAGGATTTTCTTGGTTTACCTTTATTTCTTCTTCCATTCGTTGCACTATTTGTTATTGACAAATTTTTACATATTCGAATTTCATTGATAATAGATTCAATTGCAAGATTAGGGTTGATTTCATTTACAAATAAATTCCAGTTCTTAGTATACGAAAGTATAAAATAAGGCAAGTATAGAAGTTCTTTCTTTATAATCTATAAAATAATATTTATGATTTTTTAAAAGAAGTCAAATAAATACTAGTAAAAAAGTCTTTTACTTCTTTGACTCAATGTATGCTCAACAAATTATATGTAAGTACATTCAAATTGTTCACTGCAAATCAAACAAACGAAAGTTGTGAAATCAATTATCGATAGTCAAGTAATGCAAACCATTGTCCGAAAAACTGTATGACTATGTTCTCAGAAATATATTCAAATTTCTTCATTCTTCTATACAAATTAAAGACAAGAAAGTGGTGAAATCAATTAATTGTAGTCAAGTACCGGCCATAAGAACTTTTCGTACTTCGCGTGTAAAATTACATTTTACTTAATTACATAAAGTACTGCATAACGCCCAAGAGGCCCAATAGCTCACACACTCCTACAAAACTTTATAGTACCTATGTGGGCGAAAATTATTTTAATTATATAACTATAATGCCTTCTTTTTATTTCTAAAATTCATAAGAATTTTTTCAGGTATTTACGAAAAGACAAAGCCTATATAAAAAAATTACATAGTTACCCACACATCACTATTTTTCATTATTCCTCCTCAATTTTGAATTTTCTATAATATTACGCATCTGGGAAAGACAAGAGAAGTCTAGAGCTGCTCTAACACGGGTGGTCCTCCGATCTCCCGTACATACTTGGCGGGCCCGACGGTTTGCAGTTACGTGGGCTACTTAAATGTAGAATACTAATATTTTGCATAAATTCATTAACAATATTTATACCATAAATAATTACATTTGGCTCTAATTTTTAATTGATACCGTTAAGTACAACATATCCGTACATGTGCAGAATCATGATTTATATTTCATTATTAAACATATTTTTCCTTGTGTCCGTCCTTCTTAAACGAGAATAAAATAAAAAATTCATATAAATTTATGGCCTGCTCAAAAGTCCTTTACATTTTACTAACCGTTTTATAAACAACATATTTTATATCCTTTTCCCCGTGCAAATATCATATAAGATCTCATATGAGAATTTCAGACACTGCATATCTCGTATGGGATCTTATATGTGATGTCATATGCAATTTTATATATTATGGGATATCATATGAGATCTCGTATGATATTTTCACGCGGGTGTGTACTTTCTATTTAAAAACAAAGTCATAGATTCATAGATCAGTAGTTAATATGTAGAAGCAGCCCATTTATACATTTGATCTCATCTTTAAACATATGAATGTTTATATGAAAATGATCATGCCTTACACCTTGAACTTCAAACCGTCGGGCCCGCCAAGTATGTACGGGAGATCGGAGAACCACCCCTGGTAGAGTAGCTCTAGACTTCTCTTGTCCTCCCAAGATGCGTAATATTATAGGAAGTTCAAAATTGAGGAGGAATAATGAAAAATAGTGATGTGTTGGTAACTATGTAATTTTTTATATAGGCTTTGACTTTTCGTAAATATCTGAAAAGATTTTTATGAATTTTAGAAATAAAATGAAGGCATTATAGTTATATAATTAAAATAATTTTTGCCCACACGGGTGTAAAGTACGTAGATACTATAAAGTTTTGTAGGAGTGTGTGAGCTATTCGGCCTCTTAGGCGTTATGTAGTACTTTATATAATTAAGTAAAATGTAATTTTATACGCGAGGTACGAAAAGTTCTTATGGCCGGTACTTGACTACAATTAATTGATTTCACCACTTTCTTGTGTTTAATTTTTATAGAAGAATGAAGAAATTTGAATACATTTCTGAGAACATAATGATACAGTTTTTCGGAGAATGGTTTGCATTACTTGACTATCGATAATTGATTTCACAACTTTCGTTTGTTTGATTTGTAGTGAACAATTTGAATGTACTTACATACAATTTGTTGAGCATACATTGACTCAAAGAATTAAAAGACTTTTTTACTAGTATTTATTTGACTTCTATTAAAAAATCATAAATATTATTTTATATACTTGCCTTATTTTATACTTCCGTAGAAACTTTTATTAACAATATTATTATTTGTACAGTCGTGAAAAAAATTATTACCATTTGTAGAGAGTGCTTATTGAATAGATGAGATTAGAATAAATAAAAGGACTATAGACAAATAGAAAATACTTTAAAAAACTGTTTTTAAAAGTGTTTATTATAATTGTTTTAAAGAAACATTTCAGCTTTCAGTCAAGTTCTTTGTAGAAAGTTGGACAGTTTTGAGAGAAGATTGTTTGGATAAAAACATTAAACTTTTATTAGTATTTCAACAGAGAATTTAAAGTTGTTAAAAAAGATAACAATGATATATTTTGTCTTTGTAGCTATCGCAAGGAATAAAAGAAAAAAGTACAAGCTCTCAGAATTACAATTCAAATCTCCGTATCACCTGATTCTCTTGCTTTTATAAAACTCGAAGCTCAAAGTTGGCTGAGAAGATCTGTTCTCATGTCAACTGCCATTTCCATAGCAGCCGGTGGTACAAAGTTTTCTAAAACCTACACTTTCGCATCTATTTCTCTGAAATCACCTAATCCTCTAGCCTTTACGAAATGCGAAGCTCAACGTTTGCCAAGTCAACTACCCTTACGTAACAGTACCTGATACTAAGTTTTTTTACAAAACACTCTTATGCATCCATTTGCTCTTATTTTTTTGACAAAGTATTATTACATTATGCTAAAATTTACCTCTAGCCTTCTATTGCACATTCTAAAGCTGGAATTAGTTTCATTATTTTCGTATCCACATATTTCTTTTTCATAATATTTTTTTTCATCATACATATAATCTTGCAAAATTAAAAACACAACCAGTTGATGAATTAAACATTATCTGAATCTTGTATAGAAAAACATGTACTGAAAACTTCTCTGAAACTTTTTGACATCTCCTACCGTGAGAAAATCATAAAATAGATTAACTGAGCACTTTCATTCCTTGAAATTATCGCAATAACACATCATTTTTGCTCTTTTCGGTATTTCCATGTTCATTAGACATAATTTTTTTATTGAATAAATATGTACAACAGTATAGCACTAATATCGACTAAGTTTTTTAAAGATGCCAGGTGCTTTTTAAACCAAGGCTCATACCAATATTTCAAATAGGCATCATAAATTATATTGTATATTTATATCCTCACGTATCACTCAGCAATATTTTCTTCTATGCCAAAGCTTATTGTGAAGTGTATGAACCTCATAACGCGTAATTATTTATTAATACACACTTGTTCTATTCTCGAAACATTTGAAACTGATTTTTAATATAAGTTTTAAAATTTGATTATAAACACTTCATGTAACACATCATACCAGTACTTTATTTTATTTATTACACAAAATTATATTGTATATTTATAACCTCGCATGTCACTCAACAATATTTTCTTCTATGCAAAAGCTTATTATGAAGTTTATGAACCTCATAACACGTAATTATTTATTAATACACACTTGTTCTATTCTCAAAACATTTGAAACTCATTTTTATAGTTTTTTATAATTTAAATAGAAGTTTTAAAATTTGATTATAAACACTTCACGTAACACGTCATACCAGTCATACAATCTTCTTTAATATAATTCTATTCCTAAGCGTCTGTTCTTGTATTAAAATAACTTCTTCTTGTCCATTAATAAATAATAAAATAACCAGCAGGGTCATGAGGGCACTTGTTCATTTTTGCTAATTCAAAATTTTCAGACAGTAGACAATTAGAACGCCTCAACATTATTGGCTATATTATGTATTCAATACAGAATGAATAAGGCTTTCAGCATTTGTCTACGTTGTACAACCTGTAAATAATCTGTAAATATGAAAAAATTTACACAAAGTATCAATTTTTTAAAAATGATTGTAGCCATTTAACATTTAGCTGTTCAATACTTATCTAATAAAAGTTATTTGCCCCTTTGATGCACGTAGGTAAATTTTTATTAGCTTAGTTGACTTTCTTAGATCTTTGAATAACTACTATTTCTAATCGATACATACTCTGGCGCTGACTCTCTCTCTCTCTCTCTCTCTCTCTCTCTCTCTCTCTCTCTCTCTCTCTCTCTCTCTCTCTCTCTCTCTCTCTCTCTCTCTCTCTCTCTCTCTCTCTCTCTCTCTCTCTCTCTCTCTCTCTCTCTCTCTCTCTCTCTCTCTCTCTCTCTCTCTCTCTCTCTCTCTCTCTCTCTCTCTCTCTCTCTCTCTCTCTCTCTCTCTCTCTCTCTCTCTCTCTCTCTCTCTCTCTCTCTCTCTCTCTCTCTCTCTCTCTCTCTCTCTCTCTCTCTCTCTCTCTCTCTCTCTCTCTCTCTCTCCCCCCCCCCTCTCTGTTCTGTCGTCATCGCCATTCATCCATTTTTAGTATATGTGGTCGGACAAAAGTGCTATACTATGTACGGTCGGAAGAAAAATGTATAGTTTATGAATCTTATGGAGAAACTTGGAGAAATTTTAGAATTGGAAACCAGACATAAAATTTTTCACTGTTTAATATCTCTAATATGAGAACATCTTTTTACATGAAACTTGTTGTGCAACATAGTATGACAAAATAGCACGTTGTTATTTTAATTTGGATGAAAATAAAGGCGATTGAAAATTGCAGTAAATATTTCAATTTCTCGGGCATCCATTTCAATGTATATGTAGCATGGTCGACCCTCAGGCTTCTTCTATATTTGCCTTCAGAGCGCTCCCGTGCTCCTTGATATTTTTTAAACTAGTAAAATTTATTTTGTGGTATTTTTCATTATCAATTTCTTTTAGCTGAGAATTATCAAAACTTATTAAAAGTGGATAATGATCAGTGAACGCTTGGGATAATTTGTAGGATCTGATATTGTTATTATC
This sequence comes from Torymus aiolomorphi, assembly GCA_036365515.1. Lineage (NCBI taxonomy): Eukaryota > Metazoa > Arthropoda > Insecta > Hymenoptera > Torymidae > Torymus > Torymus aiolomorphi. Next base: position 191,471,545 of record CM070873.1, read on the forward strand.
AGTTTTGAAAAAGAAATTATCAATACAAGTACCATTCTCGTCATTATTAGATGGTCTAGTAATATCTATAAAATATGGGGTATTCTCTTTTTCTAGGAAATTATTTAAGAATTCTAGACAGGCAATATCTGTTTCTAATATATTAGTGTTAAAATCGCCAACAACACAACGACTTCTAACATTTTGTTTTGTTTTTAGAAATGCTTCTAAACTCATTGTGAATTCAGAAATCGGTATATCATGTGATCAGTGTATAGATGATCTTTCAAAGTTTTTTTCATTGTCTAATTTTAATTTAGTGTTCATAATACTTAGTCTATCATATATCACAACTGTAGTATTTTCTATGATATTTTCTTTTATATATACAACTACTCCATCCGATCTGTTCAATTGGCTATTATTATAATACATTTTATAGCCTTCTATCCTGAAGAATTGAAAAAATTCCAAATTCCAGGTCTCCGCACATGTAATCATTAACGGTTAACCTCCAAATTCTCAAGAAACAGTAACTTTTTGTAATTTTTATTCAAGCTTCTTATATTCACATAGATAAATAAGTTATTTGGTTTAATACCGTAGATGTTGAGAATTTCGAGGTCTTCACAGATAGTTTCTTTACTTACAAAATCTGCTAGATTGACGTTATCCATTATATTACAATTTATTTATTATTTAGTTGCTTGGGTTTACAGACTTCTATAATTTCGTGCTTGATGAACTTGCTTGTTTATTTCTTGTTATTAAGGATTCAGCGCTGTTTGATATGGAGTTTGTATTTAAATTTGTATTTGTATTTAAAGAATCGGTGCTGTCATATAATGTCGAAATGTGCGGTAAGTTAGCTGTCCTACTTATCACTTGTCGTCGTGTCTTCAAGTCTCTACCTTACCGTGATATTTTAGAAGGTTCGGTTTTATTACATAGCTATTCGAGTTGACTGCTTTCCTCACTTTGGCTTTTAGTATTTCTTATTCTTCGCTATCCGTTGGCATATGATTTGTCTTGTATTTCGTCTCAAATCTATTATTGCTGAATCTGCAGTTTACGCAATGCAAGGGACTCTTTCCATCATATTTCGTTGTTTTGTGTGCTCCTGCACATTTTAGACAGACTGCTGCATTTATACACTTTTTTGTATTATACCCAACTCTGCCACACTTAATGCAGGGCTTCAAATTTATTGCGTGAAAAGCCTTACAGTTTTGATGTGCAAAGAAAATTCTATCTACGTTTTCCTTGAATTGTTTATGCATTTCCGATCTAATTTCCATAATTACTGTGTAGATTTTATTCCTATCATTACTATTATTACTATTATATTGCATTAGCAATAATTTGCCCTTTTTGTCATGTTTACCAAAGTTTCTGTGATTTATATCGTCCTCGATGATTTTATTATCTAATTTAAACGCACTCGATATTTCAACTACTTTAATAACCGGGTAAACATTGTAAAGATGATTTAATTTACTTGTCAGTAATTTCTCCGCTGTTTTCGCTTGTTCAGCATTCATACAACTTATAGTGAGTGCGTCGTTTTTTCATTTAATTATCTTTTTTGTCTGAATATTCGTATTTTTGATTAGACATTTAACAACATTAACTTCCATATTTGACTTGTCATCATCCGTTTTCCTTTTTACAACCAACGCTATCGAGCAAACAAAATAGTTACGCGTCTTTAACATGACGTTAGATGGCAAAAAACCATAAATCCCTTAGATGTGTAAATAATTTATTTATTTAAATTTTATTTATTAATTATTAATAATTAAGGATGTCAAAACCAAATATTGGAGTTTTCCGGTTCTTTAGAAAACTAACCGAACCTAGAGTAAGCTCATTAGACGTTTTAACAATTCATTCATTTAAAGTTTAATTATTTGTTATTAACAATTGGACGTAATAAAATCCAAAGTTGGAATTTTCTTTCGCTTGTTAGGAAACAACCGTAACTGACAGTAGAATAAAATTTTCTTTGCTAATCTGTTTAAACAATTCAATTTTGTGATAAGGGAAAATTTCAAAATGTTACTCGCTACCTCTTTTCAAAGTGAGAGAACACTCGGAAGAGGAACTATCTAAGCCTTACGCGGCAGTACTTCGAAAGACAACGGAAAACCGCCAGAAGATTTTCCGGAGCTAAATTCGCTTCCCTTTGAATCAGTACGGCTTAAGCAAAGTGGCACAACGGATAACAGGTCTCATTGAAGACTGGGTATTGACGCTACTAGACAGCCAATTGGAGGAATCCATTGTGCATTTGGATTTACCCAAAGACGCGAATTCGTTCCGGATGCTCGCCTACTAGCTTCTGGGGAATTATACAGCGACAGACTTCGGGGAGTCTGCTGTACCAGAAGAGGCGGTCATCACGAGGAGGCAGCTCAGGAAAGAGTTCATTACCTCCTACCTGGACGTCGACGAGGTAGAGAGGTCGAGGCAAGAGACAGACGAGGTGGATCACCCGCTGAAAATAGCCAACCTCCACCCTGAAGTTCAAGGCACCATGAACAAAACTTCAGGCCTACCCCCAGGACGGACGGAGCCCGGAATGGAAGACGATAGCGTCGACGCACCCGAAGTGCAAGCAGATGGGTCCCAACGCGGCTCTATTGGAGCAAATCTAGAGCGCGATGATTGGCTGCATCTCTTCGCAACGAACGGAGAGGAATTCTCCGTGCTGAGGGACATAAGCAGCCTCCTTGCAGAGCTCATCCAGAAAGTGAACTCGTTCGAAACGCGTCTGAACGAGTTCACGAGGATGAGTGCATTCAGCACGAGGCTCGAGTGGAGAGGGCAATCAACAGCGAACGTTCGGTATCAGGATACCTTCACGATAGACGAAAGAGGGTCCAGCTCCAACCCGCTCGAGCCTAATCGGCAACATGTCCGGCGAAATATACAGCCTGATCGGCCTCCGGTAGACCCAGCCTGGGTGGCGGAAGGCCATAGCCTACCACATGAGACTACAAGCTATTGGCCGGTCAGCCCGTTCCCAACCAGAGATTCGCAATCCTCAAGGTGGAATCCCTCAAAGTGAGATATCGACCAAGTTATCCGAAAGTGGTAAATACGATTCTCGGGAGCTATAAGTCAGAGCAGTGAGGTATTCCTGGCTAGGCTAGAAGACCGCTTAACCCTAGCGAACCTCACCAAAGTAGAGATTCTCTCGTCGCTGTCCGAGTTATTTACGGGAATCGCAGCGACTTGGTATCGGAACGAGAAGCATAAATGGAAGTACTGGACGGATTTCCTTACCGCTGACAGGCGTTAGTACGGAAACAGCCGCCGTTACCAGCAGAGATTCGTGTCTGAGGCTAATAATTGGACGCAAGAAACTGATGAACCCGTGAGGGATTACATCACGTGTTTCGGGGCGATAATGCGAAAATTATCGCCACCCCCAGGCACCGAGTAGCAGCTAGACCTGCTGTATCGAAATTTGAAGCATCAGATCCAAGCGATGGTGCGGTAAACTGAGGTCTACTTCGTCGAAGACCTGCTCGACCTGTTGGTGGAGGCCGAATAAACGATGGAATATACAAAGACGTAGAGACCTTCCACGCTCGCCCGAGTCCACTTTACTGTCTGAAATGGCCTATAGGTCTCCTTCAGAGCCACGACTGCCGAAGGAAAAAGTAGGCGCGATGGCTCCCGCTAATTTTACGGCGGAGCAAGCCGATTTTGAGCCAATAGTCCGGTGGCTAGCGGCCCGAGAGAAAGGAAGGGCTGACCAGTTCCAACCTGGACTTAGGGTAGGCATTGTAGTTGAGGGGGCTTATAGGCCAACAAGGAGCCCGGAGTCCATGACAATATAGTCATCGCCACTCGTAGACTCTGAGCTCGCAAGCCGGTTCAAGAAATGGCTAGCGGCTCATAAAATGAGACAACAAGCCCAGAGCCCAAAGTCGAGGAGGCGGCAGGGCAGAAGACCTCGCGCAAAAGACTCCCAGAAGTCTAAAGATGCTGTGAAATCACCTGAGGGCACTTCCGAAGCGAAAAAGGTGAATAGGAGTCCGCCTCGGAAGCTAGGTAAAAAGCGCCCGTCCTACGACCCCGCTAAGCCGCTGACATGTTACTCGTGTGGCTTACCGGGTTCATGAGGCGCTACTGCCGAAATTGCTTAGGGAAACGAGCTGAAGATCGAGTCGCGGAGGTCTCTGTGGCTCAAGAGCACTAGGTATAGCCTACAAAAACTCCTTCGTATCAGCATCTGTCACTCGTGTTAGCATTGAATACGGCCATGAAGGGTTCGATCAGCTGGGCCTGCCTTGCCAGACATCAGAAGGTGGTCGGAGGCAAAGCGGCTAAGTTGACGTCAAAAAACTCTGGCTCATACTGAATACTCGAAGCAAGTGAAGGCTGATGGAGTTGAGAAACGTTAGGCATACCTAGAGTGCAAATGTTATCACACGACCAACGACGAGCCAGCAGAAGCACAGCTCCCATTAGATGGAAAGGCAAAGTGCGACTTGCCCCAACGACAAGCGACGAGCCAGAAGAAGCTCAGCCAGCGCTGAGAAAAGGGGACGAAGAGCTACCCGTACCCGGCGTGTGACGAAGGCCCAGCGGGGCCAGTCACTGACGCATCTGGAGCAGTCGCCGAAAACTACCAGGGTAGCCATTACCCCGCACCCTGCCACTTGTTTATGATGTCTCCCAGAAGTGGACGCAATCTAGGTGGGGGTGTGACGGTAACATTGAGAGGGTAAATGAGTGTGAGAGTGTATAAGTGTGCAAGGGATAAAAGCTTGCGATGCTAGGCACCAGGAGCGTAGCAACGCTAGGTGTCGCAGGAGAAAGCGAAGCGCTCTCTTATCGCCAACCCTCGGAGGAGGAAGGACGCGTTCGCGCTGCTGCCCGCTCCGCCCGTCTCGCCATCAAACCACGTGACCGGTTTGGGCCCAAAAGCACGAAAGGAAGAGGCCGACAATCTTCGGCCTGCAGCCGCCAGCTGCAGAAGAAAAAGGAAGAGAGACTGCGCGAGCGCCTCAACTGTGATCAAGAGAGCAAGCCAGAGATAAGTTGTTATATGTCATTCAACAATTCAAGGTTGTGCATAATCTTCATAAGTACTTAATTTAACCTTCATAATTGTATGTTATTTAAAACTGATTGTGTAATAAATACTTGTTTACATATTTGAACGTACCTATTACCAATCTGACTGTCACCTACTTTGATTTTACCATCTTTATAGTAATTTACTACTAGATTTTATACTTATAATGTTAAATTGATTCTTGAATTTACTTTTACGATGACATGAAATAAATGAATAGTGTACATAGCAGTGAGTGCCGCTTCCATCCAATATTCAGGGAAATAAATATGAAATTAATGATAAGACAAATATTGTTGAAAATAGATGTTTAATTTAAAGGGTACAGTAACAGAATACATCAAAATTAACTTCTAAAGTTATTTATTATATAGACTAAAACAAAGAAGGCTATTAGTAATAAGAATAGATACTTAGTAGCTTTAAAAATTTTCAATACCTTGCCTAATGAACTTAAGACACTATTTGTCAGCAAGAAAAATAAGTCTAAAAATTTAAAAAATAGATTGAAAAACTCTATATCTTAAACTGATTAAGCATAGTAGCAATTCTAAGTGAAATATTGAATGTTAATACTGTTTGTTTTTTAATATAAGAATAATATATTTTGATGAAATCTTATTAAGTAAGTTAGTAATGTAAGTTATTTTTAATGTTTCCTCCAGTTTATGTACAGATAGCTACGTCTACCTTTATAGAATTACATACCTGTAATTAATCTAGATAAATAAATAAAATAAATATTTAATAGCAAGTGTATAGACAATATACGTACAACATTTGACTGACTATAGTTCAACACCTTGAATTATTGAATTATTTATAACAAGATTTTCTCATTTTTACTCATTGATAATGGATGTTTGAAGTACTTTTGATACTTTAACAAAACTCAGTGTATGGTTCATAAAATATTGAATTTATGAATAATATCAACTTCGTAAATCCATTCGGCTGTCAAAAATACAAATTTTTAATATTTCTTGATATTAAAAGCATTTTTCATTATGGTGTAACAGTTTAAATTGAGGGCTCGCTTTCAAGTTTATTAAAATAAAACAGAAAAGATTTTTCGAACAAAAAAATATTCTGTAGCACACTTTTATTTTTCTTATCAAGGACCGCAGGAGCGCTCCCAAGGCAAGTATAAAAGAGGTCTAGGAGTCGACCGTGCTATTCATTCTTTGAAATAGGTGCCCGATTTTTTTCTGTTTACTGCGCTTTTAAATCTCTTTCAAATTAATTGAAATCAGTGAACAAGATACTTTTTTTATTATCAATTCAAACAAAAAAAGTTTCATGTAAAAGACGTTCTCATGTTATAGAGATATTAGCATTAAATTTTGGAGTGCGTCGCTTTGATTTCTATTACATCATTCTCAGACTCAGACTCATCATTTTCAGACTTCGGTTTTCTTCCGACCGGTATATATATATATATTATAACTATGGGAATTGGTATATTTGAAGAGATATCAACGTATAGATCGGTACTTTTGAAGAGATGTCGGCATTTTGAGGAGACTCCTCAAATTTCTCAACGCAAGAATCGCGACTTTTGAGGAGAAATCTATACGCCCTTTTCCCAGAGTCGGTAACCTGAGGGTCATTATTTCTTTAATCACATTGTCCGAACTCTGAGCGAAAGGTTCACATCTCCTCAAAAGTACCAATTTACAAACATATTATTTATATATATATATATATATATATAAATATATATATATATATATATGGAGAATTCTTTTTCAAATCAGCCACCCCCCTGCCCATTTCAGTTTTGTTGGAAAATTTTTTTTGAGGACATGAAAAAATTTGTCAGGAACTCTAGTTTTTGATGGCGTGTGGCCTTTTTAAAAAAAATCAATCATAACCTCAAAAGTAGTGTTTGAACCAATCCATATCAGAAAAATTTACCTTTTTTTTGTCAAAAGTCCTCAGAAACAATAGATATGTTCATATAATTTTGACCAATATACATACATAGTGGTTTTTTGGGTCGCTGAAATCGAATTTGTGGTCAAAAATGGAATAGCACCTTGCGGTTGTACATAACCTCAATAAAAAATCCGATTAGATATCATAATAAACAAATAGTTGACCTATCTCATTCAAATTCATTATATGGGTTTTTTTGGGTCGCTGAAATCGAATTTAAGGTCACAAATGGAATAGCACCTCTGGGTTGTCCATAGCCTCAATAAAAACCCCGATTAGATATGATTATAAACAAATAGTTGACCTATCTCATTCAAATTCATTATATGGGGGTTTTTTGGGTCGCGAAAATCGAATTTGAGGCCAGAAATGGAATAGCGTCTCTCGGTCGTACATAACCTCAAAAAAAAAACTCGATTAGATGTGATGATAAATAAATAATTTACCGATCTAATTCAAATTCACTATGCGGAAGTCAAGGTTGCTTTACACGAACCCAAAGTCAAATATCAAGTAAAACAACTATTCGAAACATAACCTCAAAAATAAAAATCATTAGATATCATGATGAACAGTATAAATATTATGGTAAAGAAATAATGAACGTAACATTGTTATATTCATACTAGCGACTTTTTTGGGTCGCTGAAAATAAATCTTGAGTAAAAAAATTGAGGAAGCATCTTTCTATTTTATATAACCTCAAAAAAATCAGATAAATATCATGCCGAACGAAGAATCAAAGGATCATTGTAAAGTTCATTGTGTAAAAGCTTTTAGGTCGCGAAAAATAAATCTGAAGTCAAAAATGAAGATATAAGAACTTTATATCACTTTAAAAATAAATGATTAACTCTATGATATGAATGAGCATGTAGATATGTGAATGAAACATAATATTAGTGATTATTTCAAAATTCTAACTTTACCTAGTTTTGGTTAGCCCTGGGGTTTCCCAGTACCTTGGTCTTCAAGACTTTCCCTTATCCACCACCTAGGGAGGCGCTCGATGCTGGACTAGTAAACCCGACACGAGTTTGTTTTTGTCTACATCTGTAGTCTGTCTGTCTGTCTGCCTGTCTGTCTGTGTTGTGGTTTAAAGATTTCATATAGTGCTTATCGTGGTGACTAGAGATTCGCATTTTTCGTTGTATCGTTCGAGAATCTTTTAATTAGAACGTTCCCATCTTTTTGTACAATGAAACCGTGACATTTCGAAATTTCAGGGACACTATTGCAATTATTAAATCTATAATTTAGTTTTCTTTTCATTTTGTTATGAAAAACTTTATCGAAATACAAAATAGTTATTGTTTGAAAATGTTTTTTGCCCAATTTAACAAAGCGACTGGTGTTAAAATACTTTCAGATGGTTTTGCTGTAAGACTTGCTCTGTAAGCTGCCCTTTTGAATGGCACCTATTCCATCGTACATACTTTTTCCATGAGCAGTTGCTGTATAATGCCATTCAACTTCTATGTTAAAATCTTTCTCGTGCGAAATCAAATTGCTTATTTGGTACTTATTTTTAAAATGCTGCTTAGCACCATCAGTATTATAATAAATTTTTTTCAATTTTTTAACTTTCTTTTTTATTTCTGGAATCAACAAAGTTTGAATGGCATATGCAGCAACTGTATCGTGCTTTAAGCAGTCAAACAAAATAACTATACTCTGATGTTTTAACTCATCATCTTCTTTGTAATAAAATATTACAGGTACCACTGTGCACTGATCATTGTTAAAATGAAAAGCCTGGGAAGCATCCTGACACACATAAGCATAATTTTCGGAAAAATCGAACATCACAAAGGCTTCATTTGTTTTAAGGTTTTGTTTTTTTTCATTGATGAAATTCCCTTGTTCTTTTGCGATGTATGAATGCACTTTTAAAGTTTTTAGTTTGCTATCTAATTCCAATAGAAAGTCTTCAATACTCAAGCTCTGTGTAAGTAATGTTGCTCTGTCAGTCGCTATCCAAAATGAACACTTTACATGAGTAATGCAGGCATCATCAAATTGCTCACGTAGTAAAGAAATAATGGAATCAGTTCCAGGGCATTTATCACATTTGTCCATGTAACAATCAGATTTTGGCTCAGAACATATCATTTTTGCGATACAATCTTTATAATCTGATAGAGGAACGTCAGTATCTTTAGTTAAATTTTTAATGTTTATGGCATCTAACATGAGCTTTACATTTTGATGTATGGTACAGACGCATACAGAGTACATACCAGATGCTCCAGGAGGAATGCAATATTTCGGCCTTAAAGAAGCAAACTTACTGAAAGAAACTGTAACATCGGGATGAGCCTGCTTAAAAGAAATATATAATTCTCTTAAACTCATCAACAGCAGACGTCTGCGTTTCTCTTCTCTTGTGCCATTTTCATTTTTGATGGAAATAACATCTTTTGTTGAGGGCATCATTCGGCTGTTAACATCATTATTGTAAAACTCGTCAATTTTTATGACGACATCTTGTGCCAAGCCATGACTTATTTTTGCAACAGTTTCACCTAAAACTCCAACAGCTGAGTTCAGTTTTCTTGATTTTGCAGCTAAATACCTTGACGTATTGAATTCCCTGGCTATTTTTCTAGAGCTCCATGACGAAGGAGCTATTGTGAGGATTCTAATTTTCAAAGGATCATTGCTTTTCAAACTGGAAAATTTAATTTTAAGGCCATCCAACATATCCTCTAAATCGATTTCTCTCTGTGAACGATCTCTAATTTCGGGTTCAACACTACAGTCTAAATTTATTGAGTTATTAGGTGAAAGAGTACAATCATTAGTCGATTGGGAATCATCCAAATGATCCGAATTGGATTCAAGCAAATTACCTGATGTGCTGAATGCACAAAACTTTTTTCTACAACTGGCACAAATTCTAGACTCAGGATTTAAATTTGGAAATTTTTCCAATATGTCATGTGAGACCTTACGTAGGTCTTTACCAACATGACCCTTGTCACGAGTTTTTCTGAACAAATCAATGCATCTGTCGGTCCTTATTTTATCACACATTGTTTACGAAAAAGTAATACTTTTCCAAAGATGAGAAAATTAAAAAAAAAAGCCTGAATCCTACTTTGACTTATAAATTAAAGGCTTTACCGCTTGTGGTTATTAATACGCCGCCTAACGGTAAAATAGCTAACTGTTCACTTGTAGGAAAAAAGGAATGATATTGCGTTTTACAATTTATATTTTTAATCAATGATAAAAATAAATTTTAAAAAATCTTTAATGAATGATAGTACGAAAAAATAAAAAAATAACAAATAAAACTAATTTACTGATACTTTGAGAACTTTAATTACATTTCCAATTCAAAATTACTGATTATTCAATGTGATGGTTTTCAAACCATCCAGTTTTATTTTAAAGTAAATTATAACGAACGCAGTTTCGCAAAATACTGTATATTTTTCACTTCTATCAAGTATACGTTTTTTATTTTGAGGTTATGTAAGATACAGTTGCTACAGTCGATTTCTTATTTCAAATTTACGTTCAGTGATCTGTTAAACTTTCCTAGTATAAGTATGAGGGTGATACTTTGATTATTTATTCACCGCGATGGGTAATGCGTTTCTTTTTCAGGTTATGTTAATGAATTTTTGAGGTTATGTTTAGAATAGTAGTTCTACCTAATATTTGACTTTAGGTTCGTGTAAAGCAACGTTGAAAACCCCAGCACAATGAAATTCAATGATATCGATAAACTATTTGTTTATCATCATATCTAATCGTATTTTTTTATTGAGGTTATGTACAACCGAGACGTGCTATTCCATTTGTAACCTCAAATTCGATTTCAGCGACCCAAAAAACCCCCATATAATGAATTTGAATGAGATAGGTCAACTATTTGTTTATTACCATATCTAATCGGATTTCTTATTGAGGTTATGTTCAACCGAGAGGTTCTATTCCATTTGAGACCTCAAATTCGATTTCAGCGACCCAAAAAACCCCCATATAATGAATTTGAATGAGATAGGTCAACTATTTGTTTATTACCATATCTAATCGGATTTTTTTATTGAGGTTATGTTCAACCGAGAGGTGCTATTCCATTTTCGACCTCAAATTCAATTTCAGCGACCTAAAAAACCCCCATATAATGAATTTGAATGAGATAGGTAAACTAATTGTTTATTATTATATCTAATCGGGTTTTGTATTGAGGTTATGTACAACCGAGAGGTGCTATTCCATTTTTGACCACAAATTCGATTTCAGCGACCCAAAAAACCCCTATGTATGTATGTTGGTCAAAATCATATGAAAATATCTATTGTTTCTGAGGACTTTTGACAAAAAAAGGTAAATTTTTCTGACATGGGTTGCTTCAAACACTACTTTTAAGATTATGATTAATTTTTTTTGCAAAAGGCCACAGGCTATCAAAAACTAGACTTCCTGACAAATTTTTTCATGTGCTCAAAAAAATTTTTCCCCCAAAACTGAAATGGGCAGGGGGGTGGCTGATTTGAAAAAGAATTCCCCATATATATATATGGGTAACTTCACGTCAACTGTGACAGGTCGAAATTTTAAAATGGCTAAAAATGGGGTTTCTGGTTCTAAATTAGCTCCAAAATACAACCCTAGTGTTTAAGAGCGAAATATTCAATGGTCAAAAAGTTAGAATCAATTGAAAATTTGAAAATTTTTATTTTTTTCAAAAAACAGCAATTTTCATGATTTTTTTACTAAAAATTTTGAAACTTTTTGTATAGCACATTAAATGGGAAAAAGTTTACAAATTGTAAGTAGAATTGCTCAGAATTTTTCCAGATTGATGTCAATTATATTGTTAATTTATACGTAAGAAAATACCATACAAAATATGCTTAAGGCGGTTGTGACATGATTAATATCCCTCGACAGAGGCTAAAAATTTAATACAAAATGTTACTTTTAAAATGAGACCTTGATGAAAGTGGAATACAAACTCAGAAATAAGTAACAGACAATTGAAACTGTATACATATATATATATATATATATATATATATATATATATGTTTTATGATAGTTTCCAGGACATTCCAGATGTTTAACGTTGGTTTCGGGGACATTTGTTAGTTTTGGCGACAGTCCCTGAATCTACATATGTTTAACGTCAGTTTTGAGGACATCGGCCCCCATAAGAGATATTATTTCTTTAGTCACGTATAGGTATACAGTAACATGGGGTCCTGGGAACTAACGTTATACAAGTTTTTATATATATATATATATATATATATATATATATATATATATATATATATATATATATATATATATATATATATATATATATATATATATATATATATATATATATATATATATATATATATATATATATATATATATATATATATATATATATACAGTTTCAATTGTCTGTTACTTATTTCTAAGTTTGCATTCCACTTTCATCAAGGTCTCGTTTTAAAAGTAACATTTTGTATCAAATTTTTAGCCTCGGTCGAGGGATATTAATCATGTCACAGCCGCCTTAAGCATATTTTGTATGGTATTTTCTTACGTATAAATTAACAAGATAATTGACATCAATCTGGAAAAATTCTGAGCAATTCTACTTACAATTTGTAAACTTTTTCCCATTTAATGTGCTATACAAAAAGTTTCAAGATTTTTAGTAAAAAAATCATGAAAATTGCTGTTTTTTGAAAAAAATAAAAATTTTCAAATTTTCAATTGATTCTAACTTTTTAACCATTGAATATTTCGCTCTTAAACACCAGGGTTGTATTTTGGAGCTAATTTAGAACTAGAAAACCCCATTTTTAGCCATTTTAAAATTTTTTTTTTTACATGCATTTTTTGAGGCAAGCACGAATTTCGACGCTTTTTTTTGGCCGTGGTCCCACTCTACGCCGACCTGCGGTAGTATAATCACAGGACGCCGGCCTTGACCTCGCCCATGTATACTCGATATTAGCAGCTACCAAAAACAATTGCGACCACGACAGTGGCCGCACGGGGAAGCGACGTCTTGTCCATGATGCCCTCAATCAAAGAATTCAGCTGAAATCTCATGCCAATCCTCACCTAACGTCCAAAGCCTCTCCCCAAATTTCTAAGTTGCGACTAAAAGAACTACTTGCCATCACGAATTTTTTATTTTTGACAATGTTATTAGAATCTTGATTCAATGCAACCCATTTTAAATTAATATTTAAGTTTTGAAAAAGACATATGATGCAATGCTATTTAAATATGCTCATATAGATTATAGTTATATGGAAAACGTTACGTGAAAAATATAATATCATCGTACTGAATCTACTACTACATAAGTTTACTATGTGATCGAAAGCATCTCAAATCACTAGGGTATGCCTATCATCTCACCAATCATTTTGAAATCAAAGTATTGCTCTTCTTCTCTAGAAATAATCCGACACGTATTTTTCCATTTTTTGATTACACAAAAATTGCATCCGGTTGGCAATATTTGACATTTTATTTTTCAAGGTCATCTTCAAACTGCTACCATCTTACGAGTTTTGTAAGCTCGTAAGTAAACTATACGTGGTTATACTTAGTTTAGTGTCCTCTTTCATCCCCTGCATGATATTTATAAAAACTCATGTATAAATATAAGGCTCTCCCGAGAAGCGGTCGTGCCTAAAAATGAAAAAATGCATAAGTTATGAAGTATTTTAATAAAAAATGCACTTTTTAGAAAAATGCATTTTTCACAGAAACGACTTTTTTTATGAAAATTTACAGAACGAATGTGGGTGTAAATACCTACCAAACCATGTGTGCTAGATCTCCTGTTTTTGCTTCCTCCTAGAAGAAGCTTTGTGATAGTAATTTTTTGAGTTGTTGTAAAAACATGTTATAATTGTTTTTCAAGGCGTTAGGAATCAAAATACATGATTTTTGAAAACTGTCTGTATGTGTGTACGCTTGGATCTCAGCTTCTACTCGATCGATTTTAACGAGACAGGTCTCATTTTTTTGTTCTGTTTGCGTGATGACGGGGTCAAGAATTCGTTTTTCAATTCGCCGATGCGTTTTTGTTTTATTTCAAATTTTCGATGTTCCCAAAATTGATTTATGCTTTTTTTAATGATAAGATCGAGATATTTGAATCGAATGGATTGCATTCGAAAGAGCATTAAAAGACCTATATTTTCTAAAAAAAAATTTTTCTACCTATCACGGTTCTTTTGTTACTAACAAAAACATGTTTTTTTTTTAAAGTTAATAACTCCTAAACTAAACGGTATTTTTTTTTTAAATCATGATAATGCAGAATATAAATAGCTATAATCTCTAAAAATTTAAATCCATTTTGTCGACTAGTTTTTGAGAAAAAAATTGAAATATGAAAAAAATGAGTTTTGTATGTCCAACGATTACGGGAGTAAAATTTATTTAATCGCTTCAAAATTCCTTGCAGAGGTAGATTTTGGATAGCTCTCGGTCGAATTCTTTGGGGAAAGTGATGAGTCCAGAAATTTCAGAAGTATTTGAGGTTGAAACTTTTTTAACCTTTTTTTCAAATCGTAATTTCTGGAGAAGGGTTCCATGTATCAGCTCCAAATTTATGGACAATTTTGTATGTGCTATAGCTAGTATGTATGCGAATTTTTATAAAGATCGTAGGATGACTTCTTGAGATATTTGATTTTGAAAATTTTCGTATTTTACAAAGTCATTTACTTTATCGCATGATAACGAGAGAAAACAAAAATTGGTTTAATCATGTTGAAATTTCGTAGAGATGTAGAGTTTATATATTATCGTATAAGTTCTTTAGGTAAAAGAATTACGTCATGATTTTTAGAGACATTTAAGGTTAAAATTTTTTTACGGTTTTTTTCAAAATCGTAATTTCTCAATGACGACTTCATGTGTCAGCTTGAAATTTATAGACTATTTTGTATGCGATATAGGCAACACACATGTAAAATTTCATTCAGATTATATGGTTATTTTTTTAGATGTTTGATATTTTAAATTTTAGTATTTTTGAAAATGGCTTTCTTTGTTGTCGCACAATGTAACTACATTAAAATTGTTTTCATTTCTTTGAAATTTGGTGGAGTTGTAGAGTTTGCATATTATTGATTAGAAGAGTTCTTACGGTAAAATAATTCGTTTATGAATTTTAGAAATATTTGAGGTTAAAACTATTTTAGCCCTCTTTTAAAATCGTAATTATTCGGGAACACATTTATTTATACTAGAAAATGGAAATGACATGCACTATGCACTAGGCGCGCGTGTTGTTTGCTTGCTTTTGTTTTGTAATAGCCATTTATTATTTTTAAGGTTAGAACGTTTTCTTACATCGGAAATTCCAGAAAGAGCACACATATACGGGCAGGCATACTACTAGAGACAAGTCCCCTATGCGTGAAATTTCACAAAGAAAATATAAGTTGAAGTTCAGGTTGTTTAAGAATTTTAAAAAGTTTTGATGATAATGTTACAATTAATTATTTAATTTATTTTTCACACATAATTTAAAAAAAATCATACCTGTTATTTTATTCATATTATATACGTAATTTAAAAATGAATACTTTTTAATCTTCATAAATGAATTTAATTATAATTATGTCATAAATTGTTGCAAAAATTAGAAATTTTGTTATTAAAAATTAATTAAAGGAATGAGCAAATTAAGTTTGAGGAATCCACGGGCCAATGAATTGGCAGCAGTTTTTTCTTTGGACAAAAAAAAAATAAAATGAAATCCTAAATTTTTGTTCGCGCCTTATGGTCGTAGACAACTTATAGTCATTACAAATAGACTTGTGTACATGGATAATTAATGCATATATGTGCAATGTATACAAACTCGCACTATATACTCATGTGTTTGAGAATGCCATAATATAATGAGGACATGCTGTGGGTGTTTAAACTACAATATATTGTAAAAAGTCTAAAACTATAATCACTATTACATAATATTCTATAACTTACAGTTGTAGTAGAAGATTGATATAAAGTTGGTGTTACAAAGTTGTGTGTAAGTGTTATAAAATAGTTGAGTATATGAGTGTAAGAGTGCTTATGGTTTTCCTGTGTGACTGTAGATGAATTTTACTTATGGATTCCGTTGAGTCTCCCCGTGAATGCACTGCTTGCTGAAATTTACCCAATCAAATAGCATTGGTTTGTTGTGGTGTGAGAGTTGTCAAAAATTACATATGCAGAGTACATTCACGTGTATTGCCACTGCTTCCGTGTATACAAAATGGCTGTGCACGTATGAGAGGTTATCTTAAATTCATGGCGATTGTACACATCTTGAAGTCAGTGAGAAGCCGATTGCGATGCACAGCGATGATAATGAAGCCGAATTAGATGAGCGTGTGGATGCGAATCAGCCGACGAGAAGATGCCGTATGAGTAGCCTACGCAGCCTCGTGGCTAGTGTGTGAGAGACACTGCTGAATGAGAATATGTCGTGCGAGACGACGCCGTATGAAATGTCCATGCTGAGAATTGCACTGGGAATTGTCGAAGGTGTGCAGTGAGATTTTTCACGTGGCAGACCGGTACTGAGAGTGAGTTTGACTGAGAGATTTTGAGTGACAATATCCGTCTTCTTCCTCGCTGAATCTGTCACCGAGGCGAGAGTCAAATCAGCGGCTCTCCCATTTACATCTAGAAGAGTGAGAGAGACAGCATGAGTTCGTGTGCACCGCGATAGTCAGTACAACGTCTCAGCTGTACCGCAGCGACGCTGAGCTGTACTGGCGCGCCGCGGCGACGCAATGAGTATAGCAAATTCGCATCGTTGTATAGCAATGAGTATAGCCAATTCGCGCGCCACTGCGGGAGGCTTGAATGTTCCGTAATTCCCAAACACTCCGCCCGCCATCAACCGCCAGGTTGATTCAATTCCACTAGGTACTAGCAACATCGCGAGTTTAGTGATTGGCCGAGTTAGTTGAGTGGTTGCCGTCTTGAGAGTCTTCTCGTGCTGTTGTAAGTTCCTTGATGAAGTAATCCAGTATATTCTGAGAGTAGCCATATACTATGTGAAGTTTATTCGTATTGACTACCATGAACTCCACTTGATTTGGTAAGATGAGCGATGCCTTCTTGAAGTAGATGTAGACCGTGGTTGAGCCGACTATAGCTGCCAGAGTTACTGAGTCATCCATTGAGGAATTTGCCAACTGAACAGCTGAAATTCATTGAAATTTAGACACCAAGTGAAACAATGAGTTTAATACCTAGTTAATGAGAAAAAATGCAAAAGTGAGTGTATCGATATCTTCTGAATCTTCTTTAAGTGATTCTAACGGTCTTGAGTTGAGCAAACCTTAAATTGAATCAGCAAGACAGCTGAAGCCTTGACTTGAAAAAGATATCCCAAAAGGTCTGTAGGAGATGAAATGTTATTGATTTCACCACTAGTTTCCATTTACCCCTCATCTGAGGTGTGGCAAGTGGGTTGAGTACCATCATGAATAAGAGTTGTACCAGGCTGAATTTTCACGTTGAGCTTGCTTGAAGAATGTCTTCAACTTTTTGTCTGCTCTGATGAAATTTTTCCGAAGTCTGAATAAATGAATTGACCCGTCTGCATGCCGCGATGAAGCCATCCGATGAGTATTCAGTGATCAAATGTAAATGAGCCGCTGATGCTGGAGAACACACAAATACAAACCCAGCACTTGTATGGTTTGGATTCACGCCTCTTCGATGAGTTGATGAATGGTCATGCTAAATTGATCCTAGTGTGAGTGAAGGCTCCTGGATAGTTGCTCCATGAGTTGCTGAGTCCCATACCTTGCACAAGTCACAGAATCTAGAATGAATGACTTGGCGGGACATCTGCTTCCAATAATCCAAATTTCCTGCCTAATATGTGCAAAGTGAGTTTTCTCGGTGCCACCGAAAAATATTGCTATTTGAGAATGTCGAATGATCAGTGTTGTGAGTTGACTGCTCCTTAGTATTATGGTTGGATGCCTTGAGTTATGATTCAGCTGAGTTTTGTTAAGCCGTCCTCCTACCCTGATAATTCCTGGTGAGTCTATATGCAGGCAATCTATTGACTACATGATTCCGTGGGACTTAAGAATTTAGCAGCATAATGAGTTTAAAATTTAAATGAACTCGCTGAGTTTCCTTGATCCAGAAGATTTTCGCTTTGCTGATCAGATCAGCTGCGAGTCTTGTCTCTGTTGAATTTTGCCCTTTGCATTGAAATGATCAGAAGCTAGCATTACTCAGCCAGTAATTATGAGTAATTTAGTGAGTAGTGAGTATTGATTGATGAGATCCCATGAATTTTCCGAATATGATGTGCCTGCAGTGAGTGTTATATTTACCTCTTTCTGGAAGGTCTTTCTCTTTTCGTAAGTCTGCTTGCGATAACCATGATGATTATCTTCATATTGATGTAATAACACGGTGTGTGTTATCGTATGAATTTATCCCTCGGTTATTGTGATTATATTGATGTGGGATTCTGTCGATCTTCCCGAGGCCGCAGGTGTAAGAAATGAAAACGTGTGTATGCTTTTTGACGTTTCGGTGAGCAATGTCACCCTCATCAGAAACAAAGTTAGTTTTCTGACAGTGTAATTTTTGTCGATTTTCTCCCAGCCCCCGCTTGACTGCGGGGAGGAGAATTTCAAACAGTTCCTCTTACATTGGTTTCGGAACTCGTTCTTTTAAGCCTTTAATATTTATTCCGTTTATATAGGAAATGCTAGAGAACGTTCTCTAGCATTTCCTATATAAATGGAATAACTATTAAAGGCTTTTTTGTCGATTTTCTCCCACCCCCCGCTTGACTGCAGGGAGGAGAATTTCAAACGGTTCCTCTTACATTGGTTTCGGAACTCGTTCTTTTAAGCCTTTAATATTTATTCCGTTTATATAGGAAATGCTAGAGAACGTTCTCTCCGCCGAAATTGTCATCCATATCCTTTCAAAGAGGATTCAGTCAATTGCCAGTGGATTATTGGTTCCTTTATTCTTCGCCAGCTGAAGAAGAGTGCAGATATTCAAGTAAAAGTTGCTCGTGTTCCATATGTGAATTTTATTAAAACAAAGCGCGTGAGTTGATCGGGTTCATTTATGCATGATATGCAGAATATCATTTTTTGTAGATACTATCGTGAGTGCAATTGACAGTAACCGTTTGAGGTACGCTTGAGTTTTGCCAAATGAGTTTTCCAGTACATTAGCAGAAGTTTTGAGATAACCTTACTTGATACTTTCATTGTGTGAACAAAGTGTTGCTCACACAATGCTTCTTCCTTCTTGAATTTGCCTATAGCTATTGAGGGTGGTTCTTGATAACCGAGAAACGTGCGAGTAATTTCTTCAATTCTTCAAGTTGCGTTGAACCCTTGCGTTGAATGGAATGATTAATAACCAGCCGAAAATTGATAACTGTGAGACTGGTTCAGTCACACTCCCTTTTGACCAGGTTAGGTTTGATGATTTGACCATAATAATCAGTACCGATGAGTACATCCACTGGTTCAGTTTTCCAAAAGGTATGGTCTGCCAAGTTTAGCCTTTCTGTATGACACCACATGAGTTGCTCACATTGCTCTGATCGTAACATCGATGAGACTTAGCGAATGATATGAGCAGCGATCCTAACCTTGAGATTTTTGTGGATGGGTCGTAAATATAGTTGAACCTTTCCTGAAGTATGAGTTGATTGCGTACCTCTAATTCCAATGACTGGGATAGATAAATATTGCCGTGGAAGATTAAGTAAATTGACAGTATTCTTGGACATAAATGATACTTCTGAACCTGAGTCGATGAGTAATCTGATTTGATGAGATGTCACCTGTGTGTAGTATCATTGCAAATGCAGTTGCAAGTAATGAAAATTTAGTAAATGAGTGTTGCAGCTGAGTTGACATTGACTTTTTATGATTGCGTCAAAAACCAATTGCTAAGTAATTCTCAATATGACCCATATATGATCTTGCACCTATGTTTAACGTGCAGGTATTGCTGCATCAATCCAAAAATCTGAAGCACAGTATGATTGTAAGAAAAGTAACAAGTGTAATTACATCTCTCCATCTTGATGAATCCGTTGACCATTGTTACCGCCACAATACAAGAATGAGATTACTTCCAATAGGTGCAAGTGTGATGAGTAATGCATGCTAAATGTGTCACCTTCGATTGAGATGTTCTTGTAGAATTCCTATGAGGCACCTTGCAGAGTAAACTGCTAAGGCAGAGCTGAAGTTGTACGTCCATACAGTGATCCACATGTAGTGAAAGTGTTATCCGTTGGCACATTGAAGTTGTCCGCTCGCATGTTGATAGTTTCCAAGTCCTTGGTAAGAGTCGCATCCGGCTCGAAGGACAAAAATGTTTGAGAATACCATAATATAATGAGGACATGCTGTGGGTGTTTACAAAATAAATTAAGAGATAAACACTCGAGTAAATTTAACTACAATATATTGTAAAAAGTCCAAAACGATAATCACTATTACATAATATTCGATAAATTACAATTGTAGTTCGAGACTGATATAAAGTTGGTGTTAGAAAGTTGTGTGTAGGTGTTATAAAATAGTTGAGTATATGAGTGTTACAATAAACAGTAAAGTGTAAGAGTGTTTATGGTTGAGTTTTACAATAAACAGTAAAGTGTAAGAATATTTATGGTTGAGTTTTCCTGTATGAGTGTACATGAGTTTTGCTTATAGATACCGTTGAGTATAGCCGTCAAAATACAGTAGAAGTTGCGTGAGATGTTGTCTCGTGGTGCGCTTGAAGCATCGAGTGCCAGTGAGAAGATACTGCATGAGTAGCCCACGCAGCCTCGTGGCTGGCGTGTGAGAGACACTGCTGAATGAGAATATGTCGTGCGAGACGACGCCGTATGAGATGTCCATGCTGAGAGAGAGTGACCAAACTTGTCTATCCACTGGGAATTGCTGAAGGTGTGCAGTGAGGTTTTCCACGTGGCAGACCGTTACTGAGAGTGAGTCTGACTGAGAGAGATTTTGAGTAAGAACATCCGTCTTCTTCCTGGCTGAACTTGTCACCGAGGCGAGATCAGCGTCTCTCCCATTTACATCTAGAAGAGTGAGAGAGACAGCATGAGCTCGTGCGATAGTACAACGTTTCAGCTGTTCCACAGCGACGCTGCACTGTGCTGTCGCGTCGCAGCGACGCAGTGAGTATAGCAAATTCACGCTGCGGTGTAGCAGTGCACATAGCCAATTGGCACGCGACTGCGGGAAGCTTGAATGTTACGTAATTCCCTAGCAGCATGAGTTATGTTATAGTTATGTATGTAATCTCGCGTTTCCAACACTGAACTGTCAACGTTTGAGGAATTTGAGTCCTTCCTGATCACGCGGGTGCGTGTTTTGGAAATAGCAGCTGATTCACCAACATCCACTCAGAAGCCTACTATCACTCAAACCTCAAAACCATCAAGGAGTCTTCACGTCACCAGTCCAACTCAACCACAGCAAGACTCACATAAGGAGACACACTCAACGAGGATTTCACAACATCCATGCACGTATTGTGGTGACTCGCATTTTATTGTGGCTTGTCCAAAGTTCAAACTGCTGAATGAACAACAGCGGAGAAAATTTTTAATCGAAAGGCCGCTGTGCTACAACTGCCTCGGCCTTCACTCAGCGAAGAATTGCAAGTCACAATACAAGTGCAGGACTTGTAACGGAAATCACCACACCATGATTCATGTGCCACGAGATCCAAATGGCAAAACTCAAACCATCTCTTCAAGCGATTCAACTCAAGTTTAGGACAACGGTGCAATCATCTTACATCACGGTCAAACTCAACATGATTACTCAACTTCTCAACTCACTTTACTTGCAACTGCATTGGCATGGTACGACTCACCGGTGACATCTCATAAATTAAGAATACTCATTGACTCAGGCTCGGAACTCTCATTCATCTCCAAGGATTCTGTGGATTTACTCAACATTAAGCGGCAACACTCAACCATACCAATCCTTGGAGTTGGCGGCACGCACTCAACTCAAACTCTTGGAAAGGCTCAACTCACCTTACGCACCATCTACAAAAATCTCACGTTTCGGATCACAGCTCATATTATACGCCAAGTCTCAACACTATTACCATCAGAAGAATGTGAGCAACGTCAGTGGCAACATACAGAGAAACTCAACTTGGCTGATTCGACATTCTGGAAACCTCAACCAGTAGATGTACTTATCGGAGCGGACTATTACGGCCAAATCATTAAACCGAACCTAGTAAAGAGGAGTGCGATTGAACCTGTCGCACAATTGTCAATTTTCGGCTGGCTGCTAATAGGTCCATCAAACTCAGCTGTGCAATCCAAGGTATTCCATCATACAACGGCCTCACTCAACACTGAAGATTTGCAGGAACTACTCACACGCTTTTGGGTTCAAGAAGAACCACCGTCAGCGTCTGCAGTCAAACTCAACAAGGAAGAAGCATTGTGTGAACAACACTTTGTTGAAACTCACACGAGAGATACTCATGGACGTTACGAAGTCAGATTACCTTTCACAAACTCTGCAGACGTACTTGGAAACTCATTTGGAAAAGCTCAAGCGTGCCTCAGGAGAATACTCACAAAATGCAATCAAGAAAGCATCTACAAGGACAGGTACTATGCTTTCATGGATGAATACTGCAAATTGGGCCACATGGTGCGGATCCCTCAACAGGAAATCTCCGCCAAACCATCTTACTATCTTCCTCACCATGGAGTATTACGAGAAGATAGTTTAACGACAAAACTCAGAGCAGTATTCAACGGTTCAGCACTCACATCAAATGGAAACTCACTCAACAACATCATGCATACTGGACCTAATCTCTCACCCAACATTGTGGATGTTCTCATCTGGATTCGAACTCACCCATTTGTCTTCTCAACTGACATTACAAAAATGCATCGTCAGATCAAAGTTCACCCTCAAGATTGGAACCTGCAACGCATTTTATGGGTAGATGAAACGGGTCAACTCACTCACTTCCATTTGACTATAGTCACCTACGGAACACGAGCAGCTCCTTACTTAGCAATTCGGACACTTCTTCAGCTGGTAACGGATGAAGGAGCCAATTATCCACTTGCCATTGATTCACTCCTCTTTGGAAGGTATGTGGATGACATCTTCGGTGGAGCTGCATCAAAGGAGAGTCTCATTGAAAAGGCCAAGCCGTTATCCGCATTATGCAAGGCGGGCGGCTTTCCATTAGCAAAATGGAACTCAAACTCGCCTGGCGTCCTCAAGGAATTTCTCAACGAGCCACCAGCTAAAGAAGCTGTGCCTCTAGATGATTGCGCTACCAACATACCCAGGATGAAATGGCTCCCACACTCGGACAAACTCACCTTCAGAACAACTCTACCACCTCACCAGGAGATGATAGCAAAACGGATTATACTCTCTGAAGTATCCCAAATCTACGATCCCACAGGAATAATTTCACCGGCCATAATCACATCGAAAATCCTCCTACAAGAACTATGGCTTTACAAACTTTCTTGGGACGACTCACTGCCAGACTCAACTGTGAAGAAATGGCTGCACATCCGGGAAGATCTCAACAACCTGGACACTATCACCATACCAAGGTGGTTAGGAATTCAGGAGGACTCAGTTGTGGAACTTCATGGCTTTTCGGATGCTTCACAACAGGCAATGGCTGCAGTTCTATACATTAAATCTACAACACTTACATCTCGCTCAACTTCATCATTTCTCATCTCCAAAACAAAGGTGGCACCACTCAAACGACTGTCAATCCCACGATTGGAATTGGGAGCGGTAGTACTACTCACGAAGCTGGCAAAACATGTTTTGGACAATTCACGATTGCCAATCTCACACATACATTTATGGACAGACTCTAAGGTAGCACTCACATGGATACGCTCACACCCCTCAAAATGGAAGGACTTCGTTGGAAATAGAGTTGCCTTAATACAAGAACTCATTCCAACAGCACAATGGAGACATGTACCTGGAGCAGACAATCCAGCGGATTGTGCCTCGCGCGGATTACTCACTTCGCAACTCAGAGAGCATCACTCATGGCGGCATGGACCAAGTTGGCTCTGCCAGGAGGAATCAGCTTGGCTTTCTCAAGCAACCTCTATCCAAGAAACCAACCTTCCAGAAATGCGGGCTAAAGTCACACTCACCGCAGCCAAGTCAAACTCAAGCAAATTGTGGGACATCAACGATCATTACTCATCACTTACTCAACTCATAAGAATAACTGGATGGGTAATGATCGCCTGTGATCGATTCAAGGTTAAAGAAAAAACTCACCATGAATCGAAACTCACTACTGATTTACTCATCAAGGCAAAACTCTTCTGGGTCAAGAACATTCAGCAGGTTCATTTTCACTCAGAACTTATTATGCTGAAAAATTCTCAAGTCCCAAGAGATCATGTCCTCAACCGATTGACTGCCTACATACACTCAACAGGAATTGTTCGAGTAGGAGGGCGGCTTCAAAAAACTCAACTCGATCATCACTCAAAACACCCAGCAATTATACCACGGAGCAGTCAACTCACCTCACTGATCATTCGGAACGCTCATCTCTCAACTCTGCACGGTGGCGCTCAACTCACCCTGGCACACACTCGGCAGGAATTTTGGATAATCGGAGGCAGAGCACCGGTCAAGTCACATATTTTAAAGTGTGTGACTTGTGCAAGGTATCGGGCTCAATGGGCTCAGCAACTGATGGGGCAATTACCCATGGCCAGGGTCATCCCATCACCACCTTTCACTCACACTGGGATCGACTACGCCGGGCCAATCACCATTAACTCATGGAAAGGTCGTGGATCCAAAACATACAAATGCTGGATTTGTATCTTTGTGTGCTTCTCAACGTCAGCTGTTCATCTAGAACTGGTGAGTGACTACTCAACGGACGGATTCTTAGCGGCATATAGACGGTTCACCTCAAGGAGAGGGATACCCTCTAAACTATATTCAGACTGCGGAACAAACTTCATCGGAGCAGCAAAGGAACTGAAGATCTTATTCTCACAAAACCAACATGAAAACTCAATCGTGTACAACTCACTAGCCAACGAGGGAACCCAATGGATATTCAACCCACCTGCTGCACCTCACATGGGAGGCAAGTGGGAAGCAGTCGTGAAATCAGTTAAATTTCACCTGCGATCGACCATTGGGGACACTCTACTCACCTTTGAAGCTTCAGCTACCTTGCTCACTCAAATAGAAGCATTACTCAACTCAAGGCCGCTAGAACCACTCAGTGAAGACCCAGAAGATGTCAATGCACTCACACCCGGACATTTTCTCATCGGCAAGGCATTGAACTCAGTGCCTGAACCAAGCTTATTAAATCTCAAAGAATCAAGGCTTTCCAAGTGGCAACTCATTCAACGGATCACTCAGCAATTTTGGAAGCATTGGTCAACTCAATACCTTCAACGGCTTCAATCTATTTCTAAATGGCATCATCCCTCTCATGAGATAAAATTGGGTTCCATGGTTCTACTCACGGATGAACACTCACCACCAAGCAAATGGCCACTCGCAAGAGTCACTCAACTTCACCCTGGAACTGACAATCTCATCAGAGTTGTAACAATCAAGACGGCCACCACTCAACTCACACGCCCAATTGCAAAACTCGCCATCTTGCCAGTGCCAACCGGAAATTAAATCAACCTGGCGGTTGATGGCGGGCGGAATGTTTGGGAATTCAGCAATTTGAATTCCCGCGGTGCCACTCAGCTCGGCTCGACTCACGGCGCAGCTACGGCGCGGCAGCACCTCGCGGCGTCTCGGCGTAACAGCTGAGACGCTATACTGATTCATGCAGTATAGTCGCGAGATTGCTATCTTTCTCACACTCTCATATGCAAATATGAGAGATATTAATTTGATTAGGGTGTAGTGAGACAATTTCAAGGAAGAAGACAGAAGTGTATCAAGGACTCGCTCTCTCTGAAACCAGCCTTGCCACGAGAAACATCTCTCCGCTGTGCACCTGCTATCGTTCTTCGGAAAACTCTCAACGCAAATTCACTGGATCACTCACTTGGGACTCTCATCGCTTCTACATTCTCGCTCAACCATCACACATCAAAAGGCATCTCCGATTAATATAATCGCTGCTCCCGCTAGGTAACATCTCTCACTTCACACGAGGTCAGGTAGCAACCACTTGTTGGCCATTTTGAACGCCATTACTTCGTTGGCAAAACTCAAAGCAACAAATCAATAACATTTGTTTGCTGGTTATACTAGTTCATCGTGCTGAGCCGAGAAAGAAGAACTTCATTGGACAGACTCACTCAGAAGGATCGGACACACTCATCTCATTGAAATCATCGTAGAAAACTTAACAGGTTAGTAATCCCTCATATGGGATTCATACTATAATTCAGTAATTGCTTTACTGAATTACACTCACTAAGTGGAAATGATTTAGCATTCATGTCAAAGTGTAATGAAACCTGCGAAAAATATAACATGAAGTTTATATATAAATTGTGTTCGACTCAACTTATTTCATCACCCACAGCATGTTACTCATTTAAACTTATGGAATTCTCAAACAGAAAGGCTTTGGAATAGGGAGAATGCGCTGGGATTTAGGATAGGAATTTTGAGTGTGTAAACCATGACATCATGGATAGATACGATTGAAGCTTGAGCGAAACGAAAATCTAACAAATTATAATAATCCATTATTAATTTCCTTTTTGAGTAAATTCCTAATAAATGACTAAGTATATCGGAACTTTGTTCATAGGTTAACAATTCTAAATCAGACGTTTGATCTAAGAAAATAAATGAACGCTCTATTTTTCCAAGCAAATCTAAGAAATTATGTTCCTGTAATATGAGTGACAACGGCTTCATAGATTTAATTTTTTTTTTTATTGATCGAGAGTTTTAAAAATATTTCATAAATTTTGGTTCATTATTTCAATGTTGCTAGTTATGGTTTTACTAATTTTGTTTATAGTAGTTACCGATTTGTTGAGAAGTATTATACCTTCCTGTTGTTGATTATTGAGTAGATTTAAGTAATTGTTTATTCTATCTAAATCTTTGACATCCGGATTTCCGAAAATATACTTAATTACTGTGCCGTGTCTATTTATTAAACCTCTTTTTGATCTAGTATTGACTGGTGATATTTGCTGTAAATTTTGGTGTGCTTCTTCACAAACTATTCTAACTTGCGTTAACCCTTTCGTACCGAGACCCCTTTCCCGGGGAAAATGTGACCTTTTTGTATACTAAAATTATGAAGGCTTCAACTCAGATTAATCTAAAGTTTTTTTTTTTTTTAAAGTGTCGATAAGTAATATTTTTCAAGTGAGTCCTGGAGAATCCGTTCGGTCTTAATGAATTTTTTTTTTTAAATCAGAAAATTTTTATATTTAAACCAACTATTTAACGCGCTTGAGTGACGGAAAATACCGCGGACACGTTGGGCCACATGAGTTTACGAGTTTGATAAGTTTGTTTTCTTGAAGCATAGCTCGTAGCTTAGATAAATATAACGACGAAAATTTCGAAGAAAACATTTTCAAGCTATAATTGGCATTACTAAAAACCTCGCTATGTACACATTTATATATACATATATATATATATATGTATATATATATATATATATATATATATATATATATATTCACATCTGGGACGCATTTTGAGGATTATATAGGTCATATATACTGAATTTTGAGGATTTTGTAGGCATTTTGAGGAGTCTCCTCAAAAGTCCAAAGTACTCGAGAGGCATTTTGAGGATTTTTCAGCGGTTTCCACAATAGTGTGTTAATACATCGATTTCGGAAATTCCGTGATATTTTTCCGTAAAAGCGGGCGGCGCAGGCGTCGTGGTGTTAGTCAATAACCTTAGGGTCATTATTTCTTTAGTCACGCGCTTGTTTATTGGTTGTTTATAACAATGTTTATATTTGTGTC
The DNA here is from genome assembly GCA_036365515.1 of Torymus aiolomorphi. Taxonomy (NCBI): domain Eukaryota; kingdom Metazoa; phylum Arthropoda; class Insecta; order Hymenoptera; family Torymidae; genus Torymus; species Torymus aiolomorphi. The sequence goes on from CM070873.1 coordinate 191,499,559, forward strand.
ACCACTATTGTACAAATTCTTTATGAAATCCTCAAAATACCGTCCAATGATATATATATATATATATATATATTGTAACGCGTGCGCGAGTTAGGTAATTCGAGATTCGAGTTACCCGCGCCAAGCACGCATGCTCACTGGGAGCGCGAGCGCGCGAGCATCCCGACCGGATTAAAATGGTCTCGCGACGCTTAATATGCCCGCCGCGTACCCGCGAACCTGCTACGGCTTTATGCGAGTCACGGCAGCCATCTTCGTGTTTGCCATCGCGCAGTGAACTTCTCTCCCACGTCTCTCTTAAGATTTACCGCGTCCGCGGCGTCCATTCTTTTTATAGTTATCGCGAGTGTAGTGAAGGCGCCGAGCATGGTGCATGCGAGTGAAAGAGAGACAGAGAGAGAGAGAGAGAGAGAGCGATCCCGCGCTGCGTGAGCCATACGAGAGACAGCGAGTGAGGAGCCGGCAGCCAGCCCGTCTGCCAAACGGCAAATCGGTGATAAAAGAGCTCAACGAATGAGTATGTCTGCGGTTCGGAGTCCCCGAGGTGTTTCTCTCCGATAATGGGACTGAATTTAAGAATGCACCCTTGGAGGCATTCTTAAAAGAGAGAAACGTTCTTCACACGTTTACACCACCATATCACCCTCAAGCCAATCCCGTCGAGCGTGTGAACCGAACGGTGAAGACTATGATCATGTCTTATGCTGAGGAGAATCACCGGTCGTGGGATCAGCATCTGAATGAGCTGGCGCTCGCGTACAATACGGCCGAACACAGCTCCAGCAAAATAAGTCCTGCCATGCTAATTTACGGTCGACAGCCTGGCCCGCCGAAGACACTAAGGCGGCAGGAAGACAGACTAGCCAAAGAGCAAGGGCAGCAAGAGGCGATAAATAATTGGGTGGCGCACATGAACAAGATCCGTAAATTGCACGTTCGGGCGGCGGCCGACGCGCAAGCGGAGCAGGCGAGACAAGCCAAATATTATGATGCTCATCTTCGACCTCCAGAATTCTGTCCAGGCGATCGTGTATGGAGAGAGAATAAGGTACTATCCTCTGCAGCTGAGGGGATTTCTGCCAAATTAGCCCCGAAGTACGCCGGGCCATACACGATTGTGAATATTCTAGGCGAAAACACCTATGAGATCCAAGGTGAGGATAGTCGAACGATAAGTCCCGTCCATGCGCAACAATAAAAACTATACGCAGAAGAACCCAAGGACTACTTGGACAAAAGTAGTCCAGAAGTAGCCCAATCAATACCACCCAGGGATCCTTCAGTCGAGCGTGGCGCGCCAGCGGGCAATAGAAGTAGCCAGGGGAATGTAAGCCCAGGAAAGCGTGTGAGCCACGGCCGACCTACGCGTGTGGTCGGTCCAACAGAGTCCAAGCGAGGCCCAGGGAGGCCAAAGGGCTCGAAGAAGAAGCCTGCACCTACTGCTGTCGGGCCAATTAGCCCCCGTCGAACCCGAGCTTCCAAAAAGCGCTAACTGTGCCGTCCGTACTAACCCGCGTTCGTCCTTGTTTTCCGATCCTCATAATTATCACTTTCCGGGATCAATTTGCCTGTTGCAGGACATGCCAGGCCTGACTCCAGAGGTAGCGGAGACGGCGAAGCGGGTGATCCCTGGATTAATCCAGGGTCAACCTGACCCCGCCGTCATCGACTTCCTGGAGCAGGTGGTAGAGGGGATTAATGCGGTGGCGCTGAAACCTCCACCAGAGCACTCCACCCTTGTGATTGAGGAGATAGAGGCACCGGAGCCAAGAAGGGGACCCTCAAGGCCGGCCGACACAGGCGCCGCTCCGTCCCCGCTCCGGTGACCTCATCCACCGGATGTTGACGCCGGCGCGGCTCGGGCCGCAAACGGAAATGGGGGAGATGCTCTGACCCAGGCCCCAAAACGAGCACCGACCGATGAATTCGGTGCGGCCTGGATCCCGGTGGATCAGGCCCTTGAGGAGGCGCGGCGCCTCAGCAAGTCCTCGCGCGCTGCGGACGACGCTGCCCTGGCCGCAATGGAAGGTTTTCTCCAGTGCCACAGTAAGGCTGGCGAGCGGCAAGCCGGCAAATGGGTAGGCATGGCCCAAGTCCGGCGCACACTGGGGCCGAAAGGTTCAAAACCACCTAGAGGTCATAATTCTCAACCGAATTTGAAAATTTGAAAACAGGAACTTTTGTGACAAAATACCAAAGACCGCTACGAAGCCTAATTTTGAAAATATGAACCTATAAACCTAATTTATAACCTATAACCCCAAAATTTACACTTGTGATTCCCAAAAACGCTATAAAACTTCAATTTATAAGTCCTTGACACATGCTCTCTTAACCTTGATTCATAAAATTGGTCTACAGATTAAGTTTTGGGCCATTCTGTCAGAAATAGTGTATATTTTTAGGATATACATTGTATGTGGTTTAAATAACATTTTTCTCTTTTTTATAGCTGATTTTAGTCTCAGAAGCCACTAGGTGTAAGATCCCCTTAAGACTTATGAGGTTAGGGCTTATAGGTTTAGAGTTTATGAGTGCATGGCTTACTGGATCAAAGGTCAAGAGTTCACGAGTAAAGGGCTTACAAATTAAAGGTTTATCGTATTTTTGGGATTTGCAGGTCAAAAATTGAATTGATTGGTTGATGTGATAGAATTATATGACTCCTTAGATTTATAGGTTAATTTTTTGGAAAATCAGGCTTCGTAGGGCTCTTCAATATTTGATAACAAATGTTCCTAAGCAAAAATTTTGAGATTCCGTTGAGAATTACGACCTCTAGGTGGTATCGAACCAAAAAATCCGTGTGGCCCCAGTGTGCGGCGTGAAGAGCTCGCAGCCGCCGCAGAGGCCAGGGCCGCCAGGCTGCACCGCGCTGCCTTGCGGAAGGAGGAAGAGGCTCGTCTGGCTCGTGCGTAGGAGCGCAGGAGGCCAGGCGAGCCAGAGAAGAGGGGGAGGGGACGGCGCGCCGGGCTAAAGAAGAGACCCAGCGCCATCTCCAAAAAGAAGAGGAGCGTCTCTGAAAGGCGCTAGAAGAGGAGAAGGCTGTCCGTGAGTCATTAGATGCGCAGGCGCTCCCCCGTTGCTTTATGTGTGGTGAGCTTGGGCGAAGAAGTCGAAACACTGCCCCAACCAAGCTCGCCACAAGGGGCGCCGGACTTACTCCCGGGCCAGCTGAAGAGGGCGAAGCCCCGAAGAGGGTTTATTATTTATTTATTTATTTATTTATTTATTTATTTATTTAAACCAGAGTAGTACATGTTGTATTACATGTTATTGCTTACTTCAGGACATAGTTACATGTCTGAAGCAGCAAACATCCTATAGGGGTAGACATAGCTACCTGTAAATAGGTCCGGTGTACTTAAAACTAAAAAAACTTAAGTAACTTATAAACTGGCCATGGAATCAAAGATTCCACTATAAATAATATATTTGGTCCACATTGATTATCTCACCCATATTGGAAGGTTAAATTTTTATTTATTTATTTATTTAATTTATTTTTTTTTCTTTGTTTAAATTCTAGAATATATTAGTACCAATCCAAATTTTTAGCTTTTTCTTATTATAATTTTTTGCGATATCTAGAACTTTAGAATTTGGATTAGATTTCGGAAGACCATTAAATACTTGTATCGCTCTGACATAGTTATCTTTATCACTAACAGTTTTCGAACACTTTGGTGGTATTATAAGTTTATTTCTAGTTTTGCTAGTCGATGTTAAGTATAAATTCTTAAGTTCATTATAATGATACGTTACACATTCGTAAGCAAAAATTTGTTTTAGATTCAAGGGGTTGTCTCGATTGAAAATATTTTTGTTTATAATTTTTAAAATCCTATTTTGGATGTTTTGTAGTAATTTTAAGTTGTTTTTATATGCACCACCCCATGCAATATTTCCATAGCTAATGACACTATGAAAAAAAGCATAATATATTGTCTTAAGTGTGTCAGATTTCATATATGTTGATAACTTGTACAGTATATATATTATATATTTAGTTTTTTTTATTATATATTCAATATGTTTATCCCACTTTAGCCTATAATCAATAATTATACCTAGATATTTACAGTATTATACCCTGCTCAATTTAGTACCCTGTATGCGTATGTTCATATCTTCGGGAACACTATCACAATAGTTACCAAAAGATATGTACACAGTTTTCTTTATATTTAGTGATAGTCTGTTAAGTGCTAGCCAGATATTTATATCTTCTAAGTACTTGTTCATTTTATTTTCAACTTTCTCCCAGTTATCATCTGTTGAAATAATAGCTGTATCATCCGCATATGAGATGGTACTATCTCTTCTGTTTGTTAGTAAATCGTATACGTAAATTATAAATAAGAGTGGCCCTAGTATAGTACCTTGTGGCACACCTGTAGTTATCGTTTCATAATAGCTTTCAGTTGTTCCTATTCTTACTTTTTGTTTTCTGTTACTAAGATAGTTAGATATAAGTGCATGCGCTTTACCTCTTATTCCATAATTATATAATTTGTCTAAAAGAATAGTATGGTTGACAGTATCAAAAGCTTTTGCTAGATCTAAAAATGCAATAGCTATTGGTTTACTTTTGTCTAATTTCTTATAGATTACGTTCATTAAGTAACTAAGAGCATCTTTGGTACCTTTCTTTTTTATAAATCCAAAGTGATTCTGCGCTAACAAATTATTATTGTCCAAAATTGATTGTAAACGAACATATATAATTTTTTCAAGTATCTTTGCTACGTTAGAAATTAGAGATATCGGTCTATAGTTTGATGTATCAATTTTACTACCCGATTTAAAAATAGGAACTACCTCAGCTCTTTCAAGCGCTTGAGGCCATGTTGATTTTTCAATACAAAGATTAAAGATATGTGTTAGTGCATTAACAATTTGATATGATAGTATTTTTAGTGTTTTGGTAGTAATGTTATCTACCCCACCATTTTTTATTTTCATATTATCAATTATTTGAAGAATTTCCTCGTTATTAGTCGGTTTAACGTAAATTGTATTCATGTTCATTGCTGGTAATTGTAAATGCTTACCCTGGGGTTTTACAATGATGTTAGTTAGATCTTTTCCAATTCTACAAAAGTACGAATTCATATGTTGGCAATTTGCGTCTGATCCTCTATTGTGCAACTGTTATTTAAAATGATCTTATTTATTGTGTTATTCTTTTTCAAGTTGGTTCCCATTTTATTGTTTATGTATTTCCAAAGTTGCTTGGTATTATTGATATTGTTCTTAATTAAATTTCTTTCATGTTTTATTTTTGCCTCTTTAATAACTTTGTCTAGCCTCTTTGTGTAATTCTTATATTCTAATTTTATTAGATTATTATTTGGTTCATTGCGCATTTTAATATATAGTTGTTCTTTCTTTTTACACGAGATCATTATGGCTTTAGATATCCAATCCTTCCCTGGATATCTCTTGTTATTTTTTGTTTTATGCGCTTCTTTGGGCTTTTCTAAGCAGTCTTGTATTTCAGTTATCAAGAATGCGGTAGCTTCATCGGGATCATGCATTGCCTCTATAACATTCCAATTTTTTGTAATGGTTATACTTGAAAGTTTATAGTAATTATAGTGATACTGGATATTTTCTTGTTTTAATTTTGGTGGCTCATTCAGTTTCAAGAAAAGTGGATAATGATCAGTAAAAGGAATCGAGAATTTAAAAGTTTTAGTGTCTATAGATGTAGCTTTTATGTACATGTTGTCAATGCATGTACCGCTTCCGCCACTATCATTTGGTCTAGTTGTATGTATAAAACCCGGGAAGAAACCCTTTTCCATCATATTGTCTAATAATTCTAAGCTATATTCATCATCTTTCATAATATCGATGTTAAAATCACCAATAATCAGGTGGTTTTTTATATTTCTTTTGCTATTGATAAATGATTTTACATTCAAAATAAATTCAAGGCGCGGTAAATCATGGCATCTATATAATGCGGAAATTTCAAGATCACTGTTGTTATTTAGACTTATTCGTGAGTTTAATACTTTGAGTCTACCAATTTCGATTATTTCAGTAATTTCTGATACACAATCTTTTATATATACAATGACACCATCATTTTGATTTAAGTTACCGTTATTGTAGTACAATTTATATCCCTGTATTACAAAAAAGTGAGGATTGGGTAAATTCCATGTTTCTGTACATACAATTATATATGGTTTGATCTTCAAGCTCTTAATAAGAATATTCAATTTCGTATAATTGTGATTTAGCCTTCTAATATTGACCTGTAATATCAAACTATCCTTTTTATTTATATTTTTATTGAGAGTTTAAAGATCAAGAAATGACGTTTCTTCTTGTATTACTTCTTTTTGCAATTCTTCAATGAGATCGACGTGTTGCTCCATTATGTAGTTTGCTGTTTCCTTGATGTCGTATGTGTTAGAGATGCGGTGCTGGCTCTAAACGGCGAAGTCAGCAAAGTTGCGCTAGTCCAGTTGTCTCTAGATGGCGAAGTCAGCATAGTTGCGCTAGTCGAGCTGGTCATCGTAGTGGCTTGATTGCTGTTTCCTACTTTACCTAAGTATCTTGGTATAGTAGGTCTTATCGGATAATCAGTCATAACTATATATCTATTGAGCTTATTCTTAAATATTGTACATTTCTCTTTGTCATTGGCCATATGTTTAACCTCGAAATTTGTGTTATATTTCGAGTTGCTGTAAAAACAATTGACACATGTAATGTTGGATGGGTTATTATCACATTGCAAAGTCTTATGCGGACCTGCACATTTTAAGCAGCATAGAGTGTTTTTGCATTTCAATGTGTTATGTCCAAATCTTCCACAGTTTAAGCAGGGCTTGATGTTTATTAAATCCCATACCTTACAGCTTTGATATCCAATGAAGATTCTATTTTGATTGTCACTAATATGTTTATATAGCTCTCTTGGAACTTCAATTATTATGGTTGTCTTGTTTGTAATCTTATTTTTGTCTATATTTAGTATCTTACACTTATCTTGATATCCAATAAAATTTCTTTTATTTAAGTCCTCTTCCAGCTCTTCTATATTCATACTAGTATAGTTGTCTACACCAACTATTTTCATCTTCGGGGATTAAATTTTTTCAATAAATGTTTTATAATTGTTAGATAGTTTTTTTGAGAGTAATTCAATTGTTACTTTAGCACTTTTTTCATTCATACTTTTAATCTCAATTTTATTGTCGTACACTACTTTTAGTTGTTTCATCTGTATATCTTTTTCTTTTATTAAAACGTCACATACCTTTTTGTTAAAGTCATGTGGATTTTTAATGTCCTTTTTAAGATTTTTCACAATTATTTTCGGTATTATTTTGTTTTTAATTGCTAGTTTGTTAGTTGCTACTTCTGCATATGTTTTTTGGTTATGTTGCTTTATTTCCATCTCCTGGTCATTTTTATCCTTTTTCATTAATTGCTTCAATATGTGGTTTTCTCCATTAGTTCTTGATTTAATTGTCTTAGTGGTGAATTTCAATTTGATGTTGATTTTCCAGTTCAGCATTTTCAGTTAGCATCGTAACGTTTAGTAGTTTTTCATTATCTACTGATTTATGTACACTATCAGAGATAATAGATATTTCATTTAATATTTTATGTTTTATTTGTTCCTCCTTTTCACTTTTAATTTGCGCAATTAATATTTTAGCTGCGTCACAGAGTTTAGTTTCTTGATTTTTTAAGGTTATATTAAGCTCCACGTGGTTTGGACATATCACTAATAGATTACTTATATATTTTTTGTCTTTACATTTTTCATAATCACTTTTATGGTACACGTTTTCGCACACTATGCAAACTACAAGTGACACTTTCCTTTTTGGGTGGCATTTATACACTAATTCTAGATTTTTATCAGGAGGCTCTCCGGAAGGCTGCCCACCTTCCGACGCCATCTTGGCGATATCTTTTATGTTTTTTTTAATAAAAATTAAAAAAAAAACACAGTGACTCCAATTCTTCCTGATTCCCTCTTCGAACCTTCTCCTAAAACCTTACTACCATACGTACGACGACGGCCATGGATGGCAGAGCTGCTCACAGGTTCCCTAAGCAGCGTCTGGCGGGGGGGTGTAACGCGTGCGCGAGTTAAGTAATTCGAGATTCGAATTACCCGCGCCGAGTAGGCATGCTCACGGGGGGCGCGAGCGCGCGAGCATCCCGACCGGATTAAAACGGTCCCGAGACGCGTAATATGCCCGTCGTGTACCCGCGAAGCTGCTACGGCTTTATGCGAGTCACGGCAGCCATCTTCGCGTTTGCCATCGCGCCGTGAATTTCTCTCCCGCGTCTCTCTTAAGATTTACCGCGTCCGCGTCGTCCTTTCTTTTTATAGTTATCGCGAGTGTAGTGGAGGCGCCGAGCATCGTGCATGCGAGTAAAAGAAAGACAGAGAGAGAGCGATCCCGCGCCGCGTGAGCCATACGAGAGACAGCGAGCGAGGAGCCGGCAGGCAGCCTGCCTACCTACCGATCCACTTCAGCGAGTAGGAGAGAGAGAGAGAGACATAGAGCGCAACGACTGCGCAAGCAAGAGAGAGCGAGACAGAGCCGAGTGCACCGGTTGCTCCTTCAAAAGTAAGTCTTATGCTCTCATCTCTCGCGTTAAATGCAAAGGTTTGCACGGAAATCGCCCCGTGCAAACTTTCTGTACCGTGTACGTGCGGGTGTGTGTCAGCCCACCGTACTTTAACACCGCGCGCGAGAGTAGCAGCTTCGCCGCGCGCCGGATCGTTCGCGCGTTTGAATATTAACTGTCCCGCGCGAACTAACTTATTATTTTAATCAGCGCTTGCGAGGTGCTTGTATTTATTAGTGATTTTAATATACTTTGATATCTAGTTACTCGTCGCGTTGTTCATTACAACATGTCCTTCTCCCGGATACCGCCGCCTCCGCGGGAAAACGACTCCGCCGGTCGTTTTCATATCTGAGCGTAACGGCCGCATGCTTTACTCTTCGAGCGCGCGCTTTTCACTCAGCGATCCAATTAGTTGGAAAGCGAATTTCGCGTGCGATCTTCGCGTTGTTTTCGGGATTCCAGGAGCAGATCCCTGAGCAAGTCATTTTAGTCTGACACCCGCGACACCGTGTTCTAGGGCATCGCTGGCCTGTGGGTTTGTAGGATTTTCCCCCACTAGCCATCCCGTTACAATATATATATATATATACCCACATACATATATACATATATAGGTTATACATACATAGATATGTGTGTGTGCGTGTGTGTGTGTATATTACATATTACAAGTAAATCACAGGACTGTTATCTTTTATTTTTCGGTAAGATCGACTCGGTACTGTAGGATCCACTACATTTACGTAAGATGCCCCTCCTACAGGATTATGTTATTGAACTCGGAAAGTGATAAATTCTTAGTACGTTGTCTCATTAAGAAGATCCACCACTGAGAATAACAAAAAATCCCCATTCACCCTTTTTTATTCGAATATAAACCATTCAAGATTCGAATTTTCATGCCCATTTTTAATGTACTAAACGGAACGGAAAAAAAACAACAAATTTTAATTTTAATGGCCAAGGGGCTTCCTCTTGAATAAAAGAATACTACTAATTGGGTAGATAATTGGGTAGATTTAAGAAATTATTTAATTTCACTTTTCTACAGCATGTTGAACAAAGTGGGTCCTACAGGACCCCTACGGTACGAAAGGGTTAATAAATTTGATTCTTTCAATTCTAATTGGGAATACAATATGGTATAGTGAATAATAATGTTATTATACGTATATCTCAAATCCGTAACATTGATGTGGAAATGTATATAAGGTAGCTTTGGATTATTCTCCCAATTTCTTGATGTTGATCGTAATGAGTACTATCTTTGCCTATCTCATTGCTCTTCACTAGTATGAGTAGGAGTATCACGATTAGTCCGGTCTTCATTATCCTGTAAAAGCGAAAAAACTTTTCGTATCCTTTTTGGATCTCTTAAGTTATAACAACGCGGTTGCCCCTGTATATAGCAATATAATGAGGGACCCTGTTTTTTTTCTACGAGGAGTTTCTGATATCGCGGCGCAATCTTATCACGTTGCTCTTGGCATATTTTAATAAAAATTTCTTTATCTTTTATCTAAATCGACTGGCAAATTTCGATTTTCGCGTTGTTTTCGATAGAGTTCCTCGTAAAACGGTAGAATTTCATTTTTTCGAAGTTCGTTATATCTGTCTATTGTATCTGCATTTGAGTCAATGACATGTTTCTGAATGTCTTCGTATGGCCCGTATAAAAGTGTAAATAGAGCATAATTTGTGGTTCAGTGAATACTTTGATTGTAGATCAAAATTGTGGTAGTCATATGATTTTGTGTAGTCTCTCGTAGATTTTGATCGATTAGTATGCCTAATTTTTCTTTTAGGGTTGAATGTAGTCAGTCAATGGACCCGTTGGACGTGTGTCTTGTTGATGGTGGACTGATGATATTCAATTTTGTACAATCGGCAAAATTCCTTGAATACTGTAGAGTTGACCTCGCTTCCACTGTCTATAGTAATTTTATGTAGAAAGTTGTGATGAGAAGCGAAATGTTTTGATTTATTTATTGCCGTTATTGCATTGCCGTCGGGCAATTGGTAAGCTTGAGCGTACTTCGAGAATATGTCAATGATTGTGAGAAACTTTTCTTTGTTATAGTGAAATATATCCAGGTGTAAGCGTTGGAGGGACCTATTTGCTATTATAGATCCGTACGTCTCTGTGATGTAAGGCCTTCTTTCATATTTGTGCTCTAGGCTGGTTTTACATTGATTGATGTAATTTTGAATCATCCTCTCCGTATTGGGCGTGTATAATTTATTTCTGAAATGTGCTATTGTTTCTTTGATTCCATTGTGAGTCTTATTATGATAACGTTCTAACACCTTTAAGAAATTATTTCGGTTGGTTACAGTAGTGTAAGTATTTGTTTTGACTAATTTTAATTTTTCATTAAAATGTTCTTTTAATTCTCTATAGAGAATCATTTCTAGTTCTTCGGTTTCAAATTAAATTCCATACTGTTTATTTCACTTTACATTTTCGTTGAAAAGTTTAAGTAACTGCGCTTTTGTGTCATATTTGTTTATTTTTATCATGTATTGAATTTTTAATTTATCCTTCGTGTTTTTTACTTGGTAATCATTCCTCTTTTTGATTATTATGCTCTAGTTAAATGCGTGTATATTTTTATCCGATACGGACAGTGAGAATACAGGGTTTTCTTCGGCTGTATGGATCATTGCGTCATCCTCATCCTCAAACATTTGAGCTAGCTCTTGGTCGGCGAGGGGGGTGATATCGGACACTTGTGGGAGCATAGAAAGAGAGTCATCTTCTTGATTGTTTATTTCAATTCTGCTTAAGGTGTCACCTATTTTCTCGCATCCTTTCTTGTATTTAATTTCATAATTATATTCTTCTAATTTCAGTCTCCAACGAATTAAGGAGGTTGTATGCCCCTAAAAAGGCCTTCAAGAAAAGTATTCATATCTTAATTTCGTAAAATATGGTAACGATAGTACGAATATAATATAAAAGAGCATATACTTTAAGAAAGTAAGAAAGATTATTTTCAACTTATTTGTGATATCTGAATTGTAGATAATGACCGTTAAATAAAATTTCGTTCGATATATAAAACTTTTTTATTTTTAATTCGATTTTAATAATTCAAAGCTTATTTTATTTATTAACCATTTATCTACACACTCACCACATCAAAAATTAAAAAATTTATGTATTTGAAAAGAAAATTAATTATTAATTAGCTAATTATGAAATTACAAATAAACAATGAGCTTTATTCTGCGTATATAAATTATTGCTTAATTTTGACATGGTGAATTTGTAGATAAATGGTTAAGAAATAAAATTATATTTCATAGCCTCGTTCTCGAGATTACAAAATGTAGCCCCCCCCCCCCCTCGTGCTGGAAGTCGCGCGTTCAGAGTAGTTAAAAAATTAGCCGCCTGGCGCGCCCTCATGCCGCGCGCGTCGCGGCCCGTCATTCTTTCTCTTCGCGCGCTGGAGAAAGGTTGCGTTTAGAGTTCAATATGGGAAAACGTAAGAGCAGTGATACTGATATCGACATAGAGACTCTCAGGATAAAGTTCGGAAAAGCTCAGGACGAGCTGGAAAAGTTAATAGTTGAGAGACAGGCACGAGATAACAACAAAGAAGGTTCTAGTAAAAATGGAGATGCCGAAAACGACACTATTGACGACGGTGAAGATATACATGATAGTCCTTCAGACGAATTCTCAGAACTAGAATTTGAGGAAGTGGATGACAACGACACCGAACAAGACGAAAACTCACAAGTTACTGAAAGTAAGAACATAATGAAAATATCTTTTTAGTTGGACTGCTATGGCAATTAAAAAAATAACACAGACTCGCAGGTCCTGTGTTTAGAAATAGCAATTCAGCGTCTACTGTCGCAGGTAGTAGTACGAGTTAGTTTCATATAAGAAACTGAAAATAATAAACTTTACATGCACACTCTCGCAGGTAGTGTTGCTGCTATAAAAACATGTACACACACTCTCGCAGGCAGTGTCGCTATGGAAAAAAAAGAGACATGCACGCACACTCTCGCAGGAAGTGTTGCTCATAAAAATTTGCACTATCGATCGTAGCTTCGTAACAGAAAATCATAAAAGAAAATTTTTTGTTCACACGCACGATAAAAAATTAGAGGACAGAAGAAGAAATTTCGTGGTAACACGAAACAAAGACGACGCGCAGACACGTGCTCGCGCTCGTCCGCGCTCGCTCGCTCGTGCGTGTTTATACGCGCACAAGCTAAGAATATCAACATGCGCGATCTCTTTGTCCTTAACTATCTTTCTCCTTTCTGAAAATCAAACATATTGCATTTCATGTACTAATACCCTTTGTAATGTACAGGGGTTGCAGATCAAAAAGAGAATAAACCAGTCGGAAATGAAAGTGGAAAACCAGCGGAAGTTGCTGAAAAACCACTTGATGACGAATTGATGCAAGTACTTGGCATAGATCTAACAGAAAATAAAACTTTAAAAATTGATTTGCACTCTGATGTGCATAAAAGATGGAAACATTGGCATGATAAGGGCATGAAGAAAGAAGAACGGAAAGAGTTAATAGAAAAATATGGAAATCTCAAAGACTTGGCAATTCCGAAAATAAACCCAGAATTAGAAATGCACTTACCAAAGTCAACAAAAACAAGAGACAATTACATGCACCTTAGGCAGAACTTGGCGAGTTCCGCTTTATCGTCACTGGGACTAGCTGCAATAACACTAATAGAAAATAAGGAAAACGTTGACAGAAAGTTGCTATTCAACATAGTCTTAGACACTGGTACTCTTATAGCAGATTTGATACATTGTCAAACCAAATCAAGAAGATCATCCATGATGTCAACGGTGCCAAAAGACAAACATGAGATACTACAATCTACAAAACCAGACCAGTTTCTGTTTGGCGAGAAATTATCTGAAAAATTTAAGGAATCAAAAAACTTGGAAAACTTATTTTCAATAAAAAATACAAACAAAAAACAAGGTCAACAAAGACCGGCTTTAAACCCCATCGGCCTGCAAGGGAACCGGCCAACCCCTTATCATGCAAGCTACAATTAAGGTCAATGGAATTACGCGAGCAGGAGGAAACCAAAACCTCCAATACAACAAAGGTCACACAACCAACAAGCGGAACAGACACCATACCCGCCACGCAAACAGAAACCAAATCAGAAATAGAAACGGGAGTAAGTAAAGTTGCAGGCAGACTTACAAATTATAAAGAAAGTTAGGAAAAGCTAACGAATAATAAGTTTATCCTAAATTGCATTTCGGGATATAAATTACAATTTTGTAAAAAACTAAAACAAAATAAAATTCCATCTGTCCAATTAAAATCTCTAGAAGAGATAAAAAACACAAAAAAGGCCATTAAAAATTTATTAGATAAAGGGGCTGTAGAAATATGTAAACCAAATAAAAATCAATTTACCTCAAGGTTTTTTCTTAGACCAAAACCTGATGGATCTCATCGATTCATTTTAAATCTTATAGAATTAAATACATTTATTCAAACCAATCACTTCAAAATGGAAGACATTAGATCTGTTGAAAAACTAATATTTCCGGGTTATTTTATGGGCTCAATTGATCTAGAAGACGCTTATTTTTCTAGTCAAGTCGCAAATATTTGAGGTTTAAATTTTTAAATAAACTTTATGAATTCACATGCTTACCATTTGGTCTTAACATCAGTCCTTATCTTTATACAAAACTGATGAAAATCCCTATGAATTATTTAAGATCAAAAGGATTTACTTCCGTTATATATCTTGACGATATATTGTGTATAGGAAAAAACTTCGACGATTATAAAAGAAATATTGACGAAACAATTAAACTATTAACATCCCTAGCATTTATCATAAGTGTACGAAAAAGTAATCTAGTTCCTTCGATGAGATGTAAATATTTAGGCTTCCTTATATATAGATTCAGAGAAATATATTATTGAGTTGACTGAATTAAAAAGAAAAAATTTAAAAAAAGACTTAAAAACTTTAAAAAGTCAAAAATCCTGTACAATCCGAGACTTTGCTCAATTGATAGGAAAAATGATCTCTGTATGCCCGGCCACAAAATACGGATTATTACACACACGCATATTAGAAAGAATTAAAATTTTAGCTTTATTTAACAATGAAATATAATAATTAATATTAAAAATGCTTACAAAAATTAAATGGGAACAAGCGACAGGAATCGTTGTTGTACCAGACTGGCCTAGCCAACTATGGTACCCATTGTTTAACGAATTACTCATAGCGAAACCAATAAGATTTCAACCTGATACTAATCTACTGTTATCACCTTACAGGAAAAAAATTCATGCTCAAGCAGCACACCTCAGTATGATGGCTGGGTTAGTATCAGGGAAGCATTCGCTAAGAAAAACGTTCCGATAGAAGCTCTAGACATTATACTATCTTCATTAGCCCCAGCTACAGCAAAACAATATATTTCGGCCTTAAAGGCATGGTGGCACTTTTGTTTAACAGAGAAAATAGATTTTTATACACCAGATCGAAAAAACCTTCTCAAATTTCTAACGGAACAGTTTAATGCAGGAGCTTCTTACGGCACCATGAATACATTAAGATGTGCGATCTCCCTTATATCACCAGGAAAAATTGGTGAAGATACAATAATAAGTAGATTCATAAAAGGCGTATTTAGACTAAAACCAACGAACCCAAAGTATAATCAAAGATGGAATGTAGACTGTGTATTAGACTATTTAAAAAAGATTTATTCATTAAATAAACAAAGTTTCAAAATCTTAACAGAGAAGACTATAACTCTATTAATATTAAGCACAGCACATAAAGTACAAACTATAAGTTGTATAAAAATAAGTAATATTTGTATTAGCGATAATAGTTTAGATATAAAAATACCAGAATTAATTAAGACGTCAGGTCCTGGCCGATATCAACCGCTACTCTGTATTCCAAAGTTTAATGATAATTTAGATATCTGAATATTTAAATGTAACAAAACAAATAAGAAACAATACCGATAATTTATTTGTAACTATAAAGAAACCCCACAAGGCCGCAGGGCCACAAACAATAAGTAGGTGGGTAAAAAACACATTGGAAACATCTGGTATAGATACATCTATTTTTACAGCTCATTCAACCAGGCATGCAGCTACTTCTAAAGCCTTTCAAAAAGGGGTAGATTTAGGAACAATAGGAAGGACTGCAGGCTGGTCGAATAATTCAAATGTTTTTGTGAACTTTTACAATAGACCGATTCTAGATAATAACTATTTATTCGCTGAAAAAATCATCAATTCTTAATTATTATGTATTCACTGTAATTAATTATAATTTACGTTATAATAAATATTTTTTTTGTATAAAATTTGAAATTGCTCAATCTCTGAAGATCTACATTTTGTAATCTCGAGAACGAGGCTATGAAATATAATTGACTGATCTAACGAACTTACCTGTAAGTGATGTTTGATCACAATTATATGAAGAGCCTCGTTCGAAGAGATTACAAACCCACCCCAGTTTATCACAAATCATATAAACCCACCACAGTTATGACAATTTCAAATCTACGCTAAAAAGAATGACGAGCCGCGACGCGCGCGGCATGAGAGCGCGCCAGGCGGCTAATTTTTTAACTACGCTGAACGCGCGACTTCCAGCACGAGGGGTGGGGGGGGGGCTACATTTTGTAATCTCTTCGGACGAGGCTCTTCATATAATTGTGATCAAACATCACTTACAGGTAAGTTCGTTAGATCAGTCAATAAGCTTTGAATGATTAAAATCGAATTCAAATAAAAAAGTTTTATATTTTCAAGTGAAATTTTGTTTAACGGCCATTATCTACGGTTCAAATATCACAAATAAGTTGAAAATATTTTTTCTTACTTTCTCAAAGTATACTCTTTTATATTATATTCGTACTATTGTTACCATATTTCACAAAATTATGATATGCATATTTTTCTTGAAGGCCTTTTTAGGGGTATACAACCTCCTTAATCTGGCGTTTGATGTTTTCAAGGACCAGAGACAAGTGAGTGTCTTATGGTCTATTTCGATAATGAATTTTCGTCCATATAAATATGACGAAAATATCGATATGCTTCGACAATTCCTAACAGTTCTTTTTCTATAGTAGAGTAGTTCTGTTCTGCAGAGTTTAGAGTTCTCGAAAAGTTTGATATTGGATGATGTTCTTGAGATAAAACTACCTCAATAGGTTTTTACTTCCGTTTGGGTTTTTGGTAGGGGGTACTTTACTATAGCGTTGATTTTGTTCGGATTAGGCTTCAGTCCTTCTGCGATAATAATATGCCCTAAAAATGGCACTTTCTTCCTCAAGAATTCGCTCTTATCTAATTGTACCTTTGTCTTTTTAATCCATGTTCTCTGAGTCATATTTGTACACAGTTGTTTGTATTTTTAATCCATGTTCTCTGAGTCGTAAAAAATAAGTTTTACACGTTGAAGATGATCTTGAAGCGATTTGGAAAATATTACTATGTCATCCATGTATGCAAAACAAAATTTATGTAGGTATTCATTAGAATTTTGTCCATCATTCGTTGGAATGTTGATGGTGCGTTTTTCAAGCCAAATGGCACCCTGGTATGCTCATAGTGGCCATTTTCGGCGGCAAAAGCAATTTTTTCGTTTAGTAGAAGCCTTGAGCTAGATCTAGTGTAGAAAAATATGAACATTTTCCTAAATTTTCCAAAATTTCATTCATACGAGGAAATGGATACTTGTCCTCGATAGTTTTGTCATTCAATTTTCTGTAGTCGTTTACCATCCTACATTTCTGTTTTCCATTTGCGTCTCCTTTTTTTGGTACTATCCAGACAGGTGACGAATAAGGAGAGTCGCTTCGCTGAATTATTCCGTCTCTTAGTAATTTTCTGATCTGATTTTGAATTTCTTCTTTCAAGGCGTATGGATATCGAAAGTTTTTCACGTAGATGGGGTCTTCGTCTTTTGTTTTAATAATGCGACTAACTGCTGTCGTAGCTGATAGCTTCTCTTCTTCGTAGTAAAAGCAGTCACTGTACTTGTGGTATAGTGCTGTAATTTTATCCTTCTCTTCGGTATTCATGTGGCCGGTTCTTATCTGAGTAGCTGTTGCCTGATGCTGATGATTCACCTTCACGCCTTAGCTCTTGCTTGGGATATTCTTTAAGTAATTAATTTCGAATTTACTCGTACCAAATGTTTCATTCTTGCAATCGACGTTCGCCTTTATTTTTTGAAGATCCTTGTGGCCAATCCAGCAATCATAAGTCGAATGCCAGGGTGCGAATAAAAATGTTATTGGCGTTTCGTCGCTTAATTTTTGTAAAATATGAAAAATTAATGTGTGACGTGTTTCCTTAGTGAGTTTATGTATATTAAGTCGGTTTCGCTAAAACTCCACTATAATGTTTCTACAAGAGAAACAATTGCTCGCTTTTGAGCCTAGAAACCTAATAACTCGGGATCGAGCTAAGATACTACACAAAACGGAAGGGGCGGAATAAGGGGCTAAAAGGGCACGACGCGGTAGTTGAAATGGAATATAACAGAAAACGCTACATCAACGAATTGGTTTTGTTAACTTACGTAGATTATCAGGAAACCACCAGTAAACTATTGGTACGGCTGATATCTAGGCTAGATAACGTATTTTTTTAACGCGTTTTGAAGGGGATTATTTTATGAAATATATATATACATAAAAAAAACACTGGATTTAAATGTGGGCACTAGTATTTGAGGTTACGATTTATGTTACAATACATGGGGGCGGTACATGGGGAATAATTTAGCTATGGCTAAAAGAGACAAAGTTAGATAGCAGATTTTAAAAGGATACCCTAGTGGAAATACTTAATCGTACATAAAAGTGCTTAACTGCGTGTAAAACTGTGCCAAACTGCCCAAGTAGGTAGGTTTCGGATATTTTACAGAGATTTATCATAAATTGGCACAGTTTGGAACAGTGTGGCACATTTTTACACAGTTTGGCACAGTTTAGTACACACTATTGTTCACTTATTAAAACAATAGAAGTAAAAAAATAGTAATAATTTATGATTAACAACAATTTTTAATATTTAATTATAGTTAAGCTCAATTAAAAATAAGTGGGCACACTTGACTATAGCTAAACCCAAATGATTTTGAGTCATTAGAAATTCTTGAATCTAATCACTATAAGCGGTTGAAGAAAATATTTGACATTGTTAATAATAAATGATTGTTGTTATTTTAAAAATTTAACAATAATTTGTGTTAAGGTGTGCCAACCGTGTGCCAAACTGTGCACCACTGTGTCCAACTGTCGCAAAGTATGCAAAGTTTACTAAACTGTGCACAACTGTGCCAAATAATAAAGCTAAATTTATTTTTAATGCCTAAAAGCTTTTCGTGCTAAAATGGGCCAAACTGTGCTAAAATGTGCAAAAGTGTGTCAATCCTACTAAACCTGTGCAAAATGTCCAAAATCTACCTACTTGAGCACAGTTTCACACAGTTTGGCATAGTTTGACATACTTTGGCATAGATTTGCACAGTTCCCTACACTTAAGCTCTCTGCGGCACAAAAATTTTTTCCACTAGGGTACTTACTGCTTCTCCTTGGTCCTTGGCAGGTTTGATGATCCGTGGTCTTCGCTTGCAATGTTGTAATAAAGGTGCCATTTGGTAAAAATAGAATAAGATTAACACGAAAGTTTATAATAAGTTTTATTTTGAAAATATTCCTATGTTACCTTTGCGCGATAACTAAATTTGACAAACTAACTTTGAATATTTTAGATTCTACGAGATTGAGACTTGGTGTGTAGTACAAGTTCGAAGATTTATTACTTAGAAAAATCCGAGATTGTAAATATGAATGAAAAAAGAAAAAGAATTGGAAGTGAACCTCTTCAGTTGAGGGCTGTGAGATGAGTGTGCTGGGGTAGACGCAGTAATGACCGAACTAGACTTAAGATGAGATGCCGACACTTTCCCTTGTCTTACAAGGAAGGGTATCGAACCCGAACTCACCGATTTCAAAAATTTCGATATATGTTGTAGATCATGAAAAAATATGAGACACGTGTTTTTTCTTATCTGCGGAAAAACATATTTAGAGGGTGAAAACCACCCCTAAAGATAACCCCCAAAAACGGTTTTTTAAATATATCTCGGCTTCTACTGCGTATTTCAGAGTAAAACAAAATAGAAATTACTTCTTATAAAAAACAAAGATAACTGAAGCAATTTTTACCCTAAGGGTTGCAACCCTTATTTTTTATTTTCAAAAAGCTAATTTTTTGATCATTTATATTGAAAATAAAAAATGAGGGTTGCAACCCTTAGGGTCAAAATTACTTCAGTTATCTTTGTTTTTTTATAAGAAGTAATTTCTATTTTGTTTTACTCTGAAATACGCAGTAGAAGCCGACATATATTTAAAAAACCGTTTTTGGGGGTTATCTTTAGGGGTGGTTTTCACCCCCTAAATATGTTTTTCCGCAGATAAGAAAAAACACGTGTCTCATATTTTTTCATGATCTACAACATATATCGAAATTTTTGAAATCAGTGAGTTCGGGTTCGATATCCTTCCTTGTTAGACGTAGAGGGATGCTATTAGTCGCTCGGATTTTGGGTCCACTCTCGCTCGAAATCGAACGCTAGGATTCGATAATGAGCCGCTTTTATGCAAAAACGATATAGCTTAAATATTAAACAGTAAGAAGACAATTTTACTGTTTTACATTTAGTAATACGGTGAATAACCCACTTAGACATAATGATTTTTCTAAAATCATTGGTTTCTAAAATGAAATGTAAAATATATATAATAGATCGACGGTACCAATACTAATTAAAAGGAAAATAAGTTAAAGCATGAAAATTATTAATTTTATAATGAATATTACTTAATGAGTCGATAAATAATTAGTAATGCTATATAATTACTATAACAAACTATGAATATTTCTGAAAACTTAACATTAATCAAAGTGATTTATTCATTTACATGGTTTTATCGTAAACAAATGGTATTTAACGGTGAAATCGTGCAAAAGCTATTTGCGAGTACATCCCCGTGTAGAAATTTTGGAGGTCATCCCCGTGAATAACTCCGATTCGGACGCGATTTTCTGCAGTTGTACCTATCAGTGGATAACAGTCGAGATTCGGATATGATTTCCCTACTTTATCCCTTCTTTATTAAAGGCAGAGCCAATTGTACGATTTTCCTGCCAGAATCGGATGTGATATTCGTAGCTGTGTATCAATAAAGCAGAAATCCGCTTTACCAACTGAAAACTTCGATAATCAGACCCGATTCTGCTAGGAAAATCGCATAAGTATCCTTGCTACTATAATTCTAAAAACTAATTTTTGTGCATGTTAAGAAAGTCTTTCTAAAGTATAAAATGACAGTAATGAGCAATAAAACTATTCCATTATTTCGTTATACTCCTAGAGTGCTTAATTTTAATTCATTAAAACTGCAGATTTCTGTTTTATTCGTTGAGAGCTACGAACATCAGATCTGATTCTGACAACAAAATCGTGGGACTATCGCGTTTGTATTAAAATAATGTATATAATAAATAATAATTGCAAATAACAAAATACATTAAATATTTGTACTTTTCTGAATGATTTTCATTCTATTATACATTAAAATCAAGTTAAACTAAATTAATACATATGAATACTCAAATTATCACTTCACTGGGAAGTACTGTTTGTAGGTAAATGGATTAGACGTTGGACTACTGCACGGGAGACCCAGGTTCGAATCGCCATCATGGGAAAATTTTTTTAATTTCTTTAATTTTTTAATTAATGTTTTAAACTTAATCATTTCAAATGTATTCATTAATATGTAAATATAAAAGATTTTTAAAAGATAAATAAACATTTAAATTAAATACATAATATATGTAATATAAGTATAAGTACTTGAAAATAATTATTCGTGAAAATAACTGTCAGTACAAATATTAATAATAAATCTTATTTGCATCAATAATCTTTTTTTAACAAAATTTACAGCTTTACGTTTGTTTAATTTTTACATTCTTTATTTTTTGATGCAACAAAATTAAAATAAAAAAATTCTATAATTTTTTAAATTTCCATATTGACAATATAATTAATTTCTTTATTAATATATAACACGAGAATTTGTTGTTTTAACTATTTTCAAACAAACAAAACCATTCCCAAAATGCTCGAAATTCATATGGATTCCTAGTCAGATTCTACCTTGGAATCCTCATCCGAATCGTGGAGAAAACAGTATTCAAAAAAGTGTCCGAATCAAGTACGATTTTCCTGTCTGAATCGTACTACAGTTACGGAAATCGCACCAGAATCGGGTTTGAGTTACCTATATTTTTCTACACGGGTCTATAAACCTAATTTGCATATCAACCACTAGGAGTTGTTTGATAATATCCGACTAAGAATATACGCTAGGTGTATAAAGGTTGTAAATGATTAAACAGAAAGTACAGACGAAATATCAATTTTCTCTGTGTTCATTATTGTTTGCGTGTGAATGTGTGTAATGAATATTAAAAAAAGAAAAAGATTTAGTGCAAATTACATTATAAAATAGGTATAGTACAAAAATCTTAATATTATAAAGAAAGACTTAAAGCTAGATGCATACAATAGCTTATAATAAATGTAAACGATTAAATTTTCTCAAGTATAATACTATATTTTTATAAAAATAAGTTCTAAAATTGTAACAGTATTATACTACCTAATTTAATATAAACTCTAATGTGTTTAAAGTATATATTAGAATTCAAGTATATAATAGCTGAAAATAACTCTATTTAATTATTACGTAATTAATATATATTAAAACATTGAATTAATAAGTCTACTAAAATTTGCACGGATGAACGTACAATAGGTAGATGATGTATACTTTTAAATATATTCCGAATCTAAATTTGTAAAGTGCGATATCAAAGGAAAAAATAATTCCCGTTATTATTCAACTTGAAATATTTATAAATGCAACCTCTGTAAATAAGCGTTTAAGAGAAAAATAATGTTGGCGTGGGTGGTAGAGAGTTGCAGGCAAGCGAAAGAAACAGACCAGATGCACTGTTTGTAATCGCAGTGTTTCCCCGGTTTATTGGTTTTGGAGGTTTGGAAAATTCCGATCCCGTACTCGGGCCCGAGAAAGTTATTGCTTGCAGATGTTAGGGTCTAGAGATTAGACCCTGGGAAAGCAAAAAGACTATTTTTTATAACGGTCTACTCGGAAACCTTGACTCTGGACGGTGCTTACTGAGGATGATTATAAAAGAAAGGAAACAGAAACATTTTACGACAAGTTTCGAAGAGGAACGCATCGTACCCTTATCCGAAAGTGTTTGCGGTTGGGATTTTCGTATGACCGAAAATCTTTTGACCTGGGTTTATGATCCGAAGCGATGATAATTGTAGAATATACGAATTCTAAATTATTTTTCCTTGCATTTATTCAATATGATTAAATGGTAAGGACCTTTAATGCCGATGAAAATACATGCTCCAAATTAATCACATATGCGTTATAAATGCATCGCACAGATTCTATGTACGAGGGAATGGAAAGAGTGAAAGGATATTTTATGAGTCGGTAATTTCAACTTAAACTGTAATTATCTCAATAATTTGCAGAAAACTAAGTGTAGTTTACTATTTCTAAAAAATGTTCCCTGTTTGTCAATTATGTCACAAACTTGTTCACATTTCTAGACAATGCTCTAAACTGGAAATCTGTCAATTATGCTCTGAGTAGGCCATACAGCGACTAATTGTCATAGTCGTCCGATTCAATCCGGAACTTGGTCATTTAATATCGTAAATGGTTTTGGAAACCAATTTATTGATTCGATTAAACGATTCCTTACAGAACGCTTATCGACTTCCCAACGAAAGTATTACTCAGTATGCAAATAGATTAATTATTAAAACTAATGAAGTAGTAGAAAAATGTGATCCAGAAACTATACCAACTATAACAAGCTCTGTTATACGAAACTATAACAGCTCAGAGTGTACTTACCAACATTTTATAAAAAGATAAAAATCTGGTTCATATTGTAAACAATGTAAAACTGCGAGAAACTTTTATGGTTAAAAGTAACTACAAAAATATTAAATCACCTTTTAATTGTTTTTTTTTTTTTATAAAAATTAAATTATCACTTTTTAAAATACTTGATTTTAATTCAAAGACACCTAATGTCAAATATATTAGTAATATTATACAGAATAATGTAAAACATTATTAAATATGCAAATAGGTTAACTATAAAAGCCAATGGAGCATTAGAGAAATACAAATCAGAAAGTATTTTGATAATACTTGTAGTTGTTTTAAAATTACTCATAAACAAAAATTTCAATAGGATTTTATAAATAGGTTTAAATGTTATCATCATTCGAGAAAAAGATTTTCGAGTAAATATCTATTCGAACAAATATCCGTTCGAACAAATGTCCGTTCGAGCAAATGTCCGTTCGAGCAAATGTCCATTCGAGCAAACGTCATTTCGAGCAAATGTGTTCGAGCAAAAGTGTTCGAGCCAAAAATTTTCGAGCAACTGTCCGGATACCGATCCAGGTACCGGTAACTTTGAAGTCAATCAGTTATAATATCTATTGCAATTTATAGAAAATTCAAAGTAAGTGAGGTTTGAGCACATTGGTAAATATATTGTATGAAGTATTCGACAAATCAAATTAGTTTTTTAATGTACATTTACTGCTAATACAAAATTTTGTAGCAAGATAAGTGACATGAAGTCTTCAAATGATACTCAATCACAGAATGACTTTCGGTTGCATGATTTAACATTTTTATGGTTTTTATCATTTCTCAATGTGCTGTAGAATTTTTTCCTTAGATCCAGCCATAAACTTTTTTTTTAAATTAAAGTATTTTGTCCAAAGAATTGAAAAAAACTTTGGTGGAGAAATTTGGTACTGGCGTAGTCCTTACTTTTGGTCGATGAAGTTATACCAAAAACCAACCAATCAAAGACTTTCAAAAAGGGTCATAAAAAATACTGGCGTATTCTACACGTAAAATGCCAACTTTTTCCTAATCAATGTTCTCTATAAAAAGTTTCAAGATTTTGAGTAAAAAAATGAATAAACTTGGATTTTTACCAAAAATTGCAAAAACTTTGAATTTTCAATGTTGTATAACTTTTTTATTTATGCAAATATCGACCTAAAATTTGAGGAACATTTTTTTTTTCATAAAAAACTAAAAGTAAACGAGTTTTGAGAGATTTTAAAGTTTTGACATGCTCACTTCACCTGAAACATCCCATATATATATATATATATATACACTTGTTTTAACAGATTTATGGAGCCCTTTTATACACATGAGCATATTTATGGAGCCCGTTTTCTTTTATGGAGCCCGGGGCCCATAAAATATTTTTCTAGGGCGTTTATGGAGCCCGATCTAGAGTCTATAACCCCAGGGTCCATTATTTCTTTAGTCACTTGCCATAGGGATCTCTGGGCTGTAGGTACTAATATACAGGGATGGGCTCCATAAACGGATGGGGGATAATTATATATATATATATTGTAACAGGATGGCTAGTGGGGGATAATCCCAACAAGCCACAGGCCAGCGATGCCCTAGAACACGGTGCCGCGGGTGTCAGACTAAAATGACTTGCCCGGGGATCTGCTCCTGGAATCCCGAAAACAACGCGAAGATCGCACACGAACTTCGCTTTCCAACTAATTAGATCGCTGAGTGAAAAGCGCGCGCTCGAAGAGTAAAGCGCGCGGCCGCTATGCTCAGATATGAAAACGACCGGCGGAGTCGTTTTCCCGCAGAGGCGGCGGTATCCGGGAGAAGGACAGGTTGTAATGAACAACGCGACAAGTAACTAGATATCACAGTATATTAAAATCATTAATAACTACAAGCACAACGCACGTGCTGATTAGAACAAATGAGTTAGTTTGCGCGCGACCGTTAAGATTCAAACGCGCGAACGATACGGCGCGCGGCGAAGCTGCTATTCTCGCGCGCGGTGTTAAAGTACGGCGGGCTGACATACACCCGCACGTACACGGCACAGAAAGCTTGCATGGGGCGATTTCCGTGCGAGCCTTTACAATAAACCCGCGAGAGGAGAGTAGAAAACTTACGTTAGGAAGGAGCAGCCGGTGCACTCGACTCTCTCTCGCTCCCTGTCGCTCGCACAGCAGTTGCGCTCTCTTTCTCTCTCTCTCTTGCTCGCTGTATTGGGTCGGCAGGCGGGCTGGCTGCCGGCTCGTCGCTCGCAGTCTCGTGCGGCTCACGCGGCTCGGGATCGCTCTCTCTCTCTGTCTCTCTTTCGCTCGTACACTATATGCGGCGCCTCCACTACACTCGCGGGGTCTCACAAAGAACGGTAGGACGGCGCGGACAAGTAAACTCAGGAGAGACACGGAGGAGATGTTTCACGCGCGAAGGCAGACACGAAGATGGCTGCCGTGACTCCTATAAAGCCGTAGCAGCTTCGCGGGTACGCGACGGGCATATTACGCGTCGCGAGACCGTTTTAATCCGGTCGGGATGCTCGCGCGCTCGCGCCCCCGGTGAGCATGCCGGCTCGGCGCGGGTCATACGAATCTCGAATTACCTAACTCGCGCACGCGTTACACCCCCCCGCCAGACGCTGCTTAGGGGACCGCGAGCAGCTCTGCCATCCATGGCCGTCGTCGTACCTGAAAATAAGGTTAATGCGGTGGAGCCTTTCGGGAAGGAATTTTGGACAGGAGAAGTATAAGAATCGGAGTCACCCATTATCTTTTTTTTTTTTTTTTTTTAAATTTTTATTAAAAAAAAACAAAAAAAAACAAGAAACCCTTCGGGGCTTAGTCCTCTTCAGCTGGCCCGGGAGTAAGTCCGGCGCCCCTTGTGGCGAGCTTGGTTGGGGCAGTGCTTCGACTTCTTTACCCCAAGCTCGCCACACATGAAGCACCGGGGAAGCGCCTGTGCATTTAACGCCTCCCGGGCCGCCTGCTCCTCTTCGAGCGCCCTTTGGAGGCGCTCCTCTTCTCGTAGGAGACGACGCTGGGCCTCCTCTTTGGACCGACGCGCCGTCTCCTCCGCCTTATCCCTGGCTCGCCTGGCCTCTTCCATGCGGTCCTGCGCACGTGCCAGACGAGCCTCCTCCTCCTTCTGCAAGGCGGCGCGGCGCAGCCTGGCGGCCCTGGCCTCTGCGGCGGCCGCGAGCTCTTCTCGCCGGCCTTGGGCCATTCCGACACATTTGCCGGCTTGCCGCTCGCCGGCCTCACCATGGCACTGGAGAAAATCCTCCAGTGCGGCCAGGGCAGCGCCCTCCGCAGCGCGCGAGGACTTGCTGAGGCGCCGCGCCTCCTCTAGAGCCTGCTCCACCGGGACCCAGGCCGCACCGACTCCATCGGTCGGTGCTCCTTTTGGGGCCTGGGTCGGAGCATCTCCTTCTTTTCCTTGTGCGGCCCGAGCCGCGCCGGCGTCAACTTCCGGCGCACAATGATGGGCTCGAGCCGCCTCCTCTTCGGAAACTCGGCCGGCACCAATCGGCTCGACTGGTGCTTCTTCTGGCCGAGCCCCTCTCTTCTCCCGTTGCTCCTTCGGAGGATGAGGTCGCCGGAGCGGGGACGGGCCAACGCCTGCGTCGGTTGGTCCCGAAAGTCCCCTTCTTGGTTCCGGCGCCTCTAACTCCTCTATGACAAGTGTGGAGGGCTCTTCCACTGGCGGTGGTGCCTGTGTCACCACGTCTATGCCCTCCACTACCTGCTCCAGGAAGTCAATGACGGCGGGGTCAGGGTTGCACTGGATCAATCCAGCAATCACCTTCTTCGCCGTTTCTGCTATTTCTGGAGTCAGGCCCTGCATATCCTGCAACAGGTAAATTGACCCCGGAGATTGGTGAGACTGAGGATCGGAAAACAAGGACGAACACGGGTTAGTACGGACGGCACAATTTCTGGACGACACAGTTAGCGCTTTTCGGACGCTCGGGTTCGACGGGGGCTAATTGGCCCGACATCGGCAGGTGTAGGCTTCTTCTTCGAGCCCTTTGGCCTCCCTGGGCCTCGTTTGGATTCTGTTGGACCGACCGCATGCGTAGATCGGCCGTCGCTCGCACGCTTTCCTGTCCTAACTAACAGCGCGGTCTTACGAGGTGGACCGCGCCTCTTAGCCGTCGCCCGAGACTGCACATTCCCCTGGCTAACTCTGTTGCCCGCTGGCACGTTACGTTCGGCTGAAAAGTCCCTCGGTGGTAGCGACTGGGCTACTTCTTAACTACTTTTGTCCAAGTAGTTTTTGGGCTCTTCTGCGGAGACGTATCGCTTGAGTTGCTGCGCATGGACGGGACTGAACGTTCAACCATCCTCACCTTGGATCTCATAGGTGTTTTCGCCTAGAATATTCACAATCGTGTAGGGTCCCGCGTACTTCGGGGCTAATTTGGCAGAAATCCCCTCAGCTACTGAGGATAG
This sequence comes from Torymus aiolomorphi, assembly GCA_036365515.1. Lineage (NCBI taxonomy): Eukaryota > Metazoa > Arthropoda > Insecta > Hymenoptera > Torymidae > Torymus > Torymus aiolomorphi. The sequence goes on from CM070873.1 coordinate 191,527,681, forward strand.
TACCTTATTCTCTCTCCATACACGATCGCCTAGACTGAATTCTGGAGGTCGGCGATGAGCGTCATAATATTTGGCTTGTCTCGCCTGCTCCGCTTGCGCGTCGGCCGCCGCCCGAACATGCAATTCGCGGAGCTTGTCCATGCGCGCCACCCAATTATTTATCGCCTCTTGCTGCCCTTGCTCTTCGGCTAACCTGTCTTCCTCCCGCCTTAGTGTCTTCGGTGGGTCAGGCTGCCGGCCGTAAAGGAGCATGGCAGGGCTTATCTTGGTAGAGTTGTGTTCTGCCGTATTATACGCGAACGCCAGCTCGTTCAGATGCTCATCCCAGGACCGGTGATTCTCCTCAGAGTAAGACATGATCATGGTCTTCACCGTTCGGTTCACACGCTCGGCGGGATTGGCTTGAGGGTGATATGGTGGTGTAAACGTGCGATGCACGTTTCTCTCCTTTAAGAATGCCTCTAAGGGTGCATTCTTAAATTCAGTCCCATTATCGGAGAGAAACACCTCGGGGACTCCGAACCGCAGACATACTCGTTCGTTGAGCCCTTTTATCACCGATATGCCATTTGCCCTTTTTATCGGAATTACTTCGATCCAGCGTGTGAACAGGTCCTGGAAGATGAGAATGTATTCGTGGCCGTGCTTGGTTTTAAGGAGGGATCCCATAATGTCGCTGGCCACGATTTGCCATGGACGCTGTGTTATACGACGTGCCATGAATCCTGCTGGAGCGCGCTGTTCGACTTTGCACTGCTGGCAAATTTGGCACTGGTTCACGTATCTGGCCACATTTCGAGACATGTGTGACCAATAATACTTCCGCCTTACTCTCTCTAGAGTTTTCTCACGGCCCAAGTGCCCAGCAGTTGGAAAGTCATGGCATTCTCCCAGTACTTCGCGTCGCTTTTCGTGAGGGACTGCTAACTTCCATGCATCGTCGTCGCCGAGAGATTCGTCTATGACTTCATTAGGGTTGTACTTGTACAGTCTCCCCCCCGCCAGCTTGAACGTGGAGAAGTCTCGCGGCTGCTGTTGAACCTCTTTCACGATCTTGAGGTACCAGTGGTCGTTTGTATCGCGCTCGAGCTCTAACGCGGCGACCGCTGGCTCTTCTTCCTCGAACATCCGTGAAAGGGCATCTGGGACATTGTTCAACGAGCCCTTTCGATGTTCGACCGTGAAACTGTGGTTCTGCAGCTCCAAAGCCCACCTAGCTAACCTGCCGGTCGGGTTTTGGAGATCACGGAGCCACTTCAAGCTGCTATGGTCCGTGATAACCTTGAAGTCGTAGGCCTCTATATACGAACGGAACTTTTTAATTGCCCAGAGAATTGCTAGACATTCTCGTTCCGTCACGCTATAATTCGTCTCGGCTGCGCTCAGAGTTCGACTCGCGAACTCTAGGACTCTTTCATCGCCGTCAATTATTTGGTATAGCACCGCTCCCAGACCTGTATCGCTTGCGTCAGTTTGTAGCACGAACTGCGCGTTAGATACCGGTCTGTGTAGAATCGGTGCAGAAGCTACTAGCGCTTTTAGCTTTTGGAAGGCCTCTACTTGTGCCGTTAACCACTCATATTTCCGATACTTTTTCGTTAATTCGGTCAGTGGTTCAGCAATTGTGGCGAAGTTCGATAAAAACTTTCTATACCATGAGGCCATTCCTAAGAAGCGTTTCAGCTGACGGAGGTTTTTCGGTACCGGATACTCCATAATGGGCTTTATTTTCTCGGGGTCTGGCTTAAAACCATCTCTATTTACTATGACCCCGAGATATTGGACCTCATCGCGACAGAAGACGCTCTTCTCGCGATTTATTGTGAGGCCCGCGTCCTGTATCCTGTCCAAAACTCTTTTTAGAACCTCTTTATGCTCCTCGAATGTCTCTGTGACTATTATTATATCGTCGAGATACGAGTAAGCAAAAGGTTCGAGTTCGGGGCCGATGACTTTGTCAATCAGCCTCTGGAAGGACGCTCCGGCATACGAAAGACCGTAGGGGATTCTCGTAAATTGGAAAAGCCCTTTGCCTGGAACGGTGAAGGCCGTAGTCTCTTTGGACTCCAGACTAAGTGGTATCTGGTGGTACGCACTGCTTAAATCCAACGTGGAGATGTATCGCGCTTTCTGCAGTTTGCGCAAGATGCTTTCCATGTATGGTAACGGGTACGCGTCTGGCCTTGACGCTGCGTTCACTTTTCTGAAGTCCACGCAGAAACAGAACTTCCCGTTTGACTTGCGTACCATTACCACTGGACTTGACCAGCCACTTGTCGAGGGTTCTATTACTCCCGCGACTAGCATTTCCTCCACCTGTTTGTGCATCTCTTCCTCGAGTTTCTGAGATACAGGGTAGTACTTCTGTTTAATGAGTCTTGTAGATCCGACGTCTATTGCATGCTCGATCCACGAAGTACACCCTAGTGGTGCCAGGCTGCTACCGATCAGCTGAGCTACTAAAGCTTCTACCTCTTTGCGCTGTTCTTCTGTTGGGTCCGTAACCCTATAGCTGATACGGACACGGTGTTGTTTGCGGTTATGGCTGCTACTTCTAACTTTACGCTTGTGCTGTTGGTGCCCCATCGCCGCCACACTTGGATTCTGCTTTTTCCGCTGATCCGTGGGCGGCTCTGTCGGCACGTAGACAAACTCTGGCATGTATGTGCGCTCGGGCGGTGGTGGCGAGTGATACACCTTATCTGCCGCGAGCGCTAATTCGGCTTCCCGGGCCAGGTCCAGGAGCCCTCGGTAATCCGTAATTTGATTTCGCATTACCATCTTTTGCAGTTCTGGCCGCATGTTCCGGTGCAACATGTCTAACTGTTGAGCGATGCTAGGCACCGGAACCAACTTTAGGATCATGGCTTGTAGATTTACCACGTAATCACGCGTAAGTTCGTTTCTGCCTTGAGTCCTCGCGTTTATTTCCGCCATGACGCGCTGCTGATGTCCCCTGTCCTCGCCATACATGTGCGTTATGGCCTCTATGAAATCTGGCCACGATCGCCATGTGTGGCGGTTACTCCGGTACCAGGTGGCTGCTACCCCAGTTAGGAGCTCTGACAACGACGAAAGTACCTCGTCGTGTGTCAGATTAGCTAAAGTTCTGCATTCCTCTATTCTTGTTAGGAATAACTCGACGCTCTGCTCCTTTGAGGACCCTGAGAACCTGATGTACCATTTTCGAACTATCTGGCCCACATCACGGTTCGTCTGTTGAGGCAAATACGTATGCCTCTCAGACGGGTCCTGGGTCGCACCATTCCTAGTCTGGCGCTGGGAAGAATTTCTGGTATTATTCCTCCCAGCCTCTGTTGGGGACTGGAGACTTGGGCTGCTGCTGTTAAATTCCGCATACGTGAACGTGTCTTGGAAGTTCACATGTGGTGATCCTCGTCTACGGCCCGTGCTTGGAGGTTGGACTCCCTACAATTGCGTACTTGAGATTGGATGTCGAGCTCCTTGAAGTATTCGTACATTCTCTTTAAGCTCTTCAACCTCTTCGACGAGTGTTTTGATCACCGCCAGTAGCTGCTCCGATAATATATTGTCTCCGACTGCTATCCCGGCGGTTCGCGACTCACGTTGTCGCGGCCACTCTAGGTTTTGCGACTGCCGCGCGTTTCGCGATTGCTGCCAGAACCCGTGCTCCCCATTTCGTGCCAACAACGACTCTTCTTCGTAGTTGCGCTGGCATTGTCGTTGCCTGCGCTGCTCCTCCAGGAGCACTGGCTGCCGCTGCTGTTGCTCCTGCTGTTGTTGCTCCTGCTGCCGTCGCTGTTGCTCCAACTGCTGTTGCTGCATTTGCTGCTGCTGTATTTGCTGCTGCTGCTGCATTTGCTGCTGCTGCAGTTGTTGCTGTTGGAGCTGTTGCTGTTGAAGCCGTCCCTCAGCTTCGGCTGAAGATGTCCCGGTGGGTGCTGCAGAGCTCAACATCTCTCTCCCGGAACCCTCCTGGCCGTTTGCCTCTTCCGCTGGCTCCACCCCTGCATTATGTGCTTGTTGTGGAGCGTTCATCCTCCGAGACTCCGAGAGTTTCTGCATCACTATCGGGTCATCAAGGAGCGTTATGAACGGGTGCGGAAGGTCTGGGTCAGTATTGGGATCCACAATAGTCGACCCAGACTTGTTCATCAACGTTAAGTCGATGAACGCTCATCGAGACTGCTCGCGTTTAGCAAACGCTTGCTGCTCCGACAGCTGCGGCTCTGGCACGAAATCGGCGGCACTATAATCGCCCATAAGCCACTTGATCGCTGTCAGCATATTTACTGACTGCAGATCTGACTGCTGTAGACCAAGGGCTTGCATGGCCTCGTTTATTTCCTCTTCGGGCTGTGTATAGGCCCAATTGAGTATCACAGATTCCGCAAATTGCGATGATCGGGCCATGGTGTCAATTGGCTGTGCGCTTCCCCACAAACTTATTTTACTAGCGCGAGTAGTCTCTGTATTGATGGCAGAGAGAGATTGCCTATTCAACCCGTGAGCTAGCTTTTCAAAGGCAAACCCGGGTTATTGTCTAAGAGCTACGGCGGTTGCTCTTAACCTCGATAACGCACGAGGGTTTCCCGTACGCGGCTCTAAAAGAACCAAAGCTATTTTTGTAATTAATTACTATTTGTAATTAATTACGCTCAACTACTAGCACTTGTAATTTTAAAATAAATATATGTGAAAATATTTATATATATATGTGTCAAAACGGACAATATCACCAAAAAACACAAAAAATAAATACAATTTTCACCTAAAAAAATAAAAAAACCATTTTAAAGTTCGAGGGGATTTTTGCGCTCGAGTTTTTACTCGGGCGCACAGTCAACTTTTTGTTCCGAGAGTGCCTGCCGACTTTCTCTCGTTTTTCTACTAACAGCACGAGCAAAGAAAAAAAAAATTTTATTTTTCGTCCACTAAAGAATAATTCGTATCGAAAATACGAGAGGGGAAGAAAAAAAAAAATTTTCGAAACGAGAAAAAAATTAATTAAAAAAATTAATTATCGCTTAAAAAAAAATTTTGTCGTTAAAAAAAATTAATTGTTATTAAAAAAAAATTTTAATTGTTAAAAACAATTACCCACGTACCAAAAATTTCGCGATCAAGATCTCTCCTCGTCGGCACTCTGGATCGAGGGTTATTGGCTATCGCTTGCCTAACCTTTCGACCGCACTCTCGCAACCGCACGGCTGTGTCACGCACACGCACACACGCGCCTACGAGCTGGGGCACGAAGAGCCTTTCATTGCAGCTTATACTCAGCTACGCTACTGAGCTTCTTCGCGCCAAGCTTCGCCGCGTATCACGTACGCGCCGCGGGTCCTTCTCCACCCCCAAAACGTTGTGGCACCAGTTGTAACAGGATAGCTAGTGGGGGAAAATCCCAACAAGCCACAGGCCAGCGATGCCCTAGAACACGGTGCCGCGGGTGTCAGACTAAAATGACTTGCTCGGGGATCTGCTCCTGGAATCCCGAAAACAACGCGAAGATCGCACACGAACTTCGCTTTCCAACTAATTGGATCGCTGAGTGAAAAGCGCGCGCTCGAAGAGTAAAGCGCGCGGCCGCTATGCTCAGATATGAAAACGACCGGCGGAGTCGTTTTCCCGCGGAGGCGGCGGTATCCGGGAGAAGGCCAGGTTGTAATGAACAACGCGACGAGTAACTAGATATCACAGTATCTTAAAATCATTAATAACTACAAGCACAACGCACGTGCTGATTAGAACAAATGAGTTAGTTCGCGCGCGACCGTTAAGATTCAAACGTGCGAACGATACGGCGCGCGGCGAAGCTGCTATTCTCGCGCGCGGTGTTAAAGTACGACGGGCTGACACACACCCGCACGTACACGGCACAGAAAGCTTGCACGGGGCGATTTCCGTGCGAGCCTTTACAATAAACGCGCGAGAGGAGAGTAGAAAACTTACGTTAGGAAGGAGCAGCCGGTGCACTCGACTCTCTCTCGCTCCCTGTCGCTCGCACGGCAGTTGCGCTCTCTCTCTCTTGCTCGCTGTATTGGGTCGGCAGGCGGGCTGGCTGCCGGCTCGTCGCTCGCAGTCTCGTGCGGCTCACGCGGCTCGGGATCGCTCTCTCTCTGTCTCTCTTTCGCTCGTACACTATATGCGGCGCCTCCACTACACTCGCGGGGTCTCAACAAAGAACGATAGGACGGCGCGGACAAGTAAACTCAGGAGAGACACGGAGGAGATGTTTCACTCGCGATGGCAGACACGAAGATGGCTGCCGTGACTCCTATAAAGCCGTAGCAGCTTCGCGGGTACGCGACGGGCATATTACGCGCCGCGAGACCGTTCTAATCCGGTCAGGATGCTCACGCGCTCGCGCCCCCGGTGAGCATGCCGGCTCGGCGCGGGTAATTCGAATCTTGAATTACCTAACTCGCGCACGCGTTACAATATATATATATATATATATATATATGGTTTCATGACATTTCACCTGAACATATTTCACCGACGGACATTTCACCGAAAGACATTTCATCGAAAAGACTTTTAACCGACAACTATTTCACCGAAAACTCATTTCATCGAAAAGACATTTCATCGAACAAACATAGTACGCTTGTATAGTTAGTTCCCTATGGCAAGTGACTAAAGAAATAATGGACCCTGGGGTTATAGAATCTAGATCGAGGCTCCATACAGCCATTTCTATACTTTTTTATGGAGGGAGTGCTTCATAAAAATCATATTTCGATGAAATGTCTTTTCGATGAATTGTTTGTTCGATGAAATGTCTCTTCAATGAAATTTCTTTTCGATGAAATGTCTTTTCGATGAAATGTCTTTTCGATGAAATGTCCTACTATTGAAATGTTCGTCGGTGAAATGTCTTTTCGATGAAATGAGTTTTCGGTGAAATAGTTTTCGGTTAAAACTCCGTCGGTGAAAAGTCTTTTCGATGAAATGTCCGTCGGTGAAATCGGTTTAGGTGAAGTGTCCGGTTACGATATATATATATATATATATATATATATATATATATTTATATATATATATATATATATATATATATATATATCGTATCTCTATTTATAAATGTATATCGTATATCTATTTATAAATGCTTTTTTAACTAATGAATAATTCATGAATTTTGTCGAGAGAAAAACATTTCTAGGACCGTAATGGGATTGAAAATATTACAGTGAATTTAATGTAATTATATAATTATATTACATATTTCGGTAAGATTGAAAACTTCGTTTAGAGAAAAAAACGTTAACTTTATGACTTTAACAGTACAAGCGTTAATACGGGTATAATGCAATTTAAACACTGTAAAAGGAAAGTATCTTTATTAAAAAATTATTTTTATATTAGATCCCTTAACATTAAATATTAAAAAATATTATCTTGATAATATAAAAAAAATATGAATATTTTTTGAGAATTTTTCCCAGGTAAATTCTTTGAATATAAACAATTTGATCATTAATTTCATAAACAAAAAATAAGCGATAAAAGTTTTCTTGAAAATTGTTATCGTATATACTTATTAAATTTCAGTAGTCATTCCTGCTGAAATTTAAATACTTTTTATTTATTTCACTTTTAATGGTAAATATAAATCAAGATAAGCACTTCAAAATTAAAACTAAAAAAAAGTTTTGTTTAAGTTCTCTTTATCACTGAAAAGTAAATAATTCAATTAGGAGTAGCTCACCCCTTACGCATGCTTTTTTTTTTAAACCCCGAAACAGGTTTACTATAATTTTTAAATTTCTTTACAACACATCAATTTTCAACCAAATTTGGTTTATCGAGACATTGCTCTTTCAAAATAATGTGTGAAAAAATTACATTTATCCTTATAAAAAATAAAGGATGCAACCTCTCAGTATTAAAACTGTGCCAAAATACTCGGCATTTTACAAGAAACATATAGGCGTTGGTTTCATTAAAAAATTTCGACTCCATCTCGAGATATTAAAAAAAAACGGTTTTTGGGGTGAACTTTAAGGGCGGTTTTTACCCCCTAGATGACTTTCTCCGCAGATAAAAAGAAACATGTATCAAATATTTTTCGATACTCTAACCACTTGCAAAGTTTCATGAAAATCGGCGGCGGCCACTAACAAAAGGGTAATTAATTAAATTAGGGGTAATTTACCCCGTCCACGTGTTCTTTTTTTTAAACCTCGAAACAGGTCAACCATAATTTTTAATTTTTTTTATAACATGGCAATTTTCAACCAAATTTAGATCATTAAAACATTTTTATATCAAAAATACAAGGGAAAATATCATATTTACCCTTATAAAAAATAGGGGATGAAAGTCCCAGCATTAAAACTGTGCTGAAAAACTCGACTTTTCATAAGAAACAAATAGGTGTTGGTTTGATTAAAAAATTCCGATTCGATCTTGAGATATTAAAAAAAAAAACGGTTTTTGGAGGTGAACTTTAAGGGCGGTTTTCACCCCCTAGATATATTTTTCCGCCGATAAAAAAAAAATACATGTGAAATATTTTTCGATGCTCTACCCATGTGCAAAATTTCATGAAAATCGGAGGCGGACACTAAGTATCCTTTCCTCGTCAGTTTGACGGAGATTGAGAGAGAGAGGGAGAGAGAAGGAGGCAGAGAGAGGGAGGGAGAGAGACTTATACTTGCCTTAGTTTAAACTTTTGTAAACAGTTTTTTTAGACAGATTCTTCAACTTTATAAGAGAAAATAATAAATAATTACATAGTATGTGAAAACATTATGAGATTTGTTATAGTATATTAAAATTTATATAACATTATTTTAATTTAATAACATTATTAAATGGTAGTATAGTTTATAACGAGGTGTGATACAGCGCTCGTCGGCGCAAGAGTAGGGCCCTGTGTTACCGGCACCTGCGGTTAGCACACCAGATAGAGGGCCAGGGAGCAGTGCGTTGGTAGTCTCGCGGTAGAGATACTCGCCTCCGGTCCGGATGGCTCGGGTTCGATTCGTATTTTTTTACTCTTCTCCTCCGTATCCACCCCGTTACAACTGGCGCCCTTAACGGGTTGTAAAGCATAGGTTAGGGAATAATTCGATTATTTAAACAGGTCGAGACTCGTGTTGCGAATAATTAATTATCGAGAGGGATAATTAATTAATACAAAAGTGTTTAGTGTGTGCAAGGGTAACCAACTGGTGGTTTATAACCTTGCTTGGAGGGAATAACCCGGCCTGCACGTACTTAGCGAGGACATTGCTTGTAAAGGCCGAGTATTGTTGAAGTACTTAGTGAGGGCAACAAAGAGATTAATTAACAATTATTTATTTATTATTCATTACACTATTTATTCATTTTTTTTTATCGATAATAGGTTTTTAGCGTTCGATCTTTTTGTTGGATAACTCACGTGCACACCGGGGCGTAAAGTAGCAGATTACGCACCCAATTCGCATTTTAAGGGTTATTAGCGGAAATTTCCGCATTTTTAAGGAAATACGCGTGAGCGCGGACGCGGGGGACAGCCTAGAGGTCGCGTGCAGCAATTTTGATGCCGCGCATGCGCAGAAACCGGAAAAAAAAGTGGAAAATCACTATCGCGGAATCGGTAACGCATCTCACTGGGAGGTGCGCGCATCTACTAATTTTGAGTTTGCGCATGCGCAAAGGGTCGAAAAATTAAAATTTTGATTTAACACGCGGGATCGGTAGCGCATCTCACTGGGAGGTGCGCTCATCACTAATTTTGAGTTTGCGCATGCGCAAAGGGTCGAAAAGTCGAAATTTTGATTTAGCACGCGGAATCGTTTGCGCATGCTCTGGAGGACAATTTGTATATAGTGACTTGAGTTCCGCGCATGAGCAGTACGCGGAAAACGCAAATTTCGTTTGCTCGCGTGCCGAATAGATTTGCGCAGATAGTAGAAGTTAAAAAGTCAATTAGTTTACTTGCAATGTGCAATTAAAGGCATAAATCCGCGCGAAATCGCTTACGCATCGACGAGATCGCGAGTGCACCGATTTTGACGTGTGCACAACGCGGAAGCGTCTGCGCACGCGATAAAAACGTCTGCACACTGCGCAAACAAGCGAATTACGTTTGCGCAATAACCATAAACCGACATAACCTCCAAGCAAGCAGGGTAAAAAGCGAATTACCCTGGTCTAGCGATTAGAGACCGAACCACCAGTTGAGAAAATTCGTATTTTCTTTAGCCAGTGGTAATCCAGTAGGTATCTTGTGAAGGATACCACTGGCAGTGCGAAAGCACTTTCAAGTTTCGCGTTATTGAACTGAAAATCCCCTTGCGCACACAAAAACTGCGAACGGCTCTGTGATGGCGTACAGTATCTACGAAGCCTTGGAGGATTGGGGAAAAACCCTCACGCACCAGCAAATCGACAGCTGCCTGGCGCAATTGGAGTTAAGGCGCCAGGGCATGTCGTTTGGAGAACTGTAAAGGTTGACCAAGTGGGTGTTGGGGACGTATTGCCCGGAGGATTTTGAAGAACCAGTGGGGCCGGGAGATGCGATCGCCCGGCGTAAAGCACTGAGGACAATCCTTCTGGGTCAACTCCTCAGGGAAGATGAAGGCACCTTCAGGCAAATCTCCAGCTGGGAAGTACACCCACTGGAGGTAGTGCTGAAGAGTGAGCCAATAATGAAAATAGTGAGGGAAACGACGAAAGAAGTAGCGTCGCGAGCCCAACATCCACACCCCCATGAACCCACGGCGCGCGACCAGATCGCCAGCGTTGAAGAAATCGCGCAAGTACACGTGGAAAACGCAGTAGAAGAAGATGATCCGCAACGAGGCGACCTACACGACGATGAAGAAACCTCGCTAGAGGAAGAACCACTGCCACATCGAGATGACATGTTGCGTCTCCAGGCAAGCGACAGGACAGAGTTCCAGGTACCTAAGGACGTCAGCCTGCTATTAGTGGACCTAATAACGAAAGTAAAGTCGCTGGAGGAGAGGTTAACAGCAGACCACCAGCGACAAGCAGCGTACAATATCCACATAGCGAGGCTGGAGACAAAAGTAAGGTCACTGGAGGACAAACTAGGCCACCAGCGACAAACACGCCCAGCATCCATATAGCGGACACCAGGCCAGGACTGAACGTGCGGTTTGAAGACACGTTCACGATCCCAGAGCAAAACGAAGCGTGGGATCGTAGGCAGCCTTGGCCACCGCCAGCTCGCCCTAATGACCAAGCTGACTTACGGGGCGTAAACCCAGCCTGGGAGCGGGGTGACCGCCGAAATTCGGCGAGAGGTACGAGCTGGCCCAACTACTCCGCGCCAGGAACGTCGGCCAATTTCTCGAGGTCGGGATTATTCCACTCGAGAGATATCGGCCAAATAGTGCGGAAGTGGTAGATACGCTTCTCTGGCGCGAAGAGCCAGAACATAGACGTATTCCTGGCGAGGCTCGAGGATTGCAGAGTCCTGGCCAACTTCACGGAAGAAGAGGTGCTGTCGTCGCTATCGGAGCTCTTCACGGACACAGCGACCACGTGGTACCGCAACGAGAAGGAGAAGTGGGCTACGTGGCAAGACTTCGTAGCAGCGGCGAGGCGCTGGTACGGAACGACAAAAGGATTCCAGCAGCGGCTAATAGCGGAGGCTAATAACCGCACCCAGGGGGAAGAGGAGGCCATGAGGGACTACATCACGTGCCTCATAGCGATCAATCGCAAGATATCGCCTCCCCCCAAGCTGAAGCAACAGCTGGATCAACTCCACCGGAACCTCCGTCCACAGCTACAAGCCATGCCTCGGAGGACAGACTTCCAGACAGTAGAGGGTCTGTTAGAGCTGGCGGTGGAGACGGATCAGACTCTGGAAAATTCCAGAACTTATAGGCCCCCTCCACAGCCAGCGACGACGCTACTGCCGGAGATGCCTTATAAGCCGCCCCATAAAGCCGACCCGCAGAGGAAGCCCAAGGCAGACGCCAAGGAGGGCAAAGTAGCTGCTGCGGTCGGCGTGACAGAGCCCAAATCGGAGGATTTGAAGGACATGCTTCGGCGGGTGCTAAAGCAGAACCTTGCCGAGCTGGCAAGCCCTCGAGCCGAGCACCCATCGAGGCATGCGCCTGGTGGCCCGCGTAGAGGGCGTGGCCATCAGCCGTCTGGGCGAACGGGAGCACAGAGGCCCCCGGCGCCAACTCCGGTGGGCAAGGACGCGAGTTCGGGAGGAGACTCCGCGCCGCCTGCCAAATCCGGGGGTCGAACCCCAGGGGAGCCGAGGCCGCCGCTGAGTTGTTACTCATGCGGCAAGATCGGCTACATGGCCAGGTATTGCCCCAATTGTTCGGGAAACGGGAAGGGGGTGATTAGAGAAAATCGCCCCCGTCCCAAGTCCCCGGGGAGCTCGAGCAGTGATAGTAGACCCACTCGAGCCAACCTCGGCGGCACTCCGAGTGCCGAGCCCAAACACGACTCCAGTGTGCGAGGACACTGCGGCCGCGTGCGACCTTCGCCCGGCCTCCAAGGAGTCAGATGCTCACCCGCCTCCAGACCGAGGAGAAGCTTCCGTCGGCCGACCAACCAACGCAGAGACGCGCTGGTGGGTTCAACCTCCGAGCGCTGTTGGATCCGGGAGCATCCACCACGGTGATGGGCACCGTCGGGCTCCAACTAGCCACAGCACTCGTTCATCTCGCGCGCTTGCACGTATCGTGATCGACAGAGCGCCACGCGGAACAAGCCAGAAGCAGGTGAAGAAGAAGTAGACGAAGCCGCCACGCCGCTGTGAACGTGAGCGCGCGGCCATGTTGTTGACCGCCGTGACACGCAACAAGTAGTCGTCGTGAGTGAGCTCCGTGCATCGGAGAGTTTGTGTGTGTGCCGCGCCTCCACGACTACAGCCAAACGCGCGACTGCGCCGCCACCACTGAGCGAAGTAAGAGCGACAGAGAGAGAGAGTACGCGAGCGCGAGGACGAACACGAGAGGGACAGAGAGGAAGCTTTCCGTAGATTGCGTGCGATGGCTGACCAGCCACGAGTAAGTAAGCTCTACACTGGTATCAGCGTTTCTTGGTGACGGGAGCGCGAGATAATTCCCCCCGTCACCCGCGAATAAGCGGCTCTGCCGTAAACGTGAGCGTGCGTGCGGTAGTTATGTCTCGGCCTGTCGCGTGTGAATGTTAACTTCTTGTCCGGGTTTCGCGCCCCTTAGTGCAGTTTATCTTTTATTCAATAAACCCGTTTTATTTTTATCTTAAATAGTCGAGTCACGAGTACTTATTGAGTGCGCCTTAACCTATGCATGATTTCCCGAATACCGCCCTCTACCCTTTTCAGCAGCTGCAACTAGTCGCAGGCATTGCCTCCTAGAGGAACATCGGTAGCGGGAGTAAGTATCTCAATAGCCGCTCGAGAGGTTAGACCGAGCGGCGTTGTACGCGGGAAAGACCGTCTGCGCTAGTAACGCTAGGTCATAGCGAGCAGCCGGTAGTTCGCGGGCAGCAGTTGGCAGCAGCGGCAGAGCGCAGCGCCGGTTCTAGTGGAAAGCGGCCTAGGCTTTCACAATAGAAGCCGGGCTCGTATGTTCGGAACCTGTACCGAGGCGCTTCTGCCGGACTATAAGTGATTCTACAACGGTAAGTTGCCCGGGCGTAGAATACGCCCGTATATTACCCCGCGAACCCCTGAGACGGATTAATACCCTCTCTATAACTGAACCCCGTTACAAGTTATTGACAAATGTTTTAAATTTGAATGTTTTTTTAAGGAGCTCGATAAAATGATTACATTAGTAAAATTTTTCTAAATAATATCAAATGTGTATTTTTTTAGGTATGATGATAAATTAACAATTAACAATACTATTAATTGTAAAGTCATACGATAATATAATTCTTTTTATTTTTATAGATTCCAGGAAAAACTTATACTTGCCTTGTTTTATACTTTCGTAGAAAGTTGTATTATTTCTACTTTAAGGGGATGTAAGTACCGACGTTATTTTTCAAACGAGTATATCTCACGAAAATACGAATAGAATCATCCAAAAAGAAATCTGAGTATAGTATTTACATGTACGGAGAGCTTGAAAAACGTGTTTTTCCAAAAAAATAACGAGAATTTATTTAATTAAATAAAAACCGTACTGTCGGTAAGTAGGAATCTGCAATTGACTTACTTTTTAAACAAGCATAGCTAACGAAAATGCTAATAGAATCACTCAAAAAAATTTCTGCATATAGTGTATACGTGCACGGAGCGCTTGACAACCGTCTTTTTCCAAATAAACTTTTCAATCTTGATTTAAAAAATATTGAAATTAGGGTTTCACATCACCTTAATTTTCATTCTTCTTTAATTTAGATAAATATATAAATCAAAAAATATTTTCGAGGAAAAAATGTTAATGCTTTCTTTTTAGAGAAAACATTTTTCAAAAATTCTGTAGTTTTTTCATAATAAAGTTTGTTACTATATTATTCTTATAGAAAATGTCTTGTTGGCTGTTTTAAAATAGTACATTACGATACGAGTGTCGAAGGTAATTATTTATTTCGACTTTGCAGAACACAAAAATTTATTATTTATTCGTAGAATTCCTTTTCATAAAATAAAACATAAATAATTTTTAAGGATTGTATAGGTTTCGGAAAATAATTGTTATGGTTTCCGAAAATATATTTACGGTTTGCAAAAGTTTTTCTAAAAGGATTATAAATACTTTCTCGTTGCTTACAAAAGTTTTTAAAGGATTGTCGAGATTTTGTAATTTAATTTATCAAAGGATTTTTTAAAAGATGTAGTGAAAGACCATTTTTGGAGATATTTTGTAGAGAAAATAATAATGAATTAAATATTTACAGAAATGATACTGTTATTGAAATGTACAACTTTAATTTAATGAGTAATACTACAGATAAGAAAAATGATTTTTGTAAGATAAAGAAAACATTTTCATAGCAACTTTAGAAGCAAATATTGTAAAGAGATAAAGAGTTAATTTAAATATGAGAATGAGATACTGCTGATAACAAAAATAAGTTTTATGAAAAATAGAAAATGTTTTTATAGAGATTATAGAAAATACTTAAAAAAATAGTTTTTTAAAAGTGTTTATTAATTGTTTAAAAAAATATTTAAGCTTTCAGTTAAGTTCTTTGTAGAGAGTTGGACAGATGTTGAGAGAAAAATTGTTTGAATAAAAAGATTGAATTTTGATTAGTATTTTAAACAGAGAATTTAAAGTTGTTAAGAGAAATAATAACATCTCAAGGAATAAAAGCAAAAAGTAAAAGTTTTCAGAAAGAAATTCAAATCTCTGATATCACTTGCTTCTCTTGCTTTTATAAAACTAGAAGCTCAAAGTTGGCTAAGAAGTTGAGTTCTCATGTCAACTACCATTTCCATAGCAGCAGGTGGTACAAATATTTTTACAAAATGCTCTTTCGCATCCATTTTTTCTGAAATCATCTGATCCTCTAGCCTTTACAAAATGCGACTTAAAGTTTGCCAAGAAGTTGAGCTCTCAGCTTAACTAACCTTAGGTAACACCACTTGATACTAATTTTTTTCACAAAACACTCTTGTGCATACATTTGTTATTATTACATCGTTCTTCTTCATTCTACACAGATACAATAACACTGACATTCACTGATTATAAATTATTATAACCAGGTTCTGGCTTAGTAATATTCTAAGATTATTGCACTTCTAGATCCGACAGATGGATATAATCGCCTTCATAACTAAACTCACAGGTCCTGGGCCAACATTGGACGAGTTGCATTTGGAAGACTTGCTAGTTTACCTTTAGAAATCATAGGGCCAGTAAAGCATTGATAATTGAAACACCATAAAGTAGAACGTGGCTCTGCTAGCGGGATATCTGCGACAGTATTTCTGCCTCTACTACAGCAGGTTGCATGCTTTGACAGACTTGAACGTAATCTTTTGATAACGCTATCCAACTAAGTCTAAAAGAATTAACGTAATTAAAAAAATATTATTACTCTTACTATATTATATTAGTTAGTGTGTGTGTGTGTGTGTGTGTGTGTGTGTGTGTGTGTGTGTGTGTGTGTGTGTGTGTGTGTGTGTGTGTGTGTGTGTGTGTGTGTGTGTGTGTGTGTGTGTGTGTGTGTGTGTGTGTGCGTGTGTGTGCGTGCGTGTGTGTGTGTGTGTGTGTGTGTGTGTGTGTGTGAGTGTGTGTGAGTGTGTGTGTGTATAATTGAGCATGATGCACTTCTAGAATCTGAGAAAACTCACTATTTCCGGATTTTAATAAGTGAATATCCTCCTTATTTTAAATATCGTCAGCTGTCACAAATGCTTCAACAATTTTTTTACATGATGATTTTTACTTCCAGAAACATTTTTAAACCAAAAACTTGTAAATATTATTATGACAGTTAAGTATTTGTTGAATGATGTATACTTGTCAAAATAATCCTTAGGTGCTAATACTCCGTAATATAAAAAAAAAGATTTCACAAAGTAACAAGAACTTTTATATTTTATATTAATAAGATTATTTCTAATAAAAGTTTGCTACTTATCTGAATATATATATATATATATATATATATATATATATATATATATATATAGAGCTTAGTACACCGCTACCTTCCAGGACACCTACAGGTTTTCTGCAATAGAAGTAGGTATAAAACGTTAAACAGTATATAAGTGACTAAAGAAATAATATCCCTCAGGGTGTTGACTAACACCACGACGCCTGCGGCGCCCCCTTTCAGTTCCGCAGTATTTTACGTTGATTTCGGAAAAATTTTATGGGAAAGAACGTTGTGAAAGAAACCCTAAATGTCCTGAATAATACAAAAATGTCCTGAAAGGTAGCGGTAAACATATTCCTAATTCAGTACAGTCCTGAAAACATGCAAATGTTCTGAAACATAGCGGTAAACCAATGAAAAGTCCTGAAACATAGCGGTGAACAGAAATATATATATAATTTTATCCTGGAATTAGGGCTGCCAGCTTACCGGAATCCTGCCGGCCAGGCCGGAAATTCGATGTTTAAGCCGGTTGCCGAAATTGGTCTCCGACCGGCCTATCAAAAGCCGGAAATCAGAGGGTCATTCAAATTTGAAGAATGAAAATATTTTATTTTACTGAAAGTCGTAAATAATAACCATAAATTTATTAACAAATGTATATTTATTACGTTATTTATTTATTTATAAAAAATACTATTTATTATCTACAATATAATTAATAATTTGTAATGTAGTTGCTCTAGCGGCATGAATATAGCGCACGTCTTCAAACCGCGAGCGCACGAGTAGCCGGGGACGTAAGGTCCAAATATACAACGGAGTTACGTAGACGTGCGAAACTAAGCGAGATAATTATTCAAATTATTTCTAAACCCAAGTAGCCGCGGGACGCTAGATCCACGCATAATAGGGAATTACGTAGACATGAAACAATATGCAAGACAATTATTTAAACAATTTTTAAACCCAAGTAGGCGGGGGATATAAAGTCCACGCATATAAGAGAGTCATATGAAAAAATAATCCAAACGATTATTTAAACAATTTTTAAACCCAAGTAAGCGGGGGATATGAGGTCCACGCATGTAAGGGGTCATGTAGACATGAGAAAATAAGAAAAAGGATAATTTAACTAATTTTTAAACCCAAGTAGGCGGGGGATATGAGGTCCACGCACATAAGGGAGTCATGTAGATATTTAAAAAAATAAACAAAACGATTATTTAAACAATTTTTAAACCTTATTTTTGCTTATTGTTGCACATCTACGTAATTCCCTAATATGCGTGGACCTCGCGTCCCCCGGCTGCTTGGGTTTAAAAATTATTTAAATAATCGTTTGCTTATTTTTTCATGTCTACCTGACTCCCTTATATGCGTGGACCTCATATCTAGGGTTGCCACCTTTTCAAGAAAAAAATAACGTATTTTTATTTTCCCCACGTAAAAAGAAAACGTACATTGATATAAAAAACCGTACATACGTACTTCATGTACTGCAAGTGATTTAACTTTCGTTAAAAACTTCCAATACTAGGTATAAGTTTATAATCTGATGCTAAGGATTAGAAACAATGCTTGTAGGCTATGCAGTGCTAAATTTTTCTATTAAGTATTTTTTAAATTGTATTACATTTAAATTATTTACAAGAAAACTAGTAGGCGTGGATGCGAGTTCTACGCTTGTACGGGAGCGCGTCAGACATGCATTCATGGCAAAATAATTATTTGAATAATTCTTAACCCCAAGTAGGCGGGGGAAGCGAGTACTAAGTACTACGCGTATACGGGAGCGCATCGGACGTGCATAAATGGCAAAATAATTATTTAAATAATTCTTAACCCCAAGTAGGCGGGGGAAGCGACTACTACGCCTATGCGGGAGCGCATCGGATATGCATAAATGGCAAAATAATTATTTAAATAATTCTTAACCCCAAATAAGCGGGGGATGCGAGTTCCACGCGTACGCGGGAGCGCGTCAGACGTGTGTACATGGCAAAATAATTATTTTAATAATTCTTAACCCCAAATAGGCGGGGGATGCGAGGTCTACGCGTATACGGGGGCGCGTCAGACGTGTATACATAGCAAAATCATTATTTTAATAATTCTTAAGTCCAAGTAGGCGGGGGATACGAGTTCTACGCGTCTACAGGAGCGCGTCAGACGTGCATATATGGCAAAATAATTATTTGAATAAGTCTTAACCCCAAACTGGCGGGGGATGCAAGTTCGACTCATATACGGGAGCGCATCAGACGTGCATACATGGCAAAATAATTATTTTAATTTTTTTTTTCTTAAGGGAATCGATGAAATAATGAGTACACAAGATAATTTAATTCATTCTGTGCAACGTTTCGGTAATACAATTATTACCTTTATCAAGCACATATTATTTGGTGTAGTCAAGGGTATAAAGTATGGAATAATTATAAGCACAAGTATTGATCTCCAGTCCTTCTTTATTATTATTTTAATAATTCTTAACCCCAAGTAGACGGGGGATATGAGTTCTACGCATATACAGGAGCGCGTCAGACGTGCATACATGGCAAAATAATTATTTGAATAATTCTTAACCCCAAGTAGGAGGAGGAAGCGAGTTCTACGCATATACGGGAGCGCGTCGGACGTGCATACATGACAAAATAATTACTTAAATAATTCTTAATCCCAAGTAGGCGGGAGATGCGAGTCGTTAGACATGTACAAAACGATTTTAAAACGTTTACACAGTACGAATTAAAGTATGAAATTTTAAATATTGGAAGTGAAAATTAATGATTGAGGAAGCTACGTGCCAATTAATTAACAGCGGTTTTTTGACTTGAATACACGTCTGACACGCTCCCGTATACGCGTCGAACTCGCGCCGCCGCCTGCTTGGGGTAAAGAATAATTAAAATAATTATTTTGCCATGTATACAGTTCTGACGCGCTCTCGTATACGCGTGGAACTCGCCACCCCCACCTGCTTAGGGTTCAGAATTATTAAAATAATTATTTTGCCATGTATTCACGTCTAACGCGCTCCTGTATACGCGTAAAACTCGCATCCCCCGCCTGTTTGGGGTTAAGAATTATTCAAAATTTTATTTTGCCATGTATGCACATCTGACGCGCTTCCGAATATGCGTAGATCTCGCATCCCCCGCCTACTTGGGGTTAGGAATTATTTAAATAATTATTTTGCCACGTATACACGTTTCTCGCGCTCCTGTATACACGTAGAACTCGCTTCCCCCGCCTATTTGCGGTTAATAATTATTAAAATAATTATTTTGCCATGTATAAACGTCTGACGCTCTCCCATATACGCGTGGAACTCGCATCCCCCGCTTACTTGGGGTTAGGAATTATTTAAATAATTATTTTGCCTTGTATGCACGTCTGGCGCGCTCCCGTATACGCGTAAAACTCGCTTCCCCCGTCTACTTGGGGTTAATAATTATTAAATAATTATTTTGCTATGTATACGCGTCTGAAGCACTCTCGTATACGCGTAAAACTCGCATCCCCCTCCTACTTGGGGTTAGGAATTGTTTAATTATTTTGCCTTGTATGCCCGTCTGAGGCGCTCCCGTACATGCGTAGAACTTGCATTCCCCGCCTACGAAATGCCAAGTTGCTCCGTTGCCCGCGCAAACTTTTCTAACAATAAGAAAAAAGGAATGGAAAAGAAGTAAGTATGGTATTATACCTTGAACTCTGAAAATGTTACAAATTTGTGACGGTATTATACTAAGTATTATACAATAATACTCACATGTATGATACCGATGTACTACACGCGCCCAACCGTGCTAAGATCAGAAAGACAACGTTTTGTTAGAAAAGCTGAAAATAATGTACATTTGCGTACGTTATGTTTCTTTAAAAGTTTAACGTACATTAGTCGAAAATAACATACAATACTTTATATTAACGTACGGGTGGCAACCCTAATGACTCATATCCCTCAGCTACTTGGATTTAAAAATTGTTTAAATAATCGTTTTGTTTATTTTTTCATGTCTACATGACTCCCTTATATGCGTGGACCTCATATCCCCGCCTACTTGGGTTTAAAAATTGTTTAAATAATCGTTTGGATTATTTTTTCATGTCTACATGACTCCCTTATATGCGTGGACTTCATATCCCCCGCCTACTTGGGTTTCAAAATAGTTTAAATAATTGTCTTGCATATTGTTTCATGTCTACGTAATTCCTTAAGCCTACTCGCCTCCCAACGCCCCGGTCATCGGTAGGCCGGAAACTTCAAATGTAAAAGGTGGCAGCCCTACCTGGGATCCTTTTGAGGATTTCATAAAGGTTTTCTACAATAGTAGTGACACAAATATAAACATTGTTATAAACAATCATGAAACAAGCGCGTGACTAAAGAAATAATGACCCTAAGGTTATTGACTAACACCACGACGCCTGCGGCGCCCGCTTTTACGGAAAAATATTACGGAATTTCCGAAATCGATGTATTAACACAATATTGTGAACGCCACAAAAAAATCCTCAAAATGCTAAGCGGGTACCGACGACTTTTGAGGATGCTCCTCAAAATGCTAAAAAATCCTCAGAAGTCGGTATTTTTGCCGAATATAATCCTCAAAATGCTGTAGAGCTATATGTATATATATATATATAGAGGTATATATAGATAGATAGAGGTTACGTTATAATAAACATGTACTGTAACATATATGTTTAAATTTCTCTCTCTCTTTCTCTCTCTCTCTCTCTCTCTGTCGTCTTTTTCTACTATATCATCATCACACTCCTTCACTCTTGATGGTTCTTGGTGTGTATGTATACTTTCTCTCACCGAGCTGTGAACTGTGGATAAGTATAGTTATATATATAAGGTCGGAACAAAACAGCTGATCGAGGTCTGAAGGAAAGAGAAAAAAAAAAATCGGCCCTCGAATTTTTTAATTCAATATAACTTAAAAACAGCTGCATATTTTTAATTGTAATTTTTTATACATGTAGTATATCAAAGCAGCTATCCGTTGATATATTTATGTATATTAAAAAACGTAATTAAAAGGCGTAAAAAATTAGTAAAATTCTCGCCCACCCATTTCAATGTATATGAAGCACGGTCGTCCCTCAGGCTTTTTTTACATTGGACAGATACTTGCCTTCGGAGCGCTCCCGCGCTCCTGGATGAATGTGATATAGATGATCTGTGTTTCATCAAAATCGAACGATTACTTTTTGAGATATTTGATATTGAAAATGTTCGTATTTTATACAAAGTCAGTTTCTTTGTCGCATGATAACTAGTGAAAAAAATTGATTTAATCATTTAAGATGTAATGATTCTAATCTTGATTTAATCATGTTGAAATTTTGTGGAAATTTAGAGTTTGTATCTTTATCGTATAAGTCCTTTAAGTAAAAGAATCGTCTATTTAAGGTTAAAATTTTTTTACGGTTTTTTTCAAAATCGTGTTTTTGAAAAATCATACTTCATGTATCAGTTTGAAATTTATAGACTATTTTGTATGCCATATATCGACGGCGGAGCGGAATAAGGTCGAATTTTATATATTAATGAATTTTTAAATCATTTTAAAACACGTAAAATGAATAAACATATATTATATTTGAATTATATGCTATATATATAGGAACGATAAAATAATTTGGAGGAAGCTACGTGCCAATGATTTGGCAGCGGTTTCTTTTTGTCATGACAAAGATTTTGACTATTTGGTTTTATCGATAATATTAATGATAAATTTTTTTCGAAAAATGAATTAAATAAAAGATATTCTGAAAAGAAAATTATTTCCAACATTAAAGAAAAAGTAATTTTTAATAAAATGAATTATGAAGATAAATAAAGAGAAAATTAAATAATGTCAAAAAATAAAATCTTAATAAACTAGTAAATTATAAAATTGTATTTATATCTATTACTAATATTGATAAACGATTTTGAAAATTTATCGAATTTCTTTTGTTTCATGATCAAATAACGATTTTGAAAATTCAATTTTTGTCATTTTTTATATGATGGGGTCAATTTTTTTCAATTTTTTGAAATGCATTTGAAAGGGCATGAAATTACCTACATTTTCTTTTTTAAAAATTTATATATCTAACCTTCATTTATTAAGGAGAATCTACATTATGTGCCGTGTACCGTATACAGTGTACCGTATACAGTGTACCGAGTAAAAAAAAAATATTGTTGAACGTCTATTAGTCTACATAAGCACAGATTAAATGGAATAGACTATATAGAGCAGAAAATATAACCCCAAAGAGTTAAGGACACCCTAGACACTGTCACGGGGTGGTTATTTGGGCTGAGGCACGTTTCACCTGCGTACCTTAGCGGTTCAATTCCGTATCTCCCGGTTCAACTCCCGGAGATTAAGTAGCCAGATTAGGTAACAGATGCTACGACGTCGTGCAATGTTAACCTAACCTGGTGACTTACCGTGCAACAAGCAAGTCGAAGACTTGCGCTTTGTTTCTCACCAGTGACTCGAACTCTCCTCTCGTTCACCGGTTCGTGTGTCGGCTGCTCAGATAAAACGATACGTTTTCTCTTACGTAACGACCGCAGAGGCGGCGGGGAATGGGGAACTCGAGCAGTTTAAAGTTAATAATAAAAGGCTATGGTTTATTAAATAAAAGAAGTTGTGGTTTGATAATAGTTCAGAAATATAAAAGAATTGGATTTAGATTCGCGTATTCCCTATCTAAACTGTGCACCAGCACGTTATCTCTGACGTCAGCTGCCTCGGGGACTGACGTCACGCTCACGGTAATTTACTCCGCGCACGAGAGGTATAATATGCCTCACGTGTGCGGTACTCTATGTGTGTGCTCACCGAGTAAAGCGACGCAGTGTGAGAGCAGTCGCGATCGCCGCGCGACGCACACACGTATAAGTGTGAGAGAGAGGATAGATGGCGGGTTTACACGTGTGCGCACCTGTTACGCGCACTCACCGGCTTTGAAATATCCGGTGGTTTAACCTCACGTTTAACATTGATGAAGTGCGAACCCGATGCCCACACTCTCTCCTCACACTTGCTCTCACCGCACGAGAACGCCTACTCGAAGCCGATGTCTAGGTACGACGAGCCTGAACAAGCGGTTATGCGAAGCTAATTCGCGGCGTGGTAGATGCGTGCACGCTTACCTTTACTATCGAAAGCTACAGCGCAGTCTAACTGGACTCGTGACGACCGTCCTTCCCTTCTGACTGCGTGCTCAGCTGTCTCGTATCCGGGGTTTCGAGATGAGGAGAATTGTGCGGCAGATTGA
The DNA here is from genome assembly GCA_036365515.1 of Torymus aiolomorphi. NCBI lineage: Eukaryota > Metazoa > Arthropoda > Insecta > Hymenoptera > Torymidae > Torymus > Torymus aiolomorphi. The sequence goes on from CM070873.1 coordinate 191,551,441, forward strand.
TCTTGCCTGTCGCACGATGGATCGAAGTCTCCACGAGCGGCGCGTGTCTCAGCGTATACGGCACTATCACTAGCGAGCTTTACAGGCAGAGAAACTAATACTTTCTTTTAGAATTCCGGATATAAAAGCGGAGCGTACTCGGGCGCGTGTTCTTACTCTTCAAGCGAACTATAAGATGGCCGTCGTTTTCGCGCGCATGAGGTACTTCAACTACGGCTTATACGCGACGTCGGTACGGCAGGCCGTGACAACACATAACCTGGTGCAGATACCTCTTTGCAAAGGAAAAAAAGACCTCAAAGAGCAGAGAAAATAACCAGGAGCAGATACCTCTTGTAGTAACCCGAAGAGCTGAACTGCGAATAGTATTGTGAGGTAAGAATAAATATTATTTTATGATTATTTTATATGTTTTAAGATTGTATACAGTGTGTAAAGCCAGTGACAATAAATTCTTAAGTTCTGATTTAATCTTTATTTATTTTTATCACTTTACTTTCAGTTGATCGACTTGAAGAACCATTTCGGATTTCAAAAAAGAACAATCAAAAGTTTTGAGTGTTGATGGAGAAATTCTATAGAGTAGAAAAGTTTACTCCTTTACCAGAAATTTCTGGGTAAAACTACAGCTAGTATGGATCCGTTCAGTGGTCTAGTTCCACTGATTAAATGGAATGTTTTCAGTAAACAAGGAGTAGAATAAAAAGAAGAAAGCAATATGCAGTCTCTGTTAGTTGGTTTGGACTTGATACAAATATGGTTTTGCTTTCTCAAGCTACAGAGATTAAAGCAGCTGAAAAAACGTATAATCATGAGACGTTGGTGGGTTTTGCCACACCTTCGTGTGCATTTGCGGGATACTTTAGGAAACTACGAACTTCTTTTTCGATACTTTAAACATGAAAACGAAGAAGAATTTTGTAATTTAACGGGAATGCCAGTAACGCTATTCAATGAACTATTTACATTGGTTAAGGGAAGGCTCCAAAAATTTAGCCTACATAAACCATTGTCACCTGAATTAAAACTTGCTGTTACTTTGAGGTATTACGCTTATTTCCTATAAATACATACTGTCAAATAACTTTAATTCTTTTATAATTTACAGTTTTTTACATGAAGGAGGCAATACAAAATTTATTGCTGCATTTTATCGCATAGGGAAATCAACAGTATTTAAAGTAGTTAAAGAGGTTTGTGCAGTGATGAAGGAAGTATTGTTATCCACCTTTAAATCGAAGAAAATGGCTAGAAATAGCTTCTCAATGCGAAATATGTGGAATATGCCTCATTGTTTAGGAGCAATTGGCAGGAAGCACTTTTTCATAAAAAAGCCACCTAACTCTGGCTCCCTTTTTTACAACTACAAGAATTGCTTTAGTATAGTTTTATTAGCTACGTGCCATGCATATAAAAGGTTTACCTGGTTTAATTTTGGAGATTTTGGTATTTAATTATTCTAATCTTTATAATATACAAACATTTTTTGTATATATAAAACATTTTATTATAAAATATTCATTTGAATTTGCAGGTTCTCTTAATGATGCGAGTATCTTTCTTAATAGTGACTTGTCTGCTAAAATATTGAATGGAGAATTGAGAATTCCCCCGGAGAAAAATTTACCTGGCAGTGACATTAGAATGTCGTATTTTTTGGGGGGGACAGCATTTTTGCTTTACAAAAGCACTTAATGATACCATTTCCCAAAAGAAATAATTTAGAATATGTCAATGAAGTATACAATTATAGAATTAAACGAGCCAGATTGACTATTGAAAATGCTTTTGGCTTATTATGTACAAAATGGGCAATTATCCAAAAAAAGTATGCTTTTTGACTAGATACAATGGATAATATAATTATTAGTATTCTGTGCTTGCATAATATGATAATTACCCATAATCTACAAGATGTAATTCATGAACTGGAAGAAAGAGAAGAAGAAGCAGTGGTAGATAATCAAAATCAAGCAAATGTTTCTGGTGCAGTTCAACGCAATTTACTTGCAAATTACTTTGTGTCAGAAGGTGGTTCTGTGCCATGGCAGGACAGATATATATATAAAAAGGACTCATGTGACTTCTATAAGTATAAAGAAGACTTTGCTTAAATATAATACTTACTTAGGATATAATGTGTTTAAGGGAATGTGCAACCCTAATTTCAATATTTTTTTAAATCAACATTCAAACATTTATTTGGAAAAATACGGCTGTCAAGCGCTTCGTACACGCAAACACTATATGCAGATTTTTTTCTGGATAATTATATTGATATTTGCGTGAGTTATGCTCGTTTGAAAAATAGGTCAATTGTAGATTCCTACTTACCGACAGTACGGTTTTTATTTAATTAAATAAATTCTCATCATTTTTTTGGAAAAAGACGTCTGTCAAGCGCTCCGTACACTCAAACACTCTATGCAGATTTTTTTCTGGATAATTCTATTGATATTTGCGTGAGTTATGCTCGTTTGAAAAATAACGTCGGTACTCACATCCCCTTAATAATAAGTGCCTTTCATGGACAATAATTGTAAAAAGAGAAAAAAACATTGTTAAAAGCAGTTCAGTTGAAATGTGTTAATTTCATGAGACTATTATTATTCATGAGGCGTATTTAGACACATTACTTATAAAGATATGCTTTTCTTTTACGAGAATTGTTTTCAGCATATAACACTTTAAAAGCTCTATGCAGGAAGCAACCACAAGCTCTTCGAGAAAGAAAAAAAGCAATGAACAGATAATGATATTTTTGCCATTAATTATATGTATTAGAAAAATCAACTGAAAAAATCAACATTGTTGGATAATTTTGGGGATAAGAATAAGTTGAGGTTATTATTAATAGTATGTTTATTAACTAAATAGGATGAGATTACATTGGTAAGCACGCGTCTGACTCACATGGCTTTCTCGTGACGACTAACTGTACATGCGCTGTCGGCGCTCGCGATACTCTTTAGCATTTATACATATTCCAACACGCCTCCTTAAATCTACAATCCTGAACTTTTTACAATCTTTTCATCTTAATTATATTCTTATTTTATACAATCAATTTTAATGCGTTTCTCTTTTTCACAAATTTTGTTTTGTCAAGACTCTTTGTCAACATATCTGCTAAATTCAAACTTGTATCGATTTTTACAATGCCTATTATTCCATTCTCGTAATTTTCATTTATGTAGTGGTATTGCACTTCAATGTGCTTTGAATTCTTAGTAAAATTTCCATACTTTGCAATTGCAACTGCACCTGAATTATCTTCATACAATTTTATAGGTTTTTCATGTTTTACATCAAATGTCTCAATTAATAAATTTCGAATAAATAATATTTCTGTTACTGCTTCTGACATTGCAGTATACTCAGCAAAAGTTGAGCATTTAGTTACATTGTTTTGTTTATGTGTTTTCCAAAATATTAGATTTCCATAAAGTCTAATTATAAATCCTGTTGTAGATTTTCTATCGATATTATCACCTGCATAGTCAAAATCTACCATACAATCTAACGTCTCATATTCCAAATTATCATAGTAGGTCAATTTTAAATCTTTGGTTTATATAAATACTTTAATATTCTCATCGCATATTTGTAGTGAGTTGCATCGTAGCAGCTTTGGTATCTACTTAAGTAATTTACAGGATACATTATATCTGGCCTCGTGCCTGTACTTATGTACAACAATTCACCAATCAAATTTCTATACTTTATACTTTCGTCTATTTCTTTAGCTTGTTCTAATTTTATATTTGCTTCCATAGGTGTATCATATAACTTCGGATTTTCTAGATTGTATTTTACAGCCAAAGATTCAATGTACTTTGACTTAAGGTCATTTTACTTCTATCTTTACTATAATCAATATCAATTCCAATATAGTTTCCAACTTTTCCTAAATCTTTCATTGAAAATCTTTTTATTAAATTTTCTTTAATTTCGTCTATCAAGTTTTTATTTTTGCAACATATTAAAAGATCATCTACAAAAACTAATATGTATATTGGATCTTTGTTTGTGTTATTTACATATAGAAAATAATCATAATTACTTCTGACAAAATTTAACTTTTCTATAAATTTGTGAAAACAATCATACCAAGTTCTTGGACTTTCCCTTAAACCATAAAGTGCCCTTTTTAATTTATAGACTTTATTTTCACCTGTTTCCTAGCCTTTAGGCTCATTAACATATACTTCAGATTTTACACGACCATTCAAAAATGCAGTTTCAACGTCCATTTGCTCTATGTATAAATTGTTTTTACAACAATGTGACAATAAAATTTTCAAAGTTTGCATTTTTCCTACTAGTGAATAAACATTTTCAATATATTCCTTTTGTTGGAAGCCTCTAACGACTAGTCGTGCTTTATATGTATTATCACTTTTCCTTTTATAAATCCACTTAACATCAATTATCTTTTTATCTTTGGGTTTATCAACAATTTGCCATGTATCATTTTTCTCTAAACTTTTTATCTCTGAGTTCATCGCTTTCTGCCATTCTTTATATTCACTACACTTTATCGCCTCCTCAAATGTATTTGGTACATTTGCATTCACATAGTTTACATAGATACAGTGAGTTACAGGATTTCCGTATCTTGTTACTGGACTTTTCTTTCTATTAGATTTTCTTGGAATTGTTAAATTTTCATTACTTTTATTTTCATTTTCATACTCAAAATTTTCATTGTTTTCGTATTCAACATTTTCAAGATTTGTTTGATTATCTCTAGTCGACTCGAAAGCCAGAATAGAAGATAATAGATTTGTTTCGTTTTCATCAATATCATTTTTCATTTCAGAATCACTCTCATAATTTACTCTATCTTTCTCATCATCAATATTTTCTAAAAAATTAATTTAGTGCTTTCTTCAACAACTGTTACATGTCTAACATTTTTTACTCTACCATTTATTAACACTCTATATCCATTATTTGTGAAACCAACTAATACTCCTAATTGAGCTTTATCATCCCATTTACTTTGTCTTTTTACTTCAGGTATTCTTACAAAGACTCTACTTCCATAAATTTTCAAATGTTTTACATTAGGTTTTCTACTGAAAAATATTTCATAAGGTGTTTTGTTTTCTACAGTATTAGCAATTGTTCTGTTTTTTTAAATATGCTACTGCATTCATTACTTCTGGCCAATACCTTCTACGTATTCTAGCTTCTCTGAATAAGCATCTGCCAATGTCCATACCTTTCGGCTACGTCGTTTAATTCATGTACATATGGTGGACATGGTAATAATTGTATGCCTTTTTATCTTATAAAATTATAAATTTCTTTGTTCAAATATTCTTTTCCATTATCGCATCTTACCTTTTTGACTCTTTTATTAAACTGATTTTCAACTAAGTTAATATAGTCGATGAAACAACTCGTAGTTTCTGATTTATTTTTAATGCAATAAATTCTGGCACATTTACTGTAATCATCGATAAACGTTAAAAAATATTTTTCACCACCATAACCCATGGTGTTATGTGGTCCGTTCAAATCAGTATGGATCAATTCTAGAGTTTCAGTTGCTCTAGTTCTATCGTTTTCAAACGGTTCATTTGACATTTTACTTTCTATGCAATTTGCACATTTCATATGTGTGCTTTCTATTTTTTCTGGCAAACCATCTAGAATTTATTTTTTATTAGTATATTTAAATATTGGAAATTCACATGGCCTAATGCCCTATGCCATTTCTCTTTTTCAGTTAATTTTGTGACTTTAGTATAAATTTTACTTTGATTCTTTTTTACGTAACTTTTCATTTTATATAGGTTGTCATCTTGATATGCAACAGCTAATAATTTTTTATTTTGATCAAATATTTTTGCGTTATTATTTTTCGCTACAATAGTACAGTTATTTTTTGTTATTCTAGAAAAGCTTAATATGTTTTTTCCTATATCTTTTACATAGTATACATTTTTTATATCAATTTTATTTTCGTTACCATATGTTTTAAAATAGGTTTTTACATTGCCAATGTTGGTGGCTTTCAAAATTTTACCATCAGGTAATTCTACATCTACATGATTTTCTAAGTTTACATATTTTTCGAAGAATTTACAATCATTTACAATATGGTCCGAGCAACCACTATCTAATAACCACTTCATTTCATTTGGATTTTCACTTGTTTCAGTAGACTTGTTCACTTGGGAACTAAACACTAGTGTGGCCCATGTTTGAGCTCCTCTGGAATTGTCGTCGTGATGACCTCTTCCTCTTGATTGATTCTGGTGATGACCTCTTCCTCTTGATTGATTCTGGTGATGACCTCTTCCTCGGCCACGACCTCTGTAACCTCCTTCTCGGTTGATGCCTCGCTGATGACTCTGTTGGTTTCTTTCTTGATTTCGATATTCGTGTTGATTGTTGGATCCTGCGTACCACCAGTCCTTTTTGAAATGTCCGGGTTTTCCACAAACAAAACATTCCTTATTAGTTTTGGCATTGAAAGTGCTAACATTTTTCTTTTCATTTTGATTTCTGTTCATATTTTTCTCCTTGATTTTAGATTTTACGTAATCGACTGTTCTTTGATCTTCGGGTATCACATCAATAAAGTCACCGATATAACTGTAGCTAGGTGGTAGTGTTTTTAACAAATATCTCATTTTTTCGGACTCGTCTATATTTCCCCCAGCTGATTTGAATTCATTCTCTGCTTTTTCAAAATGTATGAAAAATTCTTCTACTGTGTCATAGTCCTTTAGCTTAGTTTCATCAATTTTTCCTCTGCACAAAATTTGTAAAGCCGTAGATTTATTCGTATATATCTTTTCAAATTTATTTATCATGTCACGAGCATTTATGCAGTCTTTCACGTATTCTAGCTGTTTATCGGATATTGTGCTTACTAAAATCGTTCTTGCTTTTAAGTCTTTCTTTCTCCATTCTGGTTCCAATTTTAACCTTACTGCAGGCTCTTTGCACTCCTTGTACTCCAATAGCATCATTAATCTAATTTTCCAACTTGAATAATTTTCTCCGTCGAAAATTGGTATAACAATATCTTCAATTTCGACTTGCTTTGCCATTTCGATTTCTTTAATTTTTATTATTTTATCTATTTCACTTTTTTGAATAATAATCTTTTTGAGTTATTTCAGAAGTAATTTTCTACACTTGTTTCTTAAATCTTTATCGAAAACAACGTGTTTATTCGCTAACTCACTTTCGTCACTCATATAATCGTGTTTAACCTATACGTTTACTGTATACCCTACTGAAAAAAACCACATGGGATCCCACATAGGATCCCATGTGGAATCCCACGCGTGATCCCACGTGTGAATTTGATATGGGATCCCATGTGACATCCCACGTTTGAACTCGCAGCATGAATTTCCACATGAGATCCCACAAAAGATCCCACATGGGATCTCATGTGGGATATCATGCGTTTAACGTGAGTACGGGATCTCATGCAGATATAGCGTAAAACTTAGAGTCCCCCATTATAAGTAACGGGGTTATCAAAAACAAGGCAAGCCTTATAATTAGGACGATTCGTAAAGAGTCATTTGAACGGTTGACTTACACGGCTTTATACTCTTGGCTATCAAATGTATCCACAGACAGCACTACCGAAGCGCCGCATAGCGGATACATAGCCCCAGCTTACTTATGGAGAGCCACCCATCACAAGTTCTCCTTTGTCACCGCTATGCGGCGCTCTGATAGCGCTTTCTGTAGATATACTGGATGGCCGAGAGTATATAAGCCGTGTAAGTCAGCCGTTCAAATGACTCTTTACGAAGAGTCCTAATTACAAGGCTTACCTTGTTTTTTGATATCCCCATTACTCACAATGGGAGATTCAAAGTTTTACGCCATATCTGCATGAGATCCCGTAATCAAGTTAAACGCATGGTATCCCACATGAGATCCTATGTGGGATCTCTTGTGGGATCTCATGTGAGAATTCATGCTTCGAGTTCAAACGTGGTATGCCACATGGGATCCCATATCAAATTCACACGTGGGATCTCATGTGGGATTCCACGTGGGATCCTATATGGGATCCCATGTGATTTTTTTCAGTAGGGTAAACCTCGTGGTGCGCACGTGCTCTATGCTTGAGCTCTGCGGCGTGTTTCACTCGCTAACTTTAATCCGCTAACATCGCACTTTTTTGCCATTATTTTTGAAAAAATCTTTTTATATTTCAGTAGTTTATTACTTTTACTTCATTATTATGTGTATATTTTTTTATTTTAATTGTTCTTTACTTATTCTTTTTCACTTCAAACTTCGTGTCGTGCTGACCACGTTTTTTGTGATCCTTTTACACTTTTTCTTTAATCCCTCTACATCGGACCTTTTTATGATTATTTTTCAAAAATCTTCTTACATTTCGGTAGCTAACAATTTTTATTTTCTGTTCATGTATTTATTTTTCACTTTCCAATATTCCAAACTGATTATTTTTCACTTTAAACTTTGAGTCTTTCTGATCACGTTTTTTCTTTAATTATTCTTCTTGTTACAAAACTGTTGATTATTCTTTAATTCACTTTTTTCCATTATTGAATTTTAATACTTGTATTTCACTTTTATTAACTACCATTAATTTTCACGTGGCTTTTCTAACCTCACTTGGTTTTATCCCCCCCCCCCCGCCCCATTATCTCTATAGGCCTCGAAAGTCCATATAGTAGATAATAAATTTTAACACTTACCAACCAGGTACCTGCTACCATGTTGGATAATTTTGGGGATAAGAATAAGTTGAGGTTATTATTAATAGTATGTTTATTAACTAAATAGGATGAGATTACATTGGTAAGCACGCGTCTGACTCACATGGCTTTCTCGTAACGACTAACTGTACATGCGCTCAGTGTGCCCAGACGAAAGAAGTCGCGTGTCGCCACCTAGTGGAGTAAAATCGCCATTAATCGCCAATTCAAATATAAAATTTATTAAAGATCAACACCTAAATAAATGAGTCTTTTTTAAGTGATTTCAAAGAAAATATTAAATAAATGTCAACAAGTTATAAATTTTATAATTTAATTTATTTATTAAGTTAAAAATTTTTATACAAGTTTATTTAATATAATTATATTTTAAGAATAACTTAGACATCTAATATACTTTAGTTTTCAATAAAATTGTGATTTCTAGATTCCATAACATGAAGTATTCTCCAGCGAATTTAGTATTTGGTTGATACTTTCTTCATTTTCATTTAACTCTGGATCTTTCAAATAATCATAATTATAAACAACTTTGGCATTGAAATCTTTGATCATAAAATCTGATGGTTCGAAATTTCTACAGCATATTTTATTTGCTAATAGGTGAAGTCGGATACGCATAAGTGAATTCAATAAAACGAAAAGCATTTGGTTCCTAATTTTAGTCTTAATCAAGTTCATTATTGAAAAGCCTCTTTCGACTACGGCATTGCTTGATGGTAAAGTAAGTATTTTAAGCATAAACAAAGCTAAATCTCTGAAAATATACTTATCACCTATGCTTTTATATGCATACAAAGCTCCCCAAAATTCATAGCTGCTGTTGAGGATTCTTTTTTCAAAAATGTTTGTCCAATTGATGTTTAATATTTTATTGTACTGGTTTTCAGCTTTTAACAGTTCTGTATCCGTTAGAAATTCTTTAATAAATGGCAAATTTTTGAAAGAGGCACGTTGAACTTGGTTAAGGCAAATTGATGGTGATACATATTTTAATTTTTTGTAATATTGTAAATTTAATGTTAATCTGGCACACAGTTCCTTGAGCAACTTAATCAGATATTGATGAAATCTTTTCTCAATATCAAACTTAGCCAATGGTGTGATTTTGATATTTTCTGAGAGCAATGCCAAACTATACTCTGTTCCATAATCAAGTTCCTTCACTGCTAAAAAAGCCAAATCATTATTTATATTTCTAATAATAGAATCTATGTTAGTCAAGAAGGAGTTTTTCATTATTTTTCTTGCAATGAATTGAATTAACGACTCTAACAACTCATAAGCCTCAGCTGGATCTGTATTAGTTTTTTGGAAGGATAAATTCGCTTCGTTAATCTCATATAAAATGGATTTTATAAGTAGTAGATATAAATAATTTCCATCATCTTGGTACATTTGAGCCAACTGTCTTGCTGAATAGACTTTTTCACTGTTTACTACTAAAGCAAAATGAACTTTCAACTCAACAAAATTATCTGTAATAATTTTGACAACATTATATTTTGCCAGCCATCGTGTTTTTGACGGTTGAACAAATTTATAAAATACTTTTTGAAAATCATTTTTATTATCTGCATCAACTTGATTCATGGTATCCCATGTTAGCTTATACTCGGCTTTCCTTAGCGTACTTTTGCTGAACCATGAATAGGTGCTCTCTAAAAGAAAATCTATGTGCGCTGGAAACTCCTCAGCTGCTGCTGAAGCGGCATTATTCAGAACGTGGCATACACATCTCATCAATTGCAAATTCGGTATGTCATTTTTCATGAGAGTAAAGAGTGAGTAGTTTTTTCCACACAAATTACTCCCTCCATCTGTTCCTAACGCAATGCATTTGGAAGTGTTTAAGCCAATTTTCTTGCAAAACTCTTTCATAGCTTCGTATAAACTATTAGCATCTGCTCGTACAATCTGTAATAAGCCTAAATAATCCGCGATCTCTTGACATTTAGATCGGTTGAAGTATTTCACAAATATAATTAAGTATTTACAATCAGTAACGTCAGTCGACTCATCAACCATCAGTGAAAATTCGATGTCTTCAATATCTTCAATCAATTCTTTTAAGAAATTTGGCGCTATAACATTAGTTATTAAATTACTGCACTTCGTACGATGCATTTGCATATCTTTTAAAGCTGGAGTAGAATTTGTTAAAACATCATTAAGATGATCCATAAATACAGCAATACTTAAATCTCTAGCTTTTTCTTGTTTTTTATATGTCATATTACATAGAGTATCCAGGGATTTTTGTTTGCTGGTATCTATACTATTCATCTCTTTTTCATGTGTAGAGTTTACAGCATGTTTTTTCAAATCCGCTAGCTGAGCTCGGAGGGTTTTACGACAAGCTTTGCAGTAAGCTTGATTTTGGTCTTTACTGGTAAATTCAGCTTTCTTCAGCCAACCTATAAATATGTTTAAAAAAAATAAGTAATCATGCAAAAATATACATGGATTTTTTAACAACTTTATTATAGCACTCTAACCTCAAAATCACAACTTTCATATGATTTTTCGGCGCTCATGGTATGAAATACCATTCGAAACTAGAGTGGAAGTCGATTATTTAGCTGATGTGGCTTTTTCGCACTCGCTTCGTTCCTTTGCCTTGTATACACATCTGACCCGCTCCCGTATACGTAACTCTCTCATATTCGTGGGCCTCGCGTCCCCTGGCTACTTAAGTTTGACTTATTAATGGGCGTTATCCTGACACTAGCGACATGAGGGTAAATACATTATGTTTGTATATATCTATATGTATATACCCTTACACGCACAACTCCCATATATGTAGATATATTGAATATATGAGTTGCGCGTGCATGCATAATATAGATACACAAGCGTAATGTATTTGCCCCCATGTTGCTAGCGCCTCTAGTGTTTGAACATTTAACGCCCATTAAAATTTTCGGAATTTGTGGAAAAGAATAGAAAATCGCCAAAAAATCGCCAGGCAAATAAATTAATCGCCGCATAATCGCCAGTCGCCAATCAAGCTAGAAATTTCGCCAGCATTTACCAAAAATCGCCAAATTGGCGATAAATCGCCACACCTGGGCACACTGCATGCGCTGTCGGCGCTCGCGATACTCTCTCTCTACTCACACACACTCAAACGCATGTAGCTATGTTCAGGAGCGTAGCATTTATACATATTCCAACAAACATAAGTAATATTTTTAATGATATTAGAAAAATATATTAAAACTAAATGTGCTTTAGTACAATATTGGCATCTAAAAAGAAAAAGGAAAAAATAGCTAGTATAGATAAAGATATCGAAGAAATAAGGGCAATCATACTTGGAGCACTACAGGACATCAAACATACAAGTGATGTACACCATTGTTTCGGGAGAATTTTACAAACATGAGGATTACATATACTATTATACAATCAGTATAGTATTGGAACAACTGCCAATGAAACACAGACTGCCACTGATGCTGCATATAAAAATTATAAATTCGTTTCTATCTATTTACAATATCTAAGTAAGGGAATTAGGAAAAGGTTAAATTGTGTATAAAAGAATATTGTGACTTATAAACAGATTTTCTTGAATGTACACTTCTTTTTACAATTATTTTGTACTTATTTCAGAGCAGCGAAAAATGAAAACTAAAACTTTCATTATTAAAATATTTTATATTTAAATGTAGCCTTTATTGAATATAAATAAATGAATACATAAATTATTATAATTTAGTCTTTTATTTTAAAATATAAAAGCAAAAATAAAAGTATATATTATGATTATACAGTGATTTCACCTCGGGTTTCACAGAATAGAAGTAACTAACTAGATCACGTAGGATTCTAAAAACGAAAAAATCTTTAATCATGAATATTGAGATCAATAAATTAATTATTGAGCTGACAAAAAATGAACCCGTAATTTATGACAAATCTAATGCTGAGTATTACAAAAAAAAAAGAAAAAAAACATGATATTTTTGCCTACATCTCTCAAGCAGCTTATCAAGTTTATGAACAGAATATTTCACGTAAGTTATATTAAACAATTTATTAATTGTGATAACTAATTAGGGTACGTTTCTGCAGCAGAAGAAATAGAAAAACGCTGGCAGAGTTTGGCAACCAAATATCGGACAGAAAGGGCTACTCTCTCAAAAAGCCAATCGGGATCAGCAGCAAAACCTCAATCGAAAAAATGGGAGCATTATCAAGATATGCTTTTCTTGGACGAGAATTGTTTTCAGCATAGAACACCAAAAAGCTCTATGCAGGAAGCAACCACAAGCTCTTCGAGAAAGAGAAAATGCAATGAACAGGTAATCATATTTTTGTCATTATTTATATGTATTAGAAAAATGTATTAAAACTAAATGTGCTTAAATACTAGATTATGCCACCGGTAGATAATTTTGCCAAAAAGAAAAAGGAAAAAGTAGATAGTATAGATAAAGATATCGAAGAAACAAAGGCATCCATACTTGGAACATTGCAGAATATCGAACAATTACAAGTGTCTCCATCGCACACCATTGTTTCTGGAGCACTTAACGAACATGAGGATGACAAATACTATCGTACCATCTGTAAAGTGTTGGAACAAGTGCCAATGAGACACAAACTGACACTGGTGCTGGAAATAAAAAAAATTTTAAATTCGTATCTACCTAAATAAAATAAAATAATATAAATTTTTTACCTGTATGATTAGTTTAACGAAGTTATGTAATACTAATGTAACATTATAATAAACAGAATAAACAGAATATTTACGACTATGGCATCTTCCATTCATCGAGTCTTATTCTCCAACTCATAGTACAACAACCAACAAACAGATACTTACATCATTAACAGAACCTGCCAAATCAATGATATTTTTTATGATAAAATGTTTTTATTAGATAATATATATACAGAAAATTGTTGTACATACCAGAATCACCATAATTAGAAAAGGTGAACTTTGTATATGTATGTCATGTAGCCAATAAATCCACACTCAACAAATTAGTGTAATTATAAAAAAGAGAGCCTTAGACGGCTTTTTTATACCAAAGTGTTACGTTAATTGCTTTTAAAAAATAAGGCATATTCCACATATTTCACATTGAGAAGCTATTTCTAGCCATTTTCTTTGATTTAAAGGTGGATAACAACACTTCCTTCGTCACTGCACAAACCTCTTTAACTACCTTAAATACTGTTGATTTCCCTATGCGATAAAATGCAGCAATAAATTTTGCATTACCTCCTTCATGTAAAAAACTGTAAATTATAAAAAAATTAAAGTTATTTGACAGTATGTATTTATAGGAAATAAGCGTAATACCGCAAAGTAACAGCAGGTTTTAATTCAGGTGGCAATGGTTTACGTGGGCTAAATTTTTGAAGCCTTCCCTTAACCATTATAAATAGTTCATTGAATAGCGTTACTGGTATTCACGTTAAATTACAAAATTCTTCTTCGTTTTCATGTTTAAAGTATCGAAAAAGAAGTTCGTAGTCCTAAAGTATCCCGCAAATGCACACCAAGGTGTGGCATAACCCACCAACGTCTCATGATTATACGTTTTTTCAGCTGCTTTAATCTCTGTAGCTTGAGAAAGCAAAACCATATTTGTAACAAGTACAAACCAACTAACAGAGACTGCATATTGCTTTCTTCTTTTTATTCTACTTCTTGTTTTACTGGCAACATTCCATTTAATCTGTGGAACTAGACTGAACGGATCCATACTAGCTGTAGTTTCACCCAGCAATTTCTGGTAAAGGAGTAAACTTTTCTACTCTATAGGATTTCTCCATCAACACTCAAAACTTTTGATTGTTCTATTTTGAAATCCGAAATTGTTCTTCAAGTCGATCAACTGAAGAAAGTAAAGTGATAAAAATAAATAAAGATTAAATCAGAACTTAAGAATTTATTGTCACTGGCTTTACATACGATATACAATCTTAAAACATATAAAATTATAATAAAATACTATTTATTCTTACCTCACAATACTATTCGCAGTTCAGCTCTTCAGGTTACTACAAGAGGTATCTGCTTCTGGTTATCTTCTCTGCTCTTTAAGGTCTTTCTTTTCCTTTGCAAAGAGGTATCTGCACCAGATTATCTCCTCTGCTCTTTGAGGTCTTTCTTTTCCTTTGCAAAGAGGTATCTGCACCAGGTTATGTGTCTATGTCCTCAACTCTTTGGGATTACATTTTCTGCTCTCTAAGGTCTATTTCGTTTAATCTGTGCTTATGTAGACTAATAGACATTCAACAACATTTTTTTTTTATTCGGTACACTGTTGTTATGAACTGCGTTCATACGAACGAGTATCGCTGTATTTAGGGTCACTCTACAATAATTCCGGAACGTTCAGACAAATAAATAATAAGATAATTTGAATAAATACCGAAGATTAATCTATATATTAATTAGTTAATTAACTAATCTATAAACAAGTAATTAACTATTACCCCAATAGCAATTGACAATAAACGAGTGATAATGAAATTATTTAACTAATTAACTTAACAAATAGTAATTGCTCCCGTATAATTTAACTATCAATAGCAAGGTCAACGTGTTAACGAACAAATTGAGATTAGCAATAAACCCTAAATGAACGGTAGGAACCTGCGATAATAAATAGTAACAATTACGAGACGAACTATAGTAATAATAATAGCTAGGGTAAAGCTCGCTCAGGTAGGGTAAAGCTTTGCTTATAGGAGGATAGTCAGCAGCACGACAATCAACGGTCGATCAATTCCCGGAATCCATTAGTCAACGGCTCAGCAGCACGATCGATCAACTCCGGGAATCCATTAGCCAATGGTTCAGCAGCGCACGGGCAATTCGGAGAAGGGCTATTAGCGAAGGGCCTCTGGAATGCACGACGGTTGAACTCGGCAAGGAACGAGCCATGAGTCATCAACAGTCAACAACTCCTGGAATTCATTGGGCAACGTTGCATCAGCTCATGGGTCCATGGCGTAACCGACTCGGGAAGCCACGAGCGTAACGGCTAGCAGGGGAGCGGCCAATCGGAGACAAGTAACCCCTCCCCGCCATCAACTGTCGCTCGCCGCTCATCGCTCTCGACCCTACTTTCGGGTCTGACGCCCCTCCACCGCAACTCTCTACTCTAGAGTGGGGGAAGCCTCTGAGGAAACTTGGCGCCCTACAGCCTCTACATCGTACTCTCCCCACTACCTACCGGGAGCTACTACATCACAACGGAACAGCCTACAGAGAGGAACCAATCGAGAGGCCGGCACAAGCGCCGCAAGTCGAGAGGGGATTTTCGGTCAGGATCTGAGCATCCACGGGTGTTCCCCCACCACGAAGTTCGCCCGTGATCAAGAGAAGAGAGGGAAGCTCTCGGCCCTTCTAGGCGCCTACAGGCCTCGGAACCGACTTCAAGAAGTTCCAACTTTTCGTCACCAGAGGGCCTGACTCCTCCCATACCCTCTCGTCAACGGTTTAAGGTCCGCGCTTAGGATATAAAAGGGAGCACCGAGCCATGAACCCTCAGAGAGGACTAGACCTGGGTCGTTACCAACTCGCTTGGTACTCTGCTGCACTTGTGCATGTTGCGCCCAGATGCTTTCCAGTCGATCACAGCCGACTAATCATAGTGCTTGCACCGTGTACGTTGGGATCGTAGCCGACTAATCTAGTGCTTGTCACTAGGTAAGTTGCGCCGTTGAGCTTGTAGCTCCGAGTTACTTAGTAACCAACCGCTTAGCAACGAGTATTGCATCAGTGCGCGTACTCTGATTTGTTAACGGTTATTGCATCAGTGCGTGTAATTTGGCTTCAGTTTATTGTCAGATTAAGTTATTTAAAGTCACGCGTCATCGATTAATTGTTCGAATCGACAACAGATTGTTAAGATAAACTAAATAAACAACCAAGTTAAAGTTAATTCTTTTTTGTGTTCGAGTTTTATTTCTAACTTCCCGCGACTCCTTGCGTTTCAGCGCTTAATTGAACAACGAATTCCACGTTCCAGTTGGTCAATCCGGCGACCATTGTAGAAACGCCTTTCTACTCCTAGACCCCGACTCGGGTCGGAACATTTTGGTGACAGCGGTGGGATTGTTCAAAGGAGTTCGCGAGTGAAAATACTCAGCAAAGTGAAGTTATAGTGTTCTGTCCAGGGTTTTTTGAGCTGTGGTTTCCCCTGGACCACGGGCGAATGCCGGAACATCCGATTGAGAACTGAGTCCACGGCAATTAATTCAAGGAAGGAAAATCCTCAATTCAATCGAAGACTTCATGAACAACGACGCATTAACTCCCCATAATTCAAGAGAAGGCACTCCCGACTCAGGACACGAGAAAGGGAACGACGCAGCACCAGGACCGACTCCCAGGCGACAACGATATAATAGAGGAAGTCTATATCAACTTCGTTCCCAACGACACTTACGGTCGGGACATTGCCTCTCTACGCCACCAGGTTGCAGGCACTGCCAACATCACTGAATCGTCACCTTCACCTTACGAATCATCGACGCCTGACACGAGTCACCAGCTTCAGTTACGAGCCATCATCCCTTGCCGCAAGTTACCAGCATCAGTCACTGGTCACCAACGCCTGCCACGAGTCACCAGCTTCGTCCGAATCACCAAAACCAGCTGCGTATAATAAAGCTAAGTACCCTGAGCGAGCGAGCAATTAGTTTAAAAAGGTCGGTAGATTGCGAGATAAGCACCCCTATTTGCCAACAATTAGTAGATTTAGAAATGATAGATTTTGAAAAACTAAAAACAGAACCCATCGGCATAGGCGCGGCGGTACAGACAAATTTATCAAACGGAAAAGTTATATATTCACTATTTGTTAAAGAAAAATCGAATGAGGTAGCAACCGCAGCCATAATAGTTCAATGCTTAGATTCCCTCCGGGCCGCGATGATCGAGGAAGAAGTAAGGTCTGTTAGTATCTCTAAAATCGGAGACGGTTTAGAAAAGAACCATTGGCTACCAATAGAAATAACTCTGAGAGCACGTTGGAAAACCGATACCCCAAAATTAACTATATGCACGGGTGAAGTAATTATCCCGCTTTCAGATGCTAGATTAGGAATTGTTAGTGAGGCCCATGATTCAGCAATTGGGGGGCATAAGGGCATCACGAAAACCTACCGTCGCATCCGTGAGCAATACTTTTGGCCAGGAATAAAAGAAGATATTTCTGAATATGTTAGGACCTGTGCGGAATGTCAGAGAAGGAAATTAGTACGAGTAAAAACAAAGCAGCCTATGAGAATAACCACTACCCCTAGCAAGGCGTTCGAAGTCTTGGAAATGGATATTGTAGGGCCTTTACCCATAACCGTATCCGGAAATAAATATATCCTGACCTTGCAATGTAATTTAACTAAATATTCCGATGCGCTTCCTATCCCAGATATGACGGCCGAAATGGTAGCTACTGCATTGGTACATGATTTTATAGCTAAATTCGGCTGTCCTGAAGCAATTAAGACTGATCAGGGTAGCAATTTTTTAAGTAATCTAATGCAGAAGGTAGCCAAAATATTTAAAATAAAACAATTACGCTCCACCTCCTTCCACCCCCAGACCATGGGATCGTTAGAACGAAGCCATCACTCATTAGTAGAGTATTTAAAAATGTACACTAATAAAACCGACTGGGATACATGGATTAAGATGGCCATGTTTTCTTATAATACATCGGTTCATTCGGCTCACGGTTTTACTCCCCATGAATTAATTTTCGGACAAAAAGCGCGGTTACCTTCAGAGTTCGAGACGAAAAATGTCGAGAAAACCTATGAAATGTACCTAGACGAGTTAATATTTAAACTTAATACTACTCAAAGAACGGCGAATACGCGTTTATTAGAGGCAAAAGAGCGATCAAAGAGATATTATGATCAAAAATTAAATGCAAAAGATTTCAAGGTCGGAGAAGACGTATATTTATTAAAAGAACCGCAAGTAGGAAAATTTGATGAGCAATACACGGGCCGTTATAAAATTTTAGAACTTATAGGAGATAGAAATGCGAAAGTCGAGATAGGTAATGGCCGAACTAAAACAGTACATTTTGATAAATTAAAACACGCATGTTTACAACCTAATTAAATTTATCCATGTTTCTTCTATATGCGACAATTATAATTCTATTGCGTTACTTATAGTTTTGTATTTTGCGTGCGACCTAATTATAAACTCATGTACGTTGTTTAATGTAAATAAAAAAAAAAACAATAAGGGTCATAGGAGAGATGGCCAGGGCTCGCCTTAGAGTTAGAATCCAGAATGATAAAATAATCTCTTGCTTTGTGCCCTGGAGATGGGAAACCGGAAGTACTCCTGATACAGCGTATCAGGATGAGTCCCGGCGAGCCATAGGAAGCATCTCACGGAAAGGAGCGATGGCAGGGGCTCCTTTCACCCTTAATTAAAATTGATTAAAAATAAACCCGCGTTTCATTATAGATTCACCCTTAATTAAAATTGATTAAAAATAAACCCGCGTTTTATTATAGCTTCACCCTTAAAAATTAAAATTTATTAAAAATAAACCCGCGTTTCATTATAGATTCACCCTTAAAAATTAAAATTTATTAAAAATAAACCCGCGTTTCATTATAGCTTCACCCTTAAAATTTAAAAATTATTTCACCCTTAGAAGTAAACCTATTGATGTTTCACCCTTAAAGGGATATAAAATTAAATTTCACGCAAAACAAAAAAAATTTTTCCCCCTGAAAAACCCCTTAAGGTCAAGTAATACTAGTAAGATACTCCCCTAACCTTAAAACCTCTCTGAATTACATGGAATTAATAGTCTTTCCTTAAGGACCCCTTATATCCTGTAAATTTTCACTATTAGAAATCGGAACTTGCCGCTGAGGACCCAAGCTCCACGAATTCTGTTCCTCATGTCTAAGCTTAGGGTACTTAACCTAACGCTCCTATTTTTCCCCTATAAAAGGAACGAGTTCCTAAGGTCGGTGTTCCATTCTTCCGTATGTCCACTTTCCCCGTATATGAAATTCCAGCAAATACTATAAAAAAAAAAAAGGGAGAACCATTGTAAAGAGACCCTGACGCGGCCGCATAGCTGACTGGGTGAACGCGTCTTTGCTTGGCCCCGCACAGCTCCGCCACTCTCGTGCGCTTTCCCGCGCGAACGACATTCTCTCCCCAACCGCCACGAGAGCCGGACCTTCTCAAGCTTCCTGAGAATTCGCCATTGAGACCTGAGAAATCTAAAAAGAAGGTAAAACTGAGCTTGATTCCTTTTTTTCCTCTATCTCTTCCTCTCCATACTCCATAAGACGCCACACCAGCGCGCGCGTTTCCCCTTTTCTCTCGCTTGAGGTTGTGGCTTCAAGTCTTTCATCAGCTATTTCTTTCACTTCTCGCACACCTGCACTTCAATCGAGTGCATGAGGAAAACGCCGCACTCTCGGCAATAACGTTGCCTTTTTCGCACACACCGCTTCAATCTTCACATCAGAAGGTAAATATCGCGCACGCGGCTACGGTGTTACGATAAACCTCTCTTTCGCATACGTGTCTGATTCTTTACAAGCGGCAACTACCACGCGCACGGCCGCGGTATCGCAAAGGTTTTCTTCCTTCTCTTTTCTTCATGTGTAGATAAATCCTCACTTAAAATTCAATTTCCTCGCTAGGAATGGACCCGGTAAAACTCGAGGACCCTGACGAGAGTATTTTTGTTGACGTGGGAGAGGAGGCGGAAGTCGGGGAGATTATTCCCCCGGACGAGCCGACCGACCCGATTATGCGGCCGGATGAGGGCGAGGCCGTCGGCGGACCGCCAGACACACCGACCGAGGTTCCTCTTGCCGTCCGTATCCGGCCGGTGTTGATCGTGAGACGGCGCCTGCGGGTAATGCCTCAACAGGGAGAAGACCCTGTTAATGCCTTAAGGGTTCCCCGCAGTCAAAGGGAGTTGCGCCAGCTCCACCAGCATATAAACGGCGTGTATGACCGTCGCCATCGCAACATTGGCCAAATAGGCCACAGCGAAAGTTATTTTTTGATGTCACCGGGGAAAATGACTGGCGATGTCTGGAATGTTTTAACGATGCCAATCCAGATTGGACGATTGAGCATCGGCACGTCGTGGGGAAGTTCAATCGATTAGCAGCCCCCAGTTGCGAATGCGGAAAAAACCCCTTCGAGGTTAACATTATCAACGGCTGTCGCAGCTGCGTAACCACCTATTCTCAACACCGGGAGCAGATACATAATGGGGTTATTTTTAAGAGCGCCATCATTTAAGAGGAAGGGCGTTCCTCTCCACCTCTTTTGTTTATCAAGAAATACTTCCACGTTTCCTTTTGATATTATTTATTCATTTTCTAACCTTTTATAACCATTACTCATATAATCATGTAAAGTGTACTATTATTACCTTGTAATTTTGAACTTTTGTAATTTTGAACCCTGTGCGATTGTTTCAATCTTGTAACCTTCAATTTTTGTAATTTTTAATAAAGTATATAAATTTTTTTATGAATTTGAAAAAAAAAGGGAAGAAACCCTCCGCAATCCTGAAACCCTTCCTTTTCCTCTCTTTTCTTTTCCTTTTCTTTTTCCTCTTTTTCCCTACTAGTTGCAACCAAGCACGTTGTGCACGTATTATTTTTGAGGTTTTCACTCTGAATGGCACTATAATCGAATTTGGTTTCACAATCTAAAAATTTTTGAGGGTGAATGGTCCAATCAAGTATAATGGGGGTGGCGAGTTTTCGCACCTATTTCTTGAAATATCCGATCATCATCTTTTGAAGGAATAACGTTGTAATTTTCGGCACATAGGTGATTCATCTGGGAAAATAAGTGTTATGCCTACCTTTAAGTCATCCTTAATTATTAACTAAGGGCCACAAGCCTACCCTACAGTTCAACCAGTAGCCCCGGGTTGGGTTCACGGTCTAGGAATCGCTTGATCATAAAGGTTATTCCTGAAATCTTCATAGGCGGCATTCAGCGCACCCAATAAAAAAGCCCGAACCATGGGTTCGAGTTTTAAAAGAAGGGGGGGACTGTTATGAACTGCGTTCATACGAACGAGTATCGCTGTATTTAGGGTCACTCTACAATAATTCCGGAACGTTCCGACAAATAAATAATAAGATAATTTGAATAAATACCGAAGATTAATCTATATATTAATTAGTTAATTAACTAATCTATAAACAAGTAATTAACTATTACCCCAATAGAAATTGACAATAAACGAGTGCTAATGAAATTATTTAACTAATTAACTTAACAAATAGTAATTGCTCCCGTATAATTTAACTATCAATAGCAAGGTCAACGTGTTAACGAACAAATTGAGATTAGCAATAAACCCTAAATGAACGGTAGGAACCTGCGATAATAAATAGTAACAATTACGAGACGAACTATAGTAATAATAATAGCTAGGGTAAAGCTCGCTCAGGTAGGGTAAAGCTTTGCTTATAGGAGGATAGTCAGCAGCATGACAATCAACGGTCGATCAATTCCCGGAATCCATTAGTCAACGGCTCAGCAGCACGATCGATCAACTCCGGGAATCCATTAGCCAATCGTTCAGCAGCGCACGGGCAATTCGGAGAAGGGCCATTAGCGAAGGGCCTCTGGAATGCACGACGGTTGAACTCGGCAAGGAACGAGCCATGAGTCATCAACAGTCAACAACTCCTGGAATTCATTGGGCAACGTTGCATCAGCTCATGGGTCCATGGCGCAACCGACTCGGGGAGCCACGAGCGTAACGGCTAGCAGGGGAGTGGCCAATCGGAGACAAGTAACCCCTCCCCGCCATCAACTGTCGCTCGCCGCTCATCGCTCTCGACCCTACTTTCGGGTCTAACGCTCCTCCACCGCAACTCTCTACTCTAGAGTGGGGGAAGCCTCTGAGGCAACTTGGCGCCCTACAGCCTCTACATCGTACTCTCCCCACTACCTACCGGGAGCTACTACATCACAACGGAACGGCCTACAGAGAGGAACCAATCGAGAGGCCGGCACAAGCGCCGCAAGTCGAGAGGGGATTTTCGGTCAGGATCTGAGCATCCACGGGTGTTCCCCCACCACGAAGTTCGCCCGTGATCAAGAGAAGAGAGGGAAGCTCTCGGCCCTTCTAGGCGCCTACAGGCCTCGGAACCGACTTCAAGAAGTTCCAACTTTTCGTCACCAGAGGGCCTGACTCCTCCCATACCCTCTCGTCAACGGTTTAAGGTCCGCGCTTAGGATATAAAAGGGAGCACCGAGCCATGTACCCTCAGAGAGGACTAGACCTGGGTCATTACCAACTCGCTTGGTACTCTGCTGCACTTGTGCATGTTGCGCCCAGATGCTCTCCAGTCGATCACAGCCGACTAATCATAGTGCTTGCACCGTGTACGTTGGGATCGTAGCCGACTAATCTAGTGCTTGTCACTAGGTAAGTTGCGCCGTTGAGCTTGTAGCTCCGAGTTACTTAGTAACCAACCGCTTAGCAACGAGTATTGCATCAGTGCGCGTACTCTGATTTGTTAACGGTTATTGCATCAGTGCGTGTAATTTGGCTTCAGTTTATTGTCAGATTAAGTTATTTAAAGTCACGCGTCATCGATTAATTGTTCGAATCGACAACAGATTGTTAAGATAAACTAAATAAACAACCAAGTTAAAGTTAATTCTTTTTTGTCTTCGAGTTTTATTTCTAACTTCCCGCGACTCCTTGCGTTTCAGCGCTTAATTGAACAACGAATTCCACGTTCCAGTTGGTCAACCCGGCGACCATTGTAGAAACGCCTTTCTACTCCTAGACCCCGACTCGGGTCGTAACACTGTATACGGTACACGGCACACGGCACATAATGTAGATTCTCCTTTATGAAGGTAAATGTATCATTTTTTTCTATAATTTTTGTCTCAGAAACTATCCCCTATTTGTACACGAAATTTGTACCAGTTGTAAAGTATAAAAAGTACTCCTACCTCTAAAAATTTCAAGAGGCTTTATCGATTTGATAATGAGAAAAAAATTATTGCAGAAAAAAATTGCATTTTCGTTTTCGCACAATAACTGGAGTAAAAATCAATAAATCTTTATGAAATTGCGCAGAAGGGTAGCTCTTCTATACTTCTGAACCCATTTCGATGGTAAAGGAAAGCTGGTCATAAAATTTTAAGATATTTGAGGTTAAATTTTTTTTTGAAATTTTTCAAATCTCATTTTTCTGAAAAATATTCGACAAACAAAATTTAAATTTATAGGCTATCTAGCTCATGTTATGAAGTGTATATGTACAATATTTATAAAAAGATATTAGATTTTAGAGTTTTGAAATTTTTAAATTTAATAGTTTATTTAATAGAATAAAAAGAATAAGTTTGGGGAAGCTAAGTGCCAATGAATTGGTAGCGGTTTTTGCAGAACGACGATAAATTACATAACGTTGATGAAACAGATTGGTGAGTGCTGAAATACCAGATAAATCAAGATATCCAAGATTACGTGAAATCGTTAAACAGTTTATGATACACGGACCTTGTGGCGAGCAAAACAAAAATTCACATTGCATAGATCCTCAGAAAAATAAATGTACAAAAAATTTTCCCAAAACTTTTAACGACACCACTATGATAAATACTGGTTATCCTACATATAGACGGAGAGAAGACAATAAAATAATACATTTTCCAAAAAAAAATGGGCATATAATAGATTTGTTGTTCCATATAACCCATATTTGCTACTTAAGTTTAATGTTCATATAAATTTAGAGATATATTCAACAGTTTTATGTGTAAAATATTTATTTAAATATTGTTACAAAGGACACTATTGTGCATTTATAGAAATGAAAGTAAGAAATGACAGTATTGAAATTCTAAAAATGTTTCTAATGAAAAACAAACGGAAATGAAATATGATGAAATTAAGCAATATATTAATACAAGAGATTATTGCCCTCCTAAAGCAATGCATCGTCTGCTGGAATATAAAATAAGCGAGTTATCACATGTTATTTATCGATTACCTGTTCACAATAACGATGAGCAAAATGTATATTTTAATGAAAATTGCGAAGATGAGTTAATAAGTAAAAACGTTGGTACAGCATTAACTGCTTGGTTCGAACTAAACAAAAGAGATATAGATGCTCGCCAATACTTGTATATGGACATACCTCATTATTATGTATTTGATGACAAAAGTTAATCTTGGAATAAGAGGAAACAATTTAATAAATCTATTTTAAGTAGAATGTATTTAGTAAGTCCAAAACAGCAGGAAGGTTTCTTTTTAAGAAGGTTGTTATTATAAATGTTAATAACAGTTAATAGCTATCAAAAATTACTTAAAACTGTTTATAAATGTTACAAAATGTAGGATTTTGGACAAATTTTCAAATAGTTATTAGCAGTTTTAAACAGTTTGAAACAGTTTCAAATAATTTTGAATAATATTTAAAAAGAATTCATAATTTGTAATTAATTAAACTATTATTAAATAATAATAATAATAATTAATTAATAATTTGTAATTAATTAAACGAATGATATTTAAGAATTGTATTTATGAATAATATTTTGAATGATATTTAAGAAGAATTAATAATTTGTAATTAATTAATCTGTTATTAACTAATTAAACAATAGTAATTATTATTAATTAATAATTTGTAATTAATTAAACTATTATTAACTATTAAAAAACTGTTCAAAATTGTTCAAAACTGTTACAAACTGTTATAAACAATTAATAACGTCCAAAATCCTACATTTTGTAACATTTTTGAACAATTTATACCTCTTATACTAACAGTTTTTATTTCCGCTAGCGTACGAAGCTGCTATAGCTAGAAATTTTATAGTAACCGATGAAGAGTGGGATAAATGTTTAAATAAATCATGTCAATTTAGATTTCCTTGAAGTATAGGCAATCTATTGGCCTACCCTAGCAAAAATCGAAAGTGTAACAAATTGTTTAGTAAGGGTAGAAAAGTATAAAAAAGTATAAGAAACTGTAATAAAATATAGTTTAATGCTGGATTTCGGACATATTTTTCATTTTTTTACACTTATTTACACTTAATTTGTTGAAATGCAGCTAATGGTAGTGGTGACTAAGATTAGAGATGATTGCAGCTAATGGCCTTGATACTACCAACAAGGTGGATAAATTTGTTACAGAATGGAAATAACAACCCCCATTTAATTAATTCCGATGTTTCGAGCATTTATTGGTATGCCTCTCTTCAGGCATTTATTGGTATGCCTCTATTCAGGAATTATTGGTAGTATCAAGGTCATTAGCTGCAAACATCTCCAATCTTATTTACACTTTCTTTACATTTTCGTACACTTTTTTACATTTTATAAAGTGAAATTAAATAATATAAAAACAACCATAATAATCTATAAATATAAAAAAAATGTAAAAAACGTGTATAAAAGTATTAAAAGCAGTAAAAAAGTGTAAAAAGCATATTACAATGTAAAAAAAAAATATGAGCAACTGTAAGAAAGTATGAAAACCTGCAAGAATGTCTTAAAAAACTGTATAGAATGTAAGAAAGTGTAAAAGAGGTATAATAAATGATTAATAAATGTAAAGAAATGTAAAAATACTATAATCAAATGTTAATAAGTGTAAAAAAGACTGTAATAAAATGTTAATAAATGTAAAGAAGTCTAAAAAACTATAAAAGAATTTTTGAATTATGAGTATCAAAGGAAGTATAACAAAATATAAAAAAACTGTAGGATAGTGTAAAAAAATGTTAAAAAGTGTATAAAAGTGTAGAAAAGAGTAAAAATGTAAAAAAAACATCCGAAATCCAGCATTAGTCTACACTTTTTTACACTTCTTGACACTACTTTTACATTTTTTTACATTTTTTTACATTTACCTTCATTTATTTTTAACCATAATGATAAATAATGGGTTAGTTTTTTGTTATGATCTTAAGAAACGTTTTCCAACAATGAATTTAAATGCTGTATTTCCGATGGTTGTTCCTATGCTTCCCAACTTTGATATTGAATATCTCAAAATCGTCACGTGTTATCTCTTGGAAATTTCGCACACGCATGGGAATCGGCAAGACGAACGTGTGCTCGAAATTTCAAAAGGATCCTAAGAAACTTGTTTTTTGACACAACTACCTTAACGTACGTGACACAATAATACACAATAATAGCACAGAGATGTATCTTTTAATATTCTTTTCACAAATTAATTCAACACTTTTGGCTATAAAATTATAGCTTTATACATAGATAATACACTAAAGTTTCATTAGCAAAAAACGCAGATTGATATGTTTACATTCAGATGAGATCGATCAGTTTGAAATTAACCTAACAAAATACATCGCAATAATACCTTATTTCATAACCCTGTCAATTCGCGAGAATTGTTCGATATATATAAAATTAATTTCCATCCTCCAAAAATGAATGAAGAAGAAGGTGAACAATATGCATTGAGTATAATAAATAGCATTTTAACTACACATGGATTTACTTTATCAGATTCGAATTTACCTATTTTACTTATGTTTTTGAAGACGAAGATTTAGTTTTATATAATATTGACGAATCTAAAGTTATAAATGATAAAATTCTAAGTTTAACTGATGCTCAAATGATAATATTAGTAATGCACAGCTAGAAAAGTAATAAATGAAGAATGCGATGATTTATTTTATTTGTAGATGGTCCTGGAGGAAGCGCAAAAAGTTATTTATTGAATACGTTGCTTTTATATTGTAAAATTAACGATATTAATACTTTACCAGTTGCTTGGGCAGGAATAGCTGCCAATTTATTGCATGGAGATAAAACAGTACATACAACATATTTTAAAATACCTTTAAATGTTGATAATCAAAGTACATATAATATAATACCAAAAGGCTGAGATGGACAAAATATGAAACAGGTGAGAATTATTATTTGGGATGAAATTACAATGACCTCAAAATATGCCTTTAAAGCTGTGAATCGTATGTTTAGGGACATTTGTAATAACGACAAAATTTTGTGATGAAAAGTCGTGATTATTTCAGGCGATTGTCGGCAAACATTACCAATTATAAGGCATGGCAATAGAACGCAAATAATTGAAAATTGTGTTCAAAACAGTAACATATACAGTAATTGTAAAACTATGTCATTAAATGATAACAAACGTGTCATTGAGAAAGATACAGAATTTAAAAAATGGTTTTTATCAATATGTGATGGTAAAGTTTCTTCGAAATTTGAAAATGATAATAATGCTTTAAAAATTCTTCAAGAAATGATATCAAATGGTAATCTAATAGAAGAAATATATGGCAATACAATCGATATTAATAATACAGAATTTTATGAAAGCATAATATTAGCTCCTAAAAATTTAGATGTATTAGAAATTAACAACTAAGGCAAGTATTATTCTCTCTAGCTCCCACTCTATCTCCCTCTCGCCTTCTCTCTCTCCCACCCCCTTTCTCCCGCTCACTCTCTTCCTCTCTCTCTCTCTCTCTCTCTCTCTCTCTCAATCTCCGTAAACCTCGGTACCAAAAACTTTAATGAGAGCTTAAATATTTTCTCAAAACTATCAACACTTTCTTTAAAAAACTAATTTTTTAAATATATCTTTTATTTATTCTAATCTCATCTATTCAATAAGCACTCTCTACAAATGGTAATTTTTTTCATGACTTTATAAATAATACTATTGTTAATAAAACTTTCTGCGAAAGTATAAAATAAGGCAAGTATAGAAGTTTCTTCTGTATACTCTATAAAATAATATTTATGATTTTTTAAAAGAAGTCAAATAAATACTAGTAAAAAAGTTTCTCACTTCTTTGAGTCAATGTATGCTCAACAAATTATATGTAAGTACATTCAAATTGTTCACTGCAAATCAAACAAACGAAAGCTGTGAAATCAATTATCGATAGTCAAGTAATGAAAACCATTCTCCGAAAAACTGTATGACTATGTTTTCAGAAATGTATTCAAATTTCTTCATTCTTCTATACACCAAATACAAGAAAGTACTGAAATCAATTTATTGTAGTCAAGTACCGGCCATAAGAACTTTTCATACCTCGCGTGTAAAATTACATTTCACGCCCACGTTGTAACTTCAAAATAATTCAGCCAGCGGACATAAAGTACTACATAACGCCCAAGAGGCTCAATAGCTCACATACTCCTACAAAACTTTACAGAACCTAGGTACTTTACGTCCGTGTGAGCGATAATTATTTTAATTATATAACTATAATGCCTTCTTTTTATTTCCAAACTTCATAAGAATTTTTTCTGATATTTACGAAAAGTCAAAGACTATATAAAAAAATTACATATAGTTACCAACACATCACTATTTTTCATTATTCCTCCTCAATTTTGAACTTTCTATAATATTACGCATCGAAAGTGCATCAAGATATTCCGGCAGTCGAACAGTTTAATTTTAGGGATTAAATAGTGTATTTTCGATTCTCAATTTTAAACTTTTATAACTTTGGAAGGAATCAACATTTTTTAATTCTCAAAAAAGCAAATGAAAGCTCATTTTCTCTGTTTTTATTTTCTATTTTTGAAATTATATTTAAGACTTCCCAGAGTTAAATGGTTACCGTTTCAAGAAGAGGTTTTTTTCAAGCGTTTTTTCAAAATAAAGCTAAAAAGGCGCAGAATTTCAGTTTTTTCGAGTGTTAGGGTCTAATATTGCAGCTTTTTTTATATTTCTACATCCAAAAACATATCTCAAAGTTTGAGCCGAATCCGTGATCTGGAGTTCGCGGCCTCTCCTAGTTAGTATTACATTGTAATACTTTTATTAAGATTCTTCTGCTCCTATATCTGACGATAGATTGATCGATCCTCCTTCATAACTAATGTCACAGGTTCTGCGTCAACTCCCATTGGTAGAGTTGACAATTTACCTCTAGAAATCATAGGGTCAGTAAAGCATCGATAATTAATCTCGTGTAGAAAAAAATTTTCTGAGGATTCCTCTGAAACCTTTTAGCATCTCCTACTATGAGCAGATAAAAAATTGTATTATGCTGAGCACTTCCATTCGTTGATACGATTTTCACAATAACACATAATTTTGGCTTTTTCCAGTATTCCAATGTTATGTTTTACATAAAAAACTTTTGATTGGTCCAAATATGTAGAACAGTATAAGAGACATCAGTCAAAGCCTTGCAAGGGTATTAGATCTAGTCACACTACCGTATCACAATCTGCTAGTAAATTAAACTATTGGTTGCAGATTCAAAAACTAGCCATTACAGTAATTTGTATTAGGCCGAATCCATCTCAAATCAGACAGCCCGCGTATGCCTATTTCACCTATCATGTTGAAATAAAAATATTTATGTTCTACTCGAAAAAATATTTTACACGTGTTTTTTTATTTTTTTGTTTCATCAAAATTTCATGCGTTCAGCGATGCCGAAAAATTCCGAGAAAATTCTTTCATTGAGAAAAAAAATTTTCAATGTGATTTTCAGACTGCTATTGTTTCAGCAGTTTTTCGAGCTTTTAAACGTGTAACACACAATTTCACTCAGTTTTGAGCCCTCTTTAACGGCCTTAATGTCATTTTCAAAAAAAATAAAAAATCCACGAGCTATGCACTTTTTACTGAAAAATTCATTTTTTAGGGAAGTGCCTTTTTCTCGAAAACCCCATGTTTTTTTTGCACAATTTTTGTTGTCGTGATAGAGGACGGTAATGCCTAGCTAGACGTATTTGTGAGATTCGGTACTTTTTCCCTGGGATAGCGATCACTAATGAGATAACACACAAACAAATTTTTCACGCCTAATGCTTATATATAGTCAATGATATTAGAGTCAATGTAAAGGTATTTGTCTTTGTGTGTATGTAATATACAGGTACACATAACTATGTATTTATTTGTTATTTGCGTCTTTTTGATTTTTTATTTTTATACCTTTTTTTCATTTGTATACCTATTTTACTACCTTTGTTTTTCTGCTTCATTGTTCTTAATTCAGTAAGCGGACGATCAGCGGTCTTTGCTGTCAAACAATGTATTTTATCGTCACATGTTTTTTTAACCCATATATGAGTTTTTTGAATTCCAGGATACTTTGGAGTTGTAAGCCAATCAATATTTTTTTCTTTTCTGAATTGTTCTATTTCAGCATCTTGTAAATGTATTATTTTAATAGCATCAGTATATTTTTGAACATGTATTGCAAAATCATTTGCGTTTTGAATAGCTTCTTCAAGGGGCTCTCGAAGATTATGCGAAGTAGCATAATGCTTTATAAGTCCACCCACACCATCTACAGCTCCTTTGCCGTGCCCAGTAGCAGAGAACAACCATTTTATATCACACGGTGCTCGTTTTAGTTCATCTAATTGAAAGCGATTTTTAAAGTGACTCGCAGCGCCGTCTGATACGATGGTAATTTTTTTAATTGAATCACAACAATTTTCTTTCAAGAATTTTATAATTTTTTGTACTGCTAGCAAAGCATACGCTGAATCATGTTTTCGGTCATCACTTATAACTGCGAAACTTTGTGTCGAATCCCCTTGATAAGAGACTGCTGTGAAAATAGAAATTTGATCATTAACCCAATGATTTCCTTGAACAGCTTTATTATGAATCACAGCCCAGTTTTCAGCGAAGTCTATTTGTAGAACTAAATGATGTGAGTCTTTTTTAGCACTTTCTCTTTCTGTTTTTATAGCTTTGCGTTGTATATTTTTTACATACATGTGAGTACTAACCCTCATGGTCCAAACCGAAAGTTCATCTTTAAAAGCAGAAATTGATAGTGTCTTTTTAATCAGGTTTCCATTATCCCACAAAGCATATGTAATTTCTTCTGTGCCTTCTACATCTTGCAGTTTTAAAACATGAAACGTAATTCCCTTAATCCCTGGACATAGTTTACATTCTTGTAAATAACATAAGTCAGATGGCTCAGAACACATTGTTGCATTTATTATTTGTGACCGACTTTCATCCAACTCTGTGACGTTACTCCCTCTAAAATTAATTAAGCTCGTAAGAAATAAATCATAATTTGCGCAATAGATACAGAGACAAACTTCTTTGATGGGGCTAAGTAAGACATACTTTGGTCGCAAACTATAAAATTTCGATTTTCCAATTCTCAATTCTGGATAATCATTTTTAAATACTTTATACGTCTCTTTTAAACTTCGAGTAAGAAAACGCTTAACTTTTTTCTCTTTTTTATTGTTAACTTTAATTGTAACAACGTCACATTTATTAGGACTTTGTCTTGAACAATTAAAATCATCATTTAAATAATATTCCATAACAATTTTTTCCATGTTTTCATCAATCGGATGGCCTGAATATGCATCTGGTTCTGAATAAATTCCTTTTTCTTTAACAAGATTTCTCGATTTGTTGATCATATACATTGTTATTTCTGGAAATATAGATAAAATTTCATGTTTTGTAAAGGATGAAGGTAGCAAAGTCAGAATTTTTATTTTTTCTGATACCGTAGAACACTTTTGCAAGGCTAGACCAAGATTTTGTATCCATTCTGTACAATGGCATACAGTTGATTCATTTGCTGTTATAGAAACGTCATAAACATTGTTCAACTTCACATCAAGGGTATTAGACAATGTTGAAAGTATTTTTTTTTTCTTCTTTGTTACGTAATTTTCAATTGATTTTTCATGTATAAGATTTTTTCTTTTAAGAGGCGATACAGAACCTAAGAAAGATGTACTTATTTCATTATTAAATTCTTCAATGCGTTCTGGAGTACTTGGTAAAAAATCTTCATCTCTATCAACTACGTTATCGGTAACTTCATTATCCGTTATAAATTCATTGTCAGTACTACTCACCAATTCTAAAGCACGATTGTAACAATGTTGACACAGATATGTAGAAGGTGTCAAAGGTAAATGAGGATAGAGGTGCTTCAATGGATGAGCAAGATTCTCAAGTTGTTTTAAACGTACGGAACTAGATTTGTAAATAATTTGTTTGTGTTTGTCTAAAAAGTCTGCACATTTGATTCTCTCTGTTGAGTAATATTGAGACATCGTAGTTGAGTTGATAAGGTGTAAATATGTAATAATTTTCCAAAAGATGGTTTTAAATAAGACGAGATGTGTGATATATAGCAGAAACCGAACTTTTCTTTGTAAATGTTAAGTCAAACCATATCCATCTAGCGGACAAATGTACTAGTACATATACTCCTATAAGTAGGCGCACGTACATGTATATTACATACGCACAAAGATAAATACCTTTACATTGACTCTAATATCATTGACTATATATAAGCGTTAAGCGTGAAAAATTTGTTTGTGTGTTATCTCATTAGTGATCGCTATCCCAGGAAAAAAGTACCGAATCTCACAAATACGTCTAGCTAGGCATTACCGTCCTCTATCACGACAACAAAAATTGTGCAAAAAAAAACATGGGGTTTTCGAGAAAAAGGCACTTCTCTAAAAAATGAATTTTTCAGTAAAAAGTGCATAGCTCGTGGATTTTTTATTTTTTTTTGAAAATGACATTAAGGCCGTTAAAGAGGGCTCAAAACTGAGTGAAATTATGTGTTACACGTTTAAAAGCTTGAAAAACTGCTGAAACAATAGCAGTCTGAAAATCACATTGAAAATTTTTTTTTCTCAATGAAAGAATTTTCTCGGAATTTTTCGGTATCGCTGAACGCATGAAATTTTGATGAAACAAAAAAATAAAAAAACACGTGTAAAATATTTTTTCGAGTAGAACATAAATATTTTTATTTCAACATGATAGGTGAAATAGGCATACGCGGGCTGTCTGATTTGAGATGGATTCGGCCATTAAGGCTTTATGTACTGTAATATTTACAGAACAGATGGCTCCTTATAAAATTAAACACAAAAGTTTATAAACTAAGAACTATTGTGAGAAATAATCTTTCTCGATATTCTTTTATAGTAGATATAACTTCTTGAAATTATTATTGATTGAAACTACTTAAATTAATAACCCACACATAATCTTGTAAATTAAAATCACAACCAGTTTATGAACTAAGAATCACTAAGAATAAAAGCTTTCTTGACATTCTTGTAGGGCTATAACTATGTACTTCTAAAATAACATCTAAGAAAATCTTACATATCACTATTTCCGGGTTTTAATAATGCTAGTTTAGCTTTAGAAATCATAGGGCCAATAAAGCATCGATAATTAAAACACCATAAAGTAAAACAAGGCTCTGCTAGAGGAATATCTGCAACAGTATTTCTTTTTGTCTTTACTACAGGAGGTTGCGTGCTTTTACAGACTTGAACATAATCTTTTGTGGTCTCAATGCATAATAATGATTGACTCACACCATCACATGTTCAACTCCTATCGTAACAATCAACTTGAACCACAAACAATTAAAGTTATCTATGAAAATAAGATAGTAGATAAGCTAGACCAGTTCTGGATCCCCCCACCACTCGCCCACTGACTCAGAGAAGAGCTCTGATTGGTCGAGACGGACAGGTGTGAATTAATTACAGGTGAGACAGTGACGTCATTGAACCTTCTCGAAGATTGCATGCTCTTACGTAATAGCATCCAAAACGTTTTGAAACGTTTGCGTGTGACGTCAAATATGCGACGATGGGTGTCAAATTACAGAATCCAAGAAATAGCAG
Organism: Torymus aiolomorphi; assembly: GCA_036365515.1. Taxonomy (NCBI): domain Eukaryota; kingdom Metazoa; phylum Arthropoda; class Insecta; order Hymenoptera; family Torymidae; genus Torymus; species Torymus aiolomorphi. The sequence continues at coordinate 191,585,876 of CM070873.1, forward strand.
TTCAAGGTTAGGATATTAAATCTGCTCTAATTATTTGTAATTTGACACCTTATGTGCGGCGCCCCCATCCCTGACACCTGCATCGATGATGCAATTGCGTGAACACGGATAACCCATTGGAAACGTCTAGAACACCCGATTTGCGATCACGTCATTAAATATTACGCCACCGTATTAAATATTGCAAAATATTACACCTATGTGTGTGTATGTGTACACATTAACTTCTAATGAACATATATTGATGCCCACGTATATGCAATGCGTTATCTACTCTCCATCCCCCATCCCCGATTTGCAATGGCATCATTAAATATTATGCCACCCTGTTAAATATAGCAAAATATTACACCATATGTGTGTGTAAAAAGAATGTATCATCATCTTGATACACACTAACTTCTAGCGAACCTGTATTGATGCCCACGTACATCGTTATCTATCGCACCTCCTCCTTGTTCCGATATTCGCACCGCGTGATTCTTGGAACTCGAGAGTATTTCAATTGCGCTCTCCTTATCCACTCTCTTTCGTTTTGTCTTATAAAATTTAGGATTATTAATTTGTTAATAAAAATTTTATTTGATAATGTCAATGGATAGATGGCCCGATAATCACGTCTCATGAGGAACCAAAAATTTCATGATTTTTTCGATATATTGAGCCGTTTACGAGATATAGAATAAAATTGATTTTAGCATGAGTTTATTACTGAAATTTCGCATACAATTGCTTATAAACTATTTAATACTTTAATTGACGTATGAGATATGAGGAAAGAAAAATGGAAACAGTAATATTCAGTATATGAAATGTTTATTAACCACAATTTTTACATGTATTGCGTAATAATTTTACATTCATTTCAATTTATTTCATTGAATTGCAGCCCTTTATTAAACATAATTTTTTACAAGGAAGTTTTTCATATTATATTAGCATTACATTGAATACAATCTCTTCTTGAAGGTGGCACTACAGTTTCCATATAATTGTGCTCTCGACAACGTAGACATTTTAAAATTTCTTCATCACTTTTTAAATTTTCAGCCAGCTTATCCCACGCCTGCTCGAGCCTATTTGCTCCGAACGTTGTAAGAAATGCCTTAGGCAACTGAGCAATATATGTAGGACTCATAAATGATAAATGTTCAGTGCGAAAAAATATCTTGAGCGATCGCTCCAGCGATTGGTTATAATCATGATAAAATTTTCTGAGCAATAGTACATTCTTATGTGCACAATTTGCCTTATAAGCAAGTCTATGATGCGGGTGTAGATGCTCCAACACATCAAACTTGAGTCTCTGTAGTGATGGACAGCGCATGTCACTCATATCATATGCGTTGAGGTTATATTGTTCAAGCCATTGGATTTTCATTAGACTTGTCAAGCCCACATTTTTACATTTATCAATCTCTACAGCATTAATTTCATATCGAATTTCTTCGAAAAGATGACAGAGGGCGTTGTTTACAAGTTTAGTGCTGACAGCAGCTGTATCATCTGCTTTAGTTAATCGACCATGAACATGTAATGAACTACGTGAAGGTAGTAGACAGAGATCTTGATGTTGTATGGCGATACGAATTTCATCACTGTTATTGAAAGTGGATGAAGTGTAAGGCTGATGTGCATGCACTTCATAATGAGCGACAGATTCGTCGAATTCCACGGGTGATTGTACGTTCAATATATCTTCCATCTTTGAAACAGCAGAAAAACAGACAACTTATTTTCTTCCAACGTTTCTTTTGACTTGGAGGCCTAGGCTTCTCAGGAAGCGAATGTTCTGTGGTGTTAGCTCTTTCACTGCTCGTTGATGACTGATCTTCTGGAGACATGGTTTGTTCTTAATATAGCTTTTGCGGTTATATACGATTACCATAATTATGATGCTGCTTTGATGTGTAGTCTAATTGTTATAATTTCTCTACGAAAATTCACAAAGTTTCCGTCTTGATCGACAATTCGCAACTGTATATTATCGATAGTATGAACTGTAATTGGTAAATAAATAACTTGTGTTGGAATTTCAATGATCTTATAGCCTGGAGGAACAGCTGGAAAAAATTCGTGTATTGTATGTACTTTCCGTTCGTTTATATAGGCTCCAGCTGTAATGTTGCACTCAACTCGCAAAGCATTAATCTTGAGAATAGCTACAGGTAAATCTGATTTTCCTCCCGATGAATACCTCGTTTTCGATAGGCTACCCAATAATGTACCAAGTCGTCTTTCATCATCGAGATTAACGATCGCTGATTCGCGGTAATGTGGACTTTTTGCTGGTAATGTATTTCGCATGAATACACCTCGAAAATATGGGATTTGCATAATACCAGCATACTTTATCAAGTCAGCGTCAGTCAGTGCTCTATGAGGCAATTTTACATCTAAGCTTTCTTTTGCCACGTCCGCTGTAGGGTTTAAGATGGATACCATAACCTGTTTTGTGTGATTTAAGGTAGAGACCTTTACCAAGAGCAATAGCTTCCATCACACTATTATGTCTTTGACTTTCGTCAAGTTGTCGTTTAGCAGCTTTTGCATCATTTACTGCTTTAGCTATGCCAGCAGCGCCACCTGCCAGTGCACCAGTTTCACTTAGTCCCGCAAATAATGGAATCAAAAAAGGTAGAAATCCACCGATTTTTCGTGGAACTGGTAGTACACGAGGAATATGTACTTTAGCTTTATCACCAGCCTTCTTTACAGCATCTCGAGCACTTTTCAATGCAGCTTGAATTACCTTGTGTGAATCACTACTATGGGAAATCGGTTTTGAGGCTGCTTTAATTATTTTAGCGAGTGTAGTGGTTGGTCTCTTTTTCAGCCCCATACCGAACTTTGATTTTAATTTCATAGCGTTTGTTACGGTATAAGCTGCTGCTTTCTCACCAATACTTGCGTCTTTAGCGAAAACAGGTTTCCAGGCTTTATCTGCTAATACTCTATTAGCAGTGTTTCTAGCCTCAACGCTCTCTCGATTCCGTGAGTAGGCAATGTCATGTTCTTTACAAGCTTGGTCTAAAGGATTAATTCCAGGGTCACCTCGAGCAAGACGCTTTGCAAGTTTAGTTCCAGGTCCACAGTATTGATAGCCAGGCAGATATAATTCAAATGGAAGTTTATTGACGACTGTATTGACTAAGCGTCGACCTTTACGCGTATTGCGTTTACGCTGCTTATGCTCAATCATGATGTTAACACCGCGAAGGAAAAATACATACTAACTGGAAATGTATATAAGTATGATGTATATATACGTTCAAGGTTAGTTTTCTTTGAGACGACAAACATTGAACATGGAGTTTAAGGAGCAACACGTTAAACTATCTGTTGTGAGTTTTGATAAATTAATGACGGAACAAAAATCAAAAAGACGTCATGGAGAATTACTTCCTAATAATATTAGAGTTGTATTCGGTGGTCCACCAAACTGTGGCAAAACAAACGCTCTACTCTCATTCATTACTCATCCTAGTGGATTAAAATTTGAAAATGTATATGTTTACTCAAAATCACTGGAACAGCCCAAGTACAAATTTCTCAAGCTTCTCTTGAAGCCTATAAATGGAATTAAGTATTTCCCATTCAAGGATCATGATGAGGTAATATCAATAGAAGATGTACTTCCAAATTCAATTATCATATTTGATGATGTAGCATGTGAAAAACAAGAAAACATTAAAAATTTCTTTTGTATGGGAAGACACAACAATGTGGACTGCTTCTATCTATGTCAATCTTATGCTCACATTCCAAAGCATCTAATACGAGATAATGTTAATTTATTAGTATTATTTCGACAAGATGATATGAATTTAAAGCATGTATATAATGATCATGTAAACACAGATGTATCATATGCTCAATTTAGAGATTTGTGTTCAAGTTGCTGGAATAATGATAAGTATGGATTCCTTGTTATCGAAAAAGAGAGGGCACTTGGTAGTGGTCGATATAGAAAGGGGTTCGATCAATTTCTTATAAATATAGCTGCCCCAAAGCAAAACCGATTAGTATGATTTCAATTATTCATCAGACAATATGGCATACCTCAAGCAAGAGGAAAAAGTTCTCAATCAAATTGTAAAATCGAGAGAAGCAATTAAGCGAAAGTACAAGCAGTTGAGGCCAGATAAAACAGATATAGAAAAGGTGTTGGGGGAAACATTTAAGCCTATTGTAAGTCCACTTGAAAAACTCGTTGATGCTGCACAAACAGAGAAAAAGAACGTAATTAAAAAAAAGACCGAAGAGGAGCAAAAGCCAAGTTATGTTCAAGAACTTAGCTCAGATAATGAAGATGAAGAGGAATCACAAAGTGATCTTGATGAAACTGTAAAGACTAAAAGAGTAGACGCATCATTTGAAACAGCTGAAAGCGGACAGGATGATGATGACGAAGAAACAGAATTTGTTAAACAAACTTACCTACAGACCATAGAAAAACGCCCCAACTCACTCGATAATTATGGAGTACGAATAGAAGATAATGTAATGAAAATTGGTGACTCACCTATAGATTTTACAAAAACTCATGTGAAAGTTCAAAATGTAATCTATCCAAAAACAGCAGGTTTACTTCAATTGCTCTTTCAGAAGCAACCTGGCTTGATGCACATAGGTTCCAATGATATTGAAAATTATCGAAAAATCGTAGAAGTGACGAATGCTTTTAGAAGAAATTATAGTGAAACTCAACCTCTGCGTAAGAGTAACAGTAACAAATATAAGGACTTCATAGGTCTTTATTTCGATAAATCAATAGACAGAAATTTTAGTGGCTCAGTCCTCTTACCTAATATAAGATTGCAAGAAAAGGTATGCGTGAGGTTTATGTATACTGGGATGATCCTAACGAATTAGTTGATCGTATTCGCTTACTCTTGACTGAACTGGAAGCCGGCGATCAGAGCCACACAAATGAGATTCACTCAATCATTGAAGAACTCAATGAAGCAGGTTACATACATTAAGACGTCTTTGATGAGAGTTCACTTTGATGCTAAACCAGTTATTCATGTGATGCAGGTGTGGCCCTATGCCAGTCGAGCTGCACGTCACGGAGAATGGGAACAGCTAGCACGTGATCGAGAGCGTTTTCGGATACGAATTCAGAGACTATCTGAAATTATTACGCCTGTGCTCATACATAAATATAATACATATTTGAGTATAAATTGATTGAACTCGATGGTATTGCAGTCAGTTGCAACATGAGTGTCGATGTATTCGGACGTAATCTCGAGCGTACTGAAGGTAGTCGTGGTCCTCCGGGTGTTGGCTTCAAAGCAACTTCTGACGGACAATACGACATTGACAACAAGAGGTTATGTAACGTTGCTGAGTCTACCCAATCAGGTGATACTGTTAATTTGGATACTGTACAGCGCATAGTTAAAATGGAAATCAGCAATTTGTATGAAGTAACTTCTAAATTAAGAGCAGATTTGGATGATTTAGATGTTATTATTGAGGCTCACAGAGATGAAATGGATGCAAAATTTTCAAAAATACAGTCTGTAATTCAGAGCTTAGAAGATGCAGCAAGTCGTTGAAGGGGTAAAATCTTATAAATAGATCTCCAATTATAAATTTATCACAGTATCGTTCCAGCACTCATCGAAAATGGATAAATCAAATAGTACTGCGAACAGCAATATACCATATACAAAACTTTCTGACAATAGTCAAAAAGATAAAAAAAAAAGAACGAATCACAGTGGAATAATTTTATGAATAAATTTTCTTCTAATACTTTTTCCTTAGCTGAACAACAAAATTACAAGAGATTTCAATAATTCAGAATGAAGGTCATGCGGGGGCAAGTGGTTAAAGAGCTTCATAAGCCTGCACGTCGAAATTATCGACGACGCAAGTTTATTGTACGTGGCTTGGATGAGACATGGCAAGCCGATCTAGTGGAGATGCAGCCTTATGCTCGAGAAAACAATGACTATAGATATATGCTCACTGTCATCAATGTATTCTCCAAGTATGCATGGGCTGTTCCGGTAAAGCAAAAGACTGGCAGTGATGTCACAGTAGCAATGGAGTCTATCTTGCAGCAGGGACGCAAACCAACAAATTTACAGACCGATCGAGGCAAAGAATTTTACAATGCTACATTTCAAAGTCTCATGCAACGATATGGAATTAATCTCTATTCGACATAAAGTAATCTCAAAGCATCTATTTGTGAGCGTATCAATCGCAGCCTTAAGCAGAAGATGAGGATGCAATTCAGCTTGCGTGAAAAGTATAAGTGGCTTGATATCTTGTCCAATTTGCTAAAAGAGTACAATAACAGCAAACATCGCTCCACTGGAATGAAACCTAAAGATATAACATTGGCCAATGAGGCAGGAGTACTTGCGAAGTTTGCTCGACAGGCTAAAATAGTGAAAAAGCCAAAATTTAAGATTGGAGATACAGTAAGAGTTAGTAAGATAAAGCAAGTATTTGAGAAGGGTTATACACCTAATTGGTCAACAGAAATTTTTACAATAAGTCAAGTGATGGCTACTAATTCAGTTACCTACAAGCTAAAAGACTATCGAGATCAACCCATTGCCGGTGGTTTCTATGATCAAGAACTGCTCAAAGCTAAATATCCAGATGTCTACCTTGTGGAGAAGGTGCTTAAGAAGAGTGGAAATAAGATTTATGTTAAATGGTTAGGGTTTGATAACTCACACAATAGTTGGATAAGCAAATCAGATATGGAAAGGTTAAATAAATAAATAAACATGTGATGTATATATAAGATAAATTCTTTTATTTATAAACCTACATTTTCAATCAATCTTCATTAATTTCAATAGTTTTATAATGCCCCCAAGGTAAAGTATCTGTTTCCTCAGGTATTAAGTATCGCTTATCATCATAGGGACTTAAAGCTAACTTTTTTGTCTTACAGTTTGTACTACGTGTGCTTTAGATTGTATTACACACTGCTCTCTGTGTTGTGTTGACAAATTTAATAGACAATCAACATAGTCATCAAAAGTAATGGTTCTATCAACAACTCCAGTTTTAACACCTTTAACTTTTTTAACATGATCTTGTCCATTTACACGAATGCTGTACATTTTACTACGTAATCCAACAAATTTAGTCATAATTTGACCATTATATTCATCTTTCATTAGACCTACAACTTTCTTATTGACTTGAGGAATTCCAAAAATGTTATCAATTGGGTAGCCAGAAGTATCAAAATTTGAAATGTCACGTTTTATCACTTTATATATATCTTCATCATTTATTTCATATATTTCTGCATCATAGTCACTACCTAAGTATTTGTTATTGGCTCGGGCATAACGATTCGAACACTGACTTATTCCACCTCGTATTCCACGCTCAATGAACATAACTTGATCAATATCAGTGAGCAACTCAAGCTGTATTTTAGTATACTTGAGCATGGCATCCCAAGTTAGACCTGGAGTTGTATAATAGTGTGCTGGATCCAAACCATAAGCTTTAAGACAGCTATTGCGAAAATTTTCGAATACTTCCGCTAAGAGTAATACATCTGTTTTTAAGTATAAATCTGAATATTCGCCTAAATTTGATATATTAAATGCTGTCCAAACATTTTTTGCATATTCGTAATCCTCATTTGATATGTGACAGATATTCAATTTACTATAGAATTCATCTTTCAATGGTACTTTTGAAACATTAAGTTTTTCTTCAGAGTCTAGATAAAGAAATACTCCTTTTCATTTGAGTAATTGAAATTTCTGTTCGATTAGTGGTTCATCTTGTGAAAACTCTTGTCGCAAAATATCAAGTTCACCAAGATAAGATGACAGTCTGTCCAATGATGAAGCCATGAATCGAAAGGAATCAATAATTCTAAAGTTAATATCACTACCATCAATGTGTTTCGTTAATGAGATGAAGCGCTCTTTATTTAAAGGTAACAAATCTACTCTTCCGGGGAAGCTTTGAGAAATATCTTTAATGAGAAAGTGAGAATCATAGCCTGTTAAATTGTGAAAAATAACTAGAATGCTGCGTGAATCTTTATAATTTAGATTACAATCTTCGTGAGCAGCACCTCGATATCTTAAACATAAAATGCACATTGACTGTAAAGTGTTTATTTGTGCGTGCGATATATATATATATATATATATATATATATATATATATAACTTAGTACACCGCTACCTTCCAGGACACCTACAGGTTTTCTGCAATAGAAGTAGGTATAAAACGTTGAACAGTATATAAGTGACTAAAGAAATAATATCCCTCAGGGTGTTGACTAATACCATGACGCCTGCGGCGCCCCCTTTCAGTTCCGCAGTATTTTACGTTGATTTCGGAAAAATTTTACGGAAAAAAACGTTGTGAAAGAAACCCTAAATGTCCTGAATAATACAAAAATGTCCTGAAAGGTAGCGGTAAACATATTCCTAATTCAGTATAGTCCCGAAAACATGCAAATGTCCTGAAACATAGCGTTGAACAGAAATATATATATATATATATATATATATATATATATATATATATATATATATATATATATATATATATTACCTTCCAGTGAGATGACAATGATCTCGAACACGCTTCTCACCTAAGGGTTCCCCACACATGTGACAAATTTTTGTATTTTGAAAAGCATGTTCTTGCTCCAAAGTTAATGGTTCCATTGGTAATGCACATTTGAATGCAGTCTCTACATTCTCAACTAAATCTTGCAATTCCTTTACAAACCATTCAGCAGGATTTGGTCCTCTATAGCTACGATAATATGATAAAGAGTTATCATAGCTACATTTTAAGTAATATCCCACACTGAATGCCTCATGCTTTTGATAGGCGTTTCCATCTTGTATAGGTTTCAGGAGACACTCAAAATCTGCATAAATGACAAATGGTACTTTGTCTTTATTATTATAATTTTTAAATTTTAGAATTTGATCTCTTGGTGTTGGTAGATTTACTCTACATTTGTTAATTTGTTTACAATCTTGTTCATGATATTCTAATTTAGAGCTATCTCTAAAGTAATGTAGACATCTGTCACAAATAAACTGTTTATGACTTCGTTTTGAAAGTTGTGAAGACACTAAGCGAGATAAGTCTTTGATCCAAATGTAGTGGGATATAACTGAATTATCTTCCTCCAACTCTTCCTCCTCCTCATCTACATAATTATTTTGTATTAGAAGAAGATTAACATGGATTTCTTTTTTACACGATGTAATGTAAAGTGGTGTAACTGTGAATTTCCCATTAGACTTTTTCAATATATAAACATTAATAGATATATTATTTTGTTTTTCAAATTTTGGATCTTGTTTTGGTCTCATAGGAAAGTTGATTCCCCTAAAATTCAAGTCATTTACATAGGCCTTGTACGATGATACTCTATTTGCATTATGGTGTACTGGATGTAAAGCTGATAGTATAGCCCACTTGAAACATTTATCATCAAAATTGTGTACATTAACACATGCATGTTTTGCTTGTATTTGTGGGGGTAGACTAACGTATGAGCTACCTTGCATCGGATTATACTTGTTGATATTCACACATAAATTAAGAATTTCACGAAGCGTCCAGCCAGAGTCTCTCTCTTGAAACTCCTCCATGTCTCTCTGAATGGGCTGTTGTACATTATCGGTGAACCACTGTTTCAAATCTGTTGTTGGTAAAATCGATTCAGCCTTGGTATTGAAATACTTGATTTCTACTGTCTCTTCATCAGCTTTTTTTATGACATATTCAGCTAATAACGCAGTATATTTTTTTTTTAAAGCATTATTTATTCTAGATTTAAACAATGTTGTAGCATCTTTCATGAATGCAGTAATATCCAAGTTTTTTAAATTTGTGATGACTCCAGATCGAAGCCGTTCATTAAAGGCACACTCCACATCTTGCTATCTTACTCTATCACTACGTCTTTCACGCAAACCTGCACCACTCTTTAATAAACACTTTAGTCTGTCTTGTACACCTTTGAGTAGACCAATAGTGGATATAAATTTTTGTTTTTCAGCGACACTTGTTGCAGTTTTACACAAAAGCAACCTCAAGAGTCTTAAATTCTTATTTCCAAGTTTAATCCACTCGATAACTCCTCAGGATTAACGTGTTTATATGCTAGAAGCCTATAGGCTTCCAACATTATATTGACAACGTTCTTTCAGTCGTTTGCAGACATAGTTATCACTTAGAGATTCTGCTTTATACTGAAGGAATAGCAGCAGCAATGTCGTATTTATAGGGTGTGTATGGCGCAAAAATTGATTGGAATCTCTGATAATCTCGTTCTAGAACCTTCACATAAATTGTTTACAAGATCCCCTTTTAATTTGATATCCTTTACATACCAGGCATTATTATTTCAATTCAAATTCTAAGAAGTGTTGATGAAGATTGCTTTATACCCTATGCCACAAACACATAAAAATTCTTACAGAGGAGTTGTTGACAGGAAATGGGTGTAATTTTATACCTCTTCAACATGATACACTTGTTCATCATATAGATTTCATCACAATATTTTTTTAACTTGATACCATGAAATCATTCGAGCTGTTGACAAAAGCGTTGACTCTTTGATATACCGCAAAAATTTTTCCAAAGACTTGTTGACAAGAAAAGGCTGTAATTTGATACCCTTTCGATATGTCACATTGTTACAGTTATAAAATTTCATTTAAATGTTGATTGCAGCTAATGGCCAAGGACTACCAATATTTTGTTGTACGAGATGGTAAAAATAAAACAACAAATTTATTTCACATTAACAACGTTTCGGACATCTTTTATTAATTAATGTCCCTCTTCAGGTAACTAATAAACAAAAAATAGATACAATTTTATTTTATACGTACAACACGTATGAATAAATAAATTAAGACAACACATAAGAACAATTAACGGATGACACTTACAACGTCTGTTTTTGATGTAGTGCGGAGAGCTGTCCGTTTGTCAAAGTAAAAATTAAATCAGAAAATCTCGTATATATACTAATAATTTTGAGTGTGTGTATCAATATATATATATATATATATATATATACGTGTAACAATGTATGTGTGGCTCAATGATATAGGTAAATGATCTAGGTGGGGCGCAGCCCACTCCGACGAGTTCGAATGCAAAGGAGAGGTATCAAGAAAACATGTAGATATAGAAGTATAGCTTAGAAGCGCGTTGCTCTTAAATGGCTATAAGACGTGACCATATATAACTACGGTATATGTTCTCCTGATATCCGCTCAACCAAATTCTGCCGTTATTATACTAGGAAGGAGATAAAAATTCAAAATTACTTATCATTACACTATATTCTTTAGGAAGTTTATTTATTCCAAATTGTTTATTCATAAAGTTCTTTTGTGTGTGTATGTATAGTGCTTCGGAAAATAGTCTTTTATCTTTATTTATTTCTTTGTCTAATACATTAACGTTATCAAAGTTTATAGTATGGTTTTTATCTTCTTCGATGTATTTTTTATGGTGTTCCTTGAATCTTACGCCGAGACGTCTACAAGTTTGACCAACGTAAGACGAATTACAATTGCTACAATTTATTTTATAAACCACGTTAGATTTCTCTAATTTCACATTTTTTCTTTTCCTAATACTATAATATTATTCATCTTATTCTGTGTGCTGAATATTACATTTGTATTTAATCTTTTAAAGAAATTTTTTGCAAAGCCTTCAATTTCTTTTACATGCGATAAACAAATAAAGTTTTTATTTTCGTTATTTGAGTTTTGTTGTGTATTTTTGCAATTTCTAATTTTTTTCAGTCGTTTTTTTTATATAAAATTCACAAAATTTCATTTATACGTCTCAATGTATAGTAAATTATTTTAAATCTCAGCAATAAACTCATGCTAAAATCAATTTCATTCTATATCTCGTAAACGGCTCAAGATATCGAAAAAATAATGAAATTTTTGGTTCCTCATGAGATGTGATTATCGGGCCATCTATCCATTGACATTGTCAAATAAAATTTTTATTAACAAATTAATAATCCTAAATTTTATAAGACAAAACGAAAGAGAGTGGATAAGGAGAGCGCAATTGAAATACTCTCGAGTTCCAAGAATCACGCAGTGCGGATATCGGAACAAAGAGGAGGTAAGATAGATAACGCATGTACGTGGGCATCAATACACGTTCGCTAGAAGTTAATGTGTATCAAGATGATGATACATTCTTTTTACACACACATATGGTGTAATATTTTGCAATATTTAACAGGGTGGCGTAATATTTAATGATGTCATTGCAAATCGGGGATGGGAGATGGGGGATGGGGAGTAGATAACGCATCGCATATACGTGGGCATCAATATATGTTCATTAGAAGTTAATGTACACACACACACACACACACATACACACACACACACACACACACACACACACACACACACGTAGGTGTAATATTTTGCAATATTTAATACGGTGACGTAATGTTTAATGACGTCATCGCAAATCGGGGGTTCTAGACGTTTCCAATGGGTTATCCGCGTTCACGCAATTGCATCATTGATGCAGGTGTCAGAGATGGGGGCGCCGTACATAAGGTGTCAAATTACAAATAATTAGAGCAGATTTAATATCCTAACCTTGAACTGCTATTTCTTGGATTCTATAATTTGACACCCATCGTCGCATATTTGACGTCACACGCAAACGTTTCAAAACGTTTTGGATGCTATTACGTAAGAGCATGCAGTCTTCGAGAAGGTTCGATGATGTCACTGTCTCATCTGTAATTAATTCACACCTGTCCGTCTCGACCAATCAGAGCGCTTCTCTGAGTCAGTGGGCGAGGTGGGGGGAATCCAGAATCGGCCTAGCTTATCTACTTAAGATACAGTCTAAACAGTTTGCTATTATGTTTGCGCGTTGTTTTCTCAAAATAATGAACCATCACTTAATGTTATTACTATGAAAATACTTGGTATTTCATTCTTTGACGCATTGACATGCAATGAAATTCATCAATTTTTAGTGTGTTTGTTTGTATGTTAATATCTTCTTTTATGTTAATATCGTTGTAATTCTTGTATAGATATAACTTTTATCTTGCGTAGAAAAATATTTACTGATGACTTCTCTGAATCATTTTGATGTTTATTACACAAATATTCACAGCAGTGTTTTGTAAATGTCGCAAACATGTATTATAACGCATATTTTTATCATACTGTACAGTCCATTTGAAATTCCAAATTTCCTTGTAAAACGAAAGCTGTCAAGATGTTCACTGATGTTATTGCTTACTGAGACACATCATCAATTCATTTTGAAATACGTTAGTTAATAAATTCGCTTATTTATTCTTTTATTTTAGCCATTTATGCTCTGTATTAAACAACACTTTTATCTAAATTCCTTATACAATCTGAAAAAAATATAAAAAATCAACACAAAGTTTCAATGTTCATCTCTAAAATATAACTGATATTTTATATTTTAAAAATAGACATTTCGTCTAAAATAATTATCTGATTATTTTTGTTGTTGATGTACAGAAATCTTGTAGTTGATATATAAACTTGTGTTTACAAGGGCTACAGAAACAAAACACATTTCAGAATGTCCACATTCGCAACCTAAAAATAAGTAGAATATATTAGTGTGTTAATTTTTATGTTAATATCTTCTTCAAGCTGCATTTACATTTTAAGTAAAAAACGGCGTAAAGCCTGAGTCTGAAATAATAAACGTATTTCAAAAACTTATAATACTATAATAATAATATTCTTTAACATCACCAATTCCATCAGCATTTATCGCAAATGTAGCGTCACTTTCAGGTAAGCATGAATCGTAAATTTTGCATATCCTTGTTTCACCTCTTCCTTTACGTAAATAAAGTCTTGTATGGGTAATAATATTGCCGCTAATAGATTTCTTTTGATCACCTCCAAACATAAAGCTGCACCATCCACTTGAGCTACTAATTAATTAGTGATAACCACTACACAGCCAAATTCTTTAGCTAATCTAAGCAATAATCGAAGAAACCTGGCTAAATGCATTCGGCGAGCTGCCAATTCCCCTCTGCCAGCAAAATCGATCCTGTATAATACAGCATAGTCCAAGAAAACTAGCTCGAAAAGGGGCAAAACCTTACCATGACTGTGAACAGTAATGTCTCAGCGGGTTCTTATAGTTTCCAATAGTAGAAACATAATGTATATAGTTGCTGCTTGAGAATAGTGAAATTTCATTGTTTAAACAGTGCTCAAAGTTGAAAAAACGGTTTTTTGCTTATATATTTGCACTATTGATCTGACAAACAAAAGTCCTAATTGAAAGTTGTAGATATTAAAAAGATCTATCGAGTAAGCCGCTTACCGAAACTATATGTTAATTAGTTCATTAGTTATTGCAAATAAACCGTCTAAAATCGCTATTTTTTAAATTATCAATAAAAAATTCAGATTTTGTCATTGAGGCTCGAAAAGTACTTATAAAGGTAGGTCTTACCCACCTTTATTACCAGCCATTAAGCCGAATCTGAAAAATTATTTTTTAAGGCTGTGCATTATTAATTAACTAAAAAAATTTTTTTTTTGACAGGAATTTCTACGTTTTGGAGCAGTCATACAGAAGTCTGAGAGAGCACATTTTAATCTTAAAGAGTTGAACTTTCATGACCAAAAAAGACCTAAGCGATTAAACAATTAAAAGTTGCTTAGAAAACACTTTAAAAAATGTACTCCAAAATATTTATAAACAATAGGCTCGCACGGTCAGACTATTATAGTTAGAAACTTCTCGACTTGATATTCGTAAAGGCATTTTTTAAGAAATTTTAAGACCTGAATGGTTGCTCTAGCATAATTAGAAGCTGAGATAATCTTTTTTTTTTTAATCACTGCGGCCTTATTTTTAAATATTAAGGAACCAAATATGGTGCTTTGCTAAGTTCGATAGTTGTTCTAATAGTAAACAAATTTTGAATGTTATTTATTTACAACCGTATGCATGGTTGATTGATAAAGACAAATGTTTTTACGGCCGTGAGCCGCTCGCAGCAACGGAACGTGCGCGGCGGCTGTTTGGCGGCTGGCGCGCATGCGCGCTACGACTCCACGCGCGAACTTCACACGCTCACACTCGAAGACTATGTATTTTCTCGGCTTCTACTAATCGGAATTTCATTATTTTTTATTTTTTGAGCAGAAATCTGTGAGTGTGTTAATTAATATATTAATTTCATTAATAATGTCAATTAATATATTATTTGAATGCAATAATAAGGACGCAAAGCAGTAAAATAACATGAATTTTTTAGATATTAGAGTCTTACTTGCAATTATAAATTTCTTATTATTATTATAATTAATTATTTCATGAAATAAATTCAACCAACCCTATGTAATAATAATAATCGTATTATTCTTTCTTATTTTAATGTACTATGTAAATTGCTAATAATTATTAACGTTCATAATTAACTTTTCGATTACGCTAATTAATATATTATTTGAATGTGATAGTAAGGTCGCAAATAAATAAAATAACATCCATTTGGCAATTGTTAATATTTTATTTATAATTATAATGTTCTGTATAAAAATGTCATACAAAAAATTATACAAATAGTATAAAAAAAAATACAAATAGTATACACTTAATTATAAAATATATACATGACGGCGCTAATTCTAATAATAATTATATACGGAACTTATTCTAATCTTTGACGTTTATCGAGATGATCTCAATCAGGATCACTGGATCAACGTCATCGTCTATGGCGGATTCTAAAACATCGCTTTCTATGTAAGAAACTGTTTCGGTTTCTTGTGCATCTGGGTTTTCGTCAATTTCTTCAAATACCTTCTCTTCATTACAACAATTCTGACTACATGCACATACGGTACTACAGAACAGCTCCTTCTTAACACATCCACATATATTTTTTTTACAGCTGGTTGTACATCGATAACTGATCACCTTTAGCAATTATTCTGGAATTAACGGATATTCTGAGTAGACAAGCACGGTATACACACGGATAGATGCTCGAAAATGAAAACATGCCGCGGCCTTGGCGAAGGCAAGGCCGTCGATTTCGGCATGAGGCTTCGCGAATTGAGTAGGGATTGTCCTCGTGTTTCTCCGAGGGCTTTTGTGTGTGTGTGTGTGTGTGTGTAGTTGCACGCACGTAGAGATGTGCGAAAAGTACTGAGCGCAACTACGCTATACAATAAGCCCCGAAAAGAAAACCCGCGGCAACCTTGCGCAAGGGGGGAAGGATAGCGAGAGACAGAGCCCGGCAGTATCGCTTCTGCCGTAGCTGAGGCAGCTGCTCGTCCCTCGTGCGCGAAGACTTGGAGAGAGAGAGAGAGAGAGAGAGAGAGAGAGAGAGAGAGCGAGAGAGAGAGAGAGAGAGAGAGAGAGAGAGAGAGAGAGAGAGAGAGAGAGAGAGAGAGAGAGAGAGAGAGAGAGAGAGAGAGAGAGAGAGAGAGAGAGAGAGAGAGAGAGAGAGAGAGAGAGAGAGAGAGAGAGAGAGAGAGAGAGAGAGAGAGAGAGTGAGCGGTGCAATAGTGCAGCGAAGGAGAGAGAGACGCAGCACGGCACCGAGAGCCGCGTTCCCTCGTGGCTGAGAGAGAGGGAGAGAGAGCCACGCTCATCCACGGCCGAGAGGGTAAGTGAGAGACAGAGGGAGCATCGCGGTCGAAGCCAGCTACGGCCGAGCCAACTCGCGGGAGCGAAAGAGAGAGAGCCCCGCGGCCGAGAGTAGAGGAGAGAGAGAGAGGCGCCGCTGCGCACGGCAGCCGACACCGTCGAGAGGGTCCGCTCAAGCCCTGACTATAGGCTACGGAGGTAAGTCCTGGCCAGGCGATCGCGTGCTCCCCCCACGGATGACGAGCGTCCGGAAAGCGAGACCCGCGCGAGCGAGCGAGGCCGCCGACGCGCGCGCGAGCCGCTTTTGCGCGTACGTGTGTGCGACCGCGCACCACCCGAACCGGCGCGTACTAATACCACGCGCCACGCGTATATTTAATGAATAGCCTCCAGGAGTAATAAAGGTGACTTGTTGATTTTACTTGTTCGCATACTATTTCACGCATCTTGATTTCAATTCCCTATTCGGTGGCACGGTGAAGAATACCGCTGGCCTCCGCGGTCGCGAATACGTAGCACTCGCGTGATAGCTGAGTAGCTGGGGCGGCAGCACGCTCGAGAGAGAGCGCGACGACGAAGTCGCGCGTTGTATTGGGCCGAAGTAAGTGCGGCTGCTGCAGAAAGCAGCCGACGGCGTGCAACAGTACGAGGCGGCGAGGCCGCTGTTCGCCGAGGGTTAGCACGAGCAAGTGCTCACGCCTGTCAGTTGCTGCGCCATTCATCGGTAAGTCCGCGTTGAGATATAGCGCACCGAGGACAGCTTTTAGCCCGTTACAACTGGCACCCATAACGTATGGAAACAGGAATACCTCCCACCTTAGAGCGTGCGGGGAAATTGATTCTTTTTTCCTACGGAATGAAGGAGAAACGGGTGGTGAAGATAACCGCGACGCGTCGCGTACCAAATTTCGCGAGCACGCGGTAACTTACGTGTGTAAGCGTGTGTATGTGGACTCTGCCGGTACGAGAGACCGACAGGGAGAAATAAAAAATTTTTTTCTCGACCGGAAAGTTGCGTATAATATCTTGAAACGGTTTCGCGAAAATTTTTGTGTTTTTTTTTTTTTTTTTTTTGACTTTTTGAGATAAAAGTAGCGATTTAGCGTCTCCCAGCTGAAGGTACAAAATTGTAAGACCTCAACTGGGAGTCCAACCGAAACATACACAAGCACTCAAACGGAGTGTACCTGGTTAGGCGGGAAAACTAAATTGTATTTATTTTTCCTTTTTGTATTTTTGGTGCGCCAACCAGATACGTGCGTGCGATCGATTAGCCGCGCACAGGTACACTCCGAGAGAGATTAGAACTTGTTGAGAGCGAGTTTCGTGCGGCTAATAACCCGTAAACGAGTTGCGCTGAACAGAATTTGACAGCGATTAGTCAAATCAGCACAGCGATGGCGGGTTCGGCAAGAAAAGCTGTCGAGGATTGGTGTTGGTGCCTCAGTGTCGAAGAGACACAGCAATACACGCAAGTTCTCGGTTTAAGAATGGACGGTAGACTGTTCACGAGATTGGTCCGCCTCAGCCGGTGGCTATCCGGCGACTACGACCCCAGGGATTTTGCGGGGTTAGTCGCCGATGATGAGGATTCGACACTGATGGAGCGCATGAACGCACGTAAAGCGTTCGTGGATCACGTGATCTCCACCAGCGACAAGCCACATCCACTCAAGGTACTGAAGTCGGACGCGATAGAAGCACAGTGCCTCGAGCGAAGCACCGTAGGGGCAGCGGACGCCCCAGGTGCACAGGTCGAGGGCCACTCGACCGAGGCTGAGGAAAGTACCGGACGTCAATTAGAAAATGGCATAACGCACAAGATTACGATGGCGAACGGTACGACGGTTCAAGTCCCGAACGACTGGGCAGCATATGTCGAGGGAATGAAAGCCAGATTGCGGAGGATCAACGAGACCCTCCGGACATTGACTGGCAAGTCAACACCCCGTCCGACGAGTGACACGACAGAGCTCGTCGGGACAGGTGGAAAGGCCAATCACGACAATTCGGCAAACTCGACGCCCACTTGTCAGTCACAGGAATATGAAACCGCAGCGAGGAACTCCGGACAACATGGAAGAACGAGAAGAAGAGTCACGATACAGGAACCATCCACCGGTGATAGAACATTACCGGCGCCACCCATCCCGCTCCCGCGCCGAACGAGTCTCGGCGATGCTTGGAGAGGGGGTGGAGCTCAGAGTCAAGTGCGGAACACTTCCGATTCTTAGCAACGGCGCGATTCGCGGGATGCGACGTTGCTGACGGCGAGACACAACGTCAAAAATACGACCGGCGGAACACCAAGAGATATCGGTCAAATAGTTCGACGTTGGGGAATGAGGTTTGCCGGAGATCGAGAGGAAAATATCGACTTGTTTCTCGATAGAGTCGAAGAGAAATGGACTTTGGCGAAGCTCCCGGAAGACGAGAAATTAAGTGCTTTGTCCGAACTCTTCGTCGGTGTGGCAGAGGTGTGGGTCCGTTCCCATAGACAGAGTTGGTCCACGTGGAATGGATTCCGCCGGAAAATTCATCGATGGTTCGGCGTGAAAGACCGGTTCCACCAGCGCTTAGCCCAGGAGGTGGCGATGCGCACCCAAGGACCCGACGAATCGGTGCGTGACTTCATCACTTGCCGCGAGGTAATGATGAGTAAGATGGAACCACCGCCGCCCCTCGAAACCCAGCTGGGAACGTTTCGTTGAAATACGAAGCCACGGCTGCAGCAGCGGGTTAGACGAGGGGAATTCGCCGATGTTCGTGTTTACGCTGAGTTAGCGCCCAGGGCAGCCAAAGCGGCACCGTTAAGGGGAAAGAGAGCGGCGGTTGAGGACAAGGAGCCGCCCGGTACCGCCCCCCTAGGGCAATGAAAGGCTGGACGAGATGCTGGAGCGCTTCTTACAAATGATTTTGGAAGGGATGAAGCAGACCAGCTCCGGATCCGCGCTGTCAGCCTCTTCATCAGAAACGTCCGCGTCTCGGGCCGAATTGCCAGAGAGACCGAAAAAGAAGAAGAAGAACCGAAAATTTCGGCGATATCGGAAGGAGAGCTCGGATAGCAGCGGCCCGTTCAGCTCGAGTAGCGGGACGAACACTGACGACCGAACAGGAACAGGCTCCGACGGAACAGTCGGCACGAGGGCGGCAGCGTACGGGCCGTGGAAGTGCTGGGACTGCTGGGTGCCTGGTCACATTCACCAAGAGTGCCGGAATCGAACGAGAGGCCCTTGGTAAACGAGTTCGTCTGCCGACGACATGCAGTGAACTCGCGAACACTGACGGGTCGAGTACGGTGCAAGGGAGACTAATCCTTCCACCGTACGAACCAGCGGAAGGGGGGATTTCCCCCTGGAATAACGAGACATCCCCTCCAAGAGACGAAGAAGCCGTTCGAGGGTGAGAGATCGCGACCGCCGAGGGATTGACCGGTGAAGAGCATGTAACGTCCAGGAAATTTTCTATTTCCTTCCCTAGGCAAAAAAATATATAATTATACATCACCATATATCTCTGGAGTATATACACGCCTTACTCATATACTTACTCACTTACCTACCTTCTCTCTCTACAGGTTTTATTTTCAAGGTCAATACTCACATACTCATACACACACTTGAATATATAATTATAAATGAATAAGTTATCTGAACGTAATTTTTTCCAAAGGTCACATTATTTGAATTCGCACTAACCATCCATATCTTTGTGACCATTTTCTTTCTATTATTACATTACTATTTAGATTATATATATATATATATATATATTGTTTATTAACAATGTATCACCATAATTAATCAATGCATATTGTCAAAATTATATAAATCATCGCAATTAATTTTCAGAACATTGAAATATATCCATTAAGTATAATTATCGATTGTATCTTTTCATAATGATTACTGCAGTTAAGTCAAACGAAAATTAGAATAAATAAATTTTGCAATTCGAATTAAACCAATGTAAAATCAATCAATAATATTGCGAGCGGAAATACTTTATAAGCATTGCACATATGAACAATCACACCACGCGCATAAAATTCTATTGTCATTTGCATCACTGCCTCCTATCTTATCTGAAACCAAAACATTAACTTCCGGGCGATAAGCTTTTGCCTGCTTACACTGGTCCACCTGAATGCAGATTTGGCTTGCCTTAGCAATCCAGCAAGGTAGCCCAGCTAGCCAGCCCCCCCCCCCCATTTTCGGTGGAGAAGAAGTGGAGACGACGAAGGAGAGCTGAGTTAAGCAAGACATTTTTTTTCCAGCAGATGGGTACGACTACGCGAGTCAGGCAGTCGATTCTCTCTGTTTCCCGTACTTGTAACTTACGGTCAATAAATTCATAAGTTAACTGCAATTACACTCACTGTTATTACGAGACCTGGTTTACCCTTCCATCTAAAAATATACAGAACTGAAATAAAACTCGGCAGATAACTTTTTACAAATAATATCAAAAATAGAACTTATAAAATTTGAATTCCATATTTTTTTTTTTATACAAACAGAACTTATTCCTTCCTTGATCTCGAGTAATACTGAACTTTTCTCTAAAAAAAAAAATTAATTATAAATTTACAAACTTGTGAAAGAGGAGAGATTATTGGGAGGACAACAGCAACAGCAGGAAACGGAGGACTTCTCATTGCCACCCTCGGGTACAACGGGGACCAGGATCGGTGGGTGCCCAGGTCTCCATACTGAGATACAACTCCAGGCGGCTGCGTCAAGGTCGGAGTTCCACAACGGAGTTGTCGCCGACCCGTGGACCCAACATACCCTCCAAGGAACTGGAGAAGTCGGCCAATCTGCACGATACGTTCGCCAACGTAAAAGTAAGCAGAAGTTCCCTTTGCCGCCACAAGTTCAGAGACAAAAACAATCCTCGAACGTAACATAAACTTTTTTGGTGACAGCGGTGGGATAGTTTAAACAAATTAAATGAAATTTAGGGAATTTCGAATAATTTCAAGTGTTAAATAAATAAATTAATTCGTGGAGTTATTGCCTTAAGCGTTATGCCAATACGAATGAATAAAATTCAAAAATCCGATGATCTCTGGAAACGTTTACTTAAAGCAAAATTTTTAGAAACAATTTATTCTGAACTATTGCCAAATTTTGATTATGATCAAAATTTAGAACATAACGTAGTGAAAAAAATTTTTAAAATACGCAAAAGCTTTAGATCTTACATAATTACGTAATTACTCGAGATTAGCAAAATTTTGTATGCCAGTAACCAGAAAAATGGCAGAAAAATATAAGAAAATGACTCCGGATGAACTCATGTACCAAATTGAGGAAATTACAAAACGCGAACAACGGATCCGTCAACAAGAAAGTGAAATTAAAAATCAACGAGCGCGTATGAATATTGAACTACGTAATGCGGATACCGCGGCCGCAACGGCTATCAACGAACGTGAGGAAACGACAGAAGTTTTACGTTTACAACTAGAGGTAGAAAAATCAGAACGCGCGCGACTTGAAGAAGTTCAATATCAAATATCAAATCAAACGGAGGCCGATGTTCGGGAACGTGACGAACTGCGAGGAGAGTTAGAAGCAGAAAAAGCGAGACGGCAATTATTTGAAAAAACTGCAAGTGAACAATTAGTTACGGAAAAAACATTAAGGGGGCTAGACACCTTTTTTCTCTGAAATAAGAAGTCACATTTTAATACATAAATGGAAACTAATTATTTCATACTTATTACATATAAAAGTGGGTATATTTACCTTACCTTAAAACTTTCTCCGATGGGCCTTTTATATGGTCCAGAACCATAGTCATCGATGAAGCAAGTTTTTTCACTATCCGTAAGCTTCGAAATTTTCCTGTGGATGGATTGACTTCAGATTTGAACTAAATTACTCCTGAATAGTATAATTCTCATACGAGTGTAGGGATTTTTGATCTAATGAGAAAAAAAAATTGTGCTGTTTTTCAAGTTTTTTTTTTTAATTTTTTTAAATTTTTTATATTTTTTCATAATTTTTCTCATGTAAAAATTTTTTCCGACATTTAATCCTAAATCCCTACACTCATATGAGAATTATACTATTCAGGAGTAATTTAGTTCAAATCTGGAGTCAATCCATCCACAGGAAAATTTCAAAGCTTACGGATAGTGAAAAAACTTGTTTCATCGATGACTGTGGTTCTGGACCATATAAAAGGCCCATCGGAGAAAGTTTTAAGGTAAGGTAAATATACCCACTTATATATGTAAAAAGTATGAAATAATTAGTTTACATTTATGTATTAAAATGTGACTTCTTATTTCAGAGAAAAAAGGTGTCTAGCCCCCTTAATCGATGAGCGTCGTAAATTACAAATGTTATTGCAAGAAGAACAGGCACGCGCGCTAGAACAGGAAAATGAAAAATTACAAATCCAACGGAAATTAAATGCCGATATCATGAGATTGCGACAAGAAATAGCAAAAGAAGGTGCACACAGTGGCGGAAGTGTGTTAGATTCGCCCATAACTATGGTAGGAGAAGGAAAAAAATTACCATCAGAATCAAAACCAGAAAAACGCGACCTCACGGAGGAAATTCACGACCTTAATTTAAGATTACAAAATTTACAAACAGGATTTTCTCACCCACATATTAATCCAGTGCCGCTTTCGATTATTATCAAGGGCGCATTAGCGGCAGTTCCCACTTTTGACGGAAGGAACCTTTTTAAATTTATTAAAGCCTGCAAACGTCTCGAGTCACAAATTCCAGAACCTGCACAAGCCGACGTAGTGACTCTACTTAAAACTAAAATCAGTGATAACGCGTTCGTCGCTATTGAAAACTTACATTTTGATACGGTTAAAGAATTTACGAAACGAATAAAACAAGTTTTTGTACCTCACCAAACTTCGAATAATTTCCGCGGGAAACTTGCCGCCCTCGCGAAACAATCGAATGAATCGATATTAGATTTTATTTTGCGAGTTTCGGAAATAAAAACAGCCATAATCGAGTGCACGAGTTTACAGAAATTTCAAGACACTCTTTCTAACAGTCAGTTAAATGACATAGAAAAAGAAGTTATGAACGGCTTCAGATTAGGCTTGCCCCCTCTGTTTAGAATGCAACTCGATAAAAACATCCCCTCCTTACAGCAATTATTCGACGAAGCAATAAAGATAGACAAACAAGAGGAAACCGACCGAGAAAAATATCGCGGTTACTCGTCAGCCTTTCAAAACGAGGAGAACTGCAGCGGAGGTTTTCGAAATGATTTCCCGCAAAGAGAAGAAAGAAAACGTTATGAAAATCGAAATAATCGAGATAACAACGACGCGCGCTACGAACGTAGCCCCCAAAACACCGGCGAACGTAGACCCGCGAACCAACAAGGTAATAGCCTCAATCCTCCTCAAAATAGGCCAAATAACGCAAATAATTATCCTCGTCGCGACAACCGCGATGAGATAAGACTCCCTTATAACCCCGATGTTACTTGTTCATACTGTAACCGGGTAGGCCACCACGTCAATGATTGCCGCACGAAAATGTATTTCAATAAGCGAAATCAGGGAAACGACCAGGCCGCCCGCCATGACGGGGACAACCCACGGGGAATGGCGAAAAAACCCCAACCAGCACACCTCACGTACGCGGAAACTCTGACAGGGTCAACAATTTGTTAATTACAAGCGTAACTAGCATACCCATGATAAGAGTATCGCACCCTATTTTTCTGGGTCGCGAAGTAGAAGCTATGATAGATTCTGGAGCACAACCGAATGTTGTAAAAATTAATATTCTCGATCCAAATGCAATAATCGACGTGTCAAAAAAAACGAACAATCGTCGGTATTTCTGCCGAACGATGCCAACTCTCGGCACTAATAGACTCAAACTCGAAAGTTTTATTGAGGACGATTTTCTAGTTGTAGCTCAGAATTTCCCTCTACCAATAGATTTGATAATAGGCGCGCATTTCTGCGAAATAAACGATGTAAGAATAAATTTTGATACATGCACCTTTGAAAATTATCTCACCTTCATCCCATTTGAAGCAGTACAAACCGAGCACATTCTGGAGAAAACCACGAAATATGTAGTCGCTAGAGCACGCCGGGACGTAGCCCAAGGACTCGTACCGCGCACGGAACTAACGACTAAAGGCGTATGCGTGCTACCAGCCAAAGTGAAAAATTTCGACGGAGAGGTACTCGTGCCAATTAGAAATGAAAATTTGGAAGGTGTCGAAATTCGAGTACCAATCATCCCCCTCGTGACAAGAGACGAGAAAAATTACTATAAACATTGGTTAGGGACCAAACTACCAGAGTTTCCCGACGATGGCGCCTCAGGATATATTGGGCCCGTACCATTGGAAAATCAAACACCCTTTCTGCTTGATGCAGTGAGACAAAGTAAACCGAGTAATTTCCCAAGACGTGGAAAAAAATACGAACATAATTCGCGCCACTCTCACAAAGAACCTATTGCTGATGCCCCCAAGTTAGTCAGCATTTTAAAAAATGAAAAACCAAAAAATAAAAACGCGGACACCGCCGCACAAACAACGGGTCTCTTAAACGCGGGCACCACCGCACAAACAACGGGTTTATTACAAAAAAATAAAAACGCGGACACCGCCGCACAAACAACGGGTCTCTTAAACGCGGACACCGCCGCACAAACAACGGGTTTATTACAAAAAAATAACACGGACACAGCCGTACAAACAACGGGTCTCTTAAACGCGGACACCGCCGCACAAAAAACGGGTTTATTACAAAAAAATAAAAACGCGGACACCGCCGCACAAACAACGGGTCTCTTAAACGCGGACATCGCCGCACAAACAACGGGTTTATTACAAAAAAATAAAAACGCGGACACCGCAGCACAAACAACGGGTCTCTTAAACGCGGACACCGCCGCACAAACAATGGGTTTATTACAAAAAAATAAAAACACGGACACCGCCGCGCAAACAACGGGTCTTTCGGAAAATAAAAATACCCCACAAATAACGAATTATTTAGAAAACGGAATTGCCGTTTTTGCGGAAAGCAAATTCGCGGACATTATCACACTGGCCGATAGTCAGACCTGCGACGCAACGAATGTTTACGACTCAGGTGGACATTCGACAGATACATCGATCGAAAGTTATATTTCCGAAGCTGAGAAAAGTTTAGGCGGAGACTCACTTTACTTTTGTGACGAGGACGAGACAGTCGATACTATCGACCTCGAAAATTTCGACTCCCTATCAACGACTACACAAAAATCGCACCCACCCGATCAACACGCACACATTTACGAAATCTTGGCATACGATGATGCTGGATTATCTTTCAATAATGAAAATTATCACGTCTTTAGTATCGCGGAAACCTTGAATTCGCATGACATGCGCGACAAGCCTAGGGATGAAGTAGTAGAAATTTTGTTAAGAGTGTACTCTTAAAAAATAGTGTAAAATCAATTTGTGAAAAGTTTTCCGATATTTTCCACCTTCCCTAGGAGCAACTAGAATCAACCCATCAAATCGAACACAGAATTGAGACCATAGATGACATTCCCGTCATGGTAAAGCAGTACAGATTTCCTCAAATGTTGAGAGAAGAAGTACAGAAACAAATTCAAAACCTCATAGATAACGGAATTGTCGAACCATCAAAATCACCTTATGCGAGTCCACTCTGGCTAGTTCCTAAAAAGGAAGGCCCCAGTGGCCAAAAGTGTTCGCGTCTCGTTATAGATTATAGACTGCTAAATGAAAAAACTATTAGCGATGCTTACCCTATACCTAACATCAATGATATCTTAGATCAATTAGGCGGGGCTAGATATTTTAGCGTACTTGACTTAGCTTCCGGGTTTCATCAGATACCCATGCGAGAAAACGATAGAGCCAAAACAGCCTTTTCTACGCCCTTCGGGCATTACCAATTCAAACGCATGCCATTTGGTCTTAAAAATAGCCCGGCCAATTTTCAACGACAGATTGACACTTTGTTCAAAGGCATGCAAGGTACAGATGTTTTCATATATATAGACGATCTTATAATTTTTTCAGTAACGATAGAAGAACATATAGAAAAATTCGAAAGAGTAGCACGGCGAATGCGCGCCGCAAATATGAAATTTCAGCCTGAAAAATGCAAATTTTTCAAATTGTAGGTATCGTACTTAGGCCATGAAATATCGGCAAATGGTGTTAAGCCATGTTTGAGGAAGGTTAATGCGGTACTACAGTTTCCCATTCCGCGTAATCAAAAAAATGTCAGACAGTTTTATGGGCTTGCAAATTTTTACAGACGATTCATTATTAATTTTCCAAAAACCAGTAAACCTTTGATACAATTACTACGTAAAGACGCCCAATATGTTTGGGGCGAAGTAGAGCAAAAGGCATTTGACGAATTAAAAAGTTTATTAGCATCTCGCCCACTTTTGCAACATCCTGATTTTACAAGGGACTTTTTCGTAACTAGAGACGCCTCTGGTTTCGCGATAGGGGCAGTGCTAAGCCAAATATTCGAAAAATTAGATCTACCGGTAGCTTATTTTTAACAAGTTTTGAAAAACGCCGAAGTAAATTATTCCACAATTGAAAAAGAATTACTAGCGATGCTCGACGCGGCTTTCCAGTTTCGTCGTTGTTTATATAGCCGAAAATTTACATTTATTACAGACCACAAACCCCTCGTTTGAATACACAAACTTAAAGAGCCTTCGTCGCGCCTGAAAAGGTTTTATTTTAAATTACGTGAATACGAATACACCGTGGTCTATAAACCCGGAAAACAGAACTATGTTGCCGACGCGTTGTCCCGTAACCCCACCGATGGTCGAGGTAGACCGAGTCTTCGCGCTGATTTCTAGTTCCAGAGGAAGCACACATCCTCCCACGATCACCTCTCAACCTAACCTCACGATAGAGGCTCGGTCCGACTACGCAAGCGGCCACCCCTCAAACGTGTCACTCAGCCCCGACGTTTTTGACACACCGACTGTACCTTACGAAATTAACCGGGAACAGGACCTTCAACCCAGCCCTACTCCTAGAATCATCGAAATTCGTGATAAATTCACAATGGCGAAAGACCACTCTGCTTATTTCGTCACCAGGAAAAACCAGCCGCTATGTGTAGGCGCGAAGGAACTCCATGTAGAAAATATACTCCCAATCATTTATGATTGTACTCTAGGACGCTTAAAACCCACCAAAATTTGCGGTAAATATATGGTCGCGCTGGTAATCAAAGAACACCTCCAAGAGAGGATAGATGAGGAAATATTAGACGATGCTTTAGCATCTTTTCTAGATTTAAACTCACATGCTCCCCGCGCACCATACGCATCACCAAAACTAATTTCCTAGACGATTTTTCTTGGGCAACGTTAATAAGGAAATTTAAAGACATTCTTCAGGGACAACCCACTAAATTAATAGTATGCTTGGGTCTAGTTCAAACGCCCCCTCCTCAAGATAGGACAGAAATTATCAGAGACATACACGAAGCCCCCGTTAACGGCCATAAAGGGGTGACTAAAACTTATTCGAGAATACGCCAAGATTATTATTGGCCCGGTATGAAATCTCAAATACAAAATATCATCGCGCAGTGCAAAATCTGCCAGATAAATAAATTAGTGCGCAAAAAGGTTCGCATGGTATTGACCGATACACCTGGCTCAGCCTTTGACAAGGTCGCCCTCGACATCGTTGGTCCTCTCCCGCGTACACCAAAAAATAATTTGTATATATTAACCATGCCATGTTTACTCACAAAATTTGTAGTTACCGCAGCTCTACAAGCAGCGGGTTCACGCGAAATCGCGACCGTGTTTCTAACACATTTAGTATATATATATTTGGATCACCCAAAATCCTGCTAACGGAACAAGGCGCGAACTTTACGAGTAGCCTTTTTAAAAATATCGCGAAAATCTGTAAAGTAAAAACTTGTACAACCACAGCATATCGCTCTCAGAGTAACGGCTCTGTGGAGAGAATGCACCATGTATTAAAACAGTATTTTAAATGTTATGTGAAAAGTGAGGCCACATGGGATGAATGTCTTAATTATGCGACCTTTGCTTACAACACCAGCGTTCACGAAGTAACCAAACTCACCCCATACGAGTGTGTGTTCGGAAAAATTGCTCGCGTGCCGTCCACTCGCTGTCCGATCGATAAGAATCTCAGTGAAACTTACGCGCAGTATTTAACAGATTTATGCGAAAAACTTGTAGAAACGTAACGAATCGCGCGCGAAAATCTCATAAATGCTAAACAAAGATCCAAGCGTTATTACGATCGAAGATTAAACCCTTGCGAATTGAAGGTAGGTGACTCCGTTTTGCTTTTGAAAGAACCAAAGCGAGATCCCTTTGATCCTGAATACACAGGCCCACATAAAATTCTTAGATTATTAAACGAGGGCAAAAATATAGAAATATCATTCAAAAATAAGGTTAGAGTGTTTCACCCGAATAAATTAAGATTAGCAAAATTGCGAAACGCAAGTGAGACTGCCGAATCAATTATTACAGATGCAGCCGAGAACAGCGAGCAGCAACACGATCCACCATCCTCAACTTCCGACAACAGCTAGAGCGATGGCTCTTATCTTCATCGGTGCAGCGTTGGTCAACGCCGTCCTCGGCATAACAGCATTCGATTGCGCCGGCAACTCACCGCCGAATATAACAACAGTCTCACTGCGTTATGTAGGTGAGTGCGACCTCAATAATGTGACCCCACAAATGGAAACAAAATATATACAATTATTACAATACACTGAGTATGTTTCTGTACCTGTAACACAATGTAAAATTAGAGTAGATAGGAAAATTCATCACTGTGGAATGCACTCCCACTCGAGTCAGGTAAAAAATAGCGAGTCTACATACATATTACCGGTAAGCCGCGAGGCATGTACTGACTTACATAAATTCGCACCGAAATTCGCATTTACTAACACTGGCCAGAAATCTGTATGCGGGTATAACCTCATACATACCGAACAGCCGAAATTATATATATTAGAAACTTTACCCAATCACTCTTTCACTTCACGAAACAAATTAAGAGCTCAGGATATTCTGATAAATACATACTTTGACACAAAATTAAATTTTTTCTCTCAACACATGAAACACGACATTATTGCATTATACCGTGACGTTGTAATGCATAGATGTACATTAGAACGGGAAGTCATAAAAAATATTCTGGCTCAAGCTACTCAGGACCCAGAGATGAAATCTGAGGGCTACACCGCCGTTATCGCAGGTGAAGTAGCGTACTTGGTTTGCTGCGAGGCGATAAGTGCTAAAGTCAGACACACAGAGGCCTGTTACGCCGAGATCCCTGTTGCGTATAAGAATGAATCATACTTTCTTACTCCTGCCTCACATATACTTACCAGACGCAATGTGATTGCAATCCCCTTTTGCCAACAATTCACCAAGTAGGAGAACAATGGCTACGATACACTCCTAATCTCTTAGAAACTCCTCAACCACAGATTTTTCAACCCTTAAATACACCTACCTGGAAATATAAAGACCCTGGAACATTTATACATAACGGCATATATACACAGGAAGATCTAGACAAATTTCGCGAAGCCGCATTGTTTCCTGCAGAAAAGCCGGCCGTATTAAACATAATCGCGAGAGGCGCAACAGATGCCGAAACGCAATGCGGAGACTTAAATATTCTAAATTTAATGGATAATAATCAGATCAATAAAGTTATCGAAACTACCGTTCAGAAAATTTAGAGAAATTTCATACTTTCCGGGTCAGTAAGTGCAGGTTTCATGACTCTTTGGTTAATTTCCGGAGCAATAAAATACTTAGCAAGTTCAGTTTTACACGGATACGCTCTTTTTACCTTATACGGATGGAGTTTAAAATTACTTGGAGCTTTCTGGAGTGCATGCGCAAACTTTCTGTTACACCTTGGTCGAAATAACATCAACAACAAAACGAACGACACAAACGACGACGACAATCCCAATCTACCCCCACGTATGAATAACCTCCGATTGAAAGAACGGACACCTTATCGTGAAACAAACTCAATTCCACATAACCCAGCTCGCGAAAATGCTACTTATCAATTCGGTATGTACCCAAAACTTGGAGAAAATCCATTGACACGAAGTACGACTCAATTTGATCTGAGAACACCCTTTTACACTCGCGCGAGTACGCTCCTGCCATCTGAGTCACGAGACTCCGCGCAATCTCGAGACTGAACCGCGCGTGTTCTCGGATTTACCAGGGGGGTGTAACGTCCAGGAAATTTTCTTTTTCTTTCCCTAGGGAAAAAAAAATATAATTATATATCACCATATATCTCTGGAGTATATACACGCCTTACTCATATACTTACTCACTTACATGCTTTCTCTCTCTACAGGTTTTATTTTCAAGGTCAATACTCACATAGTCATACACACACTTGAATATATAATTATAAATGAATAAGTTATCTGAACGTAATTTTTTCCAAAGGTCACATTATTTGAATTCGTACTAACCATCCATGTCTTTGTAACCATTTTCTTTCTATTATTACATTACTATTTAGATTATATATATATATATATATATATATATATATATATATATATATATATATATATATTGTTTGTTAACAATGTATCACCATAATTAATCAATGCATATTGTCAAAATTATATAAATCATCGCAATTAATTTTCAGAACATTGAAATATATCCATTAAGTATAATTATCGATTGTATCTTTTCATAATGATTACTGCAGTTAAGTCAAACGAAAATTAGAATAAATAAATTTTGCAATTCGAATTAAACCAATGTAAAATCAATCAATAATATTGCGAGCGGAAATACTTTAAAAGCATTGCACATATGAACAATCACACAACGCGAATAAAAGTCCATTGTCATTTGCATCACTGCCTCCTATCTTATCTGAAACCAAAACATTAACTTCCGGGAAATAAGCTTTTGCCTGCTCACACTGGTCCAACCGAATGCACAACTCCAGGCGGCTGCGCCAAAGTCCGAGTTCCACAACGGAGTTATCGCCGACCCGTGGACCCATCACACCCTCCAAGGAACTGCAGAAGTCGGCCAATCTGCACGACACGCTCGCCAACGTAAAAGTAAGCAGAAGTTCCCCTTTGCCGCCACAAGTTCAGAGACAAAAACAATCCTCAAACGTAACAAGCGACCCACCAAAGGCCGGCGGAGGGCCGCCGAGCAGCGAGCGTCATGCGATCGGGTAAAAGCGTCCCCGGGGATACCCGCGCGGATCGGTTTGCGTCGCGATATGGACGGCAGGAGGAGGAATCCGAGAAACCCCCGAAAGCCCTATAGAACGCAGGAAGTTCCAAGGGCAACGACGAAAAGGAGAGGGAGGTAAATCGGTTCGAGGCAGGGACGGACGGAAGTTCGAGTCCTGTGATATCTCTCCGGGGAGGTAGCCGACGCGCCCCCGTGTAAGGGATTCAACGATGCAGAGCTGACTATCCAGGGTATAGTCCGCGTCTGGACGGGAGGTGTAACGGCAGACGCGTCTGGATATGTATATATGCGCGAACACGGAGTTCGGATTGAGCCGATCTCCAACGCACGGCATACACACGGATAGATGCTCGAAAATGTAAACATGCCGCGGCCTTGGCGAAGGCAAGGCCGTCGATTTCGGCATGAGGCTTCGCGAATTGAGTCGGGCTTGACCTCGTGTTTCTCCGGGGGCTTTTGTGTGTGTGTATGTGTAGTTGCGCGCACGCAGAGATGTGCGAAAAGTACTGAGCGCAACTACGCTACACAATAAGCCCCGAAAAGGAAACCCGCGGCAACCTTGCGCGAGGTGGGAAGGAGAGCGAGAGACAGAGCCCGGCAGTATCGCTTCTACCGTAGCTGAGGCAGCTGCTCGTCCCCCGTGCGCGAAGACTTGGAGAGAGAGAGAGAGAGAGAGAGAGAGAGAGAGAGAGAGAGAGAGAGAGAGAGAGAGAGAGAGAGAGAGAGTAGGAGCGTAGTGTACAAGGATCGCGGCAGCCATAGTGCAGTGTAGCGCACGAAAGGGAGAGAGAGATAGATAGATCGATAGATAGATATTTATTTATTGTGTTAAAAACACAAAGTGTTCAAAATATAAACAGTGTACATTAGAAAATTCGCCAAAATTAATATGTAAAACATAAAATGTAAAACAGGGATATCACAAATCAAATCGAATACTTTTAAAAGATGATATCACAGTCAAAATAATACTAAGGTAGTGATATCACAGATAATACTTATAAGAGATGATATCACAGTCAAAATAATACTAGGTTATCAGTAGTGATATCACAGTCGCAGAGTGAGATCACAGTCCAAGTTATAAGAAAATACTGAAAACTTTGGGCCAGTATAGTCACCGTGGCGAATACAATATTAAAAACACAATATTAACAATAAAAGTTTTTAAAATACCTATCAGTCGAAGTACTAAAACTATAAGCAACTAAAACTGATACATTCATTCATCCAGTCATACTTATAAATTACAAACATACTTATAATAGACTTATATATATAGAGAGAGAGAGAGCGAGTGAGCGGTGCAATAGTGCAGCGAAGGAGAGAGAAACGCAGCACGGCGCACACTGGGGCCATACGGATTTTTTGGTTCAAAACCACCTAGAGGTCGCAATTCTCAACGGAATCTCAAAATTTTTGCTTAGGAACATTCATTATCAAATATCGAAGAGCCCTACGAAGCCTGATTTTCCAAAAAATTAACCTATAAATCTAAGGAGTCATATAATCCTATCATATCAACCAATCAATTCAATTTTTGACCTGCAAATCCCAAAAATACGATAAACCTTTAATTTGTAAGCCCTTTACTCGTGAACTCTTGACCTTTGATCCAGTAAGCCATGCACTCATAAACTCTAAACCTATAAGCCCTAACCTCATAAGTCTTAAGGGGGTCTTACACCTAGTGGCTTCTGAGGCCAAAATCAGCAATAAAAAAAAAAGAGAAAAATGTTATTTAAACCACATACAATGTATATCCTAAAAATATACACTATTTCTGACAGAATGGCCCAAGACTTAATCTGTAGACCAATTTTATGAATCAAGGTTAAGAGAGCATGTGTCAAGGACTTATAAATTGAAGTTTTATAGCATTTTTGGGAATCACAAGTGTAAATTTTGGGGTTATAGGTTATAAATTAGGTTTATAGGTTCATATTTTCAAAATTAGGCTTCATAGCGGTCAAAGAGGTATTTTGTCACAAAAGTTCCTGTTTTTAAATTTTCAAATTCGGTTGAGAATTATGACCTCTATGTGGTTTTGAACCTTTCGGCCCCAGTGTGCGGCGCCGAGAGCCGCGTTCCCTCGTGGCTGAGAGAGAGGGAGAGAGAGCCACGCTCATCCACGGCCGAGAGCACAAGTGAGAGAGAGAGGGAGCATCGTGGTCGAAGCCAGCTACGGCCGAGCCGACTCGCGGGAGCGAAAGAGAGAGAGAGAGAGAGACAGCCCCGCGGCCGAGAGAAGAGGAGAGAGAGAGAGAGAGAGAGAGAGAGAGAGAGAGAGAGAGAGAGAGAGAGAGAGAGAGAGAGAGAGAGAGGCGCCGCTGCGCACGGCAGCTGACACCCGCCGAAAGGGTCCGCTCAAGCCCTGACTATAGGCTACGGAGGTAAGTCCTGGCCAGGTGATCGCGTGCTCCCCCCGCGGACGACGAGCGTCGGGGAGCGAGATACGCGCGAGCGAGCAAGGCCGCTGACGCGCGCGCGGTGATCGGCCTACGTCGGCGCGAGCCATTTTTGCGCGTACGTGTGTGCGACCGCGCACGTACTTCGCGTGCGCGGGTGCACCACCCGAACCGGCGCGTACTAATAGCACGCGCCACGCGTGTATTTAATGAATAGCCTCCAGGGGTAATAAAGGCGACTAGTTGATTTTACTTGTTCGCATATTATTTCACGCATCCTGATTTCGATTCCCTATTCGGTGGCACGGTGAAGAATACCGCCGGCCTTCGCGGTCGCGAGTACGTAGCACTCGCGTGATAGCTGAGTAGCTGGAGCAGCATGCTCGAGAGAGAGCGCGACGACGAAGTCGCGCGTTGTATTGAGCCAAAGTAAATGCGGCTGCTGCAGAAAGCAGCCGACGGCGAGCAACAGTACGAGGCGGCGAGGCCGCTGTCGCCGAGGTTTGGCACGAGCAAGTTCTCGCGCCTATCAATTGCTGCGCCGTTCATCGGTAAGTCCGCGTTGAGATATAGCGCACCGAGGACAGCTTTTAGCCCGTTATAGCGTACAATAATTTTATTATCGCACGCTGCTAGTTCAGCTCGATTAGCATTTGGATTATAAAATGTTTAACACAACTCTACTAAATCCGAATTATTTGAAAATATTTTAATTAATTTATTTTTCCCCTGTCTAAAGAAGTATGAGGTAGTGTCGCAACCTGTAAAAATATGTAAAAAGGCTATTTATTACATGTTTTAACGAAGGGTACTTGAAACTATTAATTGAATAAATTTCCTCCGAAACAGCTCCCCTTCTGGCTTTACCGTAAAAAATATTTTCTTTTTGAGGCGCTAATTGAGTTACAAGTACAAGCAAATCAATATCCTCACCAACACTCTTAACATTTTCCTTAGCAACGACTTCAATTGCAGTAGTAATTATCAGTAAATCTGCATCTTCCTCGGTCTGATCGTTTTTGATGTCATTTTTTGTTAATTCTTCTCTTAATAAGTCAATTAGTTTTTTTTATTGTCATTGTTTGATAAAAATTTTTCTTGCGTAAATGTGATTTTTGTTTGTCTGTTGAAGTTGATTTCTCGGCCAATATTTTTTTGAGTTCGATGCAGACGCTCAACTGATTTTGTAGACAAAGTATCTGGATATCCGTCAAAAATTACAAAACTATTTTTAGTATAATGTCTTGTTATTGTATATAATTAACATATTTATGCAAAATTTCATCGATAGTGTCGTTCTGGTGCCAAATTACTCTGTGTAACAAGAATCCGCCATCGATTACGTAAACAAGATTTTCTAGTGAAGACATATCTTTTATACTTTCAAAATTCGTATAAAATACATATTTCTGAGTTTTTCGCGAATAAATTATACTTTAAAATAATACAAAAATTTCGGTTCTTTAGAAATTTACTGTAATTAGGGTTCTTAATTAATGACATTTATTTTAAATGACAATATAGTAGTACTATTCAAATAAAATACTATTCATTCAAAATATACTCTAAGTAAATTTTCGAATAATTATACACATAAATAACTAACAGTAGTTTACACAGTAAATTAAAATAAGAAAAATAATACGATTATTATTATTAAATAGTATTGGTTCAATTTATTTCGATAAAGTTTTTTCTTGGTAAAATAGAGTTATTATATTTATTTCATGAAATAATTAATTATAATAATAATAAGAAATTTATAATTGCAAGTAAGATTTTAATATCTAAAAACTTCATATTATTTTACTGCTTTGCGACCATATTATTACATTCAAATAATATATTAATTGATATTATTAATGAAATTAATATATTAATTAACGCACTCACAGATTTCTGCTCAAAAAATAAAAAATAATGAAATTCCAATTATTAGAAGCCGAGAAAATGTCTTCGAGCGTGAGCGGGCTAAGTTCGCGCGCGGAGTCGTAGCGCGCCAGCCACCAAGCAGCCGCCGCGCGCGTTCCGTTGCTGAGAGCGGCTCACGGCCGTAAAAACTTTTGTCTTTATCAATCAACCATGCATGCGGTTGTAAATAAATAACATTCAAAATTTGTTTACTATTAGAACAACTATCGAACTTAGCAAAGCACCATATTTCGTTCCTTAATGTCTAAAAATAAGGCCGCAGTGATTTAAAAAAAAAAAGATTATCTGAGCTTCTTATTATGCTAGAGCAATCATTCAGCTCTTAACATTTCTTAAAAAATGCCTACTTTACGAATATCAAGTCGAGAAGATTCTAACTATAATAGTCTGACCGTGCGAGCCTATTGTTTATAAATATTTTGGAGTATATTTCGATCCTAATCGCTTAGGTCTTTTTTGATCATGAAAGTTCAACTCTTTAAGATTAAAATGAGCCCTCCCAGACTTCTGTACGACTGCTCAAAAACGTAGAAATTCCTGTCAAAAAAAAAAATTTTTTAGTTAATTAATAACGTACAGCCTTGAAAAATAATTTTTCAGATTCGGCTTAATGGCTGGTAATAAAGGTGGGTCAGACCTACCTTTACAAGTACTTTTCGAACCTCAATGACAACATCTGAATTTTTTATTGATATGTTAAAAAATAGCGATTTTAGACGGTTTATTTGCAATAACTAATGAACTAATTAACATATAAATATTAATCATATATTATTTATACTTCCAATCCATATGTAACAAAGCGTGAGTAAGCTAAACATCCAGACTGTAAGTATTATGCTATTGATTATACGCAATGTAGCGGTATTTTTACGTTTGTTTGTTCCTTTGCTTTTTTCCTTTGCTTTTTGAAAAGCAAAACACTTCAATTTCATTTGATGTCGAGTATTTCTTAATATTCAATTCATAATTTTGGCCAGGTTTGATGCTATGCAATTTATGGGTGCCTGGAATGGCTCTGCAATCTGCGAAACGCGTTTCCAAAAGTTTATTTTTCTTGTTATATTCCTCAGTATCTTTGTACAAAACAGTAATATTTTTTAAACAAGAATCTCGTCTGGCCCAATTAAACAACTCTAATGCTGTCGATATTTGATCATTTGAAGGCATTTGTAAGCTCGCCCAACGTGCCAATCTTTTCAATGCACCACCTGCTCCATCACACGGTCCCTTTCCGTGAGCTGTGGCTTGAAAATGCCAGTCAGACGATCGATGAAAATCTTGATCATGAAAATAAATATTTGTGAAATGCTTTAGATTTTTAAATTGCTGTGGTGCTCCGTCCGAAAAATAAATGCATTTTCTTATGTTGGGAAAGTGAAGATCTAGAAATTCATTAAAACCTTCAAGGAAAACGTAAACTGCAACAGCATCGTGTTACGTACAATCTGATATAATAACCACAGTTTTGTGTTTTATAGAGCCATTCTCATTATAACAGAAAACAATTGGGAACAATGTAGCTTGGTTGTTATTCCAGTGAAACCCAGGTACAGCATTTTGAATAACGAATGCGTAATGTTCTGCAAAATCACATACAACGAGGCATTCACCACTTTGTAAATTTTTTTTTTGAAAGTTTATAAAGGAAGCTTGCTCGTTGGCGATGAAAGAATGATGCAAAAAAATTCTTCCTGATGTACAGAAATTTAATGCGAATTCTTGAGGTGTTACGTTGGTAGTTTTTAAGATCGTTCGAGGCTTCGAAACCCAATGTTTGTGAACCACTGATTGGACTAGGTTTTTATGTAAAATTTTAATTATAGCATCTTGTAAAACTTCATTTTTTGGACAAGCATCGCATTGTCCTAAATAGCATTTGTAATTAGGATTTTGGCACAATAGTAGCAATAATATATCTTGATAATGTTCGACTTGATAATTTTCCTCTTTCATTAACTTTACAATATGACTCCCTATGAAAAATTACTTTAGATATAAGAACTTTAATTTTCATGGTTTTTGCAAATAAATAATAACGATATCACTTGTTTAATTCTGTACAATAAGATTTAGGATGTTATTAAAATATTTAAGATAAAATAGAAACACACAATTTTCAAGATAGTGATATCGTTTTTACGGATATAAAGTAATAATTTGATTACCCGATACGATTAACTTCATATTTTCATGAATGGGACATACGCAAACTGAATGCGTACCGCCTGTGCCTGCTAATATACAATGCGCTGGTCTCAAGGTAGCAAAACTCGAGAAGCCGATTTTTATATCAGGATTTTCAAACTTGAATTTCTTAAAAATTTCTTTGAGATTTTCCATTATCAGTCGCTTTTGATACACCAATTTTTGGCCATTAATTTTGACAGATTTTGTATCTTTTTGGCCTGGCATTACAGAGCTTACATCGTCTGATTCATAAAACTGTTTAACCTTCAGTTTTTTTGAAGCAGATAAAGATTTTCCTGAGTAAAACAATTGTAAAGTACAAAAATATAGTTGATATTTTATTTTTTCACATAAACGGATTATTAGCATACCTTTATTTGGATTAGGCACCGACAAAATTCCTTTTTGTAAAATTGATTGCCTAGCTTTACGAATCATGTAACGAGATGTCCCTATAATTTTAGCGGCATGTGACTTTTTATATTGCAAGGGCAAGAGTATCAATAGTTGCAATTTTTCATTCATTGGGGTTTTTTATGGTGAAATTTTTTCTTCCATCGGGAAATCATTGTGTCAGAAATCTTTAGATCGCTCTTTGTATATGAGAGAGAGAAATAACTCGATAGATTGTTTTACTCTAATAATTTTAAGCTAATAATAGTTGCAATTCTAACTTACATCTGATATATCACTGTAAAGAGAAGAATCATCCGAGTTACCTTCATCTGATTCATCACTCGAAAGTAAAGGACTGTCGCATGAATCTGATTCTGACTCTGATTCAATTGTATAACGCGTCTCTTCTAAATTGTAAATAATTAGATTATCATTCTTAGAGTGATATTAAAAAAACTAAATACTAGAACCTTTAGAAGTCATTTTTCCGATGCGTAACCTGCACGATGGACATAAGACATCATTTGCCTTCAAACAATCTATTTTTTTCAACATTGATTCAGATGGTCGCCGTAAATTCTTACTTCTTCCAGAATGTAATGATTCTCTAAAAGGATTGCAACAACGAGACTTAAATCTTACAGATGACATCATGTAAATGACGAAAAAAGCGAACTTTATTAGAGATACAATACGTAACTATAAATAGATACATACAAACAAAAAATTAGACGCTCGATATCGTTCATGGCAGACTTAGCGCGCGGTGCTTTTAATTTGCTTATAACTTTTAAACTAAACGTCATTTCATTATCGGAAACGAACCAAAAGATTCTTAAAACTTCAAAGATTATTATTTTTCGTTAAATATGAATATAAAAATGCCCAAGTAATAAAAAAATCACGTTTTCCCTTTATTTCATAAAATTTTAATAGAGCGAAAATTGTTAACAAATTTTTGTTTGAATTTCTGAAAAGTTGACAAAAATCCTAACTTTTCCTCTCCTGAAAGAATTTTTTACAATGATAATTCATTGAAATGCAAGCTTTTCAAAAAAAGTTCCTTTGTTATAACCCTAAATTTCGAAAAATCATAAGTCTAAAATTATGAGGTTAAAAGAAAAATAAAAAAATACGTATCGAATATTTTTTTATGAAGATTCGTAAAAAAAATATTTCATTCTTAAAAGGCATCAATGTAAATCTGACATGGAATGACCCATATAGTTTCGGTAAGCGGCTTACTCGACAGATCTTTTTAATATCTACAACTTTCAATTAGGACTTTTCTCTGTCAGATCAATAGTTGCAAATATATAAGCAAAAAACCGTTTTTTTCAACTTTGGGCATTGTTTAAACAATGAAATTTCTCTATTCTCAAGCAGCAACTATATACATTATGTTTCTACTATCGGAAACTATAAGAATCCTATGAGACATTACTGTTCACAGTCATGGTAATGAAAAATGCTAGTTTGCCTGGACTAGTAGCACTGTCTACTATATGTAGCCCATATCTAGATTCTGACATCATAGCACTGGCTTTTATCAAAAGCTGAGTTTGCTGGTCAGAGTTGTATGCACGGGCAGTTGCAACATTGTCAAGTACACTATCCCCACTGAGGTTACACCTTTCAGCTACAGCAATTAATCTTTTAGGTCTGAAAGTACCTTCAGTATCAATGTATGTGGACTTAACCTCTGCACCTTTCACATCAACAGGTAGTTGGCAGTTAACGGCTAAAGTGTGACAAAGCTATGATTTTCTAGTTCTAAATTCTCCAAAGATTCCTGTAATAGATGTTGTTTCTATTCCACCTCTTAAAAGTCTGTCTAATTGTATTACTTGCAGCCTATGAGGACTTTGTCAGTGTAATGAGAAGTTACTGATATTACTACTAGTGCCTCTCCTTCGATAAGAATCTGTTCCAGAGCTCAAACTCTATGAGAATTCTATAAGCTGAAAATGAAAAAAATTTTCACAAAGTATCTACATTTTATTTTTTTTTTTAAGTTATATTTATTTTTTTACATAATATATAATACTTATCTATGTATACAAGTATGATCATGCCATCAACTGATTGAAATTCATAATATCTTTTATTTTGCCTTTTATTCATACTCAAATTTCTAATTAACATAACTATTGTATTTACTTTTAATTTTAATTCATGAGGAGGAAGACCTTCTTTAACTTTATTTAAATTTTCTATTGGGAAATTTAGGTGAATATTATCATCAGTTTGATCTACTCCTTTATGTGTAGCATAGTCAATACTGTAATATGTTTTCTCTTTATCATTTAATAATCCTAATATTTTGTTATTCAAATATATAATGCTATCATTATGAGGAGCTAAAATAACACGATCATAGTTATTATTTTGATTAATATCTTTATAAATTTTCAGACAAACATCTTTTGTTTTCCAATTGGCAGGTATTATAAAAGGATTTATTTCTCCTTCACCGATTTGTAGTAAGAATTTTGAGAAATTA
Source organism: Torymus aiolomorphi (assembly GCA_036365515.1). Taxonomy (NCBI): domain Eukaryota; kingdom Metazoa; phylum Arthropoda; class Insecta; order Hymenoptera; family Torymidae; genus Torymus; species Torymus aiolomorphi. Next base: position 191,627,266 of record CM070873.1, read on the forward strand.
CTAAAACTATTTTTCATTACTGGTAAAATTTGCCGAAAATCTCCACCTAAAATTATAAGTTTCCCTGCAAATGATAAATCGTTTGTAAATGCATCTTTCAAAGTTTTATCAATAATTTCTAAAGCTTTCTTAGGAATCATGGATGTCTCATCCCAAATAATAACTTCGACTTCGCGTAATTTTTTTTTATCTGATTCTAATTTTAAAAACGAACTTGCAATATTATTGAGATCTAATGGTAATCTAATTTTTCTATGAGCCGTCATTCCTTTGGGTAACAAAATAGAGGCTATACTAGTCCATGCCATTGATAAAATATTTTTATTTTGTGAAATAAAGTAGTATATGATAGTTTTGTACAAGAATGTTTTTTCTGAGCCTCCAGGACCATCGATAAAAATAATTTTATTTGTATTGTGTAACAATTGTTCAAAAATTATTTTCTGGTCTTTATTCAGTTGTTTGAACATATCATCAAAAATTTTACTACTATTCAAAACATCATCATTATTGCAAAAAACATTTATTTTTTTAAGAGGGTTAGGCTCCGATAAACCAAATTTTTTACAAGACACATTTTCTAATAATAATAATATGTCATTTATATTATCCAATGCTTGATTTACTTTATTTTCCTTAAAATCTTCGCAGAAATAACTTTTAAATTTTTCCCATATATTTTTTCCTTGATAGTTTTCTCCTAAAATGAACCACGCAAATAATTTACGTAATTGAGAAGGTAGCATAATGCGGTACGCTTCTTCAAATATATTAAAAATTTGAGAGTCATCTTGAAATAAAGCCATGTAAATCGCAGTTTCTATATATGTTTCGAAAGTTATATCTTTATGTGTACGTAAATCGGTAAATGAAGTAGCACTTTTTACGCAACTTAAAATTAATTTAAAAAAATATCTTTCTGAATCTTTAGGAAATACAACGTGTAAACGTCTGATAGCATAATTTTTTTTCTTGTTTGCGTTTAATCCAAGTTCTTGTCAAGTCAAATTTGTAATATTCTGGAATGTTGACATATTTTATATTATTAGCAAATTTATCTTCTCGATTCAAATCAAGGCATATTGTTAACGTTGTTTTGCAATTATCAAGGGCTTTTAATTCCTTATTCTCTTCGAAAATTATTCTTTGCTCATTTTTTGCATGAACTACAAGACGTATTACAGTATGACTTCTTCCACATAAAGGAAATTCTTGTAAACGCCATGCTGCTTCCATTGAACTCAAATATCTACCGTCAATATATTCTGTTATTTCATCGTACACTGAATGATCATTACTATCATAATCTTTCTTGATTTTACAAAATGCTCTATCGCTGCCTTTGTGAATGTAATCGAAAATATACTTAATACTTTGGATATAATATTTGGAACTACCATAGAGTTGTTTACTGGAACAATTTTTTTGTTTGCTTTCATTCGGTATATAAATCAATCAAAAAGTTTTTTAATGTGCAATTGAGGTCAATTAAAATACAATTAAATTTAATACATTTTAATATACATGAATGTACGAAGTTTATTCATGTACATTAAAATGTATTAAATTTAATTGTATTTTAATTGCATTTAATTGTGTCTATCTTTTAAAAAAATATTGCTAGATTATGTTACAAAACAATTATTTTATTGTATTAAGTCTTACATACAACTTCAATATAATAAATTATATATTATATACTTAATACTTTCTTTAAATCACATTTTTTATTAGGTGTACAAAAAAGTTCTACGCGTTTGTAAGAGATGGCGCTGTCTTGAGAACAGATGTTTACTGGTTTCATATCTTTATGCTAGTGTATACTGCAGATCCTATTCTTCAAATACACTGTGTATGCAAGTATTCATTGCGAATATAATTCTGTCTTTAACATAAATAAAAATGGAAGTAGATACTCTGCATATCCGACATTGCTTACTTTACGAATTCCATCAAGGTAAAACTGCCGCTGAAGCTCATAAATCGATCGGTGCTACTTATGGAGAAAAAGTTATTGATGATAGTACATGTCGCAGATTGTATCAAAAATTTAAAGACGGAAATTTTGACTTGAGCGACAAGCCACGCTGTGGTAGGCCTCAAAAGATGAATGATGAGAAATTGCAGGAGCTGCTGGATGAAGACTCGGCACAAACGCAACATCAGCTCGCTGAAAAATTAGGCGTTACCCAACAAGCTATTTCTGAGAGGTTATGTACGTTGCGAAAAATTCTAAAATGTGGAAAATGGATACCTCATGAATTGACCGAGGACCAACGTGAAAGGCGAGTCGAGATGTGTCTCAAGACAATAAAAGAAGAGCTTTCTGTGAAAATTAGTGACTGTTGATGAAAAGTGGATCTATTACGGGAATCCTAAATATCAAAAACATTGGGTAGATCCAGGACAGCCCACAACATCCACACGAAAACGCAAAGTCTTTGGAAAAAAGTTGCTGCTCTGTATTTGGTGGGACGAATGGAGCGTGCTATATTACGAGCTTCTGAAATCCGAAGAAACTGTTACTGGTGAACGATACTCTTCTCAATTAAACCGTTTAGCTGAAAAAATCCAAGAAAAGAAGCCGTATTCTGGGCATGGGCGAAGACCAGTAATTTTGCAGCATGATAACGCTAGGCCACACGGAAGTTCCATGGCCCGTCAAACCATAGCAGAATTACAATGGGAAATTTTACCGCATCCAGCGTATTCTCCTGACATAGCACCATGCGATTTCCATCTTTTCCGCTCATTACAAAACAGCTTATCAGAGCAGCATTTTCACAATGAAGATGAAGTACGATTAATGGTTGATGATTTCATAAAGTTAAAAGATGAAGCATTTTTTCACCACGGAATACATCAGCTGTCTAGGCGTTGGCAAAGGGTAGTAGATACCGACGGTGCCTATATTGATTAAACTTTGTGTTTTGTTTGAGTTTTTTAAATAAAAAAAAAGTTTCTGAAAACGGATAAAATTTATTTGTACCCCTAATATTTTTACTTAGATTATAATTTATTCAAGATCTAAGAAGAGATCTTCACTTTTCAAACTTTCTAAATCACTTGGATCGAATTGAGTTTCATCATCACTTCCAATATTCGTTGTCTCTTTGATTTTTTCTTCACTTTCCTTCTCTTTTTCATTATCACTTCGAATAACACCCTCTTTTTCTTTGGTTGCATATCTATGTTATTCTTCTTCTTCATTACTATTTTTAATATTTTCTTCCTTTTTAATTGGCTCTTCATCTTCTTTGTCTATTTCGCTACCACTTTCCAAATTTTCTTTTTCTTCATCGGTTTCCTCTTCATTTTTTCTTCTTTTCTAATTGTGAATGCTTTTGACCTGTTAAAAAAAATTCCTTTTAGAATAATAAAAATTTATTAGATAAATAAAAGTTATTAAAAAAAGTTAAACCTTTTTTTGGCTTCTACGTTTCAAGTATGCAATTTCACTCGAAACATAATCACTAAATGAAGTAACTTTTCCTGATTTACGTATACTACTAAGTAGTATACGTAAATCAAATAACGTAATAAGAATGTTGCCTACGCATTTTTTAGGCGTATTAGAGTGCAACATAACGTTATTGATTTGAACAGCATCAAGCCAAACGTTATTTCCAATGTGATACTGAAAAAGAATTTGTCATTAATAATATTACAAATTTAAATTTAAATAAAATTTAAAATGTGTAAAAAATCTTCAGATTAATATTGAAAAAGGAATTACCTTATCTTCTGATTTCTAATAATAACCAACGAGAACAAAATTATCCTTAGTACGTATATTTTAAGTACTTGCACCTTCTCGTTGCATTTCGATAACTGCGAAAAGAAGATATTCAATTAATATATTTTTGTGCATCAGCATTGTTGAAAAATAAACAGCAAAAATTTAATATGTATTATCAACTATCAAGTTTCCGGGAACCTAATATGAATAAGATTTTTAGTTATAAAAGAGATTATAAAAGAAAGTTATTAAAAATAAAAAAAGTCAACAAAATATGCTGTTAATAATAATGCACTATCACAATCGGCCAATTATTCATGCAGCATTCAATAAAATATATCAAAACATAAATATAATCTATACAAATATTTGATATTTTTTTACAAAAATTACAGGTACCCCGAAAAACGTCATAGATAGTGTAACAGTCCAGCTCGCGTATCTCATATGTGAGGGGTAGACAGAGCGAGCATGCGTACGGATATCACCTAGACTGTTGCATGGTATCACCGAGAGAGAGAATGAGAGAGAGAGAGCGGTTGGCATTCTCACTACTCAGCACGAGTGCGTGAGGAGGGGGGTGGCGCCTGGCATCTCTGCACGTTCCGTATACTATGCTTATTCAGCTAGCACTTCCTCTTACTTGACTCTCTCACTTCCCCTTTTCGAGCGCGCTACCTATGTACAGTGTAGGCTTGGTGAAGGCACTTTCGCTGTAGCAGCCTTACTGACCAGAAGCTTTCTATCCGCGTCCGCTCGCAAGCACGACAATGATAGAAACCATCCTACCCTTTCCTTTTACTAGGCTTGAGGCCCTTGAATAGGAGAAAGCCCCGCCGTTGCACAATGTAAGGCATGTAACGAACGGGCACCATTCTATAAAAAACACTAATTTATCCGATCACTAACACCCACGTGGCAAAGTCCGTGACGGACAGTGCAAGGTGCACTGTCGACTAACGACAAAGCGCGTGGGATTTTCCTCACTGATCCGCGACTTTTCAGACTCAGCCCGACAGAAACTCAACGTGACATCACAGACGGACGAAACTACGTATTTCATCTACTGAGCACTTCCAAAAAGTAAAGAAAGAAATAAATAAAATGTTAAAGTTAGGTATCATTAGACCTTCTCAAAGTAATTATACAAACCCGATGTTGGTCCTAAAGAAAAATGGTAACATCCGGTTACGTTTAGACGGTCGAAAATTAAATGAAAAACTAATGGACGATTATGAATTTCCACTCTCAGTAGATGAAATTTTACTCAGGTGTACTAAAAAACCTTTTATGTCAAGCTTAGATTTAACGAGCAGTTATTAGCAGATTGGTTTGCCAGAAAAAAGCAAACAATATACCACATTTGTGATTTTAAATCGCGTAAAGAAATTTAAATGGCAAAAAGAGTTAGAATTAGTAAGAAAACATGTCAAATTTAAATGGCAAGAATATCATTCACTAGCTTTTTACAAAATAATTGGTGCATTTGATAACAATATGAGATTAACGTATGTTGATAAAGGCAAACCACTCATTATCACAACTGAAATTCCGTATGAGAGAAAATTGTTTTTGTCTAAACAGAAAATTTTATTGAAAGCTTTAAACGTTTCAAGCTCGGAAAATGAGCAAGTACATACATTTTTTAACGTTTATAACGGTTCATATTTAATAAAAAAGAAAATCGCGGAAGATACTTATATTGTTACAGATGGAGATGGCAAGGAGAAAGGTCAATTCCACATGAAGAATTTGAAGCCATACTTCGAAAAAGATTGTAATTAAAACTGTGAAAAATGTAAAAATATTGTAAATAAAATTTAGAAAGCCAAGCTCGCACGAAAATGTAATATTTAAAATGTACATAGTTAAATATAATTAGCGGCAAAAGTGACGAAGACATGGAATAGTATGAAATAGGGTATAAGTAAAAAAGAAAAGGTTACAAAAGTAAACGTAGTTAAAAGAATGCGACAACACGCGTGCAAACACACATAACATGAACATACAAATACACATCAAACAAATACCTTAAAGACACAAGAATCTATTCAAACTTGACAAGAGGAGCTCAGTCGGCTACTATCCTTCTCAAGGAAAACACAATCCTGCAGCAGTCTACTGCAACGTAGCAATAGCTCAACACAGACTCAGCAAGCTACATCAATTACGTACGAGCACGTATGAGCTCAAGAGGACAGAGACGCAATAAGAACTCCCTTTATCACCCCATTCGAGTTCGAGAGCTTTGGTGGTGGGAGGAGAGTAGGGCGTCCCAAACGAGCCCGATGCTGGGCATGAAGTCAAAAGTGACGCAAACGCCAATTCAAAAAAATAAGAAAAAAATGGAAAGAGCGCGAGCGTCTAAAAAGGTGATGAAAGCTCGAAAGAGGCGGTCAACTGAGACTCCAACGTGTCAAGAACTAAACAGCAAAAAAAGTAGAGATTGAGACTCCACATCCATCAACCAGTACACACAGTAGCAACACAAACAGGGATGACTTGTTAAATGACACTGCCGACTTTAGTACATGGTTAGAGAATGCAAATAGAAAAAATAAAGCCAAATAAATTTTAGTATTTCAAATTATCCGATGTCTTTGTTATTTTACCTTCTAAACACATAAAAAATTGTAAAGGGATTAGAGCATAAGCTCAACAGAAAATTTTTTTTTTGAAAGATATATGTAAATAAATAAAAACATAACTAGTGTAAATAAGTTGGAAAAAGTTAAAATTTTTCATTCACTAATACTCAAATAGGAGGGCAAATTTACAATTCAACAAATAATGAATAATACTCTATTTGAATAGTAAATAACTTCAAGCGCGAGTTCGACTTTCACGAATCGAACAAAATTTCAGTTGTTCATTCAATTTTGTTCGAGGGGGGCGATGTAACAGTCCTATTTGCGCATCTCATATGTGAGAGATAGACGGAGCGAGCATGCGCACGGACATCACCTAGGCTGTTGCATAGTATCATCGAGAGAGAGAGAGAGAGAGAGAGAGAGAGAGAGAGAGAGAGAGAGAGAGAGAGAGAGAGAGAGAGAGAGAGAGAGAGAGAGAGAGAGAGAGAGAGAGAGAGAGAGAGAGAGAGAGAGAGAGAGAGAGAGAGAGAGAGAGAGAGAGAGAGAGAGAGAGAGAGAGAGAGAGAGAGAGAGAGAGAGAGAGAGAGAGAGAGAGAGAGAGAGAGAGAGAGAGAGAGAGAGAGAGAGAGAGAGAGAGAGAGAGAGAGAGAGAGAGAGAGAGAGAGAGAGAGAGAGAGAGAGAGAGAGAGAGAGAGAGAGAGAGAGAGAGAGAGAGAGAGAGAGAGAGAGAGAGAGAGAGAGAGAGAGAGAGAGAGAGAGAGAGAGAGAGAGAGAGAGAGAGAGAGAGAGAGACGATTTATTTGCCTTCGCGGCAAAATAATTAATACAGAATTTATACAGTGTATAACTTAAAATAAAATACAGTAAAATAAGATATAATAAAAATATATAAAAATAAAAGTAATACAACCTGATACAAATATATAAATTATACATAAAAATATGTTTGTCTACGAGGACCTTCAATTACGATAAAAAATAATAAAAAAATAATAAAAAAGAACCATATGATAAAATAAAATAAAATAAAATACATAAAAATCATTAAAAATCACGAGGACCCTTCATTAAGACAAAATAAATAAATAAAACTAGAGAAAATATCACAGCTGGTACTATACGCTAAAAGGAAAATAATTACAGTTATACATTAACCATTTCATAAAATATCACAGTAAGGTATCACAGCCGCTTAGTCAAAAAATCACAGATCAAAGTTAATCCGCAGTCTAATACTAAACTAGATAAAGGTCCCCGCACTGGCAGCTCTAAGCATCCTTATAGAGAGGCTAGGCGTCGAGATCAAGCAGGTGTTGGCGCACAGCCCTCTTGAATGATGAAAGTGATGGAAGGTAGCGCAGGGAGGGGGCGAGGGAGTTCCAAAAGCGGGCACCCTGAGCCAGAAACGCTCTATCACCCGTCTTATAGTTCAAGGCAGGGAAAGCAAGCTCCGGCTGCACTCCCCTGCTTGTTGGCCTAGGATTGTGCACCGTAAAAAAGGCAGCCAAGTAACTGGGCTCACGCATCCGAATTATTTTATATAGTAGCAGGGCTGCGAAGTAGAATCTGCGTGAGTCCATACGGAGCCAGCCCAGACGTCTCAAGTAGGGGGTGATATGCTCATCCCTCCTAGCCCCAGTAACGTACCTCACACATGAATTGCTCAATCTTTGCACTCTCGCTCGCTGTTCGTCAGACGCGTCCAAGTAGACCACCGTACAGTAGTCAAGGTGGGGTTGAACTAGGGACTCGACTAATCTTTGCGGAGACTCTCGGTGGTACACGCCCTAATAAACCGCAAACTGTATAGGGCTTTATTGACTTTCTTTGTGAGTTGGTCAATGTGCGGTTTCCATGTTAATTTACTATCCAGTGTAACACCGAGACTCGCAACTTCGCTACTGAACGGGATGCGTTCTCCAGGCCGCACACCAATACCTGGCAGATCTAATGAGTTTATATGATTAACTCCTACCCTGGAGCCGAATACAATGGCTTTGGTCTTACCAGCATTGAGGTGCAGGCCCGAGTTCGCCGCCCATTCAGCCACCATTTGCGCCGCATGGGACAGCCGATCAATACCCTCCAGAATTTCGTCTTTTGTCGTGTGTAAGTAGATTTGAAGGTCATCTGCGTAAAATATATGTCTGATAGTATTACCGTCAAGTACGTCACGTAAGTCGTTAACGTAGAGACAAAAAAGCAGTGGACCCAGGACAGATCCCTGTGGAACTCCCAGATTGGTTTCTAACCAGTCAGAGTTACCTTTGCTATTTGAGGTGACTATCTGGGTACGTCCTTTCAGATATGATTGAATCCACAGGAGAGCTGCCCTGGAGAACCCCAGCCGACAGAGCTTACGCAGAAGCGCTGTTGGTGAGATGGTGTCGAAGGCTTTGCTGAAGTCGAACAGTAGCAGTAACGTCAGTTGTCTATTGTCGATGCCTATACGTATATCGTCGGTTAGCTTGAGAAGTGCCGTCTGCGTGCTGTGGTGCTTGCGAAATCCGGCCTGGAGGGGGTCAAGTAAGTTATTGCTATTAAGATACTCCGTGATTTGGTTGTGGGCAATTTTTTCAAGCACCTTAGAAAGAAAGCAGAGTAGTGCTATAGGACGAAAGTCCGAGACTGTAGACGGCGATGCAATTTTCTTGAGTGCAATTACCTGTACCTGCTTCCAGGAGCCCGGAAAAATTCCCTGAGCGAAGGAGGAGTTGAAAATTCTGACCAAGTAGTCACCAATGACAGGGAGAGCCTTCACGACCACCTCCCGAGGAATTCCGTCCACCCCTTTTGCCTGTGAGGAGAAGTGAGAAATTGCAAGAATTACATCACTCAGTGTAACCTGTTTAAAGGAAAAGCCCTCCTCACTTGTTAGTAAAATAGTGTCCATAGCTTCTTCTATGTTTTCAAGGGGGACACGGAGATTCCAGCGAAGTGAGCGTTTAACTCTCCCGGCGTGAAGCCGCAAAGGTCCTCCTCTTTTCGCTTTGGAATAAGGCCGAGTTTACGCATTTCCTTCCATATATCCTTGTTAGCATCAAGAGCGTCTGAGAGATGCTTGTGAAGGAAGGAGTTACGCTCTTGAGCAAAGCGTGAGTCGACCTCATTGCTGAGCCGAAAAAACTCATCGAACACCGCCGCTCGCCCAGTGCGTTTGTAACGCCTATGGGCCGCATTACGTTTGTTGATTAGTTCCCTCAGCTCAGGACCAATCCAAGGAGCATTATTTCGACTGGGTTTCACAGTTTTTAAAGGCGCTAAATCGTTTATGACAGAGTTAAGGTTTGCGTTTAAGGAATCTAGTGCTCCCTCCAAATCGGATTCAATCGAATTCATGCCTACCCAATCGCAGCGCGCAAGCAATTCATTGAGAGATGAAGGGCATACGTTTTTATAATCTCTGTAGGAGAAAGACTTCCCTACTCGCGCTGGCACAAAATAGTTGATGGTAACATCAATGATAGCATGCTTACCGAAACTGGGCAGGTGTTCATTCGCATAGTCAAGTACCTCGTCGTTTTCGTCCGTGAGGATTAAGTCAATCCATTTGTGAGACGTGGGCGTGTGATGTGTTGGGCCATGCTGCACAATATGTAATAATAACTCTGTGGCAAGGTTTCTGATGGAATATGCATCAGCATCGGACGCCGATGACAAGTCACTATTCAGATCCCCCATGATAAACTTGTGACTATACTCACTACTCAGGTCGCGCCAAACATCGAAAAGGTCGGTGTCCTTTTGCATGGCAATGTGTGGAGGTCTATAAATGACACCGACCAAAATGGGAGGAAAGGAACCCTGCTGCACACGACAGAATAAGTACTCAGGGATTGAGGGTTTTCCCAGTCCCTGAGTCATAGATGACGCCAGTTTCGTGATGGTGAAGTCGTTTCGTGCATACAGAGCAACTCCGCCCCCATTTATATTACGATCCTGCCTAAGCACTGAGTAGCCATCAATCTGAATGAGACTGTCATCAACGTCAGGTCCAAGCCAAGATTCAGCTATGCCAAAGAGGTGGTAGGAGGGATCTTCAACCAGATACAGACGGAGCTTATTTATACGAGGTCTGATTGAGTTAATATTAAGAAACCCAGCCTTGAGAGGACATCCACCCCCCGTCCCCTTGCAAGCAGTCGATCCCAGTCATGATGTAGGCGCCGACCCAACAACCTCTTCTGCTCCCTGCCTCGCAACAACTATGTCGTTGTTAGTGGCTGCAGCATTTGACGGATTGCTTTTGGGCAGATGTTTTTTTAGCAGACTGGCACGTCGTTTGAATGACTTGTAGGTCGGATGCTGTGGCGAAGATATGCGCACGCTCGCCCCCCTTATGCCTAGCCAGGAATCTACCACCCGAGTGCCACACATATTTAAAGCCCAGCCCCTGGGCGATGGACCTCAGGCTCTTAAATTCCTGGAACTTATCATGGGGCAACATCTCATTTATGAATATTTTATGGTGTGGCACACAAGCAGCTAAAACCGGGCCAAGCATTTCGGGATCGATGTTACTTGTGGTAAAGTAAGAATTGGCGAGCGAGCGCTTAGCTCGCATCACATCCCTGACCAGACTCGAGAGAGAGAGAGAGAGAGAGAGAGAGAGAGAGAGAGAGAGAGAGAGAGAGAGAGAGAGAGAGAGAGAGAGAGAGAGAGAGAGAGAGAGAGCGGCTGGCATTCCCACTACTCGGCACGTGTACGTGAGGAGGGGGGAGGCGCACTTAGTGCCCCTATAGCATCCAATATTGGAGCAATATTGCCTCAATTTCCAAAATACATTAGTGAATTTCCCCTTAAGGGGAATGTCGCGAATATATCAACGCAACATTGAGGCAATATTGCTCCAACTATCAGTGGCCAAACGGGAACATTCTTCCAGTGTTCATATATATTGTACAAATATTCTTGCAATATTGCAAAGTCATTAGAAAACCCAGCATAAAAATATAATTTTAAAAATAATATTCCTTTCGTGTTGAGAAATATTGGCTCAATATTGCTGCAATATTGCTGTGACAGAGAGCCTGACTCATCATTTTAAAAAAGCAATGGTGAAACGGAAATCACGGATTGCAGCAACATTGCTCCAATATAGCATCCATATATAAAAGTGTTGAGGGAATATTGGCGAATATGGGGAATATGACAAAGCAGTATTGGAGCAATGTTGCTCCAATATTGGGTGCTATAGGGGACGCGTTCCGTACACCATGCTTATTCAGCTAGCGCTCCCTCTTACTTAATTCTCTCACTTCCCCTTTTCGAGCGCGCTACTGATATACAGTGCGGGCTTAGCCAAGGCACTCCCGCTCTAGCATCCTACCCTTTCCTTTTGCTAGGCCTGAGGCCCTTGAATAGGAGAAAGCCCCACCGTTGCACAACGTAGGGCGTGTAACGGACGGGCCCAATCCTACAAAAAACACTAATTTATCCCGCCACTGACACCCACATAGCAGAGTCCGCGACGAACAGTGCAAGGCGCACTGTCGACCAACGACAAAGCGCGTGGGATTTTCCTGACAGATCCGTGACTTTTCAGACTCAGCCTGACAAAAACCCAACGTTACATCATAGACGCACGAAGCTACGTACGTACAAAGATGACAGGTTACAATAGACATGTAATATATGCATGTTTGTCCATAAACCCCAAATTATCCATTTATGTAACTGTTTCAAATTCAGCTCCATTAAAATGTTTATACGCAGAATAGTCGTTTTATTGACAGCTTTATTAAATAAATATAATAAAATAATAAGGAAATATATATGTATGTGTATATTAACAGAAGTATATATACATATAATAAAAAATAAATTAATACAATACTTACGTTTCTGCTCTTTAAATAATTCTATAACATCTGTCTACAAGTTTAGAATCATTTTTTTTAAGGTTTCATTTTCTTCTTTTAAAGTTTTAATTTCTTTTCTGGAGGAAGAATATATTTTTTCCAGCTTTTCATAGCTTCAAATTTTTATTATCTTCTTATAATTTTCTTATTTCTTGATTCAATTTATTATTTTTATCTATACAAATTTTCTCATCATGTACAGGTACGGATGAAATAATCTACAACAATGTATTAAATAACAATATTCAAATTTATGTGTATAGGAAATAGAAACTTAATGTTCGATTATAAAATCTTATTTAACATGCAATACAATTTGATTTATTTTTTGTACATACTTTGACATCTGTTTTTGCCAAAGGAGATTTTGTATTTGCTTTCGCAGTAAAGTTTGCAGCGGAACTGTTATTTTCTTCGTTATCTGATTTGTAGAGACTTGATAAAGGTATGTTCTCAATATTACTGTTAGATCCATTATTAGTTTCAACATTTTCCTGTAAAATACAATACAAGCAATCAAATAATAATTGTAAATAATTACATATGTTCATATTAAAAATAAAATGTAATGCATTTAATAAATATCAGTACGAATACAACTTATTATTACACATTACTACTTACATTAGCATTGGTTTTATTCTTTTTCTGTGAGGTTATTACTTCTTTTAATGGAGGTTCAAGTTTGCGTTTTTTACACTTTTCATTTAATTTTGATTTTACAAAGGAACTGATGGTTTGTACCTTTTCTGTTCTATACATACTCGAGGTGAACATATTTTCAATACTGTCCTTAGTTTCACTAACTTCTACCTGTGTAACAGAATAAAACTATTAGTATTATTAAATAATAAGAGGCTAAACATCAAATAATTAAATATTTGCATATTAATAATAAAACTTCATGTATGATTTATATTAAACCAATATTAGTCTGAGTGTCTGCATATACATAAATGTGTATATAATTACTTCAAACTAAATTTTGCTTTTCTTACATGTTTAACATTAGTTTTCTTCTTTGCGTTATCCATAGCTTTCTTTTTCTCTAGAGATGCTTCTGTAAGTTGAGAGTCCGTACTTGTTTTAGTCGATTTTCCACTGAAATTTACACCGGTGCAAATGTTGTCTTTTTTATCATTACGATTATTTGAGTTGATTTGATCTGTATTTGATTGGCAAGATTCCTCTATACCTTTTTCATTGACTGGTGATGATATTAATGATGCTAATTGTTCTTTTCTAATATTCATTATTGGACAAAATCCTTTCATATTCTTTTCCTATATAAAAATATATTATTTTTAAGTGAAGATTAAAAAATATAATTTGAAAAACATAGGTTTACCAGTTTTGTCAGTTGTAAGTTAGACTTATTTTATAACAACATTTATTATATAATTACATATTATTTTATCTACCTGCTAAATAATATATTTGTGCCTTGTCCGTTTCACCATTTAAGTGCTGAACTTTGTATTTTTTTGTATTATCAAAATCTGTACTGTTAAACTTGTACAGAATTTTGTCAGTTGTTGTGCAAGTTTTTGTTGACCTATCAGGCCCCTCCAGCCATTTGACATATGCGTGCATCAGTAGATGAGCTATAGCGGTTCGAGCTCTCGTAGCAGTTCGAGCTCACATAGAGGTTAGAGCTCACGTGGGGATTCGGACTCAGTGGGGATTCAGAACTCCTGGGGGGCCTAGGGAGCATGTAAAAAAAATATAAAGAACAATTAGTTCCAATGTTTAACCTCTAGGCTGCCGGAAAGCCTAAATATAGGCTCTACCTGTGATCGGAACATTGTATACGTTATATCTAAGATATAGTGACATGGTTTGGACATTTTTTAAGGGGATTAAAGCCCTTTAAATCCCGGCAGTCTAAAGGTTAAATATTTAGTGGCCCTGAAAAGGGCGGAATAATGAAAAAAGAAATTAAATAAGTTGCCGCACAACTTTAGCGGACTGGGGTCGGTAGTATCCAACACAAACGACCTCCGGTAATGAATCAGATGACTCAAGGGTAATCACCGCAGGTGTCCGCTACTGTTGCTGCCGCTGCTGTTCTTGTTGCTGCTGCTGCGGTTCTTTTTGCTCCTGCTGCTGTTCTTATTGCTGCTGCTGTGGTTCTTGTCGCTGCTTCTGCTGCTGCGGTTGCCGCTGGAACTGGGCACCCCAAGGCTCTTCAATATACCGCCTAAGCTCTACGTCGTATGCTAACACATGGTCCGGAAAATCCGGACCACATGTTGATATACTGCGTAAGAGTTGTAGCGGCGATTGAGGAGGTTGCCGCTCAACCATTTAATCTAGCGCAGATACAGCAACTGTACAAAGTACGTCAAGGCGCGATGTAGTCATCTTGACAAGTGTGCCGAACTCTCGAAAGCGTCCCAGTTTTATACGCAAAGCGCAAACCTGCCCGCGGTCTCGCGAGAGCCGCCGCCGCTGCTCAAGCCAACGCTATGAATGGAGCGGAGCAGATGCAATCGCGCGTCGATTGGTGCTGAATAGCTCTTCACCGCTACAACGGCCGCCGTTGCCGCCGCCGCTCAGGCAAACGCGTGAATGGCGCGGAGCAGATGCGACCTCGCGCCGGTTGATACGAAATAGCTCTACGCCGCTACAACGGCCACCATCGCCACCGCTCATTGATTCGTAATTCACAGCAAGGCAGCTTCGACGTTACCCATAAATGAGACGCGCCCGGCTGTAACAACACTTCTCCCGCGCGAGTGCCCGAGTGCGGGTCGCTGCGCGAGCCCTCGCTAGTTTTCAAATAGCAGTTACGTGTCTTAAACGGCTGCGTATTTGGGAATGCGATGGAAAATGCAGCTTTTATTCTTATAAGGTTCTCTCCATATGAATGCTATTACGATGTTTTCTTACACACGTTTTCAAATCGCAGTTAGATGTTTTTAACCGACTGCGTATTTGAGAATGCGAGGGAAAAAAGGCTCTTTTCGCGCGCGTCTTCGTAATCTTCGCGCGCATGTTATTTTGATGTTTACAAATAGTAGTTAGGTGTTTTAACCGACTGCACATTTGTGAACACGAGACTCTTTTCACGCGCGTCTTTACAACCTTCGCGTACATGTTATTTCGACGTTTTCTCACACGCGTTTTGAAATCGCAGTTAGGTGTTTTAACCGGCTGCGTATTTGAGAAATGTGGCAGAAAACGAGACTCTTTTCGCGTGAGTCTTCATAACCTTCGCGTACATGTTATTTAGACGTTTTCTTACACACGTTTTCAAATCGCAGTTAGATGTTTTAACAGGCTGCATATTTGAGAAATGTGGCAGAAAACGATACTCTTTTCGCGCGCGTTTTTTACTCACATAATCTTTTCTTTCTCTTCACGCGCTTGTTATTTCAACGTTTTCTAATCGCAGTTAGGTGTCTTCATTGACTGCATATTTGAGAATGCAATAGAAAAGAGACTTTTTCCGCGAATTCATAACCTTCTCTCTCCGCGAGTATATTGTTTTGACGTTTTCAAATAGCAATTAGGTGTCCTAACCGGCTGCATATCTTTTATCTTTCCCACCACTCTTTTAACGTTTTGCTAATACATGTTTGTACGTTTCTCAGGATCAACTCAGTCGGTCCTTTTCAGGGCCTACAAATCTCAACAACAAACTTATTCATTATTTCAAGCTAATAAGGACCCTATTATTTTCGACAAAATTTGTTTAAACTAATTATATAAAATCATTTTATTCATAACAAAAATAGTGATGAAAGTCTTATTATGAATAGTATATTACAACACAAGGCCAGAATGATGGATTTCCTGGCTGGCACCATTTTGACGCCCGAGGCGAAGCTGAGGGCGGCGATGCGCGCCGGCCAGGGCATCCAACATTCTGGCCAAGTGTCGTATACAATTTTTCTTCATCCCCGGCCGATAGTACGCCCATATAGTTGATATTAAGTAATAAAATAGCGTTGTTGGCTACTAACTAGGGCTCGGCCATATGTATAAAAGGCCTACTTCAGCGCCACTTTACATGTAGCGGAGCGTAAGGTTCGACTTCTGCTTTTTTTGATGCCCGTCCGACTTTTGCAAAAACACTAGCAAAAGATGCTTAAGAAAGATGATGGACCAAAAATGTGTACATACTTAATTGATGCTCATTTCAACTACAGAACAACCTCTCAATAGTTTCTCTGTCTTTTTCTACCCCATAAGCGATACATTATAGAACGAGAGTCAAAAAACTTTCACATATAAGTATATAGCTACACCATGTTTTGAAACTCAAAATGTAAACATCATGTCTATATATGTATAGAAGCTTTCTAACAGCGTTTATGCAATAAGAACATAATTATTATCAGAGTTATAAATATATTGTTCAATATATTAATAATAACATAAAATTAATTTAATACGTCTATATCTTTTCACATTTCCGATTTTAGAAATGATTTTCTTGTCATCACATTTGTAAGGATTAGCATAGTTTAGGTTACAACACGTGCGCTTTCGCGAACGTTGCCATGCAACGGTCAACAAAGAGGTACCACAAAATTCGCTCTTCCCGGAGCGAAAACAAGCCGGGAAGACGTACTTTCGGCTAGGGGATGAAGAAACAGTATATTACAGACCTAGGCGAGTAAAATAAGAAATGTGTCAGATCACATGTAATTGTCGGCGGAGGCGAAGCCGAGGTTGACAAACATGTGATCTGAGGCTTTCTTTTTTATTGGCCAAGGTGTGTATACTATTTTTCTGTTCGACGGCGCCGGAAAGTGGCAACTTCGTTTCGCGCAGCGGCCAGGAAGTTGGCGCTTTCCGGCCGGAGGGCAGAAAACGCTATTTTCTTACTGGTATTCCTTTAATAAATTACATTTTTCTTTATAGTTTATGATATTTTGATACAAATTTGGTTATAGTTCGAGATAGTTCTAATCATGGAAGCGGCGAAAAGATCTGAAACGAATAGGAATTTAAAAATTTTTCATAAGTACTTACAAAATGTGTGGTTGTAATGTGCGACGAGTCCTTAACAAAGTTTAAGTATTTTAATTTAATACGCTATGAATAAACCTATACAAAATATATAGACCTATTTATATTTATTTCTATGCAAATATATCGACGTTTAATCTATCTTAGTAACTCAGATATACATTGGTATATTTAGATTAGATATGTATTGGTAGATTTAGACACAATTTGTAGGGTAAGTTTATGTATAAATGATTAATATTTTTAGTTAAAAGCACAATAATTTAAAAAACTATATATTTAAAATATATTGTTAATGAGATTCATAATAGAAGCTCTTTTATACTGTTTCACAATAGGGGCAGGCAGTTCGTTTGCATACATATAGTGAAACAGTTAATAAAAAGTAGGAATGAAATCGTCCAATTAGTATACAATCGAAATTTATGATATAAACTACTGCCTATGTTTCAAAATTGTTTAAACACTTAAAAAATAACGCACACAGAAAAAAGAACAATCACGGTTCAAATGGTAATTGATTTATAAGAACTTGGAAACGACGAGACTAAATAATTGTTTTATACATAGAAAAATCGATTTATTTATTAACGCATATGCAAGTAATACATAAATATAAATATTTTTTTCTTATTAAATTTAAATGTTTCAAATCACCTCTTTCTTAATTTTTTATTAAACCATTACATAATAGGGGCGGCTTTTCAAACGTGTCATAATAGGGCTCTTTTATCTTAGTTTGTGTGAAAAATTCTACGTCTTAGAGCGATACATAAAACATTATATGTTTTTTTTTCTTTATACACGTTCAGTGGTTGTGTTAGATCATATTTTGTTGATACGACGTATCCATTCAAAACAACACATGAGCCCATCGAGCCACTGTTTACTTTTTCTTTCTCTCGCTCTAGACCTCAGTGTGTAGATTTCCTCCACTACTCGAGACGCTGCACGCATGCGGCGCTGCGCACGCACCTGAGACTATAATAAGGCTCGCGCCCGCGTCTCACTATCAGTCCGCCTTTCTCAAACACCATGGACGTTCTAAAACGTAAAAGACGTCGTTCGGAAAAGAGCTGCATTCGCCGCAATAATCGGCGTAAGGAGTGGCCATAAATCCCGGGCATCACTCGGCGTGAGATGCGGTACATGATGTCCGAAGCGGGTCGACCTCCTCCTACTAAGCCTCCTCAGCCTCCTCGGCCACCTCAGCCTCCTCTTCCTCAACCAGTTCCTCAACCTCCTCAGCAGCTCTTACGCTTCCCCACACCTCCACCTAAATTTTCTACAATACCACCACTTCTATCACCCCTCCTTGTCCCACAGCTTGACCTCTGTTGCCGTATGGACCACATCCTGAGGAGCACGCTCAATCCTTCTTTGGAAGCGTTACGTATGGAGATGGAGAGCAACGCGTGGAAGGACTTAGTCATTTCCACATACTTGAGGAACAGAAAATTCAAGGAGTGTCTGAGGATCATGGCCAAATTTACAGGCGAGGAACAGATGTTGCGCTTGGAAGATTTGGAAACTATGCACATCTCTTACCGTTTGAAGAAAGGAGGCAGGATGGTTAAGTGGAAAATCCGGTAATTTGGCGGCGAGCAATCGTCGTCAAATTGAAATGAGCCCTTTTAAGGGCTACAATAAACAATCTCTCTCTCCCCCCCCCCCCCCTCTCTTTTCGATTTTGTTTACGCGCCACGTTTTTCGCGCGATCGTTATTTTTCACTTTCGATGTGGTCGGGCTCATGCAAGCCCCCCCCCCCCCGCCATCGTCGCTCGCGCGCACCCTCCCTCCTCTGCTCTCCTTTCGCCGCTGGAGCACGTCTCTCTCGCCGTTGGTGTGCGTATCCCGCTCGCTCACGCATGGACCTCTCGCCGCGGGTGTGTGTGTCCCTCCCGTTACTCGTATACAGTCGGCTCTCGCCGCTAGCGCACGTACCCCTTTCCTCTGAGTGCTATTCTCGCGGTTTGCAACGCTTTATGATTCTTAGGTGTCAAGATGAGTTCTTGCGGCTAGTTAACAAAGCGAAGTCGCATTTTTTATTGACGAGCAATTGTCCAGCAAAATACTGTCCCCTACAAGCCGTATTTCGTGCGTTTTAGAAAGATTTTAAACAAGTGAGCGCTTCGCCGATGTTGAAAAAAGGTTTTCTCAACGAAAACAGAAGTTAAAAGTTAATAATATTTTTTTTTACTCTGAAAAAGGCCGATGGATTATATTCAACAGACCGTATTAATAATTTTAATTCATAATTTTTCAGAGGAAAAACAACTAATATTTCAACATAATATTGAAAAAATTTAAGTTTTTATTCTGAATAAATTATAACTATAAGTGTTGTAAGAAAAAAATATATTAATTATAATATAAATAATTATTCAACGTTTGAAATATTTGTGGCCCTGGGAAGGGCCGATTATTTTTTTTTTTTTAATAGACGTCTCCATTTATATGTCAGGCGATGACTCTAGCGCAATTGTCTCAGCGTCCATTGCCTCGATTTCACCAACATTGATGTTCACCGCCTGCGGTTCTACACCATCAGCTAGTGGAATATCCTCTGTCGACACTTTATAACACATCTGCTCTATAGAGTTGTAGAGCAATATAAAGTCCGGCGTGGCTGGTGGTTGAGGTGGCGATGCCTTAGGCGATGAAAGAGATAGTGATGGTGTCGATGGTGGTGATGTGGATGGGTGGGCGAACGTTGATGTCAAGCTGTTAGGCGATTCCAAGCCCATGAGTAGTGAGCTCGATGGTGTTTGCGATGCTGGCTTCATTGTCAACTTCACGCCACCAAACCATTCCGATGGTGGAGCCGGTACAAGCTCGGAAGTTGGTGGTGTTGGTCTTGAGGAATAGGAAGGAGACCAACCGCTAAGATCAATCTCCTCCGCAACACCGCAATCCTCCAACGTCGCCAAATGACGTTGGATCGACTAATTATTTATTAAATATTTATTAAATTATTTTCCTCATTGTTTATTAAAGATTTTCCCATAGTGGAGTAATTGTCTTTGCAAACTGTGCTGAACTCGCGGACGCACCGCACTTTTATACGATCTGTTCGTTTGCCGGTTCGTCGTCGCTCGCGCTCTGATTAGACGAAAATTCGCGGAGGGGGCAGAGCGACTTAAGTTATAAATATAATGAGCGTGCGCTAGCGTTCGTCATTTCACGAGAGTGCCTCCCCGCTATCACTCTTTAACGCACCACGTTATCGCTGTCAGTAAAGAAAATCTCTCGCTCTCTCTCTCTCTCTCTCTCTCTCTCTCTTTCGGAGCAATTAGAATATGCATATATATGTAATATGCTTGAATATACTTATACATACAAATGTATTATGCTTTGGAGTGCATATGTATTATGCTTCTGCACACGTCTAAACATATTTAACAATATTTCGCTTACTAACACATAAAGTTTTCTACCTTGATTTGTTAATCATTGAAGTTTATAGTAATTAATAATATTCAGTCAGCTCAGTAACCGTTACTATTATTATTTACTCAATATACTAAAAAGTTGTATAACTTGTGTTAAATTCATAGGCAGATAAATTATTTGATGAGAGAAGTTATTTGCGTGTAATATATGTTTTCTTTGATTTATTGTTTATACTCTCTTTGTAATATTTACTGATTTTGAATTGCCTCATAAAATATTTTATTCTCATATGTCTATAGGTAAGCATGAATAAAAGAATTTCTGAGTAATGTTATATACATTATACTGTTTGTATATGTTTGCTTTCTCAGCAAATCTTTCCCGTTGGTTGATTATGAGCGCTTTCTATACTATCTATGTTAAGGTTTTCACGCGTTATGTGACTGCTTCTTTGTGCTCAATCAAACATATTTTTGCCTACAACTATTCTGCGCTGCGTCTTTCAACGATGATTTGTTAAGCCTTTGAGGTTCAACGATTGCTGCTACGACTTTAGCGACCTCTGTGACTGTTCTCGAACAAGAGCGGAGAAGCGAATGAGGCTTGGAGCTTCATTCACCTTTTTTTTATACACAGCTAAGTCATCCCCGCCATGCTGCTCACAACCAATCACAATTGATTTCTCCCTGTAATTTTAATATAAAAGGAGCTGCATTTGAGAGGGAAAGTCAGTTCGCTGCTCCGAGCAGTCGAAGCAACATCGTAAAGTTTGTATGAGTGGTTTTTCTCACCATATTAGCAGCCGTCACGTTACTACTTACAAATAAAAAAGTTGTACTTGGAAGAAAAAAAGAATAAGTCTACTGCTCACAGCAATCGAATATTGTAGTTTATAAATATATCGAGTGATCTTTGACTCTACGCAACCTCTCGCTAACTAATCATAATCGATATCTTCTCTTTAAAAGGAGGTACTGAGACTTGCAAATCTCATTTCGTTTCTTGAAATAATCCGAAGCAGTTGAAAATGGCTGAGCACTTAAGAGAGACTGCTAATAAGCTATGGAAGTTATATCAAGCATCTTTGACTGGTGACGTCGATGAAAACGACATTGATACTTGGTTGGAGTACCGTTATAATGCTATACAATCAGCTCAATATTCATTACGTACTACAAATAATTTAAAAATATCTGACAAGCAAAAACTTCAAGCCGCTATTGCTCTCATTAACACTGTTCGACACTTGTTATGTGAACGTCGAGTAGACCGCAAGTTACAAGAAGATAATGTTGTATGGGATGATATTCTTTCCGTTTTTGAAAATAGAATAAGAATAGGCGCGATAACCAACTTAAAACATCTCGACCTATTAATCTTCATGAGAGATGCTGAAAAATAGTTTATTTTTAAAGTAAATGAAGCTCTTGAGAAGCATTCTGCTCTAAAAGTTAACACAGTTTTGGCAGCTGAATATGGATCGATGAGAAATGACGAAGAAACTACGGAGATCACGTACTTTAATACAAAGACAACGCCGACATATTTATCAACTGACTTAAATGAGTGGTTTGTTGTAAATGTGCAGCACCCTATCGACGTGCAAATGGTAGAATTCCTAGAGCCAAAATCAGGCTGGTCACTTAAATCTATTTTAAATTTAGTTATAAATATTTGTAAGTTTAATCCAACGAGGGGAAGCACGTATATGATATAGATTTACCTCCATTTATCAAGAAAAAAGAAGCTTGCATCAACGTTAAAAATGATGATGATAAGTGTTTTAAATGGGCTGTTCTATCAGCATTAGTATCACCCTGTTAGTAAAAATGCAGATCGTATGTCATGTTACGGTTCATACAAAGATGAGCCCAACTTTGATGGGATTGAATTTCCAGTAGATCCTAAACAAATTAACTAATTTGAAAAACAGAATGATGTTTCCGTAAACGTCTATTACTTGAAGAAAAAGGGAAAAAATTTTGACGTCTTACCGCGACACTTGACATTTTGTAAGAAAGAAAAGCACGTTAATTTGCTTCTTGTGGAAAGCCATTATGTAGACGAGGAGGAGGAAGAAGATGACGAGCTTCTTGTTGGCACTAACATAGTATTTAAAAATCACTATGTATGGATAAAAAATTTATCAAGACTCGTACGAAGTCAGGTGTCTGCTTATGAGCACAAAAGTTACATCTGCGACAGATGTTCGCATTTTTTCTGGTCAATCGAAAAGCTAACAAAGCATGCTGTTGACTTTTTAGAAATAAATGAATATAAAATTGTATTTCCTACAAAAAAGGATAATATATTACAGTTTACGAACTTTTTCAATAAGAATCAAGTACTGTTCATGATTTACGCAGATTTTGAGTGTTAACTGAAGAAAACCCATAATCACGAACGTGCTTATCAGCACCATGAGCCATTTAGTGTAGGCTTCTTTCTAAAATGTAACTATGACGACAGCTTGTCGGAATATAAATTCTATAGGCGAGAAAAAGGAGAAGATGAATCTCCTGCTAAGTGGTTGGTAATGAATCTTCACTCCCTGGCACAAAAATTAGAAGAAATGTATAAGAACCCAAAGCCTATGAAAGATATGACACTTCAGGAGAAAATTCAATTTAGGAGTACTCAACTATGTCATATTTGTCAGAAATCATTTTCTGAAACGGACGAGAAAGTTCGTGATCATTGCCACTTTACGGGAAAGTGAGTATTTAATTATTTTTACTAAAATCCTATAAATGAAATATTGATAAATTATATGATTTACAGATACCGAGATCCTGCACATAACTCATCTAATATTAGCTATCAAGATTCAAGAACTATTCCTGTAGTTTTCCACAATTTAAGTGGTTATGACTCACATCTCTTTATTAAAAAGGTCACAACCTGTGTGGCTGGTCGCGTTACGTTGCTACCGCAAACTAAAGAGATATATATCTTTTACTAAGTTTGTGGAAGATACAGACATAACCCTGCGGTTTATCGATTCATTCATGTTTATAGCTTCATCCTTAGATAAGTTAGCGTTATACTTAGAGAACCTTCCTATTCTCGAGAAATCTTTTCAATAAGATGACGGATTCTCTATTGAACAGATTATGCTACTGAAGAGGGAAGGAGTTTTCCCATATGATTACGTTTCATCGTTTGAAAAACTCAAAGAATCCAATCTTCCTTCAAAAGATGATTTTTTCAGCAGCTTATATCAAAGTCATATCACCGATGATGATTATAAACATGCCGAAAAAGTATGGCAGATATTCAACATTCAAGATCTTGGACAATATTCTGACCTGTACATGAAGACTGATGTAATACTATTGGCTGAAATTTTTGAAAATTTCAGAAAGAACTGTCTTCAGGCTTATGGTTTGGATCCTGCTCATTACTATACGACACCTAGTTTGACATGGAACGCAATGCTCAAATACACTGAGGTATGGATTGCATATTTATGTATACTCATATGTTTTTCCTTCTTATTTATATATTCGTACATTTTAACAGATACAGCTAGAGCTTCTCACAGATATTGACATGCTGATGTTCATCAAAAATGGTATACGCTGAGGTATAAGCTGTGCTGCAATCTTTACGCCAAAGCAAATAATCCGTATATGAGTGAAGGTTATAAAGTTGACGAGGAAGAAAAGTATCTCATGTATTATGATGTCAACAATTTATATGGATAGGCAATGACTGAATCCTTACCCTATGGGGGCTTTGAATGGGTGAAGAATATAGATCGATCAAACTTCTTCAATGTTCCTGATAATCATCCGGTTGAATACTTTCTTGAAGTTGATTTAAAGTATCCAGAAATACTCTACGATGCTCATAAAGATTTACCGTTTTGTGCTGAACACATGGCTCCGTACTTCACTATAAAGCATTAAAACAAGCGTTGAAACACGGATTAATATTGACTAAAGTTCATCGGGCCATAAAGTTTAATCAGTACGCGTGGCTTAGAAAGTGTATAGATTTAAACAGTGATAAAAGAAAAATGTTATTCAAACTTTTTAACAATGCTGTTTACGGAAAAACTATGGAAAACGAGAAAAAACGAATTGATGTGACGTTAGTAAACAAATGGGAAGGTCGCTATGGAGCTGAAGCACACATCGCCAAACTTGTAGCTATACAATTACTGCGTACTGAAATATCTATCAGAAAACATATTTATGTTGGGCTCAGTGTTTTGGATTTATCAAAAACACTTGTGCATAGATTTCATTATGAATACATGAAAAACCACGTTGGTGTCAACTGTAAAATTCTATACACCGATACAGACAGCCTGATCTATGAAATCATGAACGTCAACAATTATGTCATCATGCGTCAGAACATTCACAAATTTGATACATCTGATTATCCAGAGGGTAATCCCTTCAATATGCCACGTGCAAACAAAAAGATTGTAGGCCTAATGAAGGATGAATGTAATGGTGAAATAATGTTGGAATTTGTAGGTTTAAGAAGTAAAATGTACAGTATTCGGATTCAAGATCAAAAACCAATTAAAAAAGGTAAGGGCGTTATAAGTTCTGTGGTAAAGACCAGAATTAGCTTCGAAGACTACATGCAATACTTGCGGGAAAATATAATAATAACTCGAGAGCAGCAAAACATTAGATCACGTCATCATGTTTTGCACACTGAAAAAGAAAGGAAGATCGCACTGATTGTCAGTGCCCGTGATAACAAATGCCATCTTTTGCATGGCCAAACGGACACTCTACCATGGGGCCACTACATGGCGATAGTTGATGAAGTAGTCGAAGAAGTTGAACTTCCGCATATTGCAGTATCATCTTTACGTGAAGAGGATAATTTCGACGTCAAGTCTGAAGAAAATAAGCAACTGCCGGCTCCAGCAATCAAACAGTCTACAACACAGAAGTATATCAGTGATATGCAACAACAACTACTTACTCTTATGCAGTTGTTCGAAGATAATGAATTGATTAAAAGAACTTCTGAAACACCCAGCAATTCCCCCAACAAGAAATTTAAAAGCTCCTAGAGTACGTATTAAAAAATTACTACTTGCGGATGTCTAAGAATATTTTAAGAATACAGCTTTAAGGGAGGCTTTATATGTATTATTTATGTCAGTTAAAGTTTTAGGGATTAGTAAAGTGCTACTATTGGAATTGTATAGTTAATGCATAATATTGAATATTTCAATCATATTGTCATGTAATACCAATGAAATGCCCATCAAGAACAAATGTATATAGAAATAAGTGGAGTACTTGAACTTATATTTAGTTATGAACGCATTATTTGGATATAGCTATTGTATTATTTATATGTAATTAAGCACTATTAAGAATCAAGAAATTAGTAGAAGTATAAACTATTATAATTCAATGTACATATAATGAATAAAGACTGAAGTTAATAACTTAACATATCTTACGTATTACTTTACAAATCACATATTAAAAATAATGTATAGAACTAATAAGTGAACTATTCTAATTAATGGTAGTTAATGAGTGTTTAAATCTATTAACATAACTCTGTATTGTTTTAAGAAATATATAAATAAGTATAGGCTATTACTTGTGAAATAAGGATTAATAGAAAATAGTCTAAGTATTCTAATGCATTGTATAGTTAATGAATACTTGAGGTTAAAAATTAATATTGCATAAATGAGTAAAAGTATAGACTATTCTAATTCAATATAGTTGATGTATTATATGATAATCCTTTTTATGTGTAAAATTATTAAAATAATGTAAAAAAGGTGTTACTCTATGACATAAAAAGGTGTCACTCTATGACATAAAAAACGTGTCACTCTATGACATAAAAAAAGTGTTACTCGATGACATAAAAAACATGTCACTCTATGGCATAAAAAAAGGTGTTACTCTGACATAAAAAAGGTGTTACTCTATGACATAAAAATGGTTTCACTCTATGACATAAAAAACACGTCACTATATGACAAAATTAGAAAAGGGTTACTACACCATAACAAAAAGTTGAAAACTGTTATTCCATAACATAAAAAGAGCCTGCGACATCCAAGTTTAAACAGGATGTACGTGCGAAAAGGAGACGTTGATGTAGGCATATGATAAGGCTCCTTTTTATCTGTAAAAATTATTAATATAATGTTTATTCCTTGGTAAAATATTATTCACCCTTAAAAGGACGGCTTCATATAATGTTAAATTGGTTCCAACGACTAAATTTTTTTTTTTCCCTTAAAAGAGCAGATTGATGTTTAATTATAAAAAATACAATATATAAAATACAAAAAATATTCAAAGTATAAAAATAATAATCGTAATCAACTTAAAATTTAAATTAACTTCGACGAACATTATCGAGACATATACTCTTACGAGGCTCTTCATTAAAAAATTTTCGTATTGTATAAAACTACTTATCCGCTGCATCATACACTGTGATGTACTTTGAAGATGGAGGTGACCGGATCCTCTTCGGTACCTCTATGTATCTTTTTCCGCGACATCATAAATTAAAACTTTTTTTGTCGATGTCGGAAGAGGCGAAGTTGTCGTCGATGGTGATGTGTAGGACCATACACTCAACGACGATCGTTCCATCTCTAGGTGTATTGATGATGATGATGATGATGGTGAATAGGCCCTAAAAGGCGGAGTTAGGTACGGACGCAAATCGGGCGTCAACAGAGGTTCCATCTCTAGGTGTATTGATGATGATGATGATGGTGGTGAATAGGCCCTAAAAGGCGGAGTTAGGTACGGACGCAAATCGGGCGTCAACAGAGGTAGCTCCAGTTCCTCAGAAAAAACCATCATCTGCGAAGATGAGACGCTAGCCATCATCTCCAGCACCATGATGTCATTGAGTATTAGCTGGTGCAGATTAAAAGCCTCTCTCAATAATATCGAGAATTGAGTCATCAGACATCGACTCCATTATTTCGCAACATTATATTTATATGCTGCGTAAGCGGTGGGGTAGCTGTGGGAGGTGAATATCTGCTCCAATCAGAGTGCGATCGCATCTGCTCCGCTCCAATGGGAGCATCCTCTTGTGGAAGGGTTTAAGATCTTCCACGTGGACTTTACCCACGGATTTTCCATCCTAGTCGATAACCTCATACACGTTTGGCCCTAGCTGGGCGGCGATCGTATATGGGCCGGCGAATTTCGGAGCTAGTTTCCCGGCTACGCCCTGTAAGGCGGACGAAAGCACGCGATTTTGCTTCCAGACTTTGTCGCCTAGGTTATAGTGCACTTTGCGGCGTGACGCATTATAGTAGCGTGCTTGTCGTTTTTACGCTTTGGGGGCGTTATCCGCAGCTATTTGCTGCACGTCTGGTAGCGCGAGCATGCGAGTACGCCAGTTTTCGATATCTGCCGACTCTGCCTGCTCTTCTGCGGCTTACTCTTTGCGACGCCGGAGAGAAATTGGGGGAGCCGGCTGTCTGCCTAAATTTAGGAAAGCTGGGCTCCATCCAGTTGACTATTGTACCGCCGTGTTATAAGCGTACGTCAACTCTGGGACGTGAAGATCTCAATCACGATGATTGTTTTCGAGGTAAGACGTATTCATCGTCTTTGTCGTGCGGTTAACTCGCTCAACCGGATTCGCTTGCGCGTGATACGGTGAAATTGTAGTGTGCGTCACTCAACGCTCTTCCAGGAACTTATCTAGCGCTTTGTTCTTGAATTCGGTCCCATTATCCGAGTAAAAGACTACGGGTAGACCGAATCGCAAGAAGACCCGCTCGCTAAGTTCCTTTCGGATTGTTTGCTCATTTGCTTCACGAATGGGGGCGTACTTAATCCAGCGACAGAAGAGGTCCATGAATACACTTAAATATTCATAGCCTCGTGGCTATCTAGGTAAAGGCCCCATTATATCGTCAGCTGCGATTTGCCAAGGGCGCACGGCGCGTCGGCTGCCCATGAGGCCAGCCGGTGCCGTTTGTTGCACCTTGCACTGTTGGCAAATCGAGCAATTGCGCACGAAGTCAACAGTTTCTTGGCGCATGGACGGCGAATAATAGTATAGCGATAAACGCGCTAGCGTTTTCGCGCGGCCCAAATGTCCAGCCGTTGGCTCGGCGTGGTTTTCTAGCAAGGCGCTCTCGCGATTTTCCGCCAGTAAAACCAACTTCCAGGCGTCCTCGTCCTCCATTAGATCCTCGATCATCGGATTGGGACGATAACTATAGAGACGCTCATGAACGATCTTCCAATAACGATGATCGGTCGGGTTGGCCGCGATAGATGCGAACATGCGCTTGTACGAGGCGTCTGTGGTCTCTTAAGCGATCTCTTTTGACGCTAGCTCAGCGTCGTATACATGCGAGACAGTGCGTCTGGTACATAATTAAGGGAACCTTTGCAGTGAACGATTTCGAAGTCATACGCTTGTAACTCAAGGGCCCACCACGCTAGTCGCCCTCTCGGATTATGCAAATTGCATAGCCACTTCAGACTGCTGTAGTCGGTTATAACCGTGAAATAGTAACCTTCCACGTATGGTCGGAACTTACGAATGGCCCATAACACAGCGTTCTGTAACGGAATAATTCCGTTCGGCCGGCGTCATGGTGCGGCTAGCGAAACACAAAAGCCTTTCGACACCGTCGATGATTTGCGTTAGGACCGCGCCTAGGCCAGATTGGATAACAAACGGATGCTCGAAGGACGGTCTATGCAGGATAGGCGCGGACGCTATAAGAGCTTTAATTTGCTCGAACGCTGATTGCGCTTCCTCGCTCCAAACAAAAGCGACACCGTATTTGTTGGATGAGTGAGTGGATCCGTGATCGTCGCAAAATCAGGCAAGAATTTGCGATACCCAACGCCATGCCTTGGAATCTCCTCAATTGTTTGAGATTATTTGGCGTCGGATATTCCATGATTGGTGCGATCTTATCCGGGTCCGGTTTGAAGCCATCTCGATTAACGAGCACGCCGAGGATCTTAACCTCGCTGCGGTAAAATTCGCTTTTCTCACGAATAATGGTGAGGCCAGCGTCTTTAATGCGCGTTAAAACGTGCTCGAGCCACTTCATGTGCTCTTCAAACGTATATGTGGCGATAATAATATCGTTGAGATATGAGAAAGCGTGTGGCTCCATTTCAGATCCGATTATCTTATCTGACAAATGTGGCTGGGCCCCCTACTACACCATATGGCATCCTAGTAAACTCGACAAGGCCCATGCCAGGCACCGTAAAAGCGGTGAGTTGCTGCGCTTCCTTTCGCATAGGAATTTGATGGTAAGCGCTGCTCAAGTCGTGGATCGAGATATATTTCACTTTCTGCAACTTGCGCAGTATCGCATCTATCTGAAGTAGCGGGTACGCGCACGCTTTCGTGATAGCGTTTAACTTCCGAAAGTCGATGCAGAAGCGATATTTCCCATTCGACTTTCGGTGCATCACGACTGGGCTCGTCCACCCGCTGTTGGATTTTACTATAATCTCAGCTTCGAGCATTTGGCGTACGTGCTCATCCATTTCTTCCTCCAGCTTTCTGGAGACAGAGTAATATTTTTGTTTAATCGGTCGAGACCTGATAATCTCGATATTATACTCAGCTCATTTAATGCATCCCAGAGGCGCGTCGCTCGCAGGAAGTAGTCGCTCTAGTAGAGCTTGAATTAGCTCTTTCTGGGCTTCATCCACGTCAGCGAGACCAACGGAGTCCAGATGAATCGGTCTTGCTTTGTCCTCATCCAACGTGGATAATTGTAGCGGTACTCGCTCCTTTCCGCTCTCTATACTGAGGGTGGCCTCTCGGGGCCGCAGAACAGTGTTAAATTTTTGCATGAAGTCTGCGTCAAGGAGACAGTCCACGTCGAGTTCGTCTACGATGATTGCATCGATGTAGCGACGAACGCCGGCGACGTCGAAGGGTAACTCGACGTGGCCGAGAATGAGTACACTCTTACCATCAGCAAGTCGTGACCCTCGTCCGTTGTGAGGCGCAATAGTTTTTCTACACTCAGAAGCGATTTGAAGGCCGATCCGACCAAGGGCTATGCGTGAAGTGCCGGAGTCGCACAGAGTGCGCACGCGGAATAAGCCTATTCCAACAGGCAAGTACTAACGGGTGTATTCCTCCGAAGGGGAAGCGTTTGTGCTTCCCTTCGGTTTCTCCGGAGTCGATTCAGTCGAGCTAGCGGCGCGTCGCTGTTCGCGGCGGCTTCTTGTCGAGGTGAGGGAACGACAGGGGCCATCTCTAGTCGGTCCACCTGTCGTTTCCCGAACACTCGGGGCAATCGCCTTTGGTGTAGCCTAGCCAGCTGTACCCCCAGCAGCGCGCATACATTATGGAGCCAGGCCGGAGATGTCCTTATTCTTAGCACTGGCCAGCCTAGGCGCCGGTGCGGTTCCATCGCTCTTCCTAGGAGGGGAGCCCTTCCGCTCTTTAGACGGGCTATTTCGGCTGGTTTTGCGATAAGCGCTCTTACGTTCAGAGGCGCCGCCAGGCTTTGGCGAATTCGGCTACTTGTTCGGTTTTAAGCCGAATTGCTCTAGTTTTTCCTCCAGCACCTTGATAATTAATTTGCTAAGGTCTGCAGGAGATTGATCTGTGACAGCCGCTAGGCTTGTCTTCTGCGCTCCGTCCTCCACACCTGACCCTTTATTACTTGGCTTGGCGCTCTCCGCTATGGTAGCTAAGCTGCTCTTATTGCGGGGTGGTGGCGGTTTTGCAGAGGTTGAGGAGCTTTAATAGGCCACCTGTGGCATTATGCACGATTTCGGGTTTGGCGGCTCTTTAAAGTTCCGCTCAACCTCCAGTTGTGCTTCTGCTTCTCGCGCTAGTTCAATGAGCTTGTTGATACTCGTGACTTCTTCTTGTCTCACTTTAAACTGTAGTCGTGGAAGCATGTTGTCATAGAGGAGCTCTAGTTGCCTCTCCTCAGTCCATGGTCTGTCGAATTTGCTCAAAATGGCGCATAAGCAAACTATATAATCGCGCACTGGCTCGTCTCAGCCTTGCGTACGCGATTCTACTTCTTTGCGCAATCGTCGCTGGAATCTTTTGTCGACTCCATAGTATCTACGTGCGTCTTCGCAGAAGTCTTGCCATGATTGCCATTTTTGGCGCTCTTCGCGGCACCAATGACGCGCTACGCCAGACGTGAGCTCTGTCATAGCGTTTAGCAAGTCTTCGTCGGTGATGTATGGCGCTAGCGCTCTGCACTCGCTGACCGTTCTATGAACTCTTCGATATTGCTACCCTCTGCGCCTGAGAACTGCAGTTTCCACTGCCTAACTGTCCGTCCGATATCTAAGGTCGTAGGGTGTTGGAGCGTGCTAGTTCCAGCCGAGTATCTGCTTTGCGATAGACTCAGTTGCTTTCCCCTTCCCCCAGACTCTCGCCATCCGGGAAGGTTGGCTTGAGGCTGCAAAGGAGCGTGCGTCTGCGCGGGTACACGCTGAGGCCTGTA
Organism: Torymus aiolomorphi; assembly: GCA_036365515.1. Taxonomy (NCBI): domain Eukaryota; kingdom Metazoa; phylum Arthropoda; class Insecta; order Hymenoptera; family Torymidae; genus Torymus; species Torymus aiolomorphi. The sequence continues at coordinate 191,659,277 of CM070873.1, forward strand.
AGGTGTCGCCTCCGCATTTAGTGCAGTTTCTTGCTGTCTATTTGCGTTTAGCGCTACTTCGCGCTGTCTATTTGCGTTTAGCGCTGCGCTTTGCTCATTGCCTTCCAAGCTTGTCTCCTGCGGATATTGCATTGAAAATGTGTCCTTGAAGTTCACTGTTTTCTGTTTATGAGGAGCTGCGCTATTTTGCATATTTAAATGCCTTCGAGTGCTGGATATGAGTTGGCTTATCTGAATTTGTAACTCAGATATTTCTTTGCGATACTCCTGTGTTAGGGCTTGCATTTGCAGCATCTGCATTGCCACTACTCTCGGTACTTCGTAGGTGTAACCATCGGTGAAGGTGCACTTTACAATGTCATCTGGGCGGTGGTTTACTCTTGCCGTAAATACTGATTGCGGGGCGCTATGCATTGTATTGGTGCTTTGCGTATTCGCTATGATGGTTGTTGACGTTACTGTCGTCGTCGTCCCATACCGACCGCCTGATATTGTGGTTACTGGTGATGGGAATTCACCGTTTGCGATGGCCTTGCCTAGTCTTATGGCCTCCCTTATTTCTTCATTTGACGCGAGCGCTGATGCACCTTCCATCGGCCATTGTTCGGCGCCTTGCGGTTGTTCGCTTGATATTGGCCAATCCGTTGCGTTCGCCGCGCTAGTCAGAGACATGTCCTGGTTTTGAAGGTTCGTCTCTGTTACCGAATTTGGCGTTGACGAATAGCGCGCTTGTGCGCTAAGCAAGCGCCTTGTCGCATTTTTCCTTGCGATTAGTTCGTTCATCGTGCGTTCACTTTCGTCGCATCTCACAATTGCTTCTGTCTCATCTTCTTGATCAGATATGCACACGAAATCGGCCTGAGTGTAGCCATCGCGTAATCGCCTATATAACCTATCCGATTTAGCGAAAGGCGTTCCGCTCGCTATCAGCTCTAGTTCGCTTAGAGTTGCGTCCATTTGTGTACCTTCTAAATTTACGATCCATCCTTGGATCTCTAGGCCTATGGTTTCGTCGAAGGTAACTTATTCTAAGTCAGACATTTTTCGTTTTATAATTTACTTAATGTATAAAACAAAGTAATAAAACACAGAGAAAGAAAAAGAAAAAATAAATAAATAAATAGATATATCTGTTAATTAGTTATTGAACTATGTAATTATTTACAATTAAATAGCGTTACGCGGAGGAATTCGTTCGTTTTTCAAAAAAGACTGCAGAAAAAAATTGCTTTTAGGGATTTTCAGCGTTAGTCTCGCTAGCTAATTAGCGTTTTAATTTATTTAGTAAATCTGTACTTTAAGTTGTAAAACACTCTCAAGTATTATAGAATTGCACCACTTCCAGTTATTACTTGCTAATTGTTTACGCAAAATTTATTAATATTATTTTGTGTAATTGAATTATTCGATAACTAAATAAATAGGTATATAACTATTTTAGATAATTAGTATTAATACTGAAAAATGTGTTGTAATAGTACTTCGCTGGAAGAGTATTGCGTTTACTCGCTGAAAATTCTAAAATACTTTGCTAAAATTCTTATCAGAGACTTAATACTCCAATTAAAAAAAAAGGATTTTATTAACTTATTAGTTTAATAAATACCATTCGAATTCCTCGTTTCTTAATTTAATTAATAAAAGACAAAACGGATTTTAAATTCTGTAACAGAGGTAAAAAATTGAAAAATTTTGTTCAGAATTTGCGAAATTCGCTAAATTGTTCGTAATTGTTGAACAATTAATTATTTCAACTTTTTTGTAATTAAAGTTTTGCTTTATTAATATTATTTGTTAAATCCAAGAATTAGGAAGAGAATTGACAATTAGTTATTTAGTTTATTAATAATTTAAATAAATTATCTACTTCTTTACTCTTAAATAAATTGATTGTTCAATAAAGTACTTATTAAGTGTGTTGAGCAATAATATGCCCAAACTCGCTTGTGTAATTTTGTACAGGACGAATGAACTTTTACTCGCGCTAAATCGCAGTTTACGCTGTAACTGTGATGATTGAATTATTAATTCGTCTAATTTTCTGCAAAAGTTAGTTTCCCACTGAGTTGAAATTTAGTTAAAATATTATTTATTTGTTTTACAAATTTATTTGTATTTATTAAATGAATTGTTTTCTAGAATAATTATTAATTGTATAAATTGTTTAACAATTGAATCATTCAGTTGTTAACATCAGTGCGCTTGAGTCGCTATACTTGCTAACTACTAGGTGACTACAGTATGCACTATACGACGTATGCTTGCGCGCGATCAGCTGGCACTTCGCTCGGTTATCCTTGTACGAGTTACACGTATATGCGCGAGATGTACGCGCGAAGTCTTTGGACGCTATTCTATGAGAATATATTTTGACATTAATCTGAAATTTGTTTACTAGCGAGTACGCACTATTTGGGTTTGTATAAAATCTCAACAAGATGAATTTAAAATCACAATAAAGTTTTTAAATATTTAGATAAATTATTTGTTAATTTAACGTGAAACATACATGTGTGTATGGTTTCTCTGCATACAGAATTTACTCGAATAAAATTTTCAGAAAATATTTTGAGAGAAGAAAATATTTTAATTATTTAAATAATTAAATTGTTGCTAAATAATGTTAAAATTATGTAATTTATTATTTAATTATTCGAGCAACATAAGAAAAGAGAAAAGAAAATATTTATCCAATTTTGGTAATTGTAAAAATAATTTGTTAATTAATTTGTTGTTATTAATTATAGTTATGTAATTGTCTAGCGAAATTCGCCTAAACAATTTCCCAAATAATGTGCGATCGTCGTTAGGAGTATTGTCTGCCTCTAAAATGTGTATCTAAATACGCTTGAATGTGTACCACTATCTGTACGCATAAATGCCTCAGTGTGTATGTATCTAAGTGTACTTGTGTGCACGACTATATGTATACTATACTTTACTACAATACGTGGTTTTACAGCGAGGCTCGAAATAAAGTTTTATTTCGTTCGTCTCTCTCCAGCACACGTGTAAAATTTTCGTGTGCTAGAATCGAGCCCTTTGTTTACGTTCGCGCGCTCAAGCTGTGTTGTCGAGGCGCAACGTAAACCCCTTGCCTCGCGGTGTGATTGTGCTCGAAGGCAACGTCCGGTCGACTTTTTCGTCGACGACTCCACGCACGCTTTTTCCTCTGGTGCACCTTAGCGATGCACCTCCGCTATAATCGCGGTTTCCTCGCCAGCGGGTTGTCGCACGTACAATACGTATGTATTAGTGCGCCGTGCGAAATTATTCTTCGCCGTGCACTGCGACTGCCCGCTTCGCGCGAAATATGTATGTGTGTGTCTTTACGACACAGAATATATACGCACTTTTGTGCAAACTGCTCTCGTATTGTATTTACAAAAATACTCTGTACGGTGACGCAACGTCAAAATTGAAGTTCGGCGTGCGCTGCGATTTTTCGCACTATTAATTACACCACGTTCTCGGAAAACGTGAGTTTTTTTCGAGAGGCGCCAATTTGTAACGGACTCTTTATTCCCGACTAGCCGTACACATATATATTTATTTGTTATTCAGGAATCTAATGGCCATACTACCAGATAAGGTTGTTAAATAAATTATAACAACATTTTAGAATTAATCAACGTTTCGGACACTTTATTGTCCCTCTTCAGGATCTAACAGTTACAATAATTAAATTAAATACACTTGTTTACAATCACAGAAAGTTGCGCAAAATTACAATACTTACGAAAATGTTTGAAAGTCAAATCTTAGTACGCGGGAGAACAATCCGCTCGTCAATGATTTATTGTGTGCGATTATCGGTTTTTTATATCAATAAATGTGTATGTGTGAGTGTACGAATTTATACTGTACGTAACAATGTTGCAAGGTGGGTACAACAACAACAACAACAACACACACACACACACACACACACACACACACACACACACACACACACACACACACACACACACACACACACACACACACACACACACACACACACACACACACACACACACACACACACACACACACACACACACACACACACACACACACACACACACACACACACACACACACACACACACACACACACACACACACACACACACATGGAAGTGGCACACACGAGCACGTTTACTTAGCGAGGACTCTCTCGCTGTATAGGCTTAGCTCTGCCCACTTCCTCGTTTCGTGCTCTCCTATATCACTCGAACAGCTCCGTGTGCCGTTTCTCCCACTTCCAGCTCTTGCCTCCCTACCCTTGATCCCCAACAGTTTTTCCAAATCGCCTATTGTTCCCCCGTTTAACAAGTCACATATGCCTCTCATTGTTAGTTTATTTATCGGAGATGGCACTCGCCTTATCCGATAGTAATCATGAGAGAATTACGCATAAGTTGGTAGTAAGGTACAGTTTGATATCTATTTTATTCTTAATTCAATACAATATTATTTTAAAATTTTGAATTTTCTTAACGTTTTCCTCAAAGTTTGGTGTAGTTCTCGTGGATGTATGTGCGGCAGGACCGAATGTTTTAATAATGACTGAATAATTGTTTATGGTAAAAAATTTTATGGAATTCTCCGACTTGTTTTTCTTATTTAAAAAATATCATGACGTTGTACATTTACCATTTTTACATATCTTGTAGCCCTGAAGAGGGGAGTATATCTAACGCTCCCGAAACGTCGGCTAATAAAAAATAATATTCGCTTATTCATTGGTTCGTTTGATGTCCGCCTTTTCCAAATAAACTTAAATATCACGAACGTACTTTAACGATAAAAAAAGTTTTTTATTTTTTGGCCATTTCAAAAATATTAGTTTCCAAAACTGGATGAATTTAGAGTATTTTAGACCTTATTCCATGTAAATTTGTCGAGTACTTGTTTTTAAAAGCTACGACAAAGTCTTAAAAACAATATTTTGTAAAAAAACCCTGTGAAATGGAAATTCAGTAAAACTTAAAAAATATTGAGCCATTTAGTTCCCAATATTTTTCTCCTTCCTGAAACATAAAAAATAAGTTTTTATAGTTAAATATAATGTAATTTTACAATAAATATATTGCTTACCCGTTCTAAACACATGCATAATAACTTGTAACAATTAATGAAACTCTGCCAAATACGGTAGGGGCAGAATTATCTTACTCACCATTTTTTTGTATATAAGATATCTTTTGAAACCCAGTTATTTTTTTGTATATAAGATATTTTTTGAAACCCAGTTATTTTTTTGTATATAAGATATCTTTTGAAACCCAGTTAAAGTAAGATTTTATTTTTTTTACAAATAGAATATTAACTGATTCTCTGTAACTGAAATCAAGGAGAACAATTAAGCAAAAATTGACCCAAGATTTTTAGTTGATAATATTGCAATATAAATCATAAAAACATTTACCTTAGCTTGAGATATGTTCCCCTATAAAAGGTAATTAACAATACTGGCACCTTCGCTTGCATTCCTTCAAAAACCAATCCATTATTTTCAAATTAAAACGTAGGTTACTTTAATGTTAAATAGATAATAAAAGAAAATCAAGTTTTTCGTCTTCTTAGGTGTCTATCTTCTTAAGCTATAACAAATATTAAAATTTTTTTTTTATTTATGAACCACACTTTTTTAGGTTCAGAATAACATATATAATTGAAAAATCAAATGAAAAAAAAAATTACTTTTTTGACATATTTTAGGTCTATGACCCCCTTAATGAAAACTAGCCCGTAAAATGTTTAATATTTACGTACTCATAAAAATTGTTACAAAAGTCAGAAGTCTTGACAATTTTTATACTTAAAAATAGAATAAAAATTAGAGCATGGGAAAGCGAGTTAAATGATTAAGTCTCTGTAACAACATATATATAATTATATATTTTACAGAAGAGTTTTTATTGACTAAAGTATGATTTTTGAAATTATTCAAATTTCAACTCCACTAGAGTAATAAACGTGTATTGTAACGCGTGCGCGAGTTAGGTAATTCGAGATTCGAATTACCCGCGCCGAGCAGGCATGTTCACTGGGGGCGCGAGCGCGCGAGCATTCTGACCGGATTAGAACGGTCTCGCAACGCGTAATATGCCCGTCGCGTACTCGCGAAGCTGCTACGGCTTTATGCGAGTCACGGCAGTCATTTTCGTGTCTGCCATCGCGCCGAAAACATCTCCTCCGTGTATCTCGTAAGTTCCCCTATAGCACTCAATATTGGAGCAATATTGCCTCAATATTGCTTCGACATATTCTCCATATTCGCTAATGTTCCCTCAACGAAAGTATACATGGATGCAACCATAGAGCAGTATTGCTGCAAACTATGATTTCCGTTTTTCCATTGCTTTTTTAAAATGATTGGTTAGGCTCTCTGCCACAGCAATATTGCATCAATATTTAGCCAATATTTATCAACACGAAAGGAATATTAATTTTATAATTATATTTTAATGTTGATTTTTCAGATGATTTTGCAATATTGCAAGAATATTTGTATAATATATGTCAACACTAGACGAATGTTCCCGTATAGCACTGAATGTTAAAGCAATATTGCCTCAATGTTGTTTTGACATATTATATTCGCCATATTCGCGAGACTTAATAACACCAGAGGCACATTAAATTTGAAGTGCTTATATTTTAAAATCAATGTTTAAAACGAACTTAATTTACGTCACGTATATATGACGTAAAATTGAGTCCACATTGTAAAGAGGATATCAAAAACAAGGCAAGCCTTGTAATTCAGACTCTTCGAAAGAGTCATCTGAACGGCTGAATTACATGGCTTATATACTCTTGGCTATCCAGTGTATTCACAGAAAGTACTATCGACGCGCCGCATACCGGATAAATAGCTAAAGCTTACTTATCGAGAGCCGCCCATCAGAAGTTCTCCTTTGTCACCGCTATGCGGCGCGTCGGTAGTGCTTTCTGTGAATACACTGGATGGCCAAGAGTATATAAGCCATGTAATTCAACCGTTCAGATAACTCTTTCGAAGAGTTTGAATTACAAGGCTTGTCTTGGTTTTGATATCCCCTTTACAATGTGGACTCAATTTTACGCCATATATGCGTGAATTAAATTAAGTTCGTTTTAAACATTGATTTTAAAACATAATGCACTTCAAATTTAACGTGCCTCTGGTGTTATTAAGTCTTGCGAATATGGCGAATATGTCAAAACAACATTGAGGCAATATTGCTTTAACATTCAGTGCTATACGGGAACATTCGTCTAGCGTTGATGTATATTGTATAAATATTCTTGCAATATTGCAAAATCGTAAGAAAAATTAGAATAAAAATATAATTATAAAATTAATATTCCTTTTGTGTTGATAAATATTGGCTAAATATTGCTACAATATTGCTGTGACAGAAAGCCTGACCCATTATTTTAAAAAAGCAATGGAAAAACGGAAATCATGGTTTGCAGCAATATTGCTCCATGGTTGCATCCATGTGTACTTAAGTTGAGGGAACATTAACGAATATGGAGATTATGTCGAAGCAATATTGAGGCAATATTACTCCAATATTGAGTGCTATAGGGGTTACCTCGTCCGCGCTGTCTTATCGTGTTTTAGGATTACCGCGAGAGTAGTGGAGGCGCCGATATAGTGTGTACGTGCGAAAGAGAGAAAGAGAGAGCGAGCGACCCCGAGCCGCGTGAGCCGCACGAGACTGCGAGCGAGGAGCCAGCAGCCAGCCCGCCTGCCAACCCAATACAGCGAGTAAGAGAGAGAGAGAGAGAGAGAGAGAGAGCGCAACTGCTGTGCGAGCGACAGAGAGCGACAGAGAGCGAGAGAGAGCCGAGTGCACCGGCTGCTCCTTCCTAACGTAAGTTTTCAACTGTCCTCTCGTGGGTTTATTGTAAAGGCCCGCACGGAAATCGCCCCGTGTGTCAGCCCGCCGTACTTTTTTTTAATTTAGCAGCTTCGCCGCGCGCCGTATCGTTCGCGCGTTTGAATATTAACGGTCGCGCGCGAACTAACTCATTGTTCTAATCAGCACGTGCGTTGTGCTTGTAGTTATTAGAGATTTGAATATACTGTGATATCTAGTTACTCGTCGCGTTGTTCATTACAACCTGTCCTTCTCCCGGATACCGCCGCCTCCGCGGGAAAACGACTCCGCCGGTCGTTTTCATATCTGAGCGTAGCGGCCGCGCGCTTTACTCTTCGAGCGCGCGCTTTTCACTCAGCGATCCAATTAGTTGGAAAGCGAAGTTCGTGTGCGATCTTCGCGTTGTTTTCGGGATTCCAGGAGCAGATCCCCAGGCAAGTCATTTTAGTCTGACACCCGCGGCACCATGTTCTAGGGCATCGCTGGCCTGTGGCTTGTTGGGATTTTCCCCCACTAGCCATCCCGTTACAACTGGCGCCACAACGTTTTGAGGGTGGAGAAGGACCCGCGGCGCATACGTGATTCGCGGCGAAGCTTGGCGCGAAGAAGCTCAGCAGCGTAGCTGGCGTAAGCTGCAAAGAAAGGCTCTTCGTGCCGCAGCTCGTAGGCGCGTGTGTGCGTGTGCGTGACACAGCCGTGCTGTTACGAGAGTGCGGTCGAGAGGTTAGGTGAGCGATAGCCAATAACCCTCGACCTAGAGTGCCGACGAGGAGAGATCTTGATCGCGAAATTTTTGTGCGTTAGGTAATTGTTTTTAACAATTAAGATTTTGTTAACAACAGTTAATTTTTTTAAACGACAAAAATTTTTTTTTAAACGATAATTAATTTTTTTTTAATTAATTTTTTTCTCGACTCAGAAATTTTTTTTCTTTCTTTCTCTCGTCTTTCTGGTACGAACTATTTTTTTTTTTTTTTTTGAAGAAAAATAAAATTTTTTTTTTCTTCGTTCCTCGTTCAGTTAGTGGAAAATCGAGAGAAAGTCGGCAGGCACTCACGGAACAAAAAGTTGACTGTGCGCCTGAGTAAAAAGTCGAGCGCAAAAATCCCCTCGAACTTTAAAATTGTTTTTTATTTTTTTAGGTGAAAATTGTATTTATTTTTTGTGTTTTTTGGTGATATTGTCCGTTTTGACACACACACACACACACACACACACACACACACACACACACACACACACACACACACACACACACACACACACACACACACACACACACACACACACACACACACACACACACACACACACACACACACACACACACACACACACACACACACACACACACACGCACGCACGCACGCACGCACACACACACACACACACACATACACATATATATATATATAATAGGCCTTATTTCCGGGATTATACAGTGCCGCATACGGGAAACCCTCGTGCGTTATTGAGGTTAAGAGCAACCGCCGTAGCTCTAGAAAATAACCCGGGTTCGCGTTGAAAAAGCTAGCTCACGGGTTGAATAGGCAAACTCTCTCTGCCATCAATATAGATACTACGCGCGCTAGTAAAATAAGTTCGTGGGGAAGCGCACAGCCAATTGACATCATGACCCGATCATCGCAGTTTGCGGAATCTGCGATACTCAATTGGGCCTATACACAGCCCGAAGAGGAAATAAGCGACGCCATGCAAGCCCTTGGTCTACAGCAGTCAGATCGGCAGTCAGTAAATACACTGACAGCGATCAAGTGGCTTATGGGTGATTATAGTGCCGCCGATTTCGTGCCAGAGCCGCAGCTGTCGGAGCAGCAAGCGTTTGCTAAACGCGAGCAGTCCCGAAGGGCGTCCATCGACTTAACGTTGATGAACAAGTCTGGGTCGACTATTGTGGATCCCAATATTGACCCAGACCACCCACATCCATTCATAACGCTCCTTGATAACCAGATAGTGATGCAGAAACTCTCGGAGTCTCGGAAGATGAACGCTCCACAACAAGCACATAATGCAGTGCTGGAGCCAGCGGAAGAGGCAAACGGCCAGCCGGGTTCCGGGACAGAAATATTGAGTTCTGCAGCACCCACCGGGACATTTTCAGCCGAAGCCGAGGGACAGCTTCAACAGCAACAGCTCCAACAGCAACAACTGCAGCAGCAGCAGCAAATGCAGCCGCAGAAAATGCAGCAACAGCAGTTGGACCAGCAGCGACGGCAGCAACAGCAACAACAGCAGGAGCAGCAGCAGCGGCATCAAGTGCTCCTAGAAAAGCAGCGCAGGCAACGACAATGCCAGCGCAACTACGAAGAAGAGTCGTTAGCACGAAATGGGCAGCACGGGTTCTGGCAGCAATCGCGAAACCCGCCGCAGTCGCAAAACCTGGAGTGGCCGCGACAGCGTGAGTCGCGAACCGCTGGGATAGCAGTCGGAGACAGTATATTATCGGAGCAGCTACTGGCGGTGATCAAAACACTCGTCGAAGAGGTTGAAGAGCTTAAAGAAAATGTACGCATACTGCAAGGAGCTCGACATCCAACCTCAAGTACGCACTTGGAGGGAGTTCAACCCCCAAGCACGAGCCGTAGACGAGGATCACCGCATGTGAACTTCCAAGACACGTTCACGTATGCGGAGTTTAACAGCAGCAGCCCGAGTCTCCAGTCCTCAATAGAGGCTGGGAGGAATGATACCAGAAATTCTTCCCAACACCAGACAAGGAATGGCGCGACCCAGGACCCGTCTGAGAGGCATACGTGTTTGCCTCAGCAGACAAACCGTGATGTGGGCCAGATAGTCCAAAAATGATACATCAAGTTCTCAGAGTCCTCAAAGGAGTAGGGCGTTGAGTTATTCCTTACGAGAATAGAGGAATGCAGAACTCTAGCTAATCTGACACACGACGAGGTACTATCGTCGTTGTCAGAGCTCCTAACGGGGGTAGCAGCCACCTGGTACCGGAGTAACCGCCATACATGGCGATCGTGGTCAGATTTCAAAGAGGCCATAACGCACATGTATGGCGGGGACAGGGGACAGCAGCAACGTGTCATGGCGGAAATAAACGCGAGGACTCAAGGCAGAAGTGAACTTACGCGTGATTACGTAGTAAATCTACAAGCCATGATCCTCAAGTTACTTCCGGTGCCTAGCATTGCTCAACAGTTAGACATGTTGCACCGGAACATGCGGTCAGAACTGCAAAAGATGGTAATGCGAAATCAAATTACGGATTACCGAGGGCTTCTGGACCTGGCCCGAGAAGCCGAATTAGCGCTCGCGGCAGATAAGGTGTATCACGCGCCACCACCGCCCGAGCACACGTACATGCCAGAATTTGCCTATGTCCCGACAGAGCCGCCTCCGGATCAGCGGAAAAAGCAGAATCCAGGCGTGGCGGCGATAGGGCACCAACTGCACGAGCCTCGAGAGAACCTCGAGGCTATGTTCCGTCGGGTCATGGCCCGACTTATCGGCCTTGACAAAGAAAAGCACGGACGAGAACAAGGGGCAAAAGCCTAGCCCGCCGCCAACCAGAAAACCTAAGAAGAAGGGTAACTGGGAAAATAGGCGGCGGGAGGGCGGGCAAGTTACGAACCAGCCTAGTGGGGATAGTAGCTCGACCCACAAGGCTAGGCCGCAAAGCCCAAGAAATAACAGACCCCCACAAAGGCCAGAGTACCGAAGAGAACCCAGATATGAGCAGAAGGGAGGCAACAAGCCCAATGCTGCCGGAAACCAGCAGGGAAACGGTCAGGGGGACAGGTAAATACGACCACATACCCGCCCCCAGCTCTCTCACCAGAGACCAAGGGTAACTCGGTCCAATCGTCTGGATTGGAGAGCGAAGAAGTGCCCGTGATTCAACCGAATGAAGTCAACCAAGAAACTTGCTCGCGATGGTGGCTTCAAGTAGGTGTAGCCGGTTACAGGCTACGAGCACTCTTCGATACAGGAGCTTCATGGACTGGGATGAATTCCATCGGCCTATAGCTCGCTACGGCTTGTGGAAAAAAGTTAATGCCAGCCAGCGGCCTAACGGCACGGGTGGCAAACGGGCAAAGCATAGCAGTGGTTGGCTATGTGTATCTGCCCATTATCGTGGCTGGCGTATGCAAAGAAGTGCGCGTCGCAATAATGCCAGTTCTAGATACGGAGTGCTACTTGGGGGTAAACTTCATTAAGAAGTTTAGCGCCGTCTTAGACCCCACAGATAACACGGTGCATCTCAAGGATGACGATGCAAGCGTAAAGTTATAAGTAGCCGCCATAACCGCAAACAACACCACGTCCGTATCAGCTATAGGGTTGGCGGACTCAACAGAAGAACAGCGCAAAGAGGTAGAAGCTTTAGTAGCTCAGCTGATCGGTAACAGCCTGGTACCACTAGAGTGTACTTCGTGGATCGAGCATGCAATAGACGTCGGATCTACAAGACCCATTAAACAGAAGTACTACCCTGTATCTCAGAAACTCGAGGAAGGGATGCACAAAGAGGTGGAGGAAATGCTAGTCGCGGGAATAATAGAGCCCTCGACAAGTGGCTGGTCAAGTCCAGTGGTAATGATACGCAAGTCCAACGGGAAGTTCCGTTTCTGCGTGGACTTCAGAAAAGTGAACGCAGCGTCAAGACCAGACGCGTACCCGGTACCATACATGGAAAGTATCTTGCGCAAACTGCAGAAAGCGCGATACATCTTCATCTTGGATTTAAGCAGTGCGTACCACCAGACACCACTTAGTCCGGAGTCCAAAAAGACTACGGCCTTCACCGTGGCAGGCAAAGGGCTTTTCCAATTTACGAGAATGCCCTACGGTCTTTCGTATGCCGGAGCGTCCTTCCAGAGGCTGATTGACAAAGTCATCGGCCCCGAACTCGAACCTTTTGCTTACTCGTATCTCGACGATATAATAATAGTCACAGAGACATTCGAGGAGCATAAAGAGGTTCTAAAAAGAGTTCTGGACAGGATACAGGACGCGCGCCTCACAATAAATCGCGAGAAGAGCGTCTTCTGTCGCGATGAGGTCCAATATCTCGGGGTCATAGTAAATAGAGATAGTTTTATGCCAGACCCCGAGAAAATAAAGCCCATTATGGAGCATCCGGTACCGAAAAAACTCCGTCAGCTGAGACGCTTCTTAGGAATGGCCTCGTGGTATAGAAAGTTTTTATCGAACTTCGCCACAATTGCTGAACCACTGACCGAATTAACGAAAAAGGGTCGGAAATATGAGTGGTCAACGGCACAAGCAGAGACCTTCCAAAAGCTGAAAGCGCTAGTAGCTTCTGCACCGATTCTACACAGACCGGTATCTAACGCGCAGTTCGTGGTGCAAACTGACGCGAGCGATACAGGTCTGAGAGCGGTGCTATACCAAATAATTGACGGCGATGAAAGAGTCCTAGATTTCGCGAGTCAAACTCTGAGCGCAGCCGAGAGGAATTATAGCGTGACGGAAGGAGAATGTCTAGCAATTCTCTGGGCAATTAAAAAGTTCCGTCCGTATATAGAGGCCTACGACTTCAATGTTATCACGGACCATAGCAGCTTGAAGTGGCTCCGTGACCTCCAAAACCCGAGCGGCAGGTTAGCTAGGTGGGCTTTGGAGCTGCAGAACCACAGTTTCACGGTCGAACATCGGAAGGGCTCGTTGAACAATGTCCCAGATGCCCTTTCACGGATGTTCGAGGAAGAAGAGCCAGCGGTCGCCGCGTTAGAGCTCGAGCGCGATACAAACGACCACTGGTACCTCAAGATCGTGAAAGAGGTTCAACAGCAGCCGCGAGACTTCTCCACGTTCAAGCTGGCAGGAGGGTGGGGGGCTGTACAAGTACAACCCTAATGAAGTCATAAACGAATCTCTCGGCGACTACGATGCGTGGAAGTTAGCAGTCCCTCACGAAAAGCGACGCGAAGTACTGAGAGAATGCCATAACTTTCCAACTGCAGGGCACTTGGGCCGCGAGAAAACTCTAGAGAGAGTAAGGCGGAAGTATTATTGGCCACACATGTCTCGAGATGTGGCCAGATATGTGAACCAGTGCCAAATTTGCCAGCAGTGCAAAGTCGAACGTCCATGGCAAATCGTGGCCAGCGACATTATGGGACCCCTCCCTAAAACCGAGCACGGCCACGAATACATTCATCTTCCAGGACCTGTTCACACGCTGGATCGAAGTAGTTCCGATAAAAAGGGCAGATGGCAAATCGGTGATAAAAGGGCTCAACGAACGAGTATGTCTGCGGTTCGGAGTCCCCGAGGTGTTTTTCTCCGATAATGGGACTGAATTTAAGAATGCACCCTTAGAGACATTCTTAAAGGAGAGAAACGTGCACCACACGTTTACACCACATCACCCTTAAGCCAATCCCGTCGAGCGTGTGAACCGAACGATTAAGACCATGATCATGTCTTACGCTGAGGAGAATCACCGGTCCTGGGATGAGCATCTGAACGAGCTGGCGTTCGTGTATAATACGGCAGAACACAGCTCTACCAAGATAAGATCTGCCATGCTCATTTACGGCCGACAGCCTGACCCACCGAAGACACTGAGGCGGGAGGAAAACAGGTTAGCCGAAGAGCAAGGGCAGCAAGAGACGATAAATAATTGGGTGGCGTGCATGGACAAGCTCCGCGAATTGCACGTTCGGGTGGCGGCCGACGCGCAAGCGGAGCAGGCGAGACAAGCCAAATATTATGACGCTCATCGTCGAACTCCAGAATTCTGTCTAGGCGATCGTGTATGGAGAGAGAATAAGGTACTATCCTCAGCAGCTGAGGGGATTTCTGCCAAATTAGCCCCGAAGTACGCGGGACCCTACACGATTGTGAATATTCTAGGCGAAAATACCTATGAAATCCAAGATGAGGATGGTCGAACGATACGCCCGTCCATGCGCAGCAACTCAAGCGATACGTTTCCGCAGAAGAGCCCAAGGATTATTTGGACAAAAGTAGTCAAGAAGTAGCCCAGTCGCTACCACCGAGGGACTCTTCAGCCGAACGTAACGTGCCAGCGGGCAACAGAGTTAGCCAGGGGAATGTACAGCCTCGGGCGACGGCTAAGAGGCGCGGTCCACCTCGTAAGACCGCGCTATTAGTTAGGCCAGGAAAGCGTGCGAGCGACGGCCGACCTACGCGTGTGATCAGTCCAACAGAGTCCAAGCGAGACCCAGGGAGGCCAAAGGGCTCGAAGAAGAAGCCTGCATCTGTGGATGTCGGGCCAATTAGCCCCCGTCGAATCCGACCGTCCAAAAAGCGCTAACTGTGTCGTCCAGTAATTGTGCCGTCCATACTAACCCACGTTCATCCTTGTTTTCCGATCCTCAGTCTCACCAATCTCCGGGGTCAATTTGCCTGTTGCAGGATATGCAGAGCCTGACTCCAGAAATAGCAGAGACGGCGAAGAAGGTGATTGCTGGATTAATCCAGTGCAACCCTGACCCCGCCGTCATTGACTTCCTGGAGCAGGTAGTGGAGGGCATAGACGCGGTGACACTGGCACCACCGCCAGTGGAAGAGCTCTCCCCACTTGTAATAGAGGAGTTAGAGGCGCCGGAACCAAGAATGGGACCTTCGGGACCAGCCGACGCAGACGTTGGTCCATCCCCGCTCCGGCGACCTCATCCTCCGAAGGAGCAGCAGGAGAAGAGCGGGGTTCGGCCAGAAGAAGAAGCACCAGCCAAGCCGATTGGTGCTGGCCGAGTCCCCGAAGAGGAGGCGGCCCGAGCCCATCATTGTGCGCCGAAAGTTGACGCCGGCACGGCTCGGGCCGCACAAGAAAAAGAAGAAGGAGTCGGTGCGGCCTGGGTCCCGGTGGAGCAGGCCCTTGAGGAGGCGCGGCGCCTCAGCAAGTCCTCGCGCGTTGCGGAGGACGCTGCCCTGGCCGCACTGGAGGATTTTCTCCAGTGCCACGGTGAGGCCGGCGAGCGGCAAGCCGGCAAATGGATCGGAATGGCCCAAGGCCGGCGAGAAGAGCTCGCGGCCGCCGCAGAGGCCAGGGCCGCCAGGCTGCGCCGCGCCGCCTTGCAGAAGAAGGAGGAGGCTCGTCTGACACGTGAACAGGAGCGCATGGAAGAGGCCAGGCGAGCCAGGGAAAAGGCAGAGGAGACGGCGCGTCGGGCCAAAGAAGAGGCCCAGCGTCGTCTCCTACGAGAAGAGGAGCGCCTCCAAAGGGCGCTTGAAGAAGAGCAGGCGGCCCGGGAGGCGTTAAATGCACAGGCGCTTCCCCGGTGCTTCATGTGTAGCGAACTTGGGGTAAAGAAGTCGAAGCACTGCCCCAAACAAGCTCGCCATAAGGGGCGCCGGACTTACTCCCGGGCCAGCTGAAGAGGGCTAAGCCCCGAAGAGTTTTTTTTGTTTTTTTTTAATAAAAATTAAAAAAAAAAAAGAAAATCCGGTGACTCAAATTCTTTCTAATTCCCTTTTAGAACCTCCTTCTACTAAAGCCTTACTACCCTACGTATAGGTCGGACGACGGCCATGGATGGCAGAGCTGCTCACAGGTCCCCTAAGCAGCGTCTGGCGGGGGGGGGGGGTAACGCGTGCGCGAGTTAGGTAATTCGAGATTCGAATTACCCGCGCCGAGCAGGCATGCTGACTGGGGGCGTGAGCACGCGAGCATTCTGACCTGATTAGAACGGTCTCGCGACGCGTAATATGCCCGTCGCGTACCCGCGAAGCTGCTACGGCTTTATGCGAGTCACGGCAGCCATCTTCGTATCTGCCATCGCGCCGAAAACATCTCCTTCGTGTCTCTCGTAAGTTACCTCGTCCGCGCCGTCCTATCGTGTTTTAGGATTACCGCGAGAGTAGTGGAGGCACCGATATAGTGTGTACATGCGAAAGAGAGACAGAGAGAGAGAGCGATCCCGAGCCGCCTGAGCCGCCCGAGACTGCGAGCGAGGAGCCGGCAGCCAGCCCGCCTGCCGACCCAATACAGCGAGTAAGAGAGAGAGAGAAAGAGAGCGCAACTGCTGTGCGAGCGACAGAGAGCGAGAGAGTGCCGAGTGCACCGGCTACTCCTTCCTAACGTAAGTTTTCTACTCTTCTCTCGCGGGTTTATTGTAAAGGCTGGCACGGAAATCGCCTCGTGCAAGCTTTCTGTGCCGTGTACGTGCGGGTATGTGTCAGCCTGCCGTACTTTAACACCGCGCGCGTGATTAGCAGCTTTCCCGCGCGCCGTATCGTTCGCGCGTTTGTATATTAACTGTCGCGCGCGAACTAACTCATTGTTCTAATCAGCACGTGCGTTGTGCTTGTAGTTATTAGAGATTTGTATATACTGTGATATCTAGTTACTCGTCGCGTTGTTCATTACAACCTCTCCTTCTCCCGGATACCGCAGCCTCCGCGGGAAAAAGACTCCGCCGGTCGTTTTCATATCTGAGCGTAGCGGCCGCGCGCGCTTTACTCTTCGAGCGCGCGCTTTTCACTCAGCGATCCAATTAGTTGGAAAGCGAAGTTCGTGTGCGATCTTCGCGTTGTTTTCGGGATTCCAGTAACAGATCCCCGGGCAAGTCATTTTAGTCTAACACCCGCGGCACCATGTTCTATGGCATCGCTGGCCTGTGGCTTGTTGGGATTTTCCCCCACTAGCCATCCTGTTACAGTATAACATTTTAACTTTTATGTTGTAGACTATAATTCATTATATTTGGAAGGAATATGGTGTTTTGATTACACCACCAATATAAATGCAAAGTGTAAAATCGTTTAGGCTCATCATCCTAGCCCGTTTGGATTTTGACTTAGGATTATCATTTTAGTTTTTTTGAGTCTTAAATAAAACAAGTTGTGATATTTGTTGATTATCATTTAATCAATAATATTAATAGAAACACACTTTTATAAAAAATAACGTATGTTTTGGAGATTAGAGTATAGGAATGGGAACATGTATTTCAGAAACTGAGCTTGCGTTCTCAACGATAATTGTTAATCATTCCTCATCCTTAAAAAAAAAGGTCAATCTTGACTGTGATTATTACATTTTACATATAAATTGAATATAGATTATTTTCAATATAAAATAACTTTAACCATGTATTTAATTAATTTACGCTCGGTGAATGTATTTACTCAGGATAAAAAATATTTTTAACTAAACGAATGTTACCTAAAATATCACAGTACTTAAATAAAGTTAGGACATTGAATAAAATAATTTTGAAAAACAAAGATTTTACTTGTTTTCTGGAAAAAAAGCTGAATTACCAGTCAAATTTCAATTCCATTAGAGAACAAAAATTGAAGTAAAAAAATTTGTCTGGTATAATAATATAATGTAAGAAATTTTACATGTATTATAGAGAAAAGAAAAAGTTGCGAGCCGGGATTGAACTCGATTCCAAAAGATTAGAGCAAAAGCAGCTGCGCGCCTCAGCCGCCGCGGCTACCGCTACAATATCAATATGATACATTAAAATCATTCATGTTTATTTTCCCCCCTTGGGGCTTGGGTTGTGGCTTTGAATTTGGATTTTGTAGCTTTCAGCTTTCAGTTTCGTTTATTTGCACCTATGTAGTACAAATGTTCGACCGAGCAACTATTGTCAGGCCGCGCGGCCACTGCCGGGTCCGTTGGAAGAAGTAAACAGAGCCGGCTAGCGCGCGGAGTGCGGGGTCACTCGAGCATACACACGTTCAGTGCACGTGCACCGAGCCGCCGCGCCGTCTTCTCCCGCTTTCCGCGCTTCGCTCCGTACCCATGTTCCAAAGCCAATCAGAACGAATGTGTACAGTTCGAGGATTTGGCCGCGAGAGGTAACAGTGCGCCGTGCACAAAAACTTGCCTCACTTTTTCCGGGGCGCTGGCAATCTCTCTATTCATTTCTGCTGATTGTTTCTTTTAATATATGAAAAATTCTATATTTGTTAAAATTTTAGTTTGTAAGTTTGTTATGTAAGTTATTATTCTAATGTATTACTCGAGTTTATGTGTAGGTAGCTATGTCTACCTCTATAGAATTAAGCACATGTAATAAATGTCGATAAATAAATAAATAAATAAACAATTCACGCTAAAACTGGTGAAAATAGCTATTTAACACCTGTTGTTCGAACACTTAGATCGCCAGAAAAAAATTCATAACCACATGGCTTTTTGTAGTAAAAAAGGTTTCGTATTTATCCTAAAATGACCTTTAAGCTGTATCTCCCACTAAAAAATATAGTTGTTACCTGAAATGTATTATTGCTAGCTCGTAAAAGATTAATAAAATGCCCTCCCGCTGTAGTGTTGTTATTGGTTTGAATTACTATTTTCTGCACGGGTACAGTATGTCGTCCGGGCGAAACGAGGGTGGCAATTTTACCAGTGCGCGACACGCCTACCTTAGGCAAGTGTTGCATTTACTATTTTTTATAACTGAGCACGTGGAACTCTATGTTAGATGTTGGCGGAAATCGATTTCATTATTAAGCTAATAAGTAGCTAATCTTCCCAATAATCGTCAAAAACTAGACACTTTTCTCAGCCATTTCTATCCATCGATGAAACAATTTTCCCGATCATATTGACCATTTACTAGACAGAATAATAGAATAAAATTTTTCACAGATCTACATTAGCTTATTTATGAGTATTTAAAAAATATTAAAGTTGGTCATTTTTTTAGTTAGAAAATGGCTAGTAAGAGGCTTATTATTATAGCGAGGAGTGAGAGAGACAGAATCAAACAGAAAAATCGTTCATTTCGTTTGTATCTTTTTTCATATTTGTTTTCAAATGAGGCGTTTCACGTCAACTGCCCTAGCGCGGCGTGCGACCGCCAAATCGTGCTATTTCTAACTCATGTTTATGATACTAAAATGTAACTAAAAAAATTGTTTTATAAGCGCTTCCGATGTATTTTTTCCTCAGCTTTCCAATGGTGAAGGCCGAAATTTTCCATTTTCACCTTCAAAAAGTACAAAACGTCTTATATCTCAAAAAGTATATTTTTAATATTTTTTTTTTATCATTTAGATCGTAACCTGAGCATTTTCTACATAGGAAATGATGTTTTTCATAATTTGCTCAGGATGTTTTCTTCGAGAACTAGAACGTGAAAAAGTAGCGCAACGGCTCTCCTGGGCGCGGGACGTCGCGCAGGACGTCGCGTAAACTAGGCCTGCCTCGCTACCTAATAACCTTTCATAATCTTTACCTGTTTTTTCGAATTCTTTTTAATGTAAGAATAATATTTTATTGGTTTTTTTATAAAAAGAAAACAGAGTTTCATAGCTAAAAGCAATATAGTAACTATACTAACGCTTTTTTCTCAGTGCAGGTAATTTTTCTTTGTTTTTTTCTAACAGTTTTTTTCGAGAAGATTTGATATTCAGAACTTAAAGAGACTTTTTTGAGCTTCAATGTACTTTCATCAATTGGAATAATAGTATGGTATTGTAATGTGCCTGGTATGAATTTAGCCTTATCCAGTCTTGGTTTTAGTTTCAAGACAGTATCTTCATATGATTCTTTACTGCTATAAAAAAACTTTGGTTTCTTTGCAATAATCTTTAGCCCAGTTATAAAGCTTTTCTGGCGTTAAAATATGATTATTAGAAGAAACTTGTAGACTCGCTCGTTTTGCACCTCTTTTTAGGTTGGCGCTTGTACCATCGTATGCACCTTTGCCATGCGCCGTGGCATAAAAATGCCACTCAGCTGGAACACGAAAATCTTTCTCATGAAAAAGAAGATTTAGAAAATTAGATTTACTTTTAAAATGCTGACCTGCTCCATCAGTCAAATAATAGACTTTTTTTTACTATGAACTTAGTTTTGAGGTAAGATATTATAACTTTTTGATATTCATAAACGGTAACAGTATCATGGTTTAGATTGTCAATGCTTGCATATTTAACTCTTCATTTTTTTTATAATACACTACAACTGTAAAAACAGTTGCTTGATTGTTGTTCCAGTGGAATGATTGTGTAGAATTTTGTATAACAAACGCATAATTTTCGGCAAAATCACAACACACAAGAAATTCTCCTTGTTGCAGGTTGTTTTTTAAGTCACTTACAAAAAATGATTGATTCTTAGCAAAAAAATCGTGAGATTTTAATTTTATCAATTTTTCTCCCAGTATGTCCATAAATTCATGAACATTTACAGTTTTATAAGCTATTGTACATCGATCTGTTTGAACCCATGATTCATACTCTATTTGAAAAATATCCCTTTCATCAAAACATTCAAGCAAATGTTTACGTAATATGGACATATTGGGGCAATCTAAACAGTCACCCAAATAGCATCTATCCTGTGCATCATGACACATAATTGGTTGGTTGCAATCGTGGTAGTTTTTAAGAGTCAATCTAGTATCTTTTGTTAAATTTTCTAGCTCCATTGCACTTAGCATCAGCTTTACGTTTTCGTGATGTACACACACGCATATATTATGCCTACCACTACTTCCGGCTAAAACACAATGTGGTAGCCTTAATTGTGAAAATTTAGTAAAACCAATATTAACGTGTTCATTTTCTTTTGTATATAAACTATACAGTTCATTTAAATTACCAAGCAGTAATCTTTTTTGAACATGTTCTCTTTTGCCATTGCTCTGCTTAACAGATATGTAATCTTTTAATCCTGGCATAATTCGGCTTACATCGTCTTTTTCATAAAATGTTTTCACTGAATTTACAGTTTCAGCTGAAAGTAGTTTGCCAGTTTTATTAGCAAGTATTGGAAAAATTCCACTTTTAGCTACTAAATTTTTTGCTTCGCGAGCTTCCCGTTCAGTGCAAGCGAATTCTCGAATTAAGTCCCTACGAAACCAAAACTCAGGCGCAAGAATTAGTAACTGAATTCTCTCTTGTTTATTTGTTGATTCTGAAATTTTTCTCTTTATTTGTTCAAGAACTGCAACACCAGCTTTGTGATACTCATCGTTACACACTATCTTAGCATTTTTAGCATCAGCTGGAGGTAAACTTGATTTATGTTTGTAAATTTGGAGTTGACAGTTAGAGAAAATTTTTGCTTTTTCTGATACTAAGGGATATTCGCTTCTTACAAGTGTTGGAAAGTCGATCAAATCTTTTATTTTATATGAACGGTGATCATTTTTATTTAATGGATTTATGCATTTTAATTTCCAAGTTGAATCCATTTTAGTTGCTACAATAAACGAAAGAAATAACGAAACAAAGAGTTACCGATGATTTAGTCATCAAATATACGAAAGTCACTATGAAATCCAAGTTTGATTGTATTGATAGAAATTCCAAAAAATTTCGAAGAGGAATAAGATGAAAAGTCATTACAATTATATACTTTCGACGTGACGATTCACATACGAATAGAAAATTCCGATATGAAAGCCACCTATCGAAAGAAAAATGAATCATGCGGTGCCGCGCGACGTCCCACGCGCAGGAGAGCCGTTGCGCTACTCTTTCGCGTTCTATTTCTCGAAGAAAACATCCTGAGCAAATTATGAAAAAAATCATTCCGTATGTAAAAAATGCACAGGTTTCGATCTAAATGGTCACACAAAATATTAAAAATATACTTTTTGAGATATAAGACGTTTTGTACTTTTTGAACGTGAAAATGGAAAATTTCGGAAAAACGGCCTACACCATTGGGAAGCTGAGGAAAACGTATGTCGGAAGGGCTTATGAAACAATATTTTAGTTACATTTCAGTACCATAAACATGAGTTAGAAATAGCACGATTTGGCGCTCGCGCGCGGCGCTGGGGCAGTTGACGTGAAACGCTTCAAATACGTGATCAATTTACAGAGTAAATTGCGTCTTCGGTTCGCAATCGCACTCACCTTCGGCTCGTAGTAGCTTACCTGCGACTCGTACTTCAATTCCACACTCGGTCTAAAAAGACCCACTTTACGCCCTTGGCACACAATATACTATTAAGGTTGCATCATCCCCATTAAATAGAAAATATGACCGCAAAAATCGTTTCATCAGTATCCAGAAATTAGCTATTTTTACTAGCAATTTATCAATTTCCTGGTCATTTCCAATAAAGAAATTTCTACCAGAGGTGTTGTAACTCGATACGCCTGGATTTCGCCGAATAAGTATTGTCGTCGGGCTATTTTTCGAATATCCCCAATCCGGATTTTGACGATGGATTCTTGTAGAGAATGTTGTAGCGCATCATTTTTCCAAATGAACCATATTTTTAGCTATTACCATTTTTTAGTTAATCAAGAAATAAGCAAGCGGCGAAATCCGGGTGTAATGCGTTACTGTTTGAGAAAGTCATAGCTATAGTCATATGAGTACATGCTGTGGGTGTTGAAATAAATTTGAGTCACGCACATAAGTAAATAAAACTTCAATATATTATATCAGTTCTAAGTCGCATCATAATTACATTCTGGTTTATAAAATTACAAAGTTCAAAGTCTAATAACAACTACAAATAATTTTCAATAGTTAATATCAGTTCATAACGGAGTTTAAATTTCATTAATTCTAATAATAATTAACAGCAGTTAACAATGATTCTAAAGATTCGCATTCAAGTAATAATCTGAGTTGAAATGGTTTTTGTTCGAATGATATAAATGAGTGAATATTAACAAGTAGTGTGTACGCAGTAACAATTGAGTAATAAGTACTTAGACGAATGTAGTCGCAATCTCTCACTAGAGACGACTAACCTGTGTCGCACAATGAGTTTGGCCAAATTTGAGTATATCCGTTAAATGATATATATTCAATGAGTGATGCTAACGAGTCTTGCTAATTCCAATGAGTGAGTGAAACGCTTGCCTTGACTCTGCCGCAACTCGCTTCTGATGGTAGAAGGTGCTGCTGGTTGAGTACACAATTCAATATTATTGACTTAATTGTGACCCATAATTGAGCGCACACGATTAGGTAATTATTGATCCAATCGTGTGTGTGAGAATTCCGCCAGGCAAGAATGTAATGAGTTTGTCTGTGTCTGCGCACGTGCTTAGTCGCTGTGTAATTTTTGAGGTTATCTTGCACGAGTGCTGCAGATAAACTGCAACGGTGAGTTGCTCCAGCGATGCAGTGGCCAAAGCAAGGAGATGAGTTTTCCTTGATGAGTCGAACCAGTGATGAGTAGAGCCAGAGATGAGAAGAGCCAGTACAAGAGTTGAGTAGAGCCGATGAGAATGCTGAGAAAATCCGATGGAATTGCAATGTAGTTGCTGGCCGGTGTTGCCTGGTGGCAAGGTAGATGCAGAGAGAGCGAGGCCTTGAACCACTTCCTTCTTCTCGGCCTCGACTTCGTTACAGCGACAATCAAATCAATCACTCTCTCACATTTGCATGTGAGAGAGCGAGAGAGACCGACATATCACGTATAACTTGAGTAGTCAGTGTAGCGTCTCAGCTTTTCCGCTGAGACACCACGAGGTGCTGCCGCGCCGCGGCGACGCAGTGAGTGAAGCCGTTCCGCGAGAACGCGCGGGAATTCAAACTTACTGAATTCCCAAACATTCCGCCCACCAATCAACCTCCAGGTTGATTTAAGTCTTGATTGGCACTGGCAATATAGTGAGTTTTGAGATTGGGCGAGTAAGCTGAGTCGTTGCCGTCTTGAGTGTGACAACTCTGGTGAGATTGTCGGTTCCAGGATGAAGTTGAGTAACTCTTTTCTCGGTGGTGAGCGTTCATCAGTGAGTAGTACCATAGAACCCACCTTGATCTCATGAGAGGGGTGATGCCATTTTGAAATGGATTGAAGCCATTGAAGATATTGAGTTGACCACTGCTGCCAAAAATTCTGAGTAATCCGTTGGATGAGTTGCCACTTAGACAGCCGTGATTCATTTAGGTTGAGTAGACTAGGTTCAGGCACTGAGTTCAGTGCCTTTCCGATGAGAAAATGTCCGGGTGTGAGTGCGTTGAGGTCTTCTGGATCTTCACTGAGAGGTTCTAGTGGCCTTGAGTTGAGTAGAGCTTCTATCTGAGTGAGCAAAGTGGCTGAAGCTTCAAATGTAGTAGAGTGTCCCCAATGGTCCGTCGCAGATGAAATTTAACTGATTTCACTACTGCTTTCCACTTGCCTCCCATGTGAGGTGCAGCAGGTGGGTTGAATATCCATTGGGTTCCCTCGTTGGTTAGTGAGTTGTACAGACTTGAGTTTTCACGTTGAGTTTGGTGGAAGAGAATCTTCAGTTCCTTGCCTGCTCCGATGAAATTAGTTCCACAGTCTAAGTAGAGGTTAGAAGGTCTTCCTCTCCTTGAGGTGAACCGTCTATAAGCCGCTAAGAATCCGTTCGTTGAGTAGCCACTGACCAGTCTAGATGAACAGCTGATGTTGAGAAGCACACAGAGATACAAATCCAGCATTTGTATGTTTTGAATCCACGACCTTTCCATGAGGTTATGGTGATTGGCCCGGCATAATCGATCCTAATGTGAGTGAAAGGTGATGATGGGATGACCCTGGCCATGGGTAGTTGCCCCATGAGTTGCTGAGCCCGTTGAGCCCGATACCTTGCACAAGTCACACATTTTAATATATGTGACTTGACCGGTGCTCTACCTCCGATAATCCAAAATTCCTGCTGAGTGTGTGCCAAAGTGAGTTGAGCGCCACCGTGTAACGTTGAGAGATGAGAATTCCGAATGATCAGTGAGGTGAGTTGACTGCTCCGTGGTAAGATTGCTGGGTGTTTTGAGTGATGATCCATCTGAGTTTTTTGTAGCCGACCTCCTACTCTAATAATTCCTGATGAGTCTAGGTAAGCAGTCATCCTGTTGAAAACATGATTTCTTGGGATTTGAGAATTTTTCAGCATGATGAGTTCTAAGTGAAAATGAACTTGCTGAATCTTCTTGACCCAGAAGAGTTTTGCCTTGCTGATTAGATCAGTAGTGAGTTTCGATTCATGGTGAGTTTTACCTTTCGCCTTGAATCGATCACATGCGATCATTACCCATCCAGTGATTCTTACGAGTTGAGTAAGTGACGAATAATGCTCGATGATGTTCCATACGGTGCTTGAGTTTGATTTGGCTATGGTGAGTGTGACCTTGGCCCTTAATTTTGGAAGGTTGTTCTCTTGAATGGAGGTTGCTTGAGATGGCCAAGCTGAATCTTCCTTGCAGAGCCAACTCGGTCCGTGCCACCATAAATGGTGCTCTCTGAGTTGTGCAGTAAGTACTCCTAGCGAAGCCCAGTCTGCAGGATTTTCAGCTCCAGGCACATGTCTCCATTGAGCTGTTGTAATGAGTTATTGAATTAAAGCGACTCTGTTTCCAACGAAATCCTTCCATTTTGAGGGGTGTGAGTGTATCCATGTGAGTGCTACCCTTGCATCTGTCCACAGATGAATTTGTGAAATTGGCAGACGTGAGTTATCCAAAACGTGTTTTGCCAACTTCGTGAGTAGCACTGCCGCTCCTAATTCCAATCGTGAGATTGACAGTCGTTTGAGTGGTGCCACTTTTGTCTTGGAGATGAGAAACGATGAAGTTGAGTGAGATGAGCGTGTTGTAGTCTTGATGTACAGAACTGCGGCCATTTCCTGTTGTGAAGCATCCGAGAAGCCATGAAGTTCCAGGACTGAGTTTTTCTGAATTCCTAACCACCTAGGTATGGCGATTGTGTTCAAGGTTTTGAGATCTTCTCGGATGTTCAACCATTTTTTCACAATTGAGTTTGTCTGTGATTCGTCCCAAGAGAGCTTGTGAAGCCACAGTTCTTGCAGGAGGATTTTTAATGTGATTATTACCGGTGAGATTATTCCGATGGGATCGTACAATTGAGATACTTCTGAAAGTATAATCCTTTTCGTTATCATCTCCTTGTGGGGCGGCAGAGTCATTCTGAAGGTGAGCTGATCCGAGTGTGGGAGCCATTTCATCCCGAGTATATTTGTAGCGCAATCATCTAGAGGTACAGCTTCTTCGGCTGCTGGCTCTTTGAGAAATTATTTGAGGAAGCCATGTGAGTTTGAATTCCATTTTGCTAATGGAAAACCGCCCGCCGTGCAGAGAGCGGTCAACTGCTTGGCGTTTTCGATGAGAATTTCCGTTGATGCAGCTCCACCGAAGATATCATCCACATACCTTCCAAAGAGTAGTGAGTCTACCGCAAGTGAATAATTGTCTCCTTCATCCTTTACCAGCTGAAGGAGTGTCCGAATTGTTAAGTACGGAGCTGCTCGTGTTCCATAGGTGACTGTAGTCAGCTGAAAGTGAGCGAGTTGACCCTTTGCATCTACCCACAAAATGCGTTGTAAATTCGAATCCTGAGGATGAACCTTAATCTGACGATACATTTTAGTAATGACAGTTGAGAATACAAATGGCTGAGTTCGAATCCATATGCGAACATACACAATATTAGGTGAGAGGTTGGGTCCAGTATGAATTATATCATTGAGTGAGTTTCCTTTTGTCGTGAGTGCTGAACCATTGAATACTGCTCTGAGTTTTGTTGTTAAACTATCTTCTCGTAGTACTCCATGGTGAGGAAGATAGTAAGATGGTTTGGCAGATATTTCCTGTTGAGGGATCTGCACCATGTGGCCCAATTTGCAGTATTCTTCCATAAATGCATAATACCTTTCCTTGTAGACGCTTTCTTGATTGCATTTTGTGAGTATTCGTTTGAGGCACGCTTGAGCTTTTCCGAATGAATTTCCTAGTACTTCTGCTGAGGTTGTGAGAGATAATCTGACTAGATATCGTCCATCAGTATCTCTCGTGTGAGTTTCAACAAAATGTTGTTCACACATTGCTTCTTCCTTGTTGAGTTTGACTGCAGAAGTTGAGGGTGGCTCTTCTTGAACCCAAAAACGAGTGAGTAGTTCCTGCCAGCCTTCAGTGTTGAGTGAAGCCGTTGTATGAAGTACTGTTTTGTGTTGAACAGCTGAGTTCAATGGACCTACTATGAGCCAGCCAAAGATTGATAATTGTGCAACTGGTTCAGTTACACTCCCCTTTATGAGATTAGGTTTCATAATTTGTCCATAATAATCAGCACCGATGAGTAAATCCACTGTTTCAGGTTTCCAAAAGGTAGGATCAGCCAAGTTTAAGTTTTTCGTATGATTCCACGTGAGTTGCGCACATTGCTCTGATGGTAACATTGATGATACTTGGCGTATAATATGAGTAGTGATCCAAACCCTTAGATTCCTGTAGATGGGCCTTAAGTCTATTTGAACCTTTCCGAGTATTTGAGTTGAGTGCGTGCCCCCAATTCCATGAATCGGTATAGATGATCATTGCCGTTTGAGTCTGAATAGATCCACTGTATCCTTCGAAATGAATGATACTTCAGAACCTGAATCGATGAATATTCTGAGTTTGTGAGATGTCACCGATGAGTCATACCATGCCAAAGCAGTTGCTAATAATGTTGAGTGAGTAGATGAGTGTGTCCGTTGAGTTTGGGATACGAGATGATTGCCGGGTTCCGAGCTGCCTTGTGGTTTGTTGTTTGAGTTGCGTGATATGTGTATCGTGGTGTGATGGTTACCGTTACATGTCTTACACCGGTACTGTGGCTTACAGTTCTTTGCAGAATGCAAGCCCAGACAGTTGAAGCAGAGAGGCTTCTCCATGACAAACTTTCTCCGTTCTTGTTCAGAAAGGCGCTTGAACGTTGGGCACGCAACAATAAAATGAGGTGCTCCACAATATGTGCACGGATGCTGTGAGATCCTGCTTGAGTGCGTAACCTTTGATGAGTTTGGCGGCTTGGCTTGAGAGACTCTGGGGCTTGAGCTTGGATGGGCCTTGACGACCTTTGAGGTTGGAGATGATGATGGTTTGTGAGATCCGGCTGGTGTATCCGACGCAATCTCCAAAGCACCGACTCGAGCTATCAGAAAAGCTTCAAATTCCTCAAAAGTCGTCAGCTCAGTGATATTTGCTCGAGACGTCTCCCATGCTTCTCGAGTAGTCCTATCCAGCCGCCTCGCCATCCGATGCGCCAAGATATGATCTCCCAATTCTTCCTTTCGTACCAATATGTGGAGAGATTTCCGTATCTTGGATATTTCCATTACTAATGCGTTGAGTGATGCCGAGTTCTTATTTTGTGCTGCTGCCAAGTCTGCCAAACGATCCAGCTGATCATTGAGAAGGACCCGTTTGTTTTCATACCTCGCCACAAGAGTGTCCCATGCAGGCTTGAGTGATTCATCACAGAGAGTGAATCCTTCAATGAGTGTGAGTGGTGCACCTGTAAGTGAACTACGCAAGTAATGGAGCTTAGCGTAATCCTTGAGTCCTGCCCTTTTGAGTATTAATCCAGTAAAGAGCTCCTTGTAGGCTGTCCATTCAGTGTAAGTTCCGCTAAAAGTTGGCAGCTTAATCTCCGGCAACTTGCTGATCTGGAAGTGTTGAGTCTCACCGGTGCTTGGAGGTTGAGTGGTTTTATGTTGAGAGTACCATATTTGCTCCAACTTGCTAAGGTTAAACATTATTGAGTCGTACTGTTCGTGGAATGAGTCGTGGAAGTCCGAGCTGAAATAAGGATTGGTCACGAATGATGCCGGACTTGCATCCTCAATAAGTGCATGTTTTCTCCCGTAGAGTTCATAAATTTCCTCAGCATCCTTCCTCCACGTCACCAAATTGTTCATGTGAATAGTGCCTTCCCTGTCCTCAACATAATTGGAAATCCGTTTCAGCTTCTGGAGTCTCACATATTGTAAGCTAAACTTGCAGATCAACGAAGCAGGGACATTCATCGGAGACTTTGAGCGAGTCGTCTTTGTTGAGGTGTCCGATACAGTCAAACCAGGTTGCAACAGGGGCATGAACGACTTGGTGCTGGTGGTCCGCTAGCAGTGCTCTGGAGCTTGTCGTCAACATTTGGTTGTTGAGCCCCTTCCTCCTGCTTGTTTAAGTTGTCCTCGTTGTCTGAGCTGTGGCCGGATTCCACCTTCTTCTCCTTGTCGTCAGCCATTGTGAAATTCTGTGAGATTATCAAGAATGAGTATGTTTTCACTGGCTCTATTACACACCACAGCATGATAATCCGGCTCGAAGGACCAAAATGTTTGAGGAAGCCATAGTTATAGTCATATGAGTACATGCTGTGGGGGTTGAAATAAATTTGAGTCACGCACATAAGTAAATAATACTTCAATATATTATATCAGTTCTAAGTCGCATCATAATTACATTCTGGTTTATAAAATTACAAAGTTCAAAGTCTAATAACAACTACAAATAATTTTCAATAGTTAATATCAGTTCATAACGGAGTTTAAATTTCATTAATTCTAATAATAATTAACAGCAGTTAACAATGATTCTAAAGATACGCATTCAAGTAATAATCTGAGTTGAAATGGTTTTTGTTCGAATGATATAAATGAGTGAATATTAACAAGTAGTGTGTACGCAGTAACAATTGAGTAATAAGTACTTAGACGAATGTAGTCGCAATCTCTCACTAGAGACGACTAACCTGTGTCGCACAATGAGTTTGGCCAAATTTGAGTATATCCGTTAAATGATATATATTCAATGAGTGATGCTAACGAGTCTTGCTAATTCCAATGAGTGAGTGAAACGCTTGCCTTGACTCTGCCGCAACTCGCTTCTGATGGTAGAAGGTCCTGCTGGTTGAGTACACAATTCAATATTATTGACTTAATTGTGACCCATAATTGAGCGCACACGATTAGGTAATTATTGATCCAATCGTGTGTGTGAGAATTCCGCCAGGCAAGAATGTAATGAGTTTGTCTGTGTCCGCGCACGTGCTTAGTCGCTGTGTAATTTTTGAGGTTATCTTGCACGAGTGCTGCAGATAAACTGCAACGGTGAGTTGCTCCAGCGATGCAGTGGCCAAAGCAAGGAGATGAGTTTTCCTTGATGAGTCGAACCAGTGATGAGTAGAGCCAGAGATGAGAAGAGCCAGTACAAGAGTTGAGTAGAGCCGATGAGAATGCTGAGAAAATCCTATGGTATTGCAATGTAGTTGCCGGCCGGTGTTGCCTCGTAGCGAGCTAGATGCAGAGAGAGAGCGAGGCCTTGAACCACTTCCTTCGTCTCGGCCTCGACTTCGTTACCGCGAAAATCAAATCAATCACTCTCTCACATTTGCACGTGAGAGAGCGAGAGAGACCGACATATCACGTATAACTTGAGTAGTCAGTGTCGCGTCTCAGCTTTTCCGCTGAGACACCACGAGGTGCTGCCGCGCCGCGGCGACGCAGTGAGTGGAGCCGTTCCGCGAGAACGCGCGGGAATTCAAACTTACTGAATTCCCAAACAGTTACATACCCGGCGATCCAATTCTTGGTTTTTCTTGATATTTAAAAAAATTGTAACTTTTTTCAATTAGCATTGCCAATACCGGTCCAAAAAGCAGTGAATTAAACAAAAATTTATTTGTCGCCGAAAGAATATTGAGCTGCAGCCTCAATATTCTTCGATGAAGGTATAATAAAAGCCAGCCAATCAGAGACATGCAAATTGCATTAATCAAAAAATACTACTATTCTCTACACCAAAAATAAAAACTTTTTCTCAATTAATGTTCTCTACAAAAAGTTTCAAAATTTTAAAAGAAAAAATTTCAAAAGTTGCTATACGACAACAAAATTTAAAAAAAATTAGAATTTTCAATGTTGCATACCTTTTTTATTTCTGCAAATATCAATTCAAAATTTAAGGACTATGTTTTTCTTATAAAAAACTACAAGTTAACGAATTTTGAGCGATTTTAAAATTTTGACCTCCTCACTTCATGTGAAACATGCCATGTATATACTTATGCAAAGTACTTTTTATATTAAAAAATTTGAAGTCTTGAGAGTCTGATAGTGGGCAGTTTGGTGTATAACTTACATTTTATCTTATACATGTTTAAGAAATAAAGTAATTTGATTTTATTACTCTTTTCACGATACGCAAAGTTAAACTTGGCTTAGATATTTAAGAGTAGTTATTTTATGTGAATTTGAAATATATTTATACCTGTATTATAGTAATGAAGCATGGTAATTTTTTGTTGTAATTTTTAATTATGTAATCTACATTTTTATAGAATAATTATAGTAGAATAATAATAACATTCATTAATTTGATGCATGTAATGCATGTTTTTTAATTTAATAATGTATTTTTTATTCTTACCTTCACTACAAGATGAAAAATAAACATGTTAAATATTAACATTATGATGATTAAAAATGTTAATGTGTTATATTAATTGAAAATACAACAGCTTATTATTAACTGTTATCGTACTATTGGGTCATGAGTTAGTTGCAAACTTTGAGAACTATTTTTATTTAGAATTTTGAGGTATAGAAAAAGTATTTTTGAAAATATATTATCATATGTGAATATTTGGTATTATCGGTAAATATTTACGATTATTCTGAACACATTAGTTAAACAGTTATTTAGCATAGTACGATATTTTACTACGCATTATGAACGATATACTAATTCAGAATCCTTCAAACTCAATAATTATTTCTATCTTTAACTTCTTTCAAGATCTATGATACTTTAGTTACCTTAAGAGGACGTTGGAGATCGATTTTACTTATCGAATACCTGATAATGTGAGGAAATATAGATGTTAAAGCAGTAGTAGAGTTAGTGAACTGAAAAAACAAAATTTAAACCCAAAAATATAAGTAGGGAGAGCGGCGCACGTTACGCAGATGGGTATGTTATGACACGCTATCAATAACTTATTCTAAACGCGGTATTGCGCCGCTTAGTCGTCATATACACTACGTAGAGTTACTCTACACAGTGTCGTCAATCTGCTCAGTGTCTATAATGACTGAACCGCGGCGCACTACCATGTTTATATTAAAGTGGCTCCGTCGTGCATTTCATAATTATATATACAAATTGTATCCGATGCTTACTACTCGTGTTATAATTTGAGAAACAATATAGTATAAAAAAGGGTTCTTGAAGTAACCAAAAAAATTTTTGAAAGAAATTTGAATATTGTTAAAGAAGATATCGCTAATTGAAAAAGAAATCATCAACACCGATAAATCTTTTTCATTATTTATCTGATTTTAATTTCTAGAGGCTCATTTTGTTGCTTGTACAATTTTAAGTGGGGTTACCGATATGAAAATAGAAAAATTTTCAAAACCTGCAAAAATACAACTATTTATTTAACTCAACTCTCTGAAAAGCATACACAAACCTATAAACCAGTGGATATGTCTTTGCAGGTTTTGAAAATTTTTCAATTTTCATATCGGTAACCCCATCTGAAATTGTGCAAGGAACAAAATGAGACCTTCGAAATTAAAATCAGATGAAAAATGAAACAGATTTATCGGTTTTGTTGATTTCTTTTTCAATTAACGATATCTTCTTTAACAATATTCAAATTTCTTTGAAAAAAATTTGTTTGGTTACTTCAAGAATCCTTTTATATACTATATTGTTTCTCAAATTATAACATGTGAAGTAAGCATTGTAAAAAATTTGTATACATTAGTCCTAAACGCACGACGGAGCCACCTTAAGTGATTGATAGTGTGTCAACTTACCCATCTGCGCGACCTGCTCTCCCCTACTTGCAAATGCAGATATTGTTCATTAGAGAAATAGACATAAAATGTTTCGAATTATTTTTATTTTTAATTTAATTTTAATGTACAAAAGCATTGTTGGCGATCCAACGCCTCGAACATTCGAGACGCTGACGTCATCACGCCATATAAGGCGATATTCGGCTCCCGCAGGTGCGCAGCCAGTCAGCGCTCTCCACGCGGTCCTCTCTTACCGCCCCTCCAACTACCAAGGCACGCCGACACCACTCCGCAGCGCCGGCTGGCTCCAGTTCAGCACGCGACGGCAGAGAGAACAGCAACACCTGTACGCTTACAGTGGCGCGACGGCAGATTCAATAAATCACTTTTATCTCTACACGGAAGTTTTTCAATTTACGAACCAGCCTAACTCACGATCCATCATCCTTCATTACATCACAAAACATTTGGTCCTTCGAGCCGGATCGTGCGAGAGAACATCGACATGGCCACGCCGAAGAAGCCTCTCTTTATCTTCTACGCACACTCTCGAGTGGCGTAGAGATAGCTATCTTCTTTTGCAGGTATGCATCAAAGTATTCGTGGTCGTGAGTGCCGTAAAAGTCACATGTGCCCACATGTTGGCATCGTGCGTACGTTGCTGTCTCTCTCTTTCGTTAATTCGCGGTCGTGTGCACTCGGAAGCCAATCTCTAAGGTTTCCTAGGGGAAATAGCACATCAATTGCTATTCTCCCCATTTCTGAAAGCGCCTTGGAGTGTGCGTGTCTACCGACTCCAAGACGTTGCCAAGAGCCACGGTTAAGCCAGCTCTAGAATCACCGCGTTCGTACAGTGATTGGCAGCCATCTTGTTGCAGTCAAAAGCAACAAGTGGCAACTTTCTCGTCAGAGCCACGGTTAAGCCAGCTCTAGAATCATCGCGATCGTACGATGATCATTTAATCGTTGCTGGCTATTGCAACGATTCGAAAAGGGGTTCACGCCTCTCAATTCACGGACCACCCGCGTGGAGCGTACACGCTACGGGGTCCACATCAGTCAAGACAAGGAGTACCCGCGTGGACATCGCTCGCTACAGCAACGAGGAGCGAGGCGTTCACCGGGCATACAGGAAGCTTTCCACGAAGGAGGAAGAGACATCTTCAAGAGGACGACCATAAGGACGCGTTACGTCCAGGACGTCACGTACGTCGTCACCAAGCATAATTGGAGGGGACGAGTCCATTTTCATAAACCAGGGGGCGCGTCAGCGGAACAGAGCTGTACATGGACGAGTCCATCTGCTTCGCTCGCTCCAGCCGGTTGAGCCCACCTGCACCGCGCTAGGATTGCGCTCGAATTCTTCGTCCTAATACCTGAACACACGTATCGTTCCAATTTTATTTAACTTTATTATGTGCGACTCGTCGTCTAGTTCATTCTAGTCTCTTCACTCGTCATACCGATTTAACGAAATTAAGCATACTTAGTTAAAACTTGAGTGCGTTTGATTGAAAGTAGAACTATTTAATTGAGTTTAAGGTTATTTTAAATTTAACTTGTAGTCTTTGAAGCTAGTCTTGATGAAATTGAATGCAATTTTTTGTCTTAGCAAATACTTATGTTACTGGACCTTGCAGTTTATTGCGGCTTGATGACAATTCATCGTAGTTTCAACATCGACTGCTGACCTTCATCTGGACACGTTTCTGATTCAAAAGCTGACTACGCTGCAGGGATAGCTGCATTTACCGACAGTAGAAGCCTTGATGCCGTACAGCCATCGCAGTGCCATCATCAGCTGACTCACCGTGGGAACGTTAGCAGATGCATTCAACGTTGCATCGTCAAGCGCATCGTCACGTTCATACTAGCATAAGTATTATAATCTAGGTTTAGACTTAGTTGTAATAAGTCTCACTATTTCTTGTTCTACTCTCGAGCGGGCAAGAATAGTTAACTCACTACCAAAGTTTAAATAGTCAAATTTGGTACTAGTCTAATTTAACTTGATCTCAAAATGGAGGCGTTTCATGCTAAGCAGATGGCACTCCAAGCTAAAATTACAAACTCCTTTAAAAATTTCAAATCTAAGGGTAAAGATAATATGACGAAAGGTTATGCAAAATCATGTCTAACCAGACTCGAAACTAATTTTACGTCGTTTCGGGTAAATCACGAGAAACTTATGCTCGTTGAGGATATTGATCTAGATCATGCCTATTTTACAACTAATCTCTTTGATCTGGTTGAGGATAGCTTTTACCTCCGCAGAGGAGACTTTCTTGATTACTTAGAAACTTTTGAAACTAGAGATGCCGCTCAAGGATCTTCAAATTCGACTGCTGAGCCAGTGCCTACCAGCACTGCTCGACCTACGAACGTTTCGTTTCAATCGTTGCCAAAACTTGATTTGGCAACGATTGAAACGAAACGTTCGTAGTATCAGGTACTGATGTTGCTGAGGCAAAAAGCGAGATCGAATCAGAAGCTAACATATTCGGGGGCAAGCTAGCAAGTACTTCTGGTGTGTTTGAAGTCCACTTACGAAGATTAAAGTGACCTCGTTTAAAAAGTTGAATTAACTCTTCCTGCTTCTGCGAAGCTTTCTCTAGAGAGTGAGCACCAGAAAGTAAATTATCCGAATACATTTCTGAACGAACGGCTTCAGCTGCTATTGGATAAGTTTTGCCGTAGTCTTCGGCAAGTTTCAGAAGCGTGCGTATGGCTAGAAAAGGTGAACAAGCCAAGCCATACGTCACGGTAGTCAGGCGGTAAGTGTGAACAGGTTCATCCTTATTGAAACGCCATAAGATCGACTGGTAGGATTGATCAAATTGTTCGACACCAATCTGCCGAAACATTTTCTCCACGTCGCACAGTGGGAAAAAATGGACAAAATTCTTGTGACAACTCAATTCTCAACGAAACTTTACCAAAATTGGTATACGTATTCAGAGGATACTACAGAACAACCTCTCACTGCGAAAATCATGTTTTTGTATTCATAAAAATTTTGAGGTTAGGTACGGACCTTATAACGATATTTATACAGGCAATGTAGACTAGACATAAATTACTTGATAAATGATAAACATAAATACATAAATCTTAAACCCAACAAAGCCAAGCCCACAAAACCCATAAACCCTAAACCCAGAAACCCTAAACCCATAAACCCTAAACCCATAAACCCTAAACCCTAAACCCATAAACCCTAAACCCATAAACCCTAAACCCTAAACCCATAAACCCTAAACCCATAATCCCTAAACCCATAAACCCTAAACCCATAAACCCTAAACCCATAAACCCTAAACCCATAAACCCTAAACCCATAATCCCTAAACCCATAAACCCTAAACCCATAAACCCTAAACCCATAAATCCTAAACCCATAAACCCTAAACCCATAAACCCTAAACCCATAAACCTAAACCCATAAACCCTAAACCCATAAACCCTAAACCCATAAACCCTAAACCCATAAACCCTAAACCCATAAACCCTACACCCATAAACCCTAAACCCATAAACCCATAAACCCTAAACCCATAAACCCTAAACCCATAAACCCTAAACCCATAAACCCTAAACCCATAAACCCTAAACCCATAAACCCTAAACCCTAAACCCATAAACCCTAAACCCATAAACCCTAAGCCCATAAACCCTAAACCCATAACCCTAAACCCATAAACCCTAAGCCCATAAACCCTAAACCCATAAACCCTTAACCCATAAACCTAAACCCATAAACCCTAAACCCATAAACCCTAAACCCATAAACCCTAAACCCATAAACCCTAAACCCATAAACCCTAAACCCATAAACCCTAAACCCATAAACCCTAAACCCATAAACCCTAAACCTATGAACCCAGAACCCACAAACTTTTACGTATCTAAAGTACATAAAATAGATGATAGAGTTAGAATTTTTCCGTTAAAAATATATTATCGCCGCTATTTATTTTTGGGCAATATTATCGTAATTTTCGCAGTGACACATTATTCTCTAGAAGATTAAGAGTATTTAAAAATAAAAATTATCAAGATTCGTCAAAAACTGAGCTTCACAAGAATTTTGTCCATTTTCTCCCACTGTGCGTCGGCTGAAAGAGCGACCTTGTACCTACGCCAAGCACAGATCAACGTGACGGGATTTTGAAGAAGATTAGGGCCAATGTGTAGAATTTCGGTTAATGTGTTCATTAACCGAAATTCCTAATTTGCTCTTGCTCGAGCCGTTAAACACAGTACGCAATTTGGTCGTCGTACTGGTTTCCTTCCATATACCGTGATGTGGTAAGAAGGCTTGATTCTTAGGAAATGAATCTAAATCAGTGGTAAGAGTCATATGACCTAAGTCAATGTACTCTTTGATGAATTCAATATACGCTGTTTTCAGCTTTTTGTCCTCAGTGAAGTTAGCTTCAAGACGATTGAGAGCGCGTAAAGCGGCAGAATATGAGCCTTCGAGGTGAGCAGAGCTCAGAGTTTTTCGATCCTTCCAAGGCAGACTTACTATGTACCGACCCGACTCATCCTGTCGAAATTTTGATAAAAATCCTCGCACGCTTGCTCGTAGGTGAGTAAGATTTTTTGTCGACAGGTATTTTCTCCGCCCTCCAAAAATCTTGTACGAGCTCCAAAAGTTTGGCTTCATGCTCGCAGCTGTTCGAACAATGAAGAGATATTGATTCTAGCCCTAGTTCTGAAGTTGAAGAAGAGAGATTACCTGTCAAGAGCCATCCAAGTTTGGAACTAAGTGCTATCGGCTGAAGACTTTGGCCCTTAACTATTTGATTTTCAATGATTTGCGCATAAACGCTAGCACCGAGTAGAATATCGATACGTGAAGGTTCGAGATACTTGGGGTCTGCTAGTTGCAGCCCTCTTAAGTATTCGAAATTTGTATTACCCCCTACGACGGGAGGCTTATACGACGAGAGTTTTGGCAAGACTATCGAGTCAACCTTTAGAAAGAAGGTTGAATCAAAATGAGGTTGTATAGAAAGACAAGCCACCTTAGAAGATACAGCAGCTGTCTTTTCGCCTATACCTTGAATGTGCATATGACTGGTTCTACAATCTAATGAGAGCAAGTTACACAAGGCTTGTGTAACAAGTGAGATTTGAGATCCGGGGTCGATGAGCGCACGAACTAGAATTTTGGTTCCGTTAGGACCAAGGGCGTTAATCCTAGCGGTAGCTAAAAAGTACTCCAGTACTCTTAGTACTTACTCCACTATTAAGGAAGACTGACTGTGAGGCAAGTTGAAAGTCATTGGAAACGACAACGTTGCTACAGTTTGGGTTAGTGGTGCCGGGCACGGAGTCAATCTGATCAGTCTGCGGCGAACTGATTACTTGACTGCTGTTAGTGTGCACCAAAGTGTGATGCTTAGATTTACAAAGAATGCATCGGTACGTGGAAGTACAATTTCTAACATTGTGCTTCCCTAAACAATTGTAACAAAGATTAGAGGATTTGATCAATTCCTTTCGCTCAGGAATCGTTTTATTGAGAATTCGTTCACATCTGTTTGTAAAATGAGATTGATTGCAAATCGAACATCTCTTCTTTGTTGTGTTCGAAGATGAAGTTTGATGTGAAAACCGACTGAGCATTGTCATGCTCTGGCTTACGTAATTTTGAGTTGGGTGATGAAGTTTTAGGGTTATTGTTCGAAGAGGTTCTAGTACCGGCTTCGATGGCCTCTAGAGTGAGTGATTGACTTCGAAGAAATGCTTGAAGTTGTTCCATTGTCGGAGGATCAACCTAGATGCTTCTCCCATTCTTTACGAGTATTTAAATCAAGCCGATTCAGCGTAAAATGAACGATTAAATCACTACCTAAAGAAGCAGCTCTATTTAGAGAGGTCAGACTAGCGATGAGATTGAAAATTTCCCTATAAATCCGTTTGATTTCCGACGAAGAATCTGCCTTCATTGATTTAACTGAGAAAATTTCTGAAATGTGAGA
Organism: Torymus aiolomorphi; assembly: GCA_036365515.1. NCBI lineage: Eukaryota > Metazoa > Arthropoda > Insecta > Hymenoptera > Torymidae > Torymus > Torymus aiolomorphi. Next base: position 191,698,599 of record CM070873.1, read on the forward strand.
ACTAACAATGCGACGTTGATTCATGTAATATTCGATTAAAGTTGTCGACGCTCGGTCATAGTTGTCACTAGAAATGGGAAGAGATTTAATTTTCTCAAGTGCTTCACCTGTAAGGTGAGTGCGAAGATAGTGCAATTTCAAAACAGGCGTTAAGTCTTCGCGACTATGTATGACTGAGCGAAAGCGAGTCCATCTGCTTCGCTCGCTCCAGCCGGTTGAGCCCACCTGCACCGCGCTAGGATTGCGCTCGAATTCTTCGTCCTAATACCTGAACACACGTATCGTTCCAATTTTATTTAACTTTATTATGTGCGACTCGTCGTCTAGTTCATTCTAGTCTCTTCACTCGTCATACCGATTTAACGAAATTAAGCATACTTAGTTAAAACTTGAGTGCGTTTGATTGAAAGTAGAACTATTTAATTGAGTTTAAGGTTATTTTAAATTTAACTTGTAGTCTTTGAAGCTAGTCTTGATGAAATTGAATGCAATTTTTTGTCTTAGCAAATACTTATGTTACTGGACCTTGCAGTTTATTGCGGCTTGATGACAATTCATCGTAGTTTCAACATCGACTGCTGACCTTCATCTGGACACGTTTCTGATTCAAAAGCTGACTACGCTGCAGGGATAGCTGCATTTACCGACAGTAGAAGCCTTGATGCCGTACAGCCATCGCAGTGCCATCATCAGCTGACTCACCGTGGGAACGTTAGCAGATGCATTCAACGTTGCATCGTCAAGCGCATCGTCACGTTCATACTAGCATAAGTATTATAATCTAGGTTTAGACTTAGTTGTAATAACTCTCACTATTTCTTGTTCTACTCTCGAGTGGGCAAGAATAGTTAACTCACTACCAAAGTTTAAATAGTCAAATTTGGTACTAGTCTAATTTAACTTGATCTCAAAATGGAGGCGTTTCATGCTAAGCAGATGGCACTCCAAGCTAAAATTACAAACTCCTTTAAAAATTTCAAATCTAAGGGTAAAGATAATATGACGAAAGGTTATGCAAAATCATGTCTAACCAGACTCGAAACTAATTTTACGTCGTTTCGGGTAAATCACGAGAAACTTATGCTCGTTGAGGATATTGATCTAGATCATGCCTATTTTACAACTAATCTCTTTGATCTGGTTGAGGATAGCTTTTACCTCCGCAGAGGAGACTTTCTTGATTACTTAGAAACTTTTGAAACTAGAGATGCCGCTCAAGGATCTTCAAATTCGACTGCTGAGCCAGTGCCTACCAGCACTGCTCGACCTACGAACGTTTCGTTTCAATCGTTGCCAAAACTTGATTTGCCAAAATTTTCAGGTAAATTCTCTGACTGGGAGAATTTTAGGGATGTCTTTCGCTCAGTCATACATAGTCGCGAAGACTTAACGCCTGTTTTGAAATTGCACTATCTTCGCACTCACCTTACAGGTGAAGCACTTGAGAAAATTAAATCTCTTCCCATTTCTAGTGACAACTATGACCGAGCGTCGACAACTTTAATCGAATATTACATGAATCAACGTCGCATTGTTAGTTCTCACATTTCAGAAATTTTCTCAGTTAAATCAATGAAGGCAGATTCTTCGTCGGAAATCAAACGGATTTATAGGGAAATTTTCAATCTCATCGCTAGTCTGACCTCTCTAAATAGAGCTGCTTCTTTAGGTAGTGATTTAATCGTTCATTTTACGCTGAATCGGCTTGATTTAAATACTCGTAAAGAATGGGAGAAGCATCTAGGTTGATCCTCCGACAATGGAACAACTTCAAGCATTTCTTCGAAGTCAATCACTCACTCTAGAGGCCATCGAAGCCGGTACTAGAACCTCTTCGAACAATAACCCTAAAACTTCATCACCCAACTCAAAATCACGTAAGCCAGAGCATGACAATGCTCAGTCGGTTTTTTCACATCAAACTTCATCTTCGAACACAACAAAGAAGAGATGTTCGATTTGCAATCAATCTCATTTTACAAACAGATGTGAACGAATTCTCAATAAAACGATTCCTGAGCGAAAGGAATTGATCAAATCCTCTAATCTTTGTTACAATTGTTTAGGGAAGCACAATGTTAGAAATTGTACTTCCACGTACCGATGCATTCTTTGTAAATCTAAGCATCACACTTTGGTGCACACTAACAGCAGTCAAGTAATCAGTTCGCCGCAGACTGATCAGATTGACTCCGTGCCCGGCACCACTAACCCAAACTGTAGCAACGTTGTCGTTTCCAATGACTTTCAACTTGCCTCACAGTCAGTCTTCCTTAATAGTGGAGTAAGTACTAAGAGTACTGGAGTACTTTTAGCTACCGCTAGGATTAACGCCCTTGGTCCTAACGGAACCAAAATTCTAGTTCGTGCGCTCATCGACCCCGGATCTCAAATCTCACTTGTTACACAAGCCTTGTGTAACTTGCTCTCATTAGATTGTAGAACCAGTCATATGCACATTCAAGGTATAGGCGAAAAGACAGCTGCTGTATCTTCTAAGGTGGCTTGTCTTTCTATACAACCTCATTTTGATTCAACCTTCTTTCTAAAGGTTGACTCGATAGTCTTGCCAAAACTCTCGTCGTATAAGCCTCCCGTCGTAGGGGGTAATACAAATTTCGAATACTTAAGAGGGCTGCAACTAGCAGACCCCAAGTATCTCGAACCTTCACGTATCGATATTCTACTCGGTGCTAGCGTTTATGCGCAAATCATTGAAAATCAAATAGTTAAGGGCCAAAGTCTTCAGCCGATAGCACTTAGTTCCAAACTTGGATGGCTCTTGACAGGTAATCTCTCTTCTTCAACTTCAGAACTAGGGCTAGAATCAATATCTCTTCATTGTTCGAACAGCTGCGAGCATGAAGCCAAACTTTTGGAGCTCGTACAAGATTTTTGGAGGGCGGAGAAAATACCTGTCGACAAAAAATCTTACTCACCTACGAGCAAGCGTGCGAGGATTTTTATCAAAATTTCGACAGGATGAGTCGGGTCGGTACATAGTAAGTCTGCCTTGGAAGGATCGAAAAACTCTGAGCTCTGCTCACCTCGAAGGCTCATATTCTGCCGCTTTACGCGCTCTCAATCGTCTTGAAGCTAACTTCACTGAGGACAAAAAGCTGAAAACAGCGTATATTGAATTCATCAAAGAGTACATTGACTTAGGTCATATGACTCTTACCACTGATTTAGATTCATTTCCTAAGAATCAAGCCTTCTTACCACATCACGGTATATGGAAGGAAACCAGTACGACGACCAAATTGCGTACTGTGTTTAACGGCTCGAGCAAGAGCAAATTAGGAATTTCGGTTAATGAACACATTAACCGAAATTCTACACATTGGCCCTAATCTTCTTCAAAATCCCGTCACGTTGATCTGTGCTTGGCGTAGGTACAAGGTCGCTCTTTCAGCCGACGCACAGTGGGAGAAAATGGACAAAATTCTTGTGAAGCTCAGTTTTTGACGAATCTTGATAATTTTTATTTTTAAATACTCTTAATCTTCTAGAGAATAATGTGTCACTGCGAAAATTACGATAATATTGCCCAAAAATAAATAGCGGCGATAATATATTTTTAACGGAAAAATTCTAACTCTATCATCTATTTTATGTACTTTAGATACGTAAAAGTTTGTGGGTTCTGGGTTCATAGGTTTAGGGTTTATGGGTTTAGGGTTTATGGGTTTAGGGTTTATGGGTTTAGGGTTTATGGGTTTAGGGTTTATGGGTTTAGGGTTTATGGGTTTAGGGTTTATGGGTTTAGGGTTTATGGGTTTAGGGTTTATGGGTTTAGGGTTTATGGGTTTAGGGTTTATGGGTTAAGGGTTTATGGGTTTAGGGTTTATGGGCTTAGGGTTTATGGGTTTAGGGTTTATGGGTTTAGGGTTTATGGGTTTAGGGTTTATGGGTTTAGGGTTTATGGGTTTAGGGTTTATGGGTTTAGGGTTTATGGGTTTAGGGTTTATGGGTTTAGGGTTTATGGGTTTAGGGTTTATGGGTTTAGGGTTTATGGGTTTATGGGTTTAGGGTTTATGGGTGTAGGGTTTATGGGTTTAGGGTTTATGGGTTTAGGGTTTATGGGTTTAGGGTTTATGGGTTTAGGGTTTATGGGTTTAGGGTTTATGGGTTTAGGGTTTATGGGTTTAGGGTTTATGGGTTTAGGGTTTATGGGTTTAGGATTTATGGGTTTAGGGTTTATGGGTTTAGGGTTTATGGGTTTAGGGATTATGGGTTTAGGGTTTATGGGTTTAGGGTTTATGGGTTTAGGGTTTATGGGTTTAGGGTTTATGGGTTTAGGGATTATGGGTTTAGGGTTTATGGGTTTAGGGTTTAGGGTTTATGGGTTTAGGGTTTATGGGTTTAGGGTTTAGGGTTTATGGGTTTAGGGTTTATGGGTTTAGGGTTTAGGGTTTATGGGTTTAGGGTTTATGGGTTTAGGGTTTCTGGGTTTAGGGTTTATGGGTTTTGTGGGCTTGGCTTTGTTGGGTTTAAGATTTATGTATTTATGTTTATCATTTATCAAGTAATTTATGTCTAGTCTACATTGCCTGTATAAATATCGTTATAAGGTCCGTACCTAACCTCAAAATTTTTATGAATACAAAAACATGATTTTCGCAGTGAGAGGTTGTTCTGTAGTATCCTCTGAATACGTATACCAATTTTGGTAAAGTTTCGTTGAGAATTGAGTTGTCACAAGAATTTTGTCCATTTTTTCCCACTGTGCGACGTGGAGAAAATGTTTCGGCAGATTGGTGTCGAACAATTTGATCAATCCTACCAGTCGATCTTATGGCGTTTCAATAAGGATGAACCTGTTCACACTTACCGCCTGACTACCGTGACGTATGGCTTGGCTTGTTCACCTTTTCTAGCCATACGCACGCTTCTGAAACTTGCCGAAGACTACGGCAAAACTTATCCAATAGCAGCTGAAGCCGTTCGTTCAGAAATGTATTCGGATAATTTACTTTCTGGTGCTCACTCTCTAGAGAAAGCTTCGCAGAAGCAGGAAGAGTTAATTCAACTTTTTAAACGAGGTCACTTTAATCTTCGTAAGTGGACTTCAAACACACCAGAAGTACTTGCTAGCTTGCCCCCGAATATGTTAGCTTCTGATTCGATCTCGCTTTTTGCCTCAGCAACATCAGTACCAATATTAGGTATAGATTGGCACCCTCAAAGTGATTGTTTCAGTTTCTACATCGAGAATACTCCATTTGATTTGTCTGTTACTAAACGCTCTGTTCTTTCTAGAATAGCTCGTCTTTTTGACCCTATGGGTTGGTTAGCTCCCATCGTAGTCACTGCCAAGATTATCCTGCAATCGTTGTGGCTTCTAAAAATTAGTTGGGATGAGGAGCTTCCCTCTGAAATATCTAGTCATTGCCAGAATTGGTTGCAAGATCTTCATTTGATCAGTCATATTAAAATCCCGCGTTGGAGTGGATTTACACCTAATTGCGAATTAATCGAAATTCACGGGTTTGCTGATGCATCGAAGTTTGCATATGGTGCCGTTCTTTATCTTCGAATGATTCAGAATCAAAATACTCTAGTCACACTTCAAGTGGCTAAAACAAAGGTAGCTCCAATTAAGACGCTAACTATACCTCGTTTAGAACTTTGCGCAGCGTTGCTACTTGCTCGCCTCGTTCAAATGTTTATCGACGCTTTCCCAATAAAGGTTAAGAGTGTTCACCTTCGGTCAGATTCAGCGGATGTGCTTTTTTGGCTGAAAGACCACCCTTCAAGATGGGGTGTTTTCGTGGCTAATAGGTGCTCAGAAATTCACACCCTATTGCCTGACGCATATTGGTATCATGTGCGATCAGCTGACAACCTCGCCGATGTCATATCACGAGGAATTGAGCCCTCGAAACTAGCTTCGCATAGCTTATGGTGGAAAGGTCCCGTTTGGCTTTCTGATAGCCATGAACCTTGGGCAAGGTCTCATGATGAACGCAATTTCTCGGTAAATAGTTTGAATATTCAACCTAGTCATACTCTAGTCGCTAGAAAAGACATGCCAAATTTTGTCGAGAATATACCAGAAATTTGGAATCTTGTTAACAAATATTCGTCGTTAAATAAGTTATATCGACTAGCGGCGTACTGTTTTAGATTCATCTACAGAATCTACACGAAAGCTGAACGTGAAGCAACTGCAAGTTCCGTTGTTAGTTTTCGTACTGTTCTTCAATCCCTACTATGCCATCACACTCCGACTTCGGAGGAAATAAGTGCTAGTGAGATTGAGAACACCAGACTTTGTCTGATCTATCTAGTTCAAACAGCGTATTATAAATTTGATCTCCAACAGTTACAGCGAAAAGGTAAACTTTCAACAAAGAGTACTCTTTTGCCATTAAATTCCATGATACAAAATCATTTGCTCAGGGTGGGCGGTCGACTCTCTCACTCTCTTCTCGAGGAAGATGCTAAGCATCCACTAATTTTACCTGCTGATTGTCACTTTACAACGTTGTTAATTAGAGATGCTCATCATCGCACTCTTCATGGTGGCACTCAGTTAATTCTTGCCACACTCAGACGTCAGTACTGGGTAGTGAAAGGTCGATCCGCGGTTAGAAAAATCATCAGAGCCTGCCTCATATGCTCACCCCAGGCTACTCGGGTGCCTACTCAATTAATGGGCAAGCTACCCAAGTCACGCGTGAGACCTTCCTCGCCCTTTGAACGTTCTGGTGTCGATTATGCCGGTCCTATCAACGCTCGGCTTACAAAAATGAGAGGTAAAGGCACAATGAAGGGGTATATTGCTATATTCATCTGCATGGCTACTAGAGCCGTCCACATAGAAGTAGTGGAGGATTATTCCAGTGAAGCCTTTATTGCAGCGTTTCATCGATGCACCGCTCGTAGAGGTCATTGTAAAGAGCTTTATTCCGATCAAGGAACAAACTTCGTAGGTGCTGACGCTCAGTTAAGAAAAATGGTTGATGAGTCATCTCGTTTTTATTCTCAAGTCAACAAATCGCTTGCTCAAGAAGGTACGGTATGGATCTTTAATCCTCCCAGTGCACCTCACTTTGGAGGCATTTGGGAAGCAGCAGTTAAATCGGCTAAGCATCACTTACGCCGTGTCGTGGGAGATCAAGTTCTCACATTTTCGAAGCTCGCTACCCTTATGTGCCGAATTGAAGCGTGCCTTAACTCAAGGCCTTTAACTGCTCTCACGGATGATCCTTCTGACCTTGATTTTCTCTGACCGTCACATTTTCTTATACAGCGTTCGTCATTTCTAGTGCCGGAAGAAGACCTCACTAAAGTCAATGTGCCTCCAGGAAAACGCTGGCTTTTAATCAGTCAGATGACGCATCATTTCTGGGCCAGGTGGTCCACAGAGTACTTGACGACTCTGCAGTCACGTATGAAGTAGAGACAGCCACAACCCTCAGTCACCGTGGCGAACTCGTTCTCGTTCGCAACGAGCTCACGCCACCATCCAAATGGCCCATAGCTCGCATCACAGCCATCCATCCAGGTAGCGATGGCCTCACCCCTGTCGTCGATCTTCGTACCGCCACCACCACTCTCCGTCGTCCCATCGCCAAGGTCGTAAGCCTCCTTCCAGCGGATTGAAGTCCGTTCGTCAATTTGACGAAGGTGGGCGGAATGTTGGCGATCCAACGCCTCGAACATTCGAGACGCTGACGTCATCACGCCATATAAGGCGATATTCGGCCCCCGCAGGTGCGCAGTCAGTCAGCGCTCTCTATGCGGTCCTCTCTTACCGCCCCTCCAACTACCAAGGCACGCCAACGGCACTCCGCAGCGCGGCCGGCTCCAGTTCAGCACGCGACGGCAGAGAGAACAGCAACATCTGTACGCTTACAGTGGCGCGACGGCAGATTCAATAAATCACTTTTATCTCTACACGGAAGTTTTTCAATTTACGAACCAGCCTAACTCACGATCCATCATCCTTCATTACATCATAAAACAAGCATATATGGGGAAATCTGAACTTTTGACTCATTTGTACCTTTTTTTTAATTTATTGCTGCTATTAGTTTAGCGTGCGAAGCACATAAACGAGACAGGGTGAAAAATCTTCATTTTCAACCTAGAAAACCAGTCCTGTAATCCATATTGGTCTGCCGCGCACGCTAAATTCTGAGCATGTAAAGAACTGTCTAAAAAGGTCCACTTTTTGGGAACGTAGACCTTTTTAGACAGTTTTTTACATGCTCAGATTTTAGCGTGCGTGGCACACCAATACCAATTACAGGACTGATTTTCTAGGTTGAAAATGAAGATTTTTTACACTGTCCCGTTTATGTGCTTCGCACGCTAAACTAATAGCAGCGATAAATTAAAAAAAAAAGTCACAAAAGAGTCAAAAGTTCAGATTTCCCCATATGTGTCATCTCAACAAAAATGGCCAGTTTTTTCCTTGAAAACCGGGATCAAAGTTAGACTTGTTTCCCTTTTTTAACTAACTTTAGGCATTTGCGGGAAAAAAGTTAATATTTCCCGCATTTACGAAAAAAAGTAAATTCCTTATAAACCCCTACTGAAAAATCTCACGTGAGATCTCACGCCAAAATCTCATCTGAAATTCTGGTCCGCGAGCTGCTAAAATCCCTTTCATGATGAAAAGTCAGTTTCTGGGAATTAGGAGTCGCCTATTAGGTTACGCCACGCCCCAGATAAGTTCAATAATCTATGTTTTGAAGCGATTTAGCCATTTTTTACATTTTTAGAAATTTTACACATCAGATCTCACGTGAGATCTCACGTGAGATCTTACGTGGAATATCATGTTTCAAATTTCTCACGTGAAATCTCACGTGAGATCTCACGTGAGATTTTTCAGTAGGGTTCACTGTACATATAGCGAGAACACTTAACATATTGGAAAGTAGTTTGAAATGTCCAGTGACTAGATATTAAAGTCAACAAGCGAATTTTTTGATAGATTTTTACTTCATGATTATATTTTGATTGAAGATTTTCTATAAAAGAATGTAGTGATCTTGAATCTGTATGCATTTCAGTCAAATTTGGAGATGTTGGCAATTTAATACAATAAACTTTCGTGATTTGGTCAGCTACTTTATTCATAACCATTTGTAAAGAATCAGTAGCCTCTTTTATAAGTCTTTCATTACTTTGCTTTTGCCTTTTCAACGGTCGTATACCTATAATTGTAAACATTTCATTTAATATTGCAACTTCTTGGCTGCTGCTTACAAATTCAGAGCCGTTTGAATAACTAGACTGCACAGGCGTTTCACTGCTGGAAAATGCAAATGAACCAGGTTCACTCATATTGCTTACAGCTTCAGCTGGTACAAAAACATTCAATATCTCGTTACTAGCTGCATTTTCTGAATTAGTTTCTGAGTTATGAATTGTTGAGAAACAAAATTGACAAACTTTGTACCCACAAATTGTCATGTTGATTAGAGAAGTTAATTTATCAGATGTACACTTATCGATTAAAATTAAATTATGCTTTATTGGCAGTCTGTGCCCCTTGAATGGATCATAGCAACAATCATATAAGTTTTTATTTTTTTCAATATCCTTTTTAATTTTTATCATGCAATTGTAACAAATCTTTTTTCCCGGCATCAACTTAATTTCATTAAAGCAGTTAAATGTTTTGCATGTCTCTAATTCTAGGATAGATAAATTATTATCAATTCTTTTTTTATGCTTAGCAAAAGGGTCACAACAATACTTTTGTAGACATGACTATAACAATCCATATTTATGGTAATGATGATTGCATATATCATCATTTGCATTCTTGTTAAAATTTGGTATTCTCATTTCAAAAAGATTTAATTCACCAGGAGTTATGTCACTTACTTTAAGTGATAAATCTTTTTTTGTGTAACTTAGTAGATGACATTGTTCATTTGTTAGTTTATCGATGTAACAAATCAACGCCATCACAAACTATTACTTACAATCTTACAAACTTATTGAAATGAATCTGTTTTTTTTTCAAAGTATCTAAATCTCAATTACGGCAAATCTGCATTACCTTCTGTGCAACGTGTGCCGCACGCAGTGTGCTCTAAGAGATTTTCCACATTCCGGGCTGTGCGCCATGAGCCGTAGGTCCTAATCCATTCAAGAAAAAAAGGAGTCCGCTGTCTATGCACTTTGAAACTCTATGGTACAACGTAAACACAAAAGGCTAAAGTACGGTCTATAGTCTACTGCGTTCTATAGAGTTTTGAAGTGTATAGACAGCCTACTACTTTTGCTTCCTCCTAGAAAAAGCTTTGTAACAGTGAAAAAAATTTTCGAAAAAAAAATGTTCAAAAAGATGTTTAATCGTCCTGAAACTTAGCACAGATGTAGCTCTTATATATCTTCAGATCAAGTTCGTCGCCCAAAAAAATCGGTTTATTACGAAAAAAGATATTTGAGGTAAAAAATTTCTAAAAAAAATTTCGAATCCTGTTTTCTCAGAGAATACTTGATTTATCGACTTAAAATTTTAACCACTTATTAAACTCATTAAAGACTATATGAATAGTCAGCATTTTTATATTCGTTTAAGTCAATTTATATATTCTGAATTCTCTTTATGCAGAATAATAATGTAAAGAAAAATGTATACAGAACTATGTATACAGAAAATTTTATAATAATAATTGCTTTTTTAATGATAAAAAATAGAAAGAGTAAAAATAAAAAGTAAAAAAAAATTTAGCATAAAATTCTCTCCGTACAAAATATAGTACATTGTGCAACAAGGGAGGAAAATAGACTTTTTCTAGCGAGGATGATAATTGAGCACGAGTGATACAGGAGTGCTCAAAATCATCATCCGAGTCTGAAAAAGTCAATTGCTCCCTTATTACACATAGTACTTTTTTTTTAGTGCAGGAATAAGACCTTTTTTTCATGAAAAGTGAATATGAAATCGGGTATATCAGACGCTCGAAATGTTCGATTTTTGATTCACTTTTCTACGCAGAAAAAGGGTCTTTTTCATGCATGTGTTAAACAAAATTATTAAATTTTAAATATTGGAAGTACAAATTAATTGAAGGAATCAGTAAATAAATTTTGAGGAAGCTAAGTGCCAATGACTTGGCAGTGGTTTTTTTCTTGGATGCATCACAAGCCACGGTATATAGCGCACGGTACGCAATGTGTAAAGTCTCTAAAAGAAAGTCTGGTCAAAATCTACGTAACTGGTATTTATGTTTGACATCTATGCTCTGTTTATTAAGGAAGTAGGTCTCTTCCGCTTCATCTTGAGGTAATTAATAAGTACATAGATGTATCCGAAATAGGAGTCAAGAATGCGTCATCAAACTTTTTTTTTGCTCTCAAGAATGCGTCATCAAATTTTTGATAATTCACAAGGTAAATTTTGAAATAAAGCTAACAAATGTTACAAAAAAATCATTAAACGATCGTAACATCAGTTATAAAGGTCGCAGGGAAAATAGTCAGGGTTTAAATTCAAGGTCTGACGGTACTCCATATGAATATTTATTATCATAAAAGTCTAATGTCATATAAGACAATGTAAAAAAGGAGCTGGAGCATAACATCACATACTCTCGAAATAGAGTAAAAGAATGAAAAACAAGAAATTTCGATCGCTCATAGATTTTTTCCGCACTATAATATTAGTATCAAAAATACATACATCTTTTTGTACAAGTTTTCAAGAATATCTCTGCCAAATTTCAGCCAAAAAACTGTAGCGATTTTTTTTTACAGCCATTTGAAAACAGTAAAAAAAGCAATTTGTGCAAAAATAGCGAAGTTTGACACAACTCTTCTCCGTCAATTCTCGATATTTTTAAAAATCATAAAAGAGTTTTTTTTTGTCTTTTCAAAACGAAAAAAAATCTTTTTTTGAACGCTAAAAAATGTTGAAAACTGAGAATGCTAGGTAGCTTTGAAAATGAGCAAAAATTAAAAAAAGGCTTTCCAGTTTGTGGTTATGTGGGAGCTCAATAATTGCGTAATTAACTTTTCATTCGCGGAAATTGAAAGACGATTGAAAGACAAAAAAAAACTTTTTTTTGTTTGCATGAAAATGTTGAAAACTCGAGATTTGGCACAACTTTGAAAATTGACATGAAATAGCTAAAAAATAGCTCAATTTCGACATTTGTATAGCCAAATTTCGACTTCTAGGACATTTAGAAAGTTGAAATTTTACAGAGCTTACTTTTTGAAGAAGTACTTTAAAATATTTAAAAAGCGGCAAAATCCAACGACCCCCCCCCCCCCGCACACTTTTTAAAAAAAGTATTGGGACGTCCCATATATATATACTCGTTCATACTCTGTTTATAAATACACCACCTTGTTTTCATTTCGACTCAGTGACTCGTCAATTCTTTGACAAGGATAATAACTCGACTTAATAAGATATTTTGTATTATTTTAATAGTTTATAAGACAGAATTCTTGGCGTACTTTTAATCGAAGTTTTTTATATTTCTTTATATTGTAAGTTATGTATATATGTTTTCTGTTATCACTATGTAATTGCATTTTATGCGTTGGTCTAAAACAAGATTGTTTTCATTGTATTATTTAGTCTTGAGAATGGCTTCTCATCAAGAGCCGAAACGTCGACTACTAATAAAGAAGTTTACACAAATTTATGGCTCGTCGTGATCATTTATTCGATTAACCAAAAATTAATGTTAATCAAGCTGTAGACTGTGATAAGCAAATTTTAGCAAATATACCGAAGGTGAGCCGAATTCAAGCGAAGTAAAAAGCCTCCTTGGCGAACCGGCCGGGGGGGAAAAGGTTTTACCCTGCAGTCGATGTAGTCGTGTCAAAAAGAGGCACGGATATTTGTCAAGCAGTTCTCGATAAAGAGACGAAAGAAATGCTTTTGAAGAAACCCCTCGCGTTTGAAATTTTTCCAATGCTTTGGAAATAAAATCTGCAATAAGAAAAACATTGCAACGCAAAGATCAATACGAAACGGTCATGCAAAACTAACTGGACAGCACGACCACGGCGTTGGGGCACATTTTAACTACACTACAAGATAAGACAGACAAATCGCGGAAGGAGGCTTTCGAGTACGCAACCGACGCCTTTAAACTACAGTCAGACATTATGTACCGACTGTCTATGACAAGGCGCTCCTTCGTCGACCCGGGACTCACACCGATAGTGATGAGCGTCGCTGAGGACTAAAAAATTTATGCCTTCCCGTACCGGCAAGATTTCGCTGAAAAATTGCAAGCCGCCAAGGAAGTTGAGAAAGTTGGCAAGGACGTCACAAAACCCAATCACAGGGAAAAAAGTCAGGCTCTCAGGGCAATAGTAGCTACCACGGACCCCCTCTTAAGACGTGCCGCCATTTAGATTCCAGACCCAGACACCAGAACTACAGAACTACCAGAGGGGGCAGAGAAGGAGCTGTTACCGAGGCCAACAGAGGACGTATCGAAGGAGGTAGAAGTAAGCAGACTAGCTGGCAGGATAAAAGACTTCGCGGCTTCTTGGAAGAAAATTACAAGGGACAGGTCTATCCTGAGGACATTAAAACGGCCCTAAAACTAATTACACGAGACTCTTTTATGGCGAACATCGACTTAAAAGACTCATATTTTCTCATTCCTATATACGGAAAACACAAAAAGTATTTGAGATTCAGCTTTGAAGGACAGATGTATGAGCTTAACGAACTCCCTTTCGGTCTCTCCACAGCGTCATACGTCTTTACCAAACTCACAAAACCAGTAGTCGAAACTTTAAGAAGCGAAGGCCACGTATCTGTGATTTACTTGGACGACATATTAATGATCGGAAAACACGGTTAGACTGCAAACACAATGTGCGAGTCACGCGCTCTTTGTTAACGCCATTCAGTCTGGTAATAAATAAAGAAAAGAGTCAATTTCTGAGTTTTATTCTCGACATTCAAAATTATAGTATATACCTCACCGATAAAAAGCGGGAAAAAATAACGAAATTAGTGTCTGGCTTATTGGGGAAAAAATCAGCCAGCATAAGATACATGGCAAAGGTCATAGGTACACTTGTATCCTCATGTCCGGTAATAAGTTGCGGGTGGCTTTACACAAAAGGGTTAGAGCGTGAAAAATTCTTATCGCTAGAAAAGAATAACGGCAACTTTGATCGAATGATGGCAATAACCAAACAAATGCGACTCAATTTGAAGTTATGGCTTACTAACGTACCCGTAGGCAAAAACCCGATACGAGACAACGCATATAGCCTGAAAAGATTCACAGACGCTTCACTAATGGGTTGGGACGTGTTTTGTCAAGGGAGAAAGACTCATGGTTGGTGCAAGACCACAACGCGCAAAAAGCACATTAATCTTTTAGAACTTAAGTCATCGTTTTACGGATTGAAATGATATGCGCAAAATAAGAGAGCTTGCGAAATTCTACTCAGAATAAACAACACCACTGCCATTTCTTACATAAACAGAATGGGTGGTATTTAACATCCGAATTTAAATGACTTTGCACGAAAAATGTGGTAGTGGTGCGAACTTCGAAAAAACTACATCTTCGCGTCTTATATTAACACAAAAGACAATGTACGGCGATGCAAAATCGAGAACTTTACCTCCTGAAACAGAGAGGGAATTAGCGGATTAGGCATACGCCCTAATAACTAGATAGTTCGACCACCCAGAAATCGAACTCTTTGCCTCGACGTCAATCCTAAATCCAAAAATTCATTTATTGGCAGACCTACCCGGAATCAGTAGCCGTAGATGTCTCAACAGTGCCCTGGACACACCTTGATTTTTTTCGTGTTTCCAGAGCAGTGACCCACTAGAGGAGAAACTTTCCCTGGTAGCCGCCAGGTTATCATGGAATGCTACATGAGAAAGGGATGTTGCAAGAAACCGCGGAGGTTATGATAGCATCGTTGGCTAAGAGCACCTTAAAACAATATGAGAAGGCTATTATGGTAGAAGATTATGGTAGACTTACTGCCGAGAAAAAGGTCTGTCAGTCTACGACGCTAACACTACTGACGTCCTGGAATTTTTCTCGTCCAAATTAGAAGTTGTCGAATCATACAGCACACTCAACGTCAGCAGAGCAGCGCTTTCGCTCATAATGGGTTACCGGCTCGCAGAGGCCCCTGAAATAAGTCGGTTCTTCAGCGGTGTTGCCAATGAAAAACCCAAAAAGGCCAAATACTCATATACTTCGGACCCTGGGATTGTGATAGAACACATATCACATTGGCTGCCAAATGAGAAACTACCACTGGAAGACCTGATGAAGAAATTGGTCACACTTTTGGCTCTGGCTACAGCACAAAGAATGCAAACATTAGCAGCCATAAAACTCCCAAACATAATCGAGTGTAATAACGCTATAAGCATAGCCATTACAGACAAACTTAAAACCTTTAACCACATGAAGCATCAACAAGTTCTAAAGATACCATTCCTCAAAGAACAGGAGAATGTGTGCCCATCCAAAACGCTGCTAGCATATAGGAAAAAGAAACATCAGACGTCCGACCAAACGGAGAAGAAAAATTAATACTAACTCACAAGAAATCACGTCGCCCAACTATGACTCAGTCTATTAGTCGATGGATCAAAGAGATACCCGACAAAAGTGGAGTTGACGCAAGTATCTTTTCTGTCCATAGTACACGTCACGCGTCGACTTCAGCAGCAGCGCACAAGGGCGTTAATATCGAGGTCATTAGACAAGCTGCAGAGGGATCAGAAAAATCAGTGACGTTTGCTCAATTCTATAACAGGCCTTTAATTAACGAAGACTTTGCAACGAATGTGATACAAAACAGTAAATAACTTTTTCTGAGAATAATTTCTTAATGTAAACGCTTATACTTATATCTATTCCACCTATGTTCTTAATAAATCATGTCTACAATAATGTTTATAATAATGCAATTTAAGGAAAATAAGTATAAGTTCCTTTTCACTTAATAAAACGACAGCAGTAATACGTTTTGGAACAATCTGTAGCTTTTCGAGTATACCAAAAAGACTACTTAAATCAATAAATTGCGAAAGCATTAAACATCTACATGTGTTGATCTATGAGGACGAGGCAGAGAAGTACAATTGAACGATCAATGGAACTTACCTGTAAGTGAAACTCGATCAAAATTGTACGAGATGCCTCGTCCGAAATAGATCAAATCCCATCCTAATTATGACAATGTCTTGTAATTGTTTCCCATGCCCAGAAGTAACTTTTCACAATTTATTTCTGCTTTAAAAATAATGACAATTCTAGACCGACCGGACAACCAGCCGACCGGCATCGGAGAGCCGCGTCGCGGCGGTGGCGCCACACAGCGGCACAGTGTGAAATTTCTTTAACTTTAAAATCTGTGGCAAAGAACGCACAGCGAGTAGTGGTACTACATATGTTGATCTATTTCGGACGAGGCAGCTCGTACAATTTTGATCGAGTTTCACTTACAGGTAAGTTCCCTCGATCGCTCAATTCTCCTCAATTCTAGAACTATAAAAAATTAAGTCTTTAATTTAAACCCAATAGGATTCTGTATTTGAAAGATGAAATATTTCTTACACGCCCTAAAAAATAATGTTATGGTTAAATAATTTAGGTAAAAAGTATGAAAGTTTGCGTTTTATTGAAACCCATTTTGCCATTCTAGTTATTATCTCTAAAACCAAATCTTCAATTACCTTCAAATTTGAATGAATTTATGTCTTAACCTAAGTAAACCGGAATGAAATTCTTTTTTGTTTGGAAGAGAGGAAAAGACTTAACATCGTAAAATTGTATTATTATTTTAAAATGCTTTCATTTCTACAAAAATTATTTTTCGGCTTTCGACATATGAGGCGTTTCACGTCAACTGTCCCAGCGCGCGGCTCGCGAGCCCTAAATCGTGCTATTTATAACTCATGTTTATGATACTAAAAAGTACTTAAAAAAATTGTTTGATAAGCGTTTTCGACGTATTTTTTCCTCAGCTTTCCAATGATGTCGGTAGTTTTTTCGAAATATTCCATTTTCATCTTCAAAAACGCTTTCGCATTCTATTTCTCGCAAAAAACATCTCGGGCATTCTTTGGAAAATATCCTTTTTTACGTAAGAAATGCTCAGCTTTCGATCTAGAGGGTCAAAAAAATATTAAAAATACACTTTTTGAGATATAACATGTTTTGTACTTTTTGAAGGTGAAAATGAAAATTTTTGGAAAAACTGCTACGTCATTGGAAAGCTGAGGAAAAAATACGTCGAAAACGTTTATCAAACAATTTTTTTAAGTACATTTTAGTATCATAAACATGAGTTAGAAATAGCACGATTTAGGGCTCGCGCGCCGCGCGCTGGGACAGTTGACGTGAAACGCCTCATATATGACTTCTGAAATAATAATCTCTTCCAGACAGTACTAATATTCATAAATGTATAAAAAGTTACGTTTAGTTTTAAAAGTTTCATTTTCAATTAATTTTCAATTATTGTTCTGACTGTTTGGATGTTTTATAATGTCAGAACATCAAGAGTATGCTCAATCTTATTTTTTTTTTCAATAGCAAAAGAAGATAGCTGATGGAAGTTATGAACCACCCTCTAAGAAAGCCAAAAATAGTAATTTTATGTGTGCTCGGTGCTCTAAGTTTATTCCTAAAATTGTTAGTTCTGCTAAGACGATTGATTCTCGTGAAGATATAAAGGCAATGTACGATAACTTTGAATTCTTTGCAAGTTAATGGCATGATTTGCTTAAGATGTTGTAATTATTTGCAGCTTCAAAAAAGTAAAAAAAAAAAGAATAACGTTAATGAAGAGCACGAAGCAGAACCAGAATAAAATATTTTAAGAGCGAATGAACTAGACAGTGAGTTAGAAAGAATTGGATATACCGTTATCACTGGAAACCACTGAACGTACTTCTATAAGCGATCGTTTGAGTCAGCTGTCCACTAGAAGTCAGTCTTCACCTCAAACGGAATCTTCTACTAATGACCGGTCTTACCTTGTACCTGAGCAATCACCAACTGAAACTGTGGAAATGTCTTTTTCGAGAACAATTATAAGCCATCGATATTGTTTTTTATGTAAATCAAACGATGATCTGTCCATGTAACTATTCAAGCTCGAATGCAAGTGTTTACTAAAAGGCGAATCTTTATTCCTTGATTAAATAGGTGCTGTAATAAACATTTAATAAAATATCACTTCTATGAGAACGAATTAGATCAAATACAAGTATTTTCAAACAGCTGTTCAATAGAACTTACAGAACTCAAAAAGTTTATGGATATATTGTCTGATAAAGTTGATGCTCATCTACACGATCAGATTGGGGATTTTGCGGTTTCTTAAGAACGAATCAAAGCTTTGACAGGTTATACATTCGAACAAGTCACAGAACTTCGCAATATGATGGGGACTATCAGAACATCCGGAAATCGCAATTTGACACAAGCTGTAGTTATTTTGTTACTAGTTACGATCTGGTAATTCTAACAATTGCATATCCACAATATTGGATATTAGAGAAGATGTTGTAAAAGACTCTATAAATGCCACTTCAAGATGTTTTGAAACAGAAATATTACCTGCACATTTTGGAATCCAGGCTTATACAAAAATTTTTTTTGTAGATCACTCTTCTGAGGGTGCCCGTCATCTTCATAATTTAGATAACCGATTGGCGTTGATATGTGATGCTACATACTTGCACCATCAAAAGAGTAGCGATCTGCAGAAGCTCGCTGGAGCCGGCTCGAGCTCGAAGTCGCGAGCTCGAGCTGCTCGAGCAGAGCTTGAAGCTCAAACGAGCCCGCGAGCCTGACTCGAGCTTGGAGTTCAAACGAGCCCGCGAGCCCGACCCGAGCTTTAAGCTCAAACGAACCCTCGAGCCTGACCCGAGCTTAAGAGCTCGGAAAAGGATATCTAATGATTAAGATGGCATTGTAACTGTTAAGATAGCTAAGTTTAAATACGGCCAACTGCTATTTATTACAAAGGTAAAGATATCATCTTTAGTGTAACAATTTCAGTATTTTATCTTTAAGGATGTACTGGCTATACAATTGGTGTCAGAAATTAGTTTTTTATTTAAAATATCGATAATTTGTTATATGGGATTGTTTTTTGCTTTCTCAAAGTTAAACTCTGTAACGGTGAAAATGTTCGAATCAAGGATTTCGATGAATTACGATGTTTTTGAGGTTCCTGAGTCAGAATAATAGGTTTTTAAAAAATGTATGTATATATCTATGTATGTATGTATGTATCAATCCAAATTTTATCCCCGGCATAACTCTTGAACGAATGGATGAAATTAGCTAAACTTTCGCATGCACCTTAGGTATGTCTTAACTTAGAACTGATTAAATTTTGTAGTTAAATGGATGACTTTAAGATCTTATTTTTCTTAAAATAACTATTTTGTAAAAATTTTTTTTTTTCAAAAATAAGTTTTTTGTAATTTTTTTAAAGATATGCCAAATGGACACCAATATTCTGGAATTATATTCAATTTCCTTCTGAATTATGTCTTTTAAAACTACTCACGAGTTACTTTTGAATTAAAAATACGGATTTGAAAAAGTAGTAATTTTTTAGAAAAATTAAATAATTTTATGAATTATAAATAACTTTTTCGGCATTACATCTCAAATGTAGCTCCCGTATAGCGATGTGCGGAGGCTCGTAATTTCAGGCTCGGCTCGAGCCGAGCCGCGAGCTTTGATGAGCTTACGAGCTCGTGCAAGCTCTCGAGCTCGCGCAGGCTCGAAAGCTCGTACTTCGACTCGAGCTAATATTTTCAAATTTACGTTTAAATTAAAATGTTATTTATACCATCTTACATGCTATATATTATAGGTATTTTATTAATTAAAGAAAAATCAATGGCAATAATACTCTGATTTTTCACAATGATTCGGTTACACATTCCAATCTAAAAACTGATTTGATAGGAAAGAGGGTTCTTAATATAACGAAAAGAACGAAATATAAAAAAATGAATTTATTTTTAATGGATAAAATCTTCTTTTGCAACATTGGAAATTTTCCAACAAAAATTTTCTCCTTAAAAGGCTACATTGACTATTAATATAATTAATGTACTGTGTATCTAATGATCATGTAACAGTTAATAGATGGTATTGTAAGTATTACAATATCAATGTTTTACTTGACGATGTATGGGCTATACTATCGGCGCCGAATATCAGTATTAATAAAATTATTAATAATTAAATATAAAACCATATTTGCTACTTCTTTAAATAAATAAGTTTAAAGAAATAAGTCAAATGAGTATTATAAGTCAAATGAGTATATATATATATATATATATATATATATATATATATATATATATATATATATATATATATATATATATATATATATATATATATATATATTATCAGGTGTAACGGGATGACTTCTGGGGTAAGATCCCAAAAAGCCACAGGCCAGCGATGCCCTAGAACACGGTGCCGCGGGTGTCAGACTAAAATGTCTTGCCCGGGGATCTGCTCCTGGAATCCCGAAAACAACGCGAAGATCGCACGCGAACTTCGCTTTCCAACTAATTGGATAGCTGAGTTAAAAGCGCGCGCTCAAAGAGTAAAGCGCGCGGCCGCTATGCTCAGATATGAAAACGACCAGTGGAGTCGTTTTCCCGCGGAGGCGGCGGTATCCGGGGGAAAGTTAGGTTAAGGTCGGTAAATGAAGAATAGCCTCAATTATTTCACAGCACAATAACAAGGTCTATTCTAAATAATCATTTACATCAAAAACGCGTCGCGTTGCGTGCCGACAAGAAGACGGGATCCGCCGCTCGGCGCGGGCGGATCAAGGTATCTATTTTCGCTGGGCCGGTGAGCGCACCACCAGCCACTCGCCGCTGCGAGTCGAAAATACATAAATAAATCGCTGCGCGGGAAGTACAAAGAGGCTTACCGGGAGAGGAGTGCACTCCACTCGTCGCTCGTTCACGAATTCGCTTCTGCGTCAGGCCTTATCCTCCGGTCGACTTCGGAGTATTCAGGCCGAGTCTTAACGTCCACCGTTCACCTACAGACGCTTCGGACCCCAGGAGTAGCTCGGATTGCTCACGTGCGCTGCTCTTCGTGATTGGTACGTGTACGGGCGCTGCTCTGCACCGGTGAGGACGCGCGATACCGTTTTCTTCGCGGACGATCAAATTAACTCGCCTAGGCGCGGTTTGACAGCCCGAGAGAATCTGATTCAAAAATGAATCGAGCGCGACTTTGCAATCGCCAAAGTCGCGCAGTCCCCGCGTGCAGCTCGTAAATACATCGTTCGAGCGATGTCAACAAACGCTCAAGATGCACGAATTCGCGGGAACGAGAGTCAAACGAGTTGAATAGAATACGGAGAACCGAGATTCTTATTTTCTCCGTATTTTATCCTGGAACTCCGTTATACCCCTCTCCCAGACGTTGCGTAGCGGGAGAGAAGCAACTTGTAACGTCTGATGGTCCTCTCGACCACCTACGTTGAATCCTCTTAACATCTGCTTTAAAAAAAAAAAGGAAAATATATCTTTCTTCCAAACAGTCCAAAAGAATTCTCGTATTCGAAACACTGGTCCGCACAAAGTAACGGTCAGATTTTATGTCATGCAGATGCAAGACACTGCATTCCGATCCTTTCCCACGAAATAAGATAAAAAAAAACAGAACACCATGCAAGTGGAAACTTTCATCAAGAGCGAAAGCATTTCCTCCTATGTGAAAAAAAAAGGGAAAGATTTTACGACCTTACCCCGAAAGGCAGGCCACCCCAGCTGTGCACATGCGCGCCTACGCGTCGCCTAAAAGCCATAAAATTTTGACCGTTACAACTTCCTTCGACTTTACAAATAGCTAATTTTATTTTTACATTTTAACTTGTAGTTATTAACTTATGTTAATTTCAATTTTTCTGATTACGCTGATCTAAATTTTACGAAAATAGGCCTGGTAGAAAGTAAAGATAATTAAATAAAACACCTCACAACAACTTCATTTTAGTATTAAATAATAAACAAACTCATAAATAAAATGAAAAATAAGAATATAATGTTATTTGTGTACTTTAATTAAAATCTTTGTAAAACCACGTTACACACTCTTTTACATATACTATTTATAAAAGTTTACTAAAGTATAGGCATATATATATATATATATATATTGTAATGCAAGATGTATTCGCGAATTTATTCTGATACATATGTATTAACTGCATCTCTTACATATATATAAACACATAGAGTATTGCAAAAATGAAGCAGTTTCTTTACTTTCTTTTACTATACAACGAGGATAACTGACAACAATAATAAATAATAGGTTCTGTAACTCGTAAAGTGTAATCATTTATAATAATATATTGCAACAATAATATATTGCAACGGTACATAAAAATTTAGTTATAAATAACAATTCTTATACAAGCGTCTCGCCAGAATAATTTAGTTTAATTTATAAAATCTGTTCCTATATAAAGGAATGAATAAAAATTGTCACTTCGTTATATTTTTGACACTATTATTAATTTTTAAGTTAGTTTTAAGCTTACAAATGTACAAATAATATTTATTTTCTACTCAATAGTTAATTAGATTTTAAACCACGTATTTTGGAAATATTAAAATATTAAGTGTGTGCAAATTTGTACAACAAAATTAGATTTAATTAGAAAATAAGTCATTTGTTAAGTTCTTATACAATAATTAACACTATATAATAAATAGTTGACCGAATTTTTATGTAAACGATGTATTTAACATTAATGAAAATAGGCGCAGGAACACCACATGTAACGTCATCTCTGTGAAACGGTCGAAACTACAGCCGAAAGCTGGGGGATGCTCCTTTCCCCCACGCAGCCAAATAGCCGCGTCAAAGGGCCTTAGGCCCACCTTTATTTTTCCACCCATACTTGTGCGATCAGTCAACTGTTCCCAAAAATCTTTGTAAACTCCCCCACGGAGAGTACCCCCAAACCGTACTTGGCGAGGGAGGAAAGAGGGAGATAACCGAACTAAGCTTTTCCATCGTCCCTCCACCGTCAGTCAGTTCCTCGCTACCATCAGAGTTGAACAGACAAGTTTCTCGCTACCATCAGAGTTGAACAGACAAGTTCCTCGCCACCATCGCACTCGACCAGCCACTAGCACACCACTTGTAACCCAGGGAGGGAAACTCTGAATAAACCAAAGTGTAAGTGAAAAAGTTGTCTTCGAAATTCATTTCTTCTCTCCAATCTTTTCTCAACTTACTCCTTCATATATACCCACTTCCGAGGAGCGTTCAGATCGTTCTGTGCCGAATGGGCAGAGCTGGAATCGCTTGTCTCCTCAAACATATTAACCTTTTTTGTGCCTCCCTCCTTCAGTGATAAGTTCAAATAAAACGTTTGTAAGACTTGGCCATCCTTAGCTCTTGATTTACTCCAGGCTAAATAGGGCAAAGTGGTTAATAGTATCGACGGCCTTGACTGTACGTCACAAACTCTATATCGAGGCTCTCGTTCAACACTTTACATCAACGGCGGCGTTGACGAGCTGAGCGGCAGGCCCGGATACGCGCTGGTTACTGCTTGCATCAAAGCGGCAACCACTTGATCCACGTCGAGGGATCGTACGCATGCGCACGGTGGGTTGCTCTTCACCGTGAGTCCGCTGAACTCCAACGGTGGTCGGGACTCGTCACATGACGCTTGACGGACCGGAAGCTCCGGCTCTCATGGCGCTGAGGCTCCGGTCGACGATCGCCTTCGCTCCTCTTTGGAAGGGCGTTTTGGAGGTCGTCTCGTCTTCTTGTCCTCTTCGGACGCTGTTTCCACTCCGGACAGGCCCAGTGAAGATGCGTCGATATTGACACGTCCAACACAATTTTCTGGTTGGACTCGGTGGTGAGAAGTTATATGATCCGAGCGTGTTCCTCGACCTTGATGAGCGGTATTCTCGAGAGGCCAAGTTTGGCTTAGTTGACCGCCGTTTGCGGCATCGACAAAATAACGTCGTCCACGGATTCGAACCCACCTCTTGGTTCGAACCGGGTCCGCTCGAGGGTTTCTTGTGTTGGTCTCTTTTGGGTGATCTTGGAGGTTGTTGCGTGCCCGATGTATACGCCTCCTTTTTCCCTGTCGAGCTGGACTTTTGCAGGCTTTGGAATGACTTGAGGTTGTCTCTAGTCCCTTGGCCCGATCAAGGTCGCGACTTGGCAGAGCACTTGGTTGCACCTGCAACTCGGATCTCGTTAGACGCAGCTGAATCGTGAAACGACGACATTTGCACTCATAGCTGGTGCAGCTCGTCGTGCAGCCGTCTCACTTCTTCGCTTAAGCGTCTACATTTCTCCTCCTCCAATTTGCGCGTCCGATTACACTTACACTCGCAACGACGCTCAATTTCTGTTTGCGTTGTTGCGTCAAAGAGTTGCGAGATAATCGGCGTGCTGTCCACCAGTTGTGCCGTCACCAGATTGTCGATCTTTCTCTCGCTGTTCCTTGGAAGGCTTGGCTGTTCTTCGTCTTCAGAGGTCTGAGAGACGGTATTACAGCCGTCCGCCTCCGATATATTCTCCAAGCGGCTTATATCGGACGTTCCGGACAGGGAGAAGCTTGGAGAATCTTCCCTCCCCCAGGCTGTATTTACTCCGTCGTTTTGAGCTTGTGAGTATTCAGCACAGCCGTTCGGTGCCTTCAGGCAGTCTGTATACGCCAAGCGACGTGGAGTATCAGACTTCGCGAACAGGGGGTAGCTTGGAGGATCTCCCCTCCCCCAGGCTGTGCTTACTCCGACGTCGATTTCGTGGCTGGACGCTGAAATTGCTGGCGATAGTAAAGTTGCGGCACAGTTGTCCGAAATCCATGAACGGTCTGCATTCCCCGAGCGACTCGCGTTCTCGGATTCTTCGGACTGGGAGGAAATCGGGCAACTGCTTTGTTTGACGTCAATTGATGAAACAGGCTGTGGGTCAAGGGATCTGCGTTATAGTTCGCTTCTGGAGCTCTGCTTGCGTTAAGGATCGTCCCGTTGACGTAGTTATTCCTCAATTCGAGTCTCCTTGTGAACTGCTCAATTGCACTTCCACTTATTTCTTGTGTGAAGTGGGCCGGATTGTAATTTCCCGTCAGCCATTGAGTGATTCGCCTAGAATCCCCCTCGATACATCCAGTGCTTCTTAAATCTAGAGCTATATTTGCTTCTATTACAGCTTCGAAGCTCAACTCTAGATTTTTGCGCCACTGCTCCATCGATTCGGCTAGTTCTTCTGAGGTCGATGATTCCATCTTCTGAAGCTAGACCGATTATACACAAATTTGGCGACGAATTGTGTGTATGCGCAACTAACTGCTGAGATTCACTCTCGAATTGGCCGTCTGTTACGGAAATTACAATGTTAGAATCCTAACTACGACACACAATTGTCCCAAGCCGCTCGAGACCGACGTATCTCGATGCAGCTAGCTAGGGAGAGAGCGTGGCAATTCCAAAAAAAAATTTTTTTAGCGAAGATACCGATTTCACTAAATCCCGCAATAAAAAAAAAGGAATGAAAGTGTTTTCTTTCGACCGGCTGCATGCACAGGCACGGTCACTCTACTCCAGAAAAAAGTCGCGTGAAAATCGCTTAAAATCTCGCGTCAAAAAAAAAGGAATTTAATTTTGCCACATAGGACGACGAAAACAACTACAATCGTCGTTTAAATGCTCTCGCCCTGGCTTTACAGTAGTTTAAAAGGCTCGGGACAAGTATATACTGCCCGAGCATAAACATAAACACCTACAAAAACAAGCAATCTGCTGTTTTGTATTTATGTTTCTATACGCGCCGCGAGACTTCTTGTCTGTTTGTTTACGCCCGGCACCTCGACTTAGCAAGTTTAAATCACTGCGCCTATCCGCTATAACGGCTTATGGCCACTGGCCGTCTGCTGATTAGTGAAACGCGATTTGAATAGGCCGGTCTCGAATGTACCGGCCGCTAACCTTCTCCTTAAACCCAACACGTTGGGCGCCATTGTAACGGGATGACTTCTGGGGTAAGATCCCAAAAGCCACAGGCCAGCGATGCCCTAGAACACGGTGCCGCGGGTGTCAGACTAAAATGACTTGCCCGGGGATCTGCTCCTGGAATCCCGAAAACAACGCGAAGATCGCACGCGAACTTCGCTTTCCAACTAATTGGATCGCTGAGTAAAAGCGCGCGCTCATTTTCCCGCAGAGGCGGCGGTATCCGGGAGAAGGTTAGGTTAAGGTCGATAAATGAAGAATAGCCTCAATTATTTCACAGCACAATAACAAGGTCTATTCTAAATAATCATTTACATCAAGAACGCGTCGCGTTGCGCGCCGACAAGACGACGGGATCCGCCGCTCGGCGCGGGCGGATCAAGGTATCTATTTTCGCTGGGTCGGTGAACGCACCACCAGCCACTCGCCGCTGCGAGTCGAAAATACACAAATAAATCGCTGCGCTGGAAGTACAAAGAGGCTTACCGGGAGAGGAGTGCACTCCTCTCGTCGCTCGCTCACGAATCTGCTCCTGCGTCAGGCCTTATCCTCCGGTCGACTTCGGAGTGTTCAGGCCGAGTCCTAACGTCCAGCGTTCACCTACAGATGCTTCGGACCCCAGAAGTGGCTCGGATTGCTCACGTGCGCTGCTCTTCGTGGTCGGTACGTGTACGGGCGCTGCTCTGCACCGGTGAGGATGCGCGATATCGTTTTCTTCGCGGACGATCAAATTAACTCGCGTACGCGCGGTTTGACAGCCCGAGAGAATCTGATTCAAAAATGAATCGAGCGCGACTTTGCAACCGCCAAAGTCGCGCCGTCCCCGCGTACAGCTCGCGAATACATCGTCCGAGCGATGTCAACAAACGCTCGAGATGCACGAATTTGCGGGAACGAGAGTCAAACGAGTTCGATAGAATACGGAGAACCGAGATTCTTATTTTCTCCGTATTTTATCCTGCAACTCCGTTATACAGGGTTTGTCAGCGACATAAGTAAATTGGAAATTAGACTTCTAGAGTCTTTGCACCAACTGTTCCCAAAGGTAAGGTTAATGCAAGAATATGATGAGAGCGTGAAATTTGTATTTGAGCACGTAAGCAAAGTGGTGCAGCAAATAATACGAGAGCTACATTTGAGATGTAATGCCGAAAAAGTTATTGATAATTGATAAAATTATTTAATTTTTTTTAAAAATTACTACTTTTTTAAATCCGCATTTTTAAGTTAAAAGTAACTCGTGAGTAGTTTTAAAAGACATAATTCAGAAGGAAATTGAATATAATTCCAGAATATTGGTGTCTATTTGGCATATCTTTAAAGAAATAAAAAAAAAATTATTTTTGAAAAAAACAATTTTTACTAAATAGTTATTTTAAAAAAAATAAAATCTTAAAGTCATCCATTTAACTACAAAATTTAATCAGTTATAAGTTAAGACATACCTAAGGTGTGTGCGAAAGTTCAACTAATTCCATCCATTCGTTCAAGAGTTATGCCGGGGATAAAATTTGGTTTGATACATTCATACATACATAGATATATACATACATTTTTTTAAAACCTATTATACTGACTCAGGGACCTCAAAAACATCGTAATTCATCAAAATCCTTGATTCGAAAATTTTCACCGTCACAAAGCTTAACTTTGAGAAAGCAAAAAATAACCCCATATAACAAATTATTGATATTTTAAATAAAAAACTAATTTCTGACACCAATTGTATAGCCAGTACATCCTTAAAGATAAAATACTGAAATTGTTACACCAAAGATGATATCTTTACCTTTGTAATAAATAGCAGTTGGCTGTATTTAAACTTAGCTATCTTACCAGTTACAATGCCATCTTCATCATTAGATATCCTTTTCCGAGCTCTTAAGCTCTTGTCAGGCTCGAGGGCTCGTTTGAGCTTCAAGCTCGGGTCGGTCTCGCGGGCTCGTTTGAGCTCCAAGCTCGAGTCAGGCTCGCGGGCTCGTTTGAGCTCGGTCGGCTCGGGCGACTTCGAGCTCGAGCCGGCTCGAGCGAGCTTCTGCACATCGCTACTCTCGTATTATTTGCTGCACCACTTTGCTTACGTGCTCAAATACAAATTTCAGGCTCTCATCATATTCTTGCATTAACCTTACCTTTGGGAACAGTTGGTGCAAAGACTCTAGAAGTCTAATTTCCAATTTACTTTTTCTCGCTGACAATCCCTTATAATATAAATTCGCGTATATTTTTAAAAGTCGAAATACTTCAAAAATTTTCGTCTGATTTCTTAGGGGCTTATAATGCTCATTTGACTTTTCCTCTAAACTTATTTAATTAAAAAAGTAGCAAATATGGTTTTATATTTAATTATTAATAGATTGAGATGATGATTCTAACGACAGCTGCTTCAAGAGTTCTTTGTTCTATCGATACTAACGGTCGTGCTGTCCAAGGAGTCAGGATGGTAAATGACAAGCCGTGTGTTTAGCTTAATGTCGACGTTTCGGACTCTTTTTTTATTGAGTCCCTTCTCAAGACTAAGAAACAATAGTCTAACCAATTTTTAGGTGGTCACAGCGATACCACCACTCAATTGACTGGTGGTATCGCTGTGACCACCTAAAAATTTGTTAGACTATTGTTTCTTAGTCTTGAGAAGGGACTCAATAAAAAAAGAGTCCGAAACGTCGACATTAAGCTAAACACACGGCTTGTCATTTACCATCCTGACTCCTTGGACAGCACGACCGTTAGTATCGTTAATTATTAATAATTTTAGTAATACTGATATTCGACGCCGATAGTATAGCCCATACATCGTTAAGTAAAACATTGATATTGTAATACTTACAATACCATCTATTAACTGTTACATGATCATCAGATACACAGTACATTAATTATATTAATACTCAATGTAGCCTTTTAAGGAGAAAATTTTGGTTGGAAAATTTCCAATGTTGCAAAAGAAGATTTTATCCATTAAAAATAAATTCATTTTTTATATTTCGTTATTTTCGTTATATTAAGAACCCTCTTTCCTATCAAATCAGTTTTTAGATTGGAATGTGTAACCGAATCATTGTGAAAAGTCAGAGTATTATTGCCATTCGTTTTTCTTTAATTAATAAAATACCTATAATATATAGCATGTAAGATGGTATAAATAACATTTTAAATTAAACGTAAATTTGAAAATATTAGCTCTAGCCGAGGCACGAGCTTTCGAGCCTGCGCGAGCTCGTAAGCTCATCAAAGCTCGCGGCTCGGCTCGAGCCGATGAAACTGGCTCCTCGCGAGCCCGGCTCGAGCCGAGCCTGAAATTACGAGCCTCCGCACATCGCTACAAAAGGGAATCAATAACGCTTATCAAAGGTGTGACGATAGCATTTTGAAAAGCGTACTTCGAGCCTTCGAAGTATACCTGAAATTTGACGAATTTCAACGTGCCCCAAATTCAGGCGCAACACTACAGCGTACCGGCAATTTATTCAAGCTCAGGTGTTATTGAAATATTCCAGCCTATCGCGGGGTGGGGAGCAAGGAGCCACGCTCCCATAGCTCGAATAATCTGGAAGATAAGTACTTGCGCAGGTCTCTCTCGTTACTATCATCTCTCTTGGCTGCAATTGCAGTAAATGCGAGTCCTTTGTTCGTTGTAATATCTATCGTTGTATAAGTTTTGGAATGTTAATTCATGATTTATCAGGTCGTCATATGTTACATATTCTTTGTAAATAAACGTAGATACAATCAGAATCTCAATCTAGCTTAAGGATTAACTATTATTTTAACATTCATGTGTCGAATTTCCAATCTCCTCACGTCATCCGGGCATAATAATTTTTAGAAAGGAAATCCTATTGTGGACAAAAAGGGCAGCCTTATGTAAGCCATTCACCATTTGCAGAACTGACGGGTTCACTGTGGATGTAACTGGCCCATTCGGAGCTACAAAAAATGATGCCCAGATTTTGAAGTATCTATTAGAAATGGATAATGGACTTAGAAGCATTTTGCAAAATGGAAATATTTTCGTGTTGGATCATAGATTTTGTGATGTAAAAAATTTCTTAGAAATTGAAGGATTTGCTGTGTTAATGCCTGTGCTGAAAGGTAAACGCAACCAATTGTCAGTACAGGAGTCTAACGCATCTCCTTTAGTAACAAAGATTAGATGGGTCGTCGAGGCAATTCATGGGATACTTGGACAAAAATTCAAACTTTTGGACCATCCATTACATCTTAATTCATATTGTAGTACCATTGATATGATTATAGATCGAATCAACTCTACGAAAAATTTGGACAACACTCTAACTACTCAAGTTGAACAAAGTAACTAGAGTAGAATAATAGTACCCTGTCAGGTATTGTCCTTTAATGAAATTACAGATTTCTTGGAAATGACTTTACAAGACATGCAAATATTTTTCACTGGATCGTATCAACTGTCACACGCAATTTCGTACTTAGCCGGAATGTTACAAGAACATAGTACCCCCCACCTTAGCTACGTGAGAGAATAACCAGAAATTATAATGTTCGAAGTTAAATCGAGACACATCAGTAGCGAAATCTATAAATGGGTATCAAACGTTACTGTTGTAACTGCGCCAACGGGGACAGAACAGTTGGATGTTGTTCACACGTAGCTTCACTGATTTACTATTTGTCCCATGCCAGATATTTGTCAAAAATTGTTCAACCAGCACAATTTTTTACGAAAATTTTCGCTTCTGAAGAACTCAGTCCTGTGATCAATGAAGACAGTGATGAAGATTAGACTGATTTTGAAAAATTACCAATTCTCACATCATAATTTACGAATAAAATAAAATAAACTAAGTATCGTTTCTCTATTAAATACTGTAAATTATTAAAATAAAATGATAACTTGTCTTTGTGAATACCGAATAATAGAGTTTCCATTAATTGCATTTCTAATCAGATTTAATATTTTACACTAATTATTACATCACTATAAAAAAATTAACAAGATTTTTGTAGATAAACTTAAAGAGAAACTGAAATTCATTTTTTATTCTATCTGCGATGAAATATATATTAAACTAAACATCTTTATAGATAAGAAAAATGTGTGTTCACGTTATAAAACCAAGTAATCGCAGTAAATTGCCTAAAACATGATTTTTTCACGATTTCCAGGTTAACCTTATTCGTTGTATCGCATATTGAACTATCGGGGCGTGTCTTCATTAATATTTTGTAGCATTTATTGATGGCAAAGATCAAACCGAATATCTTTTTAGACGGAAATGATGACTGTTTATTTTATAGAGCCGAAAAATGACCGTAAATTCACTAGAATATCGTGTTATCGCGATTTCTGGGCCATAATTATCGGTTATATCGTATCTTAAACTTCCGAGGCATCTCATTATTCATTTTTGAATGTATATATATATCACTAGAAAAAGTCAAAATAGATGTCTTTACAGCCAAAAAAGTCGAAGTACCTTTTAAGGCCCAAAAATGATTGAAAATTTGCTAGAATATGGTGTTTTCGCGTCTTATGGACCGGAATTATTCGTTTTCTGTCATACTAAATTATTAGACCAGCTCCCAATATTTTTTTATCATAACTGTCAATGAAATATAATTAAGTAAATAATTTTTTTAGTGAAAATAAATAACTGTGACTGTTTGAGAATGCCATAATATAATGAGGACATGCTGTGGGTGTTTGAAATAATGGTTGAGTCGCACACAATTAAACAGTATAAATTTTCACTATATTCTCTTAAAAGTTACAATTAAACTTTAAAAAATATAATCAAGTAAAGAATTTTTTTAGTGAAAATAAGTAACTGTGACCTTTTTAAAGTTCAATAAAAGCCTAAAAATGGCGAAAAATGGCTAAGAAAGGGGTTTTTTCGATTTTTGAGGGTGGGGCACCACTTGATTCATTTGTTCTCCCAATGGAGGTGTTAAAACATATCAGTACATCATTTCCAGGAAAAATTGGAACTGCATGCCCGAGGGGTCCTAGATATAACAATTTTCGACCTTTATCAATTTTTTAAGTTTAAAACTTTTATTAATTTTTTATGAACTTAAAGGGTCCTAAAAAAATTCAAGAAAATTTTCTTACACATAATATATACACTCAAATTTTTCAAGATTTTATCATATAAACAGTGGCGAGAAAAAAATAATGTCTTAAAAATCGCGTTTTTTGTCGTTACTGAGTGGGGAGGCGGCAGCCAGGAGTAGGGAGTGACCAAACATCCTTTTTTGATGTACCTTTTAGTATTTACAGTCAATTTTAAGATCTAGGATGGGTGCTATTTCGCCTGTCTTATCCCTGGATATCCTTTATAATACAGCCCTTGCGTGGAAGTCACGTGTCACAAACATTTTCTTTTTAGAAAGCGTTTTTTGTAAATCACAAACACTTGTAATGCAGCACCTGTATTATTATTAATATTTAGAAAAGAAAGTTGTACGGAGGAAAAACGGCAAAAACTATGATAGGATAACCAAGAGACCGACTTACATGTTATTCATGAGTACTTCAGTCATGATTTATGAAAGTTATGAATGGATTATTTGGAATGGATTTTTTTCTATTGCACCGCTAGTTCTGCCATACAAAGTAAAAACACCTATAAGTCCATTCTTTTTAGTTTGGAGAAAATGAACAAAACGGGTCGTGTTCCGAAACAGCAAGAATAGACTTATAGGTGTTTTTACTTTGTATGGTAGTATAGCTATACCGTATTGCCGTACAAAGTAAAAACATCTATAAGTCTATTCTTTTTTGTTTAGAAACAATGAGCAAAATGTCTCGTGTTCCGAAACAACAAGAATGGACTTATGGTGTTTTACTTTGTACGGCAGAGTAATCTTAATTATGGAACGCAAGCAGCTTGCGAGAGCAATAACTTTTGATTGTACGAGCATTGGATCTGAACCATGCCAAACTGTGGAGAGAAGGCACTGAACTGCAGATATAAACACAAGACGCAGCCTACGACTATGATAAACACTAAGAGCACGTTGATACAGAGTGATCAGGTTAATAATTTGGATATCTTCGTTTTATACAAACTGAAATCATATCAGTATTACCGCGAAAAAATCTTTTATTCAACTGTTTAAAGTCCTTCACTCGATACGAAAAATTTACTGTGATATAGAGTTTTTATCTCAATGTAAAAAGATTGTTAATACCACCAAAGGGTATAGTCACAATAATTTAGATAGTAATGTTTCAAAACACAAACTTACAAGTTTAATGAATCCAGTCACGAGCAAATTGCTCAAAATTGGAAATCACTGATTTTTATTCAAAGATTAGTAGACTGCAAAAGATAAAGAATGATTTGGTCGTTATGACTAAGAAATTTACTAACTTAAAAATAGTCAAAGCTATTATTAGACATTATAAGAATTCTCTCAGCCTTATTAAACTCCAACAGCAAAGCGTACATAAAAAAAATCTTCTAAACTTTTTTATGTCGAATACAATTATGATTATAATTACGATAATTTTCAATTGAGTTCGGTTGACGAAAGTACACAGAGCAATTTTCAAGTTTTAACAACGTGTGATATTAGTGATCATAGCTGTGATAATAGTGATCATAGCTGTGATAATAGTGATAATATTAATGATAATATTAAGAATGACAAATGGTTTCTGAATCTCACGGAATATTACATTCCACAACATGTACAGGATATTGAAAAGCTAGGACAGAATTTCAATTTTAAATGTAAGCCGAGACAGAGTAGGTATTTTTAAATTCTTAAAAACTTGAATTATTATATTAAAGACGCGTCTGATAAATCCAATAAATTAGGTGGTGAGTTAGTCAATTGTGTAAATTATTTGCAAAAAAGAAATTATATTTATCGCACTCCGATGCAGTAATTATGAGTAAAATTTTGGCAACTAATAAATTTGTCAAGGAAAATAAAAATATTTTATTTACTAAAGCGGGTAAGGGAAATGCTACGATCGCGATTAACAGGGAAAATTGCAATAAGAGTCCTTGGTCTTCTCTCAGATGATAAATATTACAAACAACTATCAAAAAGTCCTCTTAACACACTAAAAAAGTCAGTTGATTTATTAACAAAAAAGATTAATCTTGGTATTTGTGACTTTGATTCTAGCTTTGACATTTTAAGAAAAAATTATTTTGCTTGTGCTTATGGGTTAATAACGATTCAACAGTTAATTCGCTTATAAAGAGTACCCCCCCCCCCCACACACACACTTACATAGGTAAAATACCACCGTTCCTGGAAATCCAAAATATTTTGGTAGCAATTAAGGCATGCAAAATGATGACCTCTCAAGGTATTTTCAGCTCCCCCCTCCTTTCCCCTCTCCACACCGTCAAAAAAACCGCTGCCAATTCATTGGCAAGATGCTTCCTCAAACTAATTTATCGATTCCATTTTTTAAATTTAAAAAACAAAAGTAAATTTTTTACAACAAAACTTTATTAATAAATAAAACTGTTTTTTTTTGTGGTTCTTTGTTGTTTGTTAAACAATTTGACTGAATATAAAAAATATCTTTTTTGTTTTTTCATTTATGTATCCTATACAAACAATTAGTTATTGTTATAACAAATTTTAAAGAAATACATTAGTTTGAGAAAGAAAAGTATGTATTGGCAATAATCTAATAAATATTTGTTTTGAAACAGGTATTTAACTACTATCCTGCTCGACTTAGTGGTTTAAAGTTAATCCATCATTATAACAATCATACAAATATAATAACTAAGTTATACTTCATAACAAAGACAATGACTCGTTTTGAAATTTAACAGAGTAGTAGTTTTTTTCATATTTAAGAATCGATATTTTTATGAAATATTTTTATGAAATTTTTACGAAATTCATATTTTGAAAATCAATTCTTATCGTTGCCCTAGTACACGTTGCCGCGGGACTCAATCTGAAATTACTTTCTCGGGGATATGCCCTAGTACACAATAATTATTTTATTTATATATGATATACAAATTAAATAGAACTATTGCATATTTTCTCTAAAATTTTATATTTGTGTTTTGGGGCTAATTTGGAATAAGTAAAAAAAGTTTTACTAACATAACCTCTTGAAATTTTAACACAATGTTGTACTCGATAAGTGTAATAAGTGGTAAAAATTTTGAGTCAATCGAATATTCTTTTTAAAAATGCAAATATAAGAAATTTATAAAAAAATTTTTACCTCAAATATCTTTGGTCACAACAGTCAGATTTTTTTCGGCAAAGAACTGAATCCTTAGATATAAAAAAGCTAATTCTTTGCCAAATTTCAAAACGATTCATTGACTTTTACTCCTGATATCGTTAACGAATGAAAGCGCACTTGTTTTCAAAAATAATGTTTTTCTCGGAAACAAATCAACATAACCTCTTCAAATTTTAACACAATATTGTACTCGATAAGTGTAATAAGTGGTAAAAATTTTGAGTGGAAAAATGAAAAAATTTTTGAGATATTAATTAAAGAAATATAAACCATATTTTCATTAATAACTAATGACAGGCTAGAGATAATTTAAATTTAAAAAAAAGAAATTGTCGGTTATTTAAAGACCTTTTAATAAAAATTTAGTTTATTAAGTAATACTGGCTGAAACAAATTAAAAAATCAAAAAAACGAAAAATTCAAAATTGTTTTTTGGTTATAAAAAAAAAATCGGTAAAATCAAAAAGTAGGTTATGCTCCCTCTATTCTCCTCCGAATCGAAGAGAATAAGCCTTTTACGATGTAAATCGGTCGATCGGTTCAAAAGTTATCGCCTGTACACGCACGCACGCAGCACGCACGCACGCACACACACGTACGCACGCACGCACACACGCACGCACGAAAATTTTTTTTATCAAAAACAACGAATTTTAGCGCCAAAAGTCTTATAACATGTTTTTGAACATTTTTTGTTTCAAAAATTTTTTTCACCGTTACAAAGCTTCCTCTTTGAGGGAGCAAAACTGATTTTTTCATAAATAATTTTTTTAGCACAATAATTGCTTTGGAAAAATCCGAAAAAAGACAAGCTACATAAAAATACACATCTTCTCAAATTTTTTCATGACTTTAGAACCGCAAAAAGTGACTTAAAAAAAATTTTTTTTAATTAAAATGGCTCTACAATTGAGCCATATTGAGGTACAGGCGTAAAATTTTGTGAAAAATGAATATTTGTACTGTTTATGTGCCTGAATTTTTCAGATTTTTTCGAGTGGTGGGCCATACTTAAAATGGCAAAAAACAGCTTTTTTTTATTTTTAGTTATTTTTGGCTTTTGTCGCATCACCAAAGATATAACTATCTTTAATACTAACGTATTCTACGAAAAAAATTGATAAAAAACATATATAATACTTGCGGCCAATATTTTTTGGCTATTGAATGGAAAATAACAACGGTATATTATCGAATACGATCGAATAATAAAATACAAAAAAGCATATCCTTCTCAATTTTTTAAGCTTCTTTTAACTATAGAGAATCTTAATTATTGATACTTAGCATTGTATACTGCATTATCTCAAATATCTTTGATTTTTTGAAAAAATTAAATTTTTTCCTAACTTAAAATTTCGATAGGACTCCATGGTACCGAAAGAATTAAAAAAAAAGGTAGATGAATAATAAGGTATTTCGTATTACAATCTTAAAAGATTTCGTGAGTAACATATACGAAGTCTCAGTAATTAATAATAAATCTTTTCACGCAGTTACTTTCGATTCGATAATCTTCACTTAAATATAGTTATGAATTGTTAAATACATTTTCAAAAATCAATGTTCCAGATGATTGTAGATTAGTTTCCTTTGATGTTGTATCATTATTTACGAACATAAATGTTGATTTAGTGCTGATGGAGATCAGACGTAAATACAGAATTAATTTAAGTCTACAACAGTTTCTTGATGGTATTATCTTCCTCATGTGTTCTATATATTTCAAATTTGACACCAAGTACTTTAAATGGTGCCCCTATGTGTTGTTCTAGCCCATGGTTTGGCGAGCTGGCTCTTGAATGTTTCGAACTCTTAGTGTACTTAAAAATCGTGTTGTGTTCTATAAACATTACGTTGATGATTATATATTGATTATTAAGGAAAAAGATATTGACCGATGTTTATGCGAATTTAATGAATACAATGAACATTTGAAATTCACAATAGAAAACGATGAGAACAAATCTATTAATTATTTAGAAATGTCTCTAATAAGAGAAGGTAATAAAATTATTTCAAATTGGTACCGAAAAAGTACATACTCTGAAAGATTTGTTCACTTTGACTCTCATCATCCTTTACCACAAAAAAGAGCGATTGTTTATGTTTTGGTTGATAAAGATATTAATTTATCACACAGTCAATTTCATGGACAAAATTTAAACATCGTAAGGCAATTGCTTATGCCGTTTTTCCTCCGTACAACTCTATTTCCTAAGTATTAATAATAATACAGGTACTGCATTACAAGTGTTTGTGATTTACAAAAAACGATTTGTAAAAAGAAAATGTTTGTGACACGTGACGTCCAAGCAAGGGCTGTACTGCTAATTTATATAATACTTAGAATAGTAAGAAAAAATTCTTTTGTTTAATTTGACAGTGTCTAAATTATCGTAATTTCTGCTATGTTTAATGTTCTTGTATGTTCATTGCTATTTAGTCTTGAAATGGGAAGACAATTACGTCGGTATATAAATAAACTCATGGTGTACAAACAATTTTTTTTCCATTGCACCTATAGTAATCTTAATTATATCTTCAAGATTGCAGAAACTGTTACACTCAAATACGAATATATTATATTTTTATAAAAACTGTAACGCAATCATGAAAAATTATTTGTTTTCTATAATGACCATAAATTGACTATTTTGATTGTATTTAAGCGTTTTTAATCATTGGTTCCCGTTTAACTTACTCGAAATTGTTTTACGCAAAAACATTTATCACGAAAAAGTTTTTTGTTTTGTTGAGACTTGTGTACAACTTTTGTATGCAATTTTTCTGTGTAATGTCAAATACTGTTTCATAATAAGCGGAAATCGACTATTTCAGGTACATTTAGGCGTTAAAAATCGTTTTTATTGCTTTAACTCATCAGGAATTGATTGTACAAAAAAATGTTTAATGGGAAAGGTTACTTTACACACATTTTTAATATTTCACAACATGTATGCGAACAAGTAAACTTTACGCTCAGAAATTGGTCCTTTACACACGCACTTTACGCACACTCGGGAAAAAAGTTTTGTTTTAATATTATCTTTATATAGATAATATTAAGACGAGCGATTAATGATCTTACTATTATTAATCTTTATTAATGAAGACCTTACTTCTTAATCATTGTTATTAATGAATCAATATAAAAGTTTATTCATAATTATTGATTATTTTAGAACCAAATACCGTTTACAAATATGATGAAGTACCAAAATGACACTGTTACTTCTCTTAATAGTTGTTATTACTATTATTGTAATTCAATACAATTATACTTATGACTCAATGTTGATGATTCAAATAGTACGCAATAATAACTGATAATTAAATTTTATAAATATGAAAATAAAACTTAATTTATGAACCGTTTTATTTTCAATCATGTAGTGATGGTAAAATAATAGCTTTAGGTTCGTATTATCTTGTTATTTTCTAGTGATTCCTTTATTCAAGCTCAACAACAATTAGCCCAGTGGACGAGTGAAGAGAAAGTACAGCATCGTGCGCTGACACATCCAATATCCCAAACTTCAATATCTGTGTCCTGTGTGACGTTACATCAACAGCAGACCGAGACGAACCAATTACCAATGAAACAACGTGGTTTTTATTCTGCTCTGCCTCATGCCGAAAACATTAGTTTTGTTAATGAGGTAATAGACGTTCAACCACAACAACAAGAATATCTTTCAAGGATTCCTGAGAATGATGTAAATCACTCGCCTAATACGAAGAAATGTCCGCTAGACGAACATTTTAGTCTAGACTGTAATATAAATAACGGTTTCCTCAAAGGAATAAATATAAACAATATTAGTGATAAAGAAAA
Source organism: Torymus aiolomorphi (assembly GCA_036365515.1). Lineage (NCBI taxonomy): Eukaryota > Metazoa > Arthropoda > Insecta > Hymenoptera > Torymidae > Torymus > Torymus aiolomorphi. The sequence continues at coordinate 191,737,656 of CM070873.1, forward strand.
TACTGCCCTACTCATACATTCTCATTTTCCCGAGTACAAGCATTGATAATTATTAATGATTAATGACAAATAGTGTCCAAGAAAAAAATAGTGGTGTGATTTAATCTCGAACTCGCATTTTATACTGAGTAGTGTAAATAACAGTGAACTATAATTATATCTGATATAAAATTGTAATGAATTTGAATCAACTATAAGAAATCTAATTACAAATAATAATAGTAAACTTATTAATCATACTAATCTTAGTAATTTATTTACGTGATAATAATAAGTAAATATTTTCCTGACACTAAATAATATTTTTTATGTCATACAATATAATGTGATTTATTTTTTAATATCCAGTTTGTTAAGAATTTTGTTCTGAGTTTTTTATAATGTTTATAAAGTATAAAAAAATATAATTGTTTTTATCTTTCTTTTTTATCTTTGATGAATATCGACGGTATACTCTCAATGAATCATATATAAAAACAAAGGTTACTAAAAAATACAAAAAGTCTTGCAAAAATTACCATACTTTACAGGAAATTTTGCAATTTTGTATAGTTAATTTTATTTTACAATTATTAAAATTTATTATTAAATATGGTAATATTTTGCATTTCTATTGTCTGTGGTAACTTTACAAGATACTATCGTAATTTTTGCAAAACTTCTTTACTAAACTTTTTGATCACTGTACAATGCTGCCTCACAAAAAAATAATAAAAAGGTATCATGTTTAAAAACAACACATCGGAATTAAATTTCTACACACGTTAGTTTCTAAAATTATAATCCTCTATTTAATTCAGAATCGAATCTTTTTAGTTTTTTACGTTTTAGTTTTCAACCAGCCTCCTCGTCACGTCATCATTATTCACCGTACATGAACTTTTGAATAGAGTATTTTTTATAAGGTTTGTTTAAGTTCTAATGGCCCTGCTGTCTATGAGTGGCTAAGCATTGCAAAAAAAACACTACATTATAGCTGAAACATTTTGAACCCCACAGTGAATTCCTGATCAGGATGAAAAACATTCAGATAAAAAGGGAATATATTTTCCATATATGTTATATCTAGTATAACATTAAAAAGCCAAAATGTTCGTTCGTCCATCTGTCAGTCCGTCCACCCGTCTTCTACCCAGTAGTTCATGTGTATAAAGGGTTGAGTCAACGTTTAAAAACGGGTTAAGCAATGGGGTAAGTAATAAAAAATTAAATGAAGGTTTAAGTATCATGTTTAGTACTAGAATTATTATTATTATGATATGATATCATTGTTTGTTTTTTTAAAAAAATTCCTCTCTGCGTTTATACTGAGTTGAGACTGTCATATTGCTTGCATTAAAATTTTTTAAAATTTCTTTAAACAATGTATATACTTTAGATATATTTATTAGAGATACTCTTTAGATATACTTTATTAAATTTATTTATAATAACCAATTATTCTTTGCGCTTCTTACTCGCTTTTGCGTGTAGTTGCTACAATTTTACTTTTTATTATTGAAATTCCTTATCATATCTAATTTTTATTTTTATTTTTAGATATACTTTATTAAATATATTAACAATAACGAATTATTTTATGCGCAACTCACTCGGTTTTACGTGTAGTTGCTGCAATTTATAGCAATATATATACTAGGGGGGCTGCGCCCCCCTCAACTTTGAAAAATAAGACCTTGAAGACTTTGAACCTATTTATTTTCAAGGTAGTGATTTTTTTGAATATATAAGAGTACATTTACGCTATCAATTTTGATTTAAAAATCTTTTGTTGTATTTTATTTTTATTAGTTTATGTATAAACTGAAACTTAAATAAATTTCGTATATCGATTTCATTTAGCTATTGATTTAGATCTCTTATAATATCGTTTAAACAATTTCTCATTTATTTTATACTATTATTGCGTATATTTTATATTGTGAAATTTGTTTTTTGAAAATATAAGAGCATAATCACTTTAAAAATTTTGATTTAAAAATCTTTTCTTTGATTTTATTTGTATTTCTATATGGATCAAATCGAAACTTAATTAAATTTTATATACAATTTTCATTTAGCTAATTATTAAAATCTCTTATCATTCAAATAATTTCTCCTTTATTTTATACTTTCATTGCGTAAATTTTATATTGAGAAATTTGGTTTTTGAATATATATGAACATATTTTTTAATAAATATATGCAATAAATATATATACATATTTACTTATATAACTAATTGTTTTTTTTAATTATCAAGAATTTCTTCCCAAACAATATTTTCAATTTCTAATGAATTTTCTAAATTATTTTGTGTATATATATATATATATATATATATATATATATATATATATATATATATATATATATATATATATATATATATATATATATATTATCTGGATTTCTACATCGTGGTAAAGCAACATATAATTGACCGTGTGAGAATATTGCCTTTTGATGCCCACACAGCATGTATTAATTCTGAAAGGATTCTGAAAGAATGCATGAAATAATTTTATTCTTTCAGAAATCATTCAGTGAAAGGATTCTGTAATAATGCTATGTCCGGGGTATTTTCCTTTCAGAATTAATTCAATGGAATAATTCAAAAATAATTTATAATATCATTGCAAAATTTATTCAATAGAAGATTTCTGAAAGGATTCATGGATTATTACCAAAAGGTTACTAAAAGATATTTCAAAATTATTTCCTGAAATAATTCTGAAAGGAAAATACCCCGGACATAGCATCATTACAGAATCCTTTCACTGAATGATTTCTGAAAGAATCTTTCAGAATCCTTTCAGAATTAATATCACATATTATTGCAGAATCCTTTCAATGAAAGATGTCTGAAAGGATTCAGGAATTAATTTTGTGAATTAATTCGAAAATATTATGAAAATATTACTAACAAGAAATTTGGAAGACGGATAAATCCCGTATTATTACAGAATCCATCCAATGAAAGATGTCTCAAAGGATTCAGGAATTAATTTGTGAATTAATTCCTGAATCCTTTCAGACATCTTTCATTGAAAGGATTCTGTAATAATACGTGATTTATACTGTTCGAAATTTCTTTTTAGTAATATTTCCATAATATTTTCGAATTAATTCACAAAATTAATTCCTGACTCCTTTCAGACATCTTTCATTGAAGGATTCTGCAATAATACGTTATTTATACTCTTTGAAATTTCTTTTTAGTAATATTTCCATAATATTTTCGAATTAATTCACAAAATTAATTCCTGAATCCTTTCAATGAAAGATGTATGAAAGGATTCAGGAATTAATATTGTGAATTAATTCGAAAATATAATGGAAATATTACTAACAAAAAATTTCGAAGGTTATAAAATCATGTATTATTGCAGAATCCTTTCAATGAAAGATTTTTGGAAGGATTCAGGAATAAATATTGTGAATTAATTAGAAAATATTTAGTAAATATTACTAACAATAAATTTCGAAGGGTATATATAATCCCGTATTTGAAGGTACATTTTTATAATTTAGAATATTATTTAAATAATATTCTAACTATTTTTACATATATTTACATTGTTAATAATTTTACACTATTTTATCGCAGAAAAAAACGCAGAAAAATTTTTTACATGATGGAGATTCGAACCCGGGTCGCTTGGGTACTACTCAAATACGCTATCCATTACGCTATCGCTCGCTTGTTAGATCATTTCATTTTTTTCATTATATACTGCAATATGAGTGATACAGAAAATTTATTCTTAATATTACTTTATTTTTTAATATTAACTTTGATCAATTAATTCATAGTTATTTAATACTTTTAGTTTATTAAATATTGTATTAAGTCGATGTGAAATGTGTGTGTATAAAGGGAGCTCTTCCTTACCGACGTTATGAGTTTTTACATTTTTTTGATCTTAGATTCAACTTTTGATGAATGAAGCTCTTCACTGCACTCCGTAATTGCATAAATAATACACCTATAAATTTTTCAGAAATTCTGTTCATTATTTTTCATAAAAAACTGATAGAAAATTTTTCAACCCGTTTCCTGTAAAATCTATAACGAGCAATAACTTGAAAATTTACACATAGTGTATTTTTGTCATTACGAAGGGCAATAAAGAGCTCTTTTCCCGAAATTCGATAAAAATAAAAAAATGATAATTGCATATAATGCAGAGATGAATAGAATGAGCTCTACCTTACCGACGTTATTATTATTTGTAGTGTTTTCAATTTAGAATCAACTTTTAGAGTCAAAGGCTCTTTACTTTTGGCAGACGTATAAATAATATTTCTGTCGATTTTGAGAGGACTTCTAAACATTGTCATACTGAAAGAATACTATTATGAATAATAATAAAAAATATTGCTTATTTTAAGTACCTATATTATTCATCTTTAAATGTTTTTTTTCCTTTTATTTTAAGTTTTTATATTCTTACATTAACTTTTCAAATTAATATTTTTCGCAATTAGTAAATGTTTCAATCTATCTTAGTTCACAAAAACGAAAAATTATATACCCCCCACACATTTTAATACGTTCTTTAATAGGATCATACGAATGTAGAAAACAATGGACGACTAAATCCGATCATTATCCAATCATTTCATTTTTTTCATTATATAGTGCAAAATGACTGACAAAATAAATTAGAATATTTATTTCTAATATTTCTTTATTTTTTAATATTAACTTTGTTTAATTAGTATATACTCATTTAGTAAGTTTTGTTTATTAAATATTGTATTAATTAGGACTTATTTGATTGAAACAAATTCGAATTAAAAACAAAATAAATACATTATACGATGCCTCTTATATACGGACGCTGCCCTTTTCGTGTTGAATACTTGCAATAATTTCTGAACTATTTTATGTTTTCTTTCAAAAAATCTTTTCAAGGTTTTTTCAGGAAGAATTCGTGTAAATATCTTTTTTGCTATTGTGTTTTAAAAAATTTTATTGTAACAATCTTTTTCAAACGAATTCAAAATTATTTCTTGTATTAATTCACGTGAGTTTCCCGCAACATTTCATGAAATAATTCATGAAATTATTTCCAATAGATATTGAATTATCTTTGTGAATGATTAATTTTTATCATTCTGAAATTATTTCTGAATTATTTCGTGATATAATTCTAGACATGATTGCTGAATTGTTATGTTTTCTTTAAAAAAATCTATTAATTCACACGAGTTTCCCGGAAGATTTCATGAAATAATTCATGTAAGATTTTTGAATAGATATTGAATTATTTTTGTGAATGATTAATTTGTATCTTTCTGAAATTATTTCTGAATTATTGCATGAAAGAATACTTGCAATAATTTCGAAATTATTTTATGTATTCTTTCAAAAAATCTTTTCAAAGTCCTTTCAGAATTAATTCGTGTAATTATTTTTTTGCTATTTTGTTTTAAAAAATTTTATTCTAAAAATCTTTTTCAAAAGAATTCAAAATTATTTCTTGTATTAATTCACACGAGTTTCCCAGAAGATTTCATGAAATAATTCATGTAAGATTTTTGAATAGATATTGAATTATTTTTGTGAATGATTAATTTGTATCTTTCTGAAATTATTTCTGAATTATTGCATGAAAGAATACTTGCAATAATTTCGAAATTATTTTATGTATTCTTTCAAAAAATCTTTTCAAAGTCCTTTCAGAATTAATTCGTGTAATTATTTTTTGGTAACACTTTTTTTATTTTTTTGGAAGATTTTTGAAAGTATTTTGTAAGGATTCCATATATTATTTTAAAAATTAATTTAAAATTAATTTTTTTTCCTTTTAAAATTCTTTCTAAATCATTTCAATGTATTAATTCATGAATTATTTCATGTAATTATTTCAGTTTTCTTTCATGCTGTATGGGTGTATAACCCTACATAATCAAAAGTTTGTCCCTGAGATTTATTAATGGTCATACAAAATGCTAATGTTAATGGAAACTGTTTTTTTATAAGGAATAAACGGTAATGAAGAAGATTCTCCTGTATTTAATGTAATTCTTGGAATAAAAAATCTATTACCTACTTTTTCTCCTATTAATATTTCTGCTTCAATATTATATCTAAATAATTTAGTTATTTTAAGTCTAGTACCATTACACAAACCTTCGTGTATACTCAAATTTCTAATTAACATAACAATAGCATTAACTTTTAAATCTAATTTATGAGGTGGCAAACCTTCATAAATATTGTTTAATGTTTCTATTGGAAAAAGTAGATGAATGTTGTGATCACTTTGATCAACACCTTTATGATTCGCATAATCTGTACTATAATAAGTCTTCTTATCACCATTTAATAACATTAAAATTTTTTTATTCAAAAATTTAATGTCTTCATTATGAGGTGCTAAAATAAAACGATCATAATCATTTATTTTATTAATATTTTTAAAATTTGTAAGCAAACATCGTTAGTTCTCCAATTATTAGGTATTATAAAAGGATTTATATTACCGTCTCCAATTTGTAATAATAATTTTGAGAATTCATTATTCTGAGAACTAATATTGTGTTTTAATTTGAAAATTTTAAATAAATGCCAAAGTTCAGAATATTTAATAGTGTCTTCGATTATAGCACTTCTAAATCCGTTTTTCATTACTGGGAGTATTTGTCGAAAATCATCTGCTAAAATTATTAATTTTCCCCCAAAAGGTAAATCGTTTGTACATAAATCTCTTAAAGTTCTGTCAATAATTTCTAAAGCTTTTTTGGGTATCATAGATGCTTCATCCCAGATTATGACTTCTGTTTCTCTTAATTTCTTTTTATCTGATTCTAATTTTAAAAAAGAATTTTCAATACTATTTAAATCTAATGGTAATCTAAAGATTCTATGATTAGTCATTCATTTGGGATGGGAAAATTTGATGGTTTTCTATATCATTAAGTAAACACTTAAATTTTGTATAAAATAATCTAACTGTAATATTTGGTATATCATTGGGCGTAGTTCCGATAGGAAATGTCGTTAATACATTTTTTAATTCTTTCTACTTAGGATTACACGTCATAGTTATAAATAAATCAGGTCGACCAATATTTCTTACTATTGCCATTGCATCTTGATAATGTTGCTGCATATATCTAGGACTACCTATATAAGCTGCTGGTAGTACAGAAATATTTCCTAGTCTTTCTTTTTTTTCAAAATTTTCTGATATATTTAATGCACTATTTATAACATGATCCATCAAACCTTGATAACATTCAGTACGTAATTTTTTTTGTTTCTGCCTAAAATAATTCATTCTATTGTTTTCTATCATAATATAGGCATGTAAAAAGAATTGTTGAGTTAGTCTCCCTCCAAATAAAAGTGGATTGAAATTTTCTGAATTTGGTCTGTAAGCTAATCTATAAGAATAGTGCTGTAATATTGTTAGAATGCTTTCTTTTAAATCATATGGTTTTTTAGTATAACCAATACTCCAGCCTAAATCTCCTGAAGGAAAAAATAATGGAAATACCATTGGGTCAACATGACGTGATAATTTACTTAAATATGTGTATTCTTTTTCATTAGAACTATTTTTCGGAAAAACGTATATAGATCATAATTATGAGGGATTCCTGATTTGGAAATAATTATAGCTGCACATTCCGACGTTAATGGTTTAGTATAATTATGTTTTTGATTATTATTCTTACGAACAAAATATAATTTATAATTTGAAAGTTTCTCTGTATTAGTTATTTCGTGTAAATATTTATACTGTTTAGTATAAGGATTACTATTTAAAACTTCGGTCAATAATTTTAAATGTTCTTAAGTTAAATCTTTATGATTTAATTGCAATTCTTTATTTTCATTTCAATTGCAGTATTGTCATCATATATATATAATTGACCACACGAAGGTTCTGCATTTTTTTTGGTAATAAAGTATTTGGCGTTATATGACAAACTTGTCTTTGAATTTTTAAATTATAAATAGATTGTTAGTTGCATCTAATGGTAGTTTTCTTAATATTACTATATAGTGATCCTAATGGCTTATCTACCAGGTAATGTTTGTGTAAATAAAAAACAACATTTGTCGTGTTTCGACGTTTCGGACACTTTTATTTGTGTCCCTCATCAGGATTAATGAGACAGTGTCAATCTAGTTACGCAGAGAACAATCCACTCGACAATGACGAGAATTAATCCTGATGAGGGACACAAATAAAAGTGTCCGAAACGTCGAAACACGACAAATGTTGTTTTTTATTTACAAAAACATTACCTGGTAGATAAGCCATTAGGATCACTATATAATAATAAATTATAAATAGCTTTTTTCTTTTCGTATTTTACGTTTGCACTAAATGTAGCAAAGCAAAATAAGTTATTATAATATCTGATTAAAGTTCGAAAATTGTTATCATATAATAATAGATTCTTTAATGTTTTATTATATATACTTCGCGGAGACAAAATTATTTTACCCTTACTACAACAAATTGATTTATTATTTTCTTCTTTCCAATATACTGCCGAACAAAATTTACAAACATAACTCATATTACCAAAATATGATTCATACTCTAAATTTTTATTTTTACTACATTTCTGTTTATTTACTTTTAACGTAGAAAAGGATGATGACGCGAGATGTTCGAGGACGAGCTCGGCAACGCTATATATATATATATATATATAGTGTAGGAGAGGCGTTGCCGAGCTCGTCCTCGAACATCTCGCGTAATCATCCTTTTCTACGTTAAAAGTAAATAAACAGAAATGTAGTAAAAATAAAAATTTAGAGTATGAATCATATTTTGGTAATATGAGTTATGTGTGTAAATTTATATATATATATATATATATATATATATAAGAGAAAGAGAGAGAAGAAGAGAGAGATAGAGAGAGGGGGAGAGAAAGAACTAACGAAGGCACTCAATCCGTCTCTCGCCGTTTTCTCATGCTCTGTTTGCAGTTGCTGCACTTTTCTTTGGGAAGAAAAAATACGGACAGCGTTTGACTTGTAATTGAACTGTCAGTAGTATACCCCTCGCTATGGGCCGTCACAACAAACCTGACCTTGACCCCAGGCGCCAGCTGGGGTCAAGGTCAAGAAGTCCGACGACGCATAGCGAGGGGCGGGGATAAAAGCGGTGCACGTATGTGTGTGTGTGCACGCGTGCGCAAGCATATTTTGGAGAGAACACCCACACACACGCACGCGCACCCGCATGCACACGCACACAGACACACGGACATACACACGCGCACCCACACCAACGCCAGCACGCACACGCACGCACACAGACACACACACGCGCACACACCGACGCCAGCATACGTACGCACGCGCACGCACGCGTGCACACACACACAGACACCACACACAAACAGACACACACACACATGTACAGGTGTATTTTATAACTTTTGCATATAGCCTATTTGTACCATGGCAAGTGTACATACATAAAAAATTTTCAGATTCATGGGTTTTTTATGGGGTTTCCCATATTTTATAGGATTTTGGAAGCTAATGGTACATAATTCAGGAATATACAGTCTTATGGAGTGTCTATGGGGTTTTTATGGTGTATTTTATAACTTTTGTGTATAGCCTCTCTGTACCATGGCAAGGGTACCCACATAAAAAAATTTCAGATCCATGGGTCTTTTTATGGTTTTTTACAACTGTTGTGTATAGCCTCTATGTATTGCACAGCGAGTGACCAGCACCCACGCGCACGGCTTAGAAAAATAGAAAAACCGTAACTTCATATCCCATAAGGCCACTTCATCATAGATTACACTTTCGCGACACTCTCGTGGAACGGTACACTCGAATTTTTGTGTAGAATCACTATCTACATAACGTACTCGCACACAACATTTACATGGGGTACAAGAGAGGCACACAACGCACTTGAGAATCCTCACAATACACTCATGACACTTTGCGACGGATATGTTCACGCGACAAGACAATATACGCGACTGACAGACGGTTGACCATTCGTCTTTGCCACGGATGATCTCATCGCACGTGGACTATCTGCTGGCGAATTATATCGTCTTACCTCGAATTAGTCATAACTTACAGTCGTCGAAATTGTATCTTACCACGTGTCCCACCATATTTTCCGAACGAGAAACACGTCGACTTTTTTCTTCTTTATTTATTTAATCATACGGTACTGTGGAATTTTGCTGATTAATGAGAAAATGTCACGTACATCGAGTTGCAGCTGCACATTATTTTGACTATTTAATTACATAGGGAAACATTTTTTCTCGAGGAAAGGCTCAAGGAAAGGAATTACACATAGAAGCAAATACACCCATACACATGCTCACACATACACAGACGCACGCACGTCAATATTTTGGCGTTCCAACAAACATACACCAGGCACTGCTGTTTTTCGACTCGTTGATAGAGGAAGGACCGCAAGGTCTTTTCAAACCTTTCTCGAGGAGCGGATGATCAGCGGGAAGTCGACTGTCGACTATTGGAAGTCGGCCGTTGGCTGCTGGAAATCGGCTGTCGACTGCAGGAAGTTGCTGTTTCAAACACTGTTTCAGTTATCCATGCGGCTACATCGGCGGCCCGTCTACTACTGACGCATGAGGGGACCACACCCTGGAAAGTTAGTGGCGCTAGTGTAGCAATACAAAGAACGCACTCGTGACCGATGACGACGCAGTGTAAAAACATCTTATTGGCTACCGCTGTGTCTCCATCGTTGTGATTAGCGGCAGCGGCGCACCAGAAGAGAGCTCATTGGCTGCTGGTGCGCCCCAACAAGCTGTATTAGTGGCTACGGGAGGCGCAGCGGCTAAGAGCTTATTGACCACGGCTGCGCCGGCGAAAGAGCTACTTTGCTGCGGAGCTAGCCCCACCACAAGGCTCGCGGACTCGCGAGCGGCCGCGCGCGGGGGACACCGGGCGCGGTTACGAGCTCTTCGGGAGAAGTGTTTCAGAGTGTCCAGTCAGTGTGCATTATGGACACGCGCTGGAAACATCCGTCGACGTGTACGTTGAGTGGCCCCACCGGTTGCGGTAAAACAGTATTTGTTAAAAAATTTCTGAAATACATTGACCGTTTGAGCGACACTCGCTTCGAGCGTATTATTCTTTATTACGGTGAATGGCAATCGGGATACAGAGATCTGAGTAAAGACGTTGAATTTCACGAAGGTCTACCGCAAAACACCGATTGGCTTAACGATCCGAAACCTAAGTTGATCGTCATCGACGACCTCATGCGCGAATCGTCCTCTGGAGGAGCCATAGTGAATCTCTTTATGAAAGGCAGTCATCACAACAACTTGAGCGTGATTTTTATTACTCAAAATATGTTCAAATCAAACAGCCAAAATCAAGTTCCAATCGTGGCGTTGTAATGACTACAAAAACGCGTTATCCTTTTGGTCGAAAAGATGCTACCGTCTTGGCGGCATTGTACCATTTTAACAAAGAACAGCGAAAAGCAGATTTACAGAAAGCTGATGCAAAATTGGTTCGTCGTATTTGCGAGTGCACTTTAAACGTATTGATAGGTAACGTTACGTTAAGTAAAGGTCACAAGGGTCGGCTGCGTAAGCACGCAAAAGTTCTGCGAAAGCCAGCATCACCGGATATCACTTTACAACGAAGAAGAAACATTATAGTGCAACGTGGTGGTTTTTTGCCTGCTCTGCTATCACCTCTGATTGGTACGCTTCTTGCTAATCTCGTGAATAAATAAAGATGGAACACGCGATAAAGATGATTCTCCTACCGCAAGAGAGCCTTGAACGTTTGCAAACCACGCTTGGAAAAGATAAGATAAAATCTGTGCAAACACCGAGATCGGTGACGAGTAGACTCGATGCTGAAATGAGCGAAATATTAAACTCACCAACATACAAAGGCGATCGTGAAAAGTGGACTCTCTACCGTCAAGTTTTACAGCGATATCTTCACTTTAAAGGAACCGAAGGAGGAGATAAGTATAAAAAAGAACAAAAGAATGACAGTGTCAGCGAATCTAATACGGTTGGACGATAATGAGCAGCAAGAGGAGGAAGAGGAGGAGGAGGAGGAGGAAACCGATGAACTCATTGACGCAAACGTTATCTATACCGTCCTGAAAACGTACAAAACGAAAGCCAAACAGCTCGTGCGATGCTTGCGAGCTGGTGGTAAAGTAGTTTGTGATGCCAACGGAGCTGTAACGATAGATGGCACGATTGTGCCCGGAGCCAACATTGTCGACTTGGTGAATGACGCAATGAGAGATAGAAAAAGGAGCGCCCCGCCTGATCATCTTCAGTTCGCTGTCTCTCTTCGCCAAACAACTGTACACCGAGAGTTTATAGGTAACAAACGTGTTTGGAACGACGTTACCAGACCCTCGCCGACCAGTGAGCATTTAGAAAACAGTGCTTTTACTACACCGCCTTCCGTTCCTATTTTGAGAGTTCAGAGTAGCGGCGACAGCGCCGCTGATGAATCAGATCCAACGCAACCCGAAAAAAGAAGAAAAAAGAAGTCAGCTGAAAAAAAAGAAGGTCTCACCACCACACTCTGAAATACTGTCATGGCGCGGAATGAGCAAGATATTCGGGCTGCGCTAATAAATTCTCAAGAAGAAGAACAAGAGAAAAACAGCGTTCTAGATGCACTCGTTGATTTATTACCGTTTGAAATGCATGTACCGCATTACAAATTTTGCGGACCCGGAACTAAGCTAGCAGAGCGTATCGAACGTGGCGACGTTGGAATCAATCCGTTAGATGAGGCCTGCCGACAGCATGATCTAGCTTATGCTGACTCGCACAGTGACCGTCGTCAAGCCGACCGAGTTTTAGCGCGATATGCCTTCTCTCGCATGCTCGCCGAGGAAACGCCGTCTGACGAAAGAACAGTCTCGATGATGACAGCTTGCTGCATGGTTAGCAAGATAACTTTTTAAAAATTTTTTTCGCGTATCAAGAATGTTATCAGGAAACGAGACAAGAAAGATAAAAAACCAAAGCGTGGGCAAATAAAAATGGATAAGAAGACGAATGAACAGAAACCAAAGGATAAGAAGAAAATAGACAAAATAATAATCTCGAACAATGAATAAAACGTTTGAAAAACTTTATTACGAAGCACATCGGCCTTCGGCGTACACTGGTGCTGATAAACTTTTGCGAGCTACGCGTAATTGAATGGCTTGAGAGTCAAGACGCTTATAACTTGCATAGACCTGTTCGACATTGTTTTCCTAGACGTAATTATAATGTGCACAATTTCGACGACGTGTGGAAAGCTGATTTGATGGACATGAGATCTATAAAATCTTACAACGATGGCTACAGCTACGTTTTAACCGTTATCGATGTTCTCAGCAAATACGCATGGGCCGAACCTGTCAAGGACAAAACTTCGAGAAATGTCGCTGATGCTTTTCTGCGTATTTTGTCGAGAAGTAACGGACGGAAACCAATATGTCTTCAAACTGATAAAGGTAAAGAATTTATCGGCGGGGCGTTGCAGAGGGATCTCTCAAAGCACGGTATAGCGTTTAAAGTGGTACGCAGTCCAGATGTAAAAGCGGCCATTATCGAAAGATTCATAAGAACTATAAAAGAACGAATATGGCGGTATTTTAATCACAAAAATACTCGAAGGTATGTTGATGTTTTGCAGAATATCGTAGAGGCGTACGATCATACCAAACATTTGGCCACAAAAATGGTACCAGCAGTCGTAACACTGTACAATGCAGCCAAAGCTCGTGAAAATTTACAACGTCGATATGGTAATTGTGTTTTTAAAACTCTTAAATACTGCGTCGGTGACTTGGTGCGCGTCAGTCGTGCAAAGAACGTTTTCGCTAAAGGATATGAGAGCGGCTGGACACTAGAGATTTTTAAAATTACACGAATCTCAACGACGCGTCCGCCTGCAGTTTATTATTTAGAAGACTTGGCAGGTGAGGAAATTGACGGTTTTTTCTACGCCGAAGAATTGTGCAGAGTACGTAAAAATTTAACTACAGACGTTTTTGAAATTGATGATATTTTGAAAACTAGAGGCAAAGGTTCGTCTAAAGAATATTTTGTAAAGTGGAAAGGATACAGCGATAAGTTCAATTCCTGGGTTACAGCGAATAAATTGACGAATATATAAAAAATTTTTTAAATGAAATATCAGTTTTATATTGTGTTGCCGAGCAACAGCAGCATGAATTATTTTGCGGAAAATACCACGAAACGGTTCATCACGCAACTCCCTCAGCAGATACGTCTTCAAGGTTCGTGGTTAGTCGCGCTTACGGAGGTTCAAATTCCGTTGACGTTTCAACACGTGTCTTCCGAGCAACCGGATAGGACAGTTTCGCTTAATCTCATTCCACACTCGACTCTAGAGAGAACGGCAAAAAATGTTAGTACTACAGTGTCGCTGGTTCATCCAGGAATTTACAGAGATATAAACATTATAATAAGCGAGCTAAATAATTTAAACTGCATAGAGGGCCATTTGGATTCGGTATCGATCCCGGTAGTTACGTGACAGTCTACAGAGTTTGAACAAAGATAACTTGCTCTGAATTCAGTCACCAACTTTGTTTATCCAAGAAGTTGCGAAAAATTTTGGGATTCGAAAGCATGAATAGTATTTTTATAAGAGATGAAGAATCAGTAGTAAGTGATAGACCTGCTCATCTCTCCAATGGGCTTCCATCCATGCTTATGATTTATAGCGATATTTGCGGACCTTACGTAATAGGTGACGTTCAATCGCGATTGTTGCGAGCAGCATCGTTAAACATCGACGATGATTACACGTATGGTAGTACGAGAATCAAGAGTTTCTCCCCACCCATGTACATACCTTTATTATTCAACTCATTTCAGACAATCGAAATCGATATAAGGGACCAAAGTGGACGTGCGATTCCATTTGATTACGGTACTCTGACGGTGACACTTCATTTCAAGAAACTTGACTAGAACTCATTTTTAATACAATGATGGAGCGTTACCAAGAATACTTCAACATGCAAGTTGGCGGTGCATACAGCGGAGGGGAGGTATTTGGTGGGGGTCAACGGATTAATGGTGGGGTCGGACGTATTTACGTTGGATCCCCCTACCAAAGGGGGCACGGCGGTATTGGTTCATTTTTGGCTGGAATTTTCCGTCGCGTTCTCCCTCTTTTCACTCGTGGAGCCAAAGCTGTTGGGAAGAAGGCGGTATTGGTTCATTTTTGGCTGGAATTTTCCGTCGCGTTCTCCCACTTTTCACTCGTGGAGCCAAAGCTGTTGGAAAGAAGGCTGTGCGTACTGGTATGAACATTATGTCTGATGTTACCGAGCGAAACACTCCGTTTAAAGAGTCGATTCGCAAACGCTTTGAAGAATCTGGCGAAGTTCTCAAACGAAAAGCAGAGGAGAAATTGGATAAGCTAATGGAGGGGTCTGGATATAAATTACGGCTTACCACTTCAGTTGCGAATGGGCGCTGGCTCTGATACAAATCACAGAGGTAAAAAGAAGAAGAGCAGCTCTAGAAAAAGGAAAACAAGAAAACGCAAGTCTAATAGTTCGAAAAGAGGCAAGGCTAAGAGAAAACAAACGAAACAAAAGAAGAAGAGAACCACGAGAGATATTTTTGGATAGATAAGATGGCATTTTTACACACCCATTCGTGCGAATGTCTCAAGTCGGAGTTGTTTCTGTCTGAAATTCCTCCTACTCAAACAACGATAGAAAATTCACACTTGATACAATATAAACCAATATCGTCTTTAACTGATGACTTACCTACAGAATTTGTGTTACCGGGCAATGGTGAAGAATATATTGATCTTGCTCACACGATGCTTAGTCTGCCAGTAAGTCTACAAACTACGGTTGACGTACCAGAAGCCGTTACAGACGAGGTACCCAAAGTCGATCCTGTCAATAATTTTATGCATTCTTTATTTAATCAAGTAGATGTATTTTTTAATCAAAAACCGGTATCACCGCCTACAAACGCGTACGCTTATAGAGCGTACCTTGAAACTTTATTAAATTATGGACCTGCTGCAAAAAATTCGCATTTGACGAGTTTGCTGTGGTACAACGATACTGCTGGAAAAATGGACGACGATCAAGATGCAAATGCAGGCCTTGTGCAACGTCACAAATTACTGTCGGCAACAAAATCAGTTGACATGATTGGCCATCTTCACTGCGACGTGTTCAATCAAGAAAAATTATTAATAAACGGTGTCGAGGTAAGAGTGCGATTAGTAAGGTCTCGCGATAGTTTTTGTCTCATGGATCCTACGGGCTGTTACTCTGTACATATCGACGAAGCTAATCTTTTAGTTAGGCGAGTCAAAATTAGTCCGGGTATATTACTAGCACACGCCCAATCACTTTCAAAGACAACTGCGAAATATCCTCTCACGAGGGTTGAGGTTAAAGCTGTAACAATGCATAGAGGTATTCACGGTGAAACTTTGGATAATATAATATTAGGTCAACTGTCAAAGCGAATTATAATCGGGTTTGTTGACAATAAGGCTTTCAATGGCGATCGAGCTCTAAATCCGTTTAACTTTGAACATTTTAATATAAATTTTCTATGCTTATACGTTGACGGTATACAAATATCTTCTAAACCACTACAACCTAATTTCGGAGCTAGCAAATTATACATTTATGCTTATCATACGTTATTTTCTGGAACAGGTGTACATTTTCTTCACGAGGGTAACCAAATCTCGCGTGAATCATATCCTAATGGCTATTGTCTTTCCGCGTTTGATTTAACTCCCGACCTATCGGCTAACGAATGCACTCATTGGAATTTGATTAAGCATGGTAGCGTCAGATTAGATGTACGATTCGCTGAAGCATTAGCCAATACTATAAATTGTATTGTCTATGCTGAGTACGATAATATTTTGGAAGTAGATGCATCGCGCCAAGCTATTGTAGACTTTGCTGGTTAAAATAACAAAGTACAGATGGCGTTGTTGTACTACATATATGTGGAAGATTTGTTTCTTGATGGCCAGTACGTTTCGAGTCGTGATCGTTATTGCAAGCTACATAAAAACGATGGATTTAGTTATAGATATCCAGTGTCTCAAAGATACTGACAATAACAATGCACCAAAGGAAATCGGTGTTGTTGCTCTTAATGGTGATTTTCACGGTCATTGGTTAGTGGCTCCCACGGCTTGAACTTAGAAGACAAAATAATTGGTTAGCTCAGCATTGCCACGGCATTAATTACTTGGAAGGTGAAGTTGATTTGAAAGTGTTTCATAAAACTCTGCAAGATTTATCAAAAAGTGCTCGAAAAATTTACGTTAGACGTAGTGAAAAGTGGTTGATGCTTTATAAAATTATAGCAAACGAAATCATCAATTTGGAGTATGATGTAGATTGTCCTCCGTTCGATAAGTTATCATCTAATGTATATTGTATGCATCACGCTTTAAAATTTTCGGGTTATAAATATCGATGTGCGTTAAATCACGCTTATCGTTTGAAAGGCTACTTATCTTCACGCCTTGGTTATCTAAATAAAAATTTAATCGATCTTCATAATGGACAGCCTTCCAATATTGAAGATCCTTTCACCAATCCAGTCGCATACTGTAGGTGTATTCCCAGCCGATCAAATCCCGCGGGTGTGGACCAAGCCGACGGCGTTCATCGTTAACACTGACGACCATACCAAGCCTGGCATGCATTAGGTTGCGTTCTACGTCGATAGATCTTCTAACGGTCTATACTTTGATAGTTTTGGATTACCACCTATAATACCCGATCACATAAGCCGTTTGCTAAAAAATTGTAAAACATTTCGTTGGAACGCAATACAACTTCAAAATGACGCATCCGATGTATGTGGTCAATATTGTATTATGTTTTTAAGCTATATGAGTAATGGTTTAGGTTTCAAGAAGTTTCTGGATAATTTTTCTGTCAACTTGGAGAAAAATGATAACGTAGTTAGACGCTATGTGCGCTATAAACAAGCTGACGGAAATTTCATTGGCAACGGTGGATGCTTCGTCAGATGTTTGCAAAACTCTCGCTCTAAAATGACTTTGTTATAATTGTCAGCATTTCTATTATCGCGCGAAAGAAGTTTTGATGTAAGACGATACAACGTGTGTCATGGAAATTTAACCGTTTCAACTACATGAGCATCGTTGTTTAACCTTGCTCGTCTCATTCTTTACTTCTCAAACGTCTGCACTTTTTTAACCGTGTGCATAGTTTGAAAAGCTGTATTTAAAGGATCACTTCAGAGTGTTTAGCACCAGTCGCTTTCTACTCGTAAAGATACGCGGATCGCCATGGCGACCCTACCACGAGCTGCACAACACCCACATCAAGTCTTTTGTACAATGTACGCCTTAAATAAATCGTTCACCAAGAAGGTAATTGTTGGTTTGGAATATGACGAGCTCGTCGACAAGTTCGACGACGAGTGCTACAAACCTGTGGTTCGACTATTATCGAATGACTTTGAAGGTGTTGCATTTTTATACAACGACTGGGAAGAATTCAAAACAAGTTTCGACGACATTGATAAATATTTTCGTGGACTTGATAATAGTTTAAAGGACCAGAAAATTTACGGAAACGGCTGGACTTTAAAATTCACCACAAGTCACCAGGAAAAAGCAATCGAAATTGAAGAAGACAGAAGGCCTGGTGTTGGTCGAATCAAACGGTTTCGCCATAGTTTGGTAATGAAAAAAGTTACTTTTGATTGTCTCCAAGAATTTCTTGTAAAGTGTGTCGATACTCGTCTTAAATATTTAAATTCTATTGCGAGTAGTGTACAATATCTTACCTGCGACGTTATGGAGTTTATTAAAACTAAAAGTAGTCTCATGCATGAAGCACAAGTACAACTGTATACACCTAGTATTGTAAAAGACGTTGTAAATTTAGTTAATAATGATGTAATAGACGAAATAACCTCTAGTGTAGAAAAGCAATGTAAAGAAAAAGATCAAGCGTCTCTACCTAAGCGCGACGTTGCCGATGTTTTGTATCAGATTGTATCATTACACATGCCAAGAATTGTTGATGTATTAAATACTATATTATTTGATAATAAATAGAAAAATTTGAATATACCTACTATGTACTTCTTTTTGTCTTCCTTGCCTTCCTCTTAATCCCAACTTATTATATTTTTAAAACCGTTAATTTTTAATTTACATTTCTAAATTGTAACTTATATAAATTAAATTTTATTTCACGAAATGAAGCTAGCTTGCATTTGAATATTTTTTGAATGAGTATTTTTAAATTATTTAATTGAAAGAATAAAAAATTAGTTGAAATTAGATGCTCATAAATATTTTAATTTGCTGACGCAATACATAATTTGATTACGTATGTATATCAAATAACCAACTGAAACACGTTCACACACGCATACACACGTCTGTATGTGATTTCTTGCTTCTCCCGAAGAGATCGTAACCGCGCCCGGTGCACCCCGCGCGCGGCCGCTCGCGAGTCCGCGAGCCTTGTGGTGGGGCCAGCTCCGCGGTAAAGCAGCTCTTTCGCCGGCGCAGCGGTGGCCAATAAGCTCTTAGCCGCTGCGCCTCCCGCGGCAGATAATACAGCTTGTTCGGGCGCACCAGCAGCCAATGAGCTCTCTTCTGGTGCGCCGCCGCCGCTAATCACAACGATGGAGACACAGCGGTAGCCAATGAGATGTTTTTACACTGCGTCGTCATCGGTCACGAGTTCGTTCTTTGTATTGCTACACTAGCGCCACTAACTTTCCAGGGTGTGGTCCCCTGATTCGTCAGTAGTAGCCGCCGATGTAGCTGCATGGATAACTGAAACAGTATTTGAAACAGCAACTTCCTGCAGTCGACAGCCGATTTCCAGCAGCCAACGGCCGACTTCCAATAGTCGACAGTCGACTTCCCGCTGATCATCCGCTCCTCGAGAAAGGTTTGAAAAGATCTTGCGGTCCTTCCTCTATCAACGAGTCGAAAAACAGCAATGCCTGGTGTATGTTTGTTGGAACGCCAAAATATTGACGTGCGTGCGTCTGTGTATGTGTGAGTATGTGTATGAGTGTATTTGCTTCTATGTGTAATTCCTTTCCTCGAGAAAAAATGTTTCCCTATGTAATTAAATAGTCAAAATAATGTGCAACTGCAACTCGATGTACGTGACATTTTCTCATTAATCAGCAAAATTCCACAGCGTCGTACGATGAAATAAAGGAGAAAAAATAATCTCAACTTCCTTTTTTGAGACTTTCCTCGAGAAAAAATTCTTTTCCTATGTAATTCAATAGTCAAAATAATGTGCAGCTGCAACTCGATGTACGTGACATTTTCTCATTAATCAGCAAAATTCCACAGTACCGTATGATTAAATAAATAAAGAAGAAAAAAGTCGACGCGTTTCTCGTTCGGAAAACATGGTGGGACACGTGGTAAGATACAATTTCGACGACTGTAAGTTATGACTAATTCGAGGTAAGGCGATATAATTCGACAGCAGAGGGCCCACGTGCGATGAGCTGTCAGTCGCGCATATTGTCTTGTCGCGTGAACATCTCGGTCGCAAAGCATGAGGGTATTGTGCGGATTCTGAAGTACGTTATGTAGATAGTGGTTCAATGCAGAAATTTGAATGTACAGTTTCACGAGAGTGTCGCGGATCTATCATGAAGTGGTTATGAGATGTCAATGAGGTTATGGTTATTCCATTTCTTTTTTTTCAAGCCATGCGCGCCTGATTAGATACTGCATGTGGGTGTTGGACACTCGCTGCACAGTACAGAGAGTCTATACATAAAAGTTGTAAAAAACCATAAAAACCCGTGAATCTGAAAATTTTTTGTGTAGGTACACTTGTCATGGTGCAGAGAGGCTATACATAAAAGTTATAAAATACACCATAAAAACACCATAGACACTCCATTAGACCATATATTCTTGAATCATATACGATTAGCTCCCAAAATACGATAAAATATCGAAACCCCATAAAAACCACATGAATCTGAAAATTTTTTATGTAGGTACACTTGTCATGGTGCAGAGAGACTATACGCAAAAGTTGTAAAATACACCATAAAAACCCCATAGACACCCCATAAGACCATATATTCATGAATCATGTACCATTAGCTTCCAAAATACGATAAAATATCGAAAACCCCATAAAAACCACATGAATCTGAAAATTTTTTATGTAGGTACACTTGTCATGGTGCAGAGAGACTATACGCAAAAGTTGTAAAATACACCATAAAAACCCCATAGACACCCCATTAGACCATATATTCTTGAATCATATACGATTAGCTCCCAAAATACGATAAAATATCGAAACCCCATAAAAACCACATGAATCTGAAAATTTTTTATGTAGGTACACTTGTCATGGTGCAGAGAGACTATACGCAAAAGTTGTAAAATACACCATAAAAACCCCATAGACACCCCATAAGACCATATATTCATGAATCATGTACCATTAGCTTCCAAAATACGATAAAATATCGAAAACCCCATAAAAACCCCATGAATTTGGAAATTTTGTATGTAGGTGCATTTGCCATGATACGGAGAGGCTACGCGAACTGGGCCTTGAAGGCATAGCTTAGTGTGTGTGCGAATATGCGTACAGGTGTGCGTGCGCGTGTGTGCGGCCACTCGCAAATCTGCGGACCACGTGGGGAGCTAACAGCTCTTTTGACGGTACAGCGGTGACCAATCAGCTCTTCCCATGCTGCGCTTTCCGCGGTCATTAAAGCATCTTGTTGGGAGACACAACCAATGAGCTGATTTTACACTGTGCAGTCACAGATCACGAGTGCTTTCTTTGAGCTGCTACATCAGTGCCACTAGCTTTCCAGGGTGTGGCCCTTCGATGCGTCGGTAGCAGACGGATCACGGATGTAACCGTATGGATAACTGAAACAGTATTTGAAGCAACTACTTCCAGCAGCCGACAGCCGACTTCCCGCAGTTGACATCCGACTTCCACCAGCCAACGGGCGACTTCCAACAGTCGACTTCCTGCTGGTCATCCGTTCCCCGAAAAGTGTGCCGCGTTTTCATCAGTAGACATTTTTAGCTCACCGGATCGCCGCATCTTTTTTAATCTCGGTTTTAAATAATGTGCAGCTGCAACTCGATGTACATGACATTTTCTCATTCATCAGCAAAATTCCACAGCGTCGTACGATCAAATAAAGGAGAAAAAACAATTTCAACTTTCTTTCCTCAAGAAAAATTGTTTCCTTATGTAATTCAATAGTCAAAATAGTGTGCAGCTGCAACTCGATGTACGTGACGTTTCCTCATTAATCAGCAAAATTCCACAGTGTCGTACGATTAAAATAAAAGAGAAAAAAAGTCGACACGTTTCTCGTTTGGAAAATTCGATAGGATACATAACAAGATGCAATTTCGACGACTGTAAGTTCTGACTAATTTGAGGTAAGACGATATAATTCGCCAGCAGAGAGTTCACGTGCGATGAGATCATCCGTGTCAAAGACGAACGGTCGACCGTCTGTCAGTCGCGTATATCGTCTTGTCGCGTGAACATATCCGTCGCAAAGTATCATGAGTGTATTGTGAGGATTCTGAAGTGCGTCGTGTGCCTCTCTTGTACCCCATGCAAATGCTGTGTGCGAGTACGTTATGTAGATAGTGATTCTACACAAAAATTCGGGTGTACCGTTCCACGAGAGTGTCGCGAAAGTGTAATCTATGATGAAGTGGCCTTATGGGATGTGAAGTTACGATTTTTCTATTTTTCCAAGCCGTGCGCGTGGGTACTGGTCACTCGCAGTGCAATACATAGGAGGCTATACACAACAGTTGTAAAAAACCAGAAAAAACCCCATGGATCTGAAATTTTTTTATGTGGGTACCCTTGCCATGGTACAGAGAAGCTATACACAAAAGTTATAAAATACACCATAAAAACCCCATAGACACTCCATAAGACTGTATATTCCTGAATCATGTACCATTAGCTTCCAAAATCCTATAAAATATGGAAGACCCCATAAAAAACCCATGAATCTGAAAATTTTTTATGTAGGTGCACTTGCCATGGTACAAAGAGGCTATATGCAAAAGTTATAAAATACACCTATATAGGTGTGTGTGTCTGTTGTGTGTGGGTGTCTGTGTGTGTGCGCGCGCGCGTGCGTGCGCGTGCGTACGTGTGCTGGCGTCGGTGTGTGCGCGTGTGTGTGGCTGTGTGCGTGCTTGTGCGTGCTGGCGTCGGTGTGGGTGCGTGTGTGTATGTCCGTGTGTCTGTATGCGTGTGCATGCGAGTGTGCGTGCGCGTGCGTGTGTGTGGGTGTTCTCTCGAGAATATGCTTGCGCACGCGTGCACACACACACACACACATACGTGCACCGCTTTTATCCCCGCCCCTCGCTATGCGTCGTCGGACTTCTTGACCTTGACCCCAGCTGGCGCCTGGGGTCAAGGTCAGGTTTGTTGTGACGGCCCATAGCGAGGGATATACTACTACTGTCAAATGAATGCGCATACGCCGCGCTGCACTCGCGTGAGTTTGGCCTTATCCTTGATTTGAATAATTAAGAAGTTTCCTTTCAAAAAGTTGCTCTGTAATTAATTGGTCTCGTTAATTGCGGAGAAAAGGCGCGCATTATAATAAATGCGCGAACGCGCTTCTTGCGCTGATGGCAGGAGGGTGGCATAATTTGTTTTCAGAAAGTAGCCTGTTATTTGTGTATCGAGGTGAAGAACTGACAACGGAGCGATGCAAAATTTGTCGACAGAAGTGTCTTCTGCATCGCAGATAGTTGTCATTAGAGAGACAATGCGGAGGGACAACGCGGAGGGACGCGGAGGGACGCAGAGGGATGCGGAGGGAAGTGGAGAGACGCGGAGGGATACGGAAGGATGCGGAGGGATGCGGAGGGACGCGGAGAGACATGCGGAGGGACAATGCAGACCTCAAATAACGCAAAAAAAACAGTGAATTTTACATTATTTTGTGGAGGGCACTTTGAGGAGGGACGCGGAGGGTTAACATCTCAATTCAACTTACAACTATATAGTATAGTAAGATATATATATATATTCACTGTTTTTACAGGTTTAATTACACATAAATTTTTTCAGTGATCTATTTAAATCTTCACCAAGATCGCATCTTGAAGGTAATATTTGTTAGAAATCTTTTAGCCTTTGGTGAAGGATATTGATACTGTCCTATTTGCCTTAAGCATATTTTTAATCTTATTCTGTCAAGTATAAATTAGCAAAATAATTGGCATCGATAAGCAAAAATTTTGAGCAATTCTACTTACAATTTGCAAACTTTTTCCCATTTAATATGCTATACAAAAAGTTTCAAATTATTGAGATGAAAATCATAAGAATTTAAGATTTACAAAAAAATTCAAAATTTTCAAATTTTCAACTAATTATAACTTAAGAACGATTGCATATTTTGCTCTAAAACTTTATATTTGTGTTTTGGGGGTAATTTAGAATGAGTACAAAAATTTTGAGCTGAACAGTTCACATGAAGTTATATATATATATATATATATATATATATATATATATATATATATATATATATATATATATATATATATATATATATATATATATATATATATATATATATATATATATATATATATATATATATATATATATATATATATATATAGACACGGGGGTGATATTAAAGCTAAGACGCGTTTCACCTGCACGTCTTGGCGGTTCAACTCCGGGTCCTCTGGTTCAACTCTCAGAGATCCAATAGCCAGATTAGGCAGTGGACGCTACAACGTCGTGCAATGCTAAACCTAATCTGGTTACTTACCGTGCAACACGCAAGTCGGGGACTCGCGCTTTATTTCTGCCAGGGACTCGAACTCCTCACCGGGTTTCTGATTCGTGTGCCAGCTGCTCAGATGTAAACGATACGTTCTCACTAACATAACGACTGCGGAGGCGGCGGGGAACGGGGAATGACTAAGGTCGCGAAATGATAACTCGAAAAGATAATGTTAATCATAATCGCTATTCTTTATTAGATAAAAGAAGTTGAGTTTTAATAAAAGTGCAGTAATATAAAAAAAGTTGAATTTAGTTATTGACGGATCGGTTTAAACAGTCGAAAGTGAATCGGTATATTGAATATCCTATCCTAACGGTGCCCCAGCACTGTATTACAGACGTCAGCTGTCTCGGAGACTGACGTCACGCCCGCGGTAACTTACGCCGTGTACATAAGGTATAATACGCCTCCCGTGTGCGGTATTCTACGCGCGCGTTCGCCGAGCAAAGCGGCGAAGTGAGAGCACGGTCGCGATCGCCGCGCGACGCACACACTTATAAGTGGGAGAGACAGGGTAGGTGGTGGGGTGGCACGTGTGCGCACCTGTTGTGCGCACTCACCGGCTTTGAAATAGCCGGTGATTCGACCTTGCGTCTAACCTTGATAAAGCGCAGACCCGGAGCCTGCACTCTCTACACGCACTTGCTCTCTCCGCACTAGAGCGCCTCTTCGAAGCCGTTGTCCAGGTGCAACGAGCCTGGATAGGCGGTTGCGCAATACTATATCGCGGTGCGGTAGATGCGTGCACGCTTACCTTAAGTAGCGAAAACTATCACGTAGGCTAACCAGACTCGTAACCAGCATCCTTCTCGTTGACTGTGTGTTTGCTGGGACAGCTGTGGCGTAGCCGGGTGGTCTGGCCTTTGGAGAGTGTGCGGCAGGTTGAACTTGTCTGTCGCACGATCGATCAGATTTGTCTTGTCACTGCGGTGCAAGTACGTGACGAAGTAATCTTTACGACAGCGAAACAGCTTCAGCGGACGCAGCACTATCACTCTCGGTGTTCAGCAGGTGAAACAGCTAATATTTTTTCTCAATTATTCACGGATAAATGCGGAGCGTACTCGGGTGCGTGTTGCTTCTCCTCAAGCAAACTTTAAGATGGCTGCCGCCGACTTGCCGAGATCTGCTAGTCATCACGTCAATGCAGCTCCAATTCTGCATCGACGCGCCATCTCGCGTTCGCGAGCGCGAAGTACTATAACCGTTCGCTGCTACCGACGACGGTACGACAGGCCGTGATAATATATACATATATATATGGGATATTTCAGGTGAAGTCGGCCGCCCAAAATTTTAAAATCGCTCAAAATTTTGTTACTTATAGTTATGTATGAAAAAATCATGTTCCTAAAATTTTGGATCGATATTTGCATAAATAAAAAAGATATGCGACATTGAAAATTCCAATTTTTGAAATTTTTAAAGTTGATAGAGGCACCCTCCATTGTTAATGTGGAATACAGTAATATATATGGGATCCTGTGAGGGCCAATACGTAGGAAAAAAAAAACACAATTGTAGCTTGTGCGACGTTTCGTCAGCTTGATTACTGACATCTTCAGGCTTTATAAAAACATATACAAAATGGTTAGAATTTATTTTACAATTAAACAGAGATAATAAATTCACAATAATAATTAGACCAGGCTTACCACAACAAAAAATCTATGCTAATAAAAGATGACTTTATTAGCAACGTCGAACGAATAAAGTCAATGTTGTGGGAAACCGTACACATCTCTACTTATATATATACATACGAGTCAGTTTGTTTACATATATAAAGTCATAATAGAAAGTTAAAGAGCGATTTGTATACATTATTTAAATTTTGTGTGTCCTCTGTTTTGTTAACTGTATTTTCTGTACTATTGATGTAAATCATTTCTGAAATTTTTCGTTTTTTGTAATCAACTTCTTTATCCAATATTTGTGTATTCTCCCAATCTATAATGTGGGAGTTGTTTTGAGCATGTACAGCTATCATGGATTTGTCTTTATTATCTTTTCCATGTTCTTTGATTCGAATTTTTAAAGCTCTTTCAGTTTCTCCCACATATGTAGCAGGACAGGTCTTACAGTTGATCTTATATACAACCCCACACGTATTCATTTTTTCAAGTTTATCCTTCCCAAGCTTAATAATAAAGTTATTAAGTTTTTTATTGATGAGTGGCACCGTGCGTATATTGTGTTTAGAAAGAAATCTACTACATTCATGAAAAAATTCTTCTTGGAATGGAATAGAAACAATAGGTTGGAGATCCCTGTTGGACGATGTCGTTTTGTTGGAGTATTTTATTTTGCGAAGTCTGTTGTGAATGCAATTGTCTATGAATGTTTTAGGATAGTCATTTAAGGACAGCATTTGTCTAATTTTACGAATGTTAATATTATGGAACTCTTCATTAGATAACAGAATCGCTCTATCCACTAAGTTAGAAATAATATTTCTTTTTTGTTGTACAGTGTGGTTAGAGTTAAAATTTAATAATCTTTCGGATGCCATTTGTTTTTGGTACCAATTTGTAATTATTTTGTTGTTTGATCTGATGAGGGTGATATCCAAAAAGTTTATTTGATTATTAACTTCTATTTCATGTGTAAATTTTAAGTGTTCATTATAATTATTAAAAGTATTTAAAGTTAATTCCAAATCATCTTTTCTAATGCATAATAATATGTCATCAACATATCTAAAGTAGAAGAGAGTATAACAAATATTTGTTTATATATGGTGTCATTAAAAGTGAAGAAGGTGTTATCTCAAATAAGAATTTAACTGCATTGCAAATTTCATCAAATGGAATTCTGCAATTATTGTGAATGTATGTAAAGCGTCTATCTAAACTTTGTAAAACCGATTCACAAGGAATGTTGGTAAACAAAGAGTTGACATCTAATGATATTAACACATACTCATCACGAATAACAACCTCTTTTATTTTCTTTTTTAATATGAAACTATTGTCGCTATGTGACTGTGGCACTGGTATGCAGGTTTTTAATTCATTGAGAATAGTTTTTGATAAGAAATGCGTTAGGCTACCAATAGTTGAAATGATCGGTCTTAACGGTATATCGGTTTTATGAATTTTAGGTAAGCCATAAGCTCTAGGGAGACAAGTATCTGTCTGAGTTAGTTGATATGGGTGGTATTGTTTATGTAGATATTTGTTGTTATTCCAAGAAGACAAATACTTATATACTTGCGATTGTAGTTTGATCAACGGATTTTTATTGATGATTTTATATGTATTTTTATCTTCTAGTAATTTGTACATTTTGTTATAATAATCTGTCGTGTTTATGCAGACAGTGAGATTACCTTTATCTGAGGGTGTAAAAAAAATATGTGGATTTTCTTTCAGAAACTTTCTAGTTGCAGTTAATTCATTTGAAAATTGTCTATTTTTTAGTGTGATGTGTGTGTGTCTTTGTTAATATGATTTTTTATCGTGTTAGAAATATTATCACGGATCTCATCTTTTACTTCCTTATTGATTTTCAAATTATGAAGTTTACATTCCAGATTTTTTATTGTAGTAACTATGTCTGTTTTGTCTATGTAAGGAACGGTGTTGAATATAGGCCCCAACGATATCACCTTCAATACCGATTCTGGGATGTGCGTGTCAGTTAGATTTTTAACCCAATTTTGTCTGTTTGTAAACACTTGTTTTTTATGTTTATTAATCAAAACATCTAATTTGTAATTAAGTTTAGAGGATTTTACTGAAAATATTCGGGAACTTTTTTCCTCAGTTATTGCGAAAAAGTTTTCAAGAATTTCCGGGTCAATATTAGAATGTCCTATTATAGTTTTAAGTTTGTTCAATTGTTTTTGTAAAAAATGTATGTGTATGTGACAATCTTTAATTTCAAGCTTTAAAATTCTATGGAGAAGTTTTCGATTTTCCTTTATAAATCGTTGGGAACAACACTTACTATGAAACGTTGTGTGGTTGAGGCGTTTTAACGAATTCGTGGTGTTGCTGGGGAAGACATCATGACTTCTGCATCGTAAAAGAAATGTGTTGCAGGCGTTGGATTCCGCTAGTTGATATCTCTGTTTTAGCCAAGATTTCAATAGGTGTGTAAAGTAAAAGCCATAGTGTGTTGCCATATGTTGGAAACACCCTTTCCTGTATTGGGTCTGGTCTTTTCTAGATCGAAGACCGGTAGAATTAAAGTTGATAGAGGCACCCTCCATTGTTAATGTGGAATATAGTAATATATATGGGATCCTGTGAGGGCCAATACGAAGGAAAAAAAACACACCTATTGAAATCTTGGCTAAAACAGAGATATCAACTAGCGGAATCCAACGCCTGCGACACATTTCTTTTTCGATGCAGAAGTCATGATTTCTTCCCCAGCAACACCACGAATTCGTTAAAATGCCTCAACAACACAACGTTTCATAGTAAGTGTTGTTCCCAACGGTTTATAAAGGAAAATCGAAAACTTCTCCATAGAATTTTAAAGCTTGAAATTAAAGATTGTCACATACACATACATTTTTTACAAAAACAATTGAACAAACTTAAAACTATAATAGGACATTCTAATATTGACCCGGAAATTCTTGAAAACTTTTTCGCAATAACTGAGGAAAAAAGTTCCCGAATATTTTCAGTAAAATCCTCTAAACTTAATTACAAATTAGATGTTTTGATTAATAAACATAAAAAACAAGTGTTTACAAACAGACAAAATTGGGTTAAAAATCTAACTGACACGCACATCCCAGATTCGGTATTGAAGGTGATATCGTTGGGGCCTATATTCAACACCGTTCCTTACATAGACAAAACAGACATAGTTACTACAATAAAAAATCTGCAATGTAAACTTAATAATTTGAAAATCAATAAGGAAGTAAAAGATGAGATCCGTGAAAATATTTCTAACACGATAAAAAATCATATGAACAAAGTCACACACACATCACACTAAAAAATAGACAATTTTCAAATGAATTAACTGCAACTAGAAAGTTTCTGAAAGAAAATCCACATATTTTTTTTACACCCTCAGATAAAGGTAATCTCACTGTGTGCATAAACACGACAGATTATTATAACAAAATGTACAAATTACTAGAAGATAAAAATACATATAAAATCATCAATAAAAATCCGTTGATCAAACTACAATCGCAAGTATATAAGTATTTGTCTTCTTGGAATAACAACAAATATCTACATAAACAATACCACCCATATCAACTAACTCAGACAGATACTTGCCTCCCTAGAGCTTATGGCTCTACCTAAAATTCATAAAACCGATATACCGTTAAGACCGATCATTTCAACTATTGGTAGCCTAACGCATTTCTTATCAAAAACTATTCTCAATGAATTAAAAACCTGCATACCAGTGCCACACTCAAATATCGACAATAGTTTCATATTAAAAAAGAAAATAAAAGAGGTTGTTATTCCTGATGAGTATGTATTAATATCATTAGATGTCAACTTGTTTACTTTTGTTTACCAACATTCCTTGTGAATCGATTTTATAAAGTTTAGATAGACGCTTTACATACATTCACAATAATTGCAGAATTCCGTTTGATGAAATTCGCAATGCAGTTAAATTCTTATTTGATAACACCTTTTTCACTTTTAATGACACCATATATAAACAAATATTTGGCACACCTGTGGGATCACCCATCTCTCCCTTATTTGCCGACATAGTCATGGAAAATCTTGAAAACGACTGTTTAGACACACTAAAAAGAAAATACAATATTGTCCCTCTCTTCTACTTTAGATATGTTGATGACATATTATTATGCATTAGAAAAGATGATTTGGAATTAACTTTAAATATTTTTAATAATTATAATGAACACTTAAAATTTACACATGAAATAGAAGTTAATAATCAAATAAACTTTTTGGATATCACCCTCATCAGTTCAAACAACAAAATAATTACAAATTGGTACCAAAAACCAATGGCATCCGAAAGATTATTAAATTATAACTCTAACCACACTGTACAATAAAAAAGAAATATTATTTCTAACTTAGTGGAAAGAGCGATTCTGTTATCTAATGAAGAATTCCATAATATTAACATTCATAAAATTAGACAAATACTGTCCTTAAATGACTATCCTAAAACATTCATAGACAATTGCATTCACAACAGACTTCGCAAAATAAAATACTCCAATAAAACGACATCGTCCAACAGGGATCTCCAACTTATTGTTTCTATTCCATTCCAAGAAGAATTTTTTCATAAATGTAGTAGATTTCTTTCCAAACACAATATACGCACGGTGCCACTCATCAATAAAAAACTTAATAACTTTATTAAGCTTGGGAAGGATAAACTTGAAAAAATGAATGCGTGTGGGGTTGTATATAAGATCAACTGTAAGACCTGTCCTGCTACATATGTGGGAGAAACTAAAAGAGCTTTAAAAATTCGAATCGAAGAACATGAAAAAGATAAGAAAGACAAATCCATGATAGCTGTACATGCTCAAAACAACTCCCACATTATAGATTGGGAAAATACAGAAATATTGGATAAAGAAGTTGATTACAAAAAACGAAAAATTTCAGAAATGATTTACATCAATAGTACAAAAAATACAGTTAACAAAACAGAGGATACACAAAATTTAAATAATGTATACAAATCGCTCTTTAACTTTCTATTATGACTTTATATATGTAAACAAACTGACTCGTATATATATAAGTAGAGATGTGTACGGTTTCCCACAACATTGACTTTATTCGTTCGACGTTGCTAATAAAGTCATATTTTATTAGCATAGATTTTTTGTTGTGGAAAGCCTGGTCTAATTATTATTGTTAATTTATTATCTCTGTTTAATTGTAAAATAAATTCTAACCATTTTGTATATGTTTTAATAAAGCCTGAATAGGTCAGTAATCAAGCTGACGAAACGTCGCACAAGCTACAATTGTTTTTTTTTTTTTTTTCCTACGTATTGGCCCTCACAGGATCCCATATATATTACTATATTCCACTTTTGCAATTTTTGCTTTAAATCCAACTTAAATCATTTTTTTACTCAAAAATTTGAAACATTTTGTATAGAACATTTATATTGCAAAAAAGTTTGCATTTTATCTGTAGAATGTGCCAGTATTTATTTTATGACCCTTTTTGAAAGTCTCTGATTGGTTGGTCTTTGATATACCTTCATCGTAGAATATTCAGCAGTACGCGATAAAATTTTTTGTTCGACAAAATTTTTTTTAATTCTACTTTGAAAACTCTTCAAAATGCTTTTTTAACCAAATACGGTCAAGCTAATTGAAAAAAGTTATGATTTTTTTAAATATCAAGAAAAACCAAGAATTAGCATTTTTGATAATATGGTTGATTTAGAAACTTAATATTATTCATATATCCTATGTAATGAATCAAATCACTGAATTTTGTTAGAGCATCAAATAGAACATGTAACATCTATTTTCAATAATATTAAGCTTATACAATAAGCCTTATGTAATTATCAGTTATTAATTACATTCATTTTGAATTTTCTGAATATTGGATAAAAAAGCACTCTCTTTACGAATACACATTTCATACCTGCTTAAAATTACATTTCATAATTATCCGGTTGAAAAGGTCTTATAAAACCATACAAAAAGGGTGCAGAGACCTAATAATCTATGCGGTTTTTGCACCAGAAACTGCAAATTTGTATTAGTTTTTATGAAACCATTTCAACTGGGTAATCTATTATTATGTGTGCATAAATTAGGTGACAGACAGTTTTGCAATGTATATTCCAATACCAAGATAAATACTACTTAATTATTTATAAATAAAATGACTTTCTTGTTAGGGCTACGCTTCATACAATTTGTATTATGTAGATACTTAACTATTTGATCTACAATTTAATGTATAAATTATTGAAATCTATAATATATTTTATCTTAATCTCAAGCGAAAAGGTACCCAAAGGTTGACTTTGTTAAAATATACACAAATTATGCAAAATATACAATAATCAAGTTAATTGGTTAATTGAAAGAAAATATATTACATGAATACCATACCTATCCGTAACATTATTTTCTTATCGATACACATCGTCTTTATAGGTAAAAATAAATGTTACAGATATGGGAGCGTCCGCCAGAAACCAGCCAGCGGGCGCGCGGGACGCATTTTTCATGCAAAACACGCTCTGTTCAACTCACTCGTAATCATATTCTGAGTCTCTCAGAAAAAAACAAAAGACACATATCGATAGATTTTTTCCTCTTCTTTCCAGTGGTGCTATTGTTTTTACTCCGAAACTTTTTCTTCCGGTCGAAAATTCAAGTTGAAAGTTTAGAGACATTTTTCTCAAAGTATATCATGTTTTTTTTCAAAATGCATATGACCATTCGAAAGTACAAGTCTTAAGCTACAAAACCCTAAATTTTCAAATTGGAGGGCTCAAAAGTAACAAGATTAAAAAGACAGCGGTGAGTGGCCGCGCGTGCTCTTCGCGCTGCGCTCGGACGCGCCGCACGCTCGGGCTTGGTATAATGAGCTCGTAATCGTATTTTGAGTCTCTCAGAAAAAAACAAAAGACATATATCGATAGATATTTTCCTGCTCTTTCCAATGGTGCTATTCTTTTTACTTCCAAACACTTTCTTCTGGTCGGAAATTCGAGTGGAAGTTCAGAACCATTTTTCTTAAAGTATAACATGTTGTTCTTCAAAATGCATAGCACCATTCGAAAGTACAAGTTATAAGCTACAAAACCCTACATTACAAAAATTGTTTAACGATGATAATTTGTCGAAAAATGAAAAAATGTTGCTTTTAAAATTACTCCGAAAAAACTGGAGTTCTCGTAAAGTTGCTAATTTTTCTAATTCATCCCGTTGGCTTGTAACAAAATGTTTGTCAGATAGTCAATCCCTTTTAGTTGATAAAAGGGGAAACCGAAAAATATCATGTGATACTGTAAACGAAGTAAGACTTTTCTATCAAAATGACGATAATAGTAGAATCATGCCAGGTTATAAAGATAATAAGTGTATACGAAATGATGATGGCACAAAGACCTATGTTCAGAAACGACTTGTTTTGTACATTCTTAGAGAGTTATATTTAAAGTATAAACAACAGTATCCCGAATCAAAAATAGGATTCACTAAATTTGTCGAATGTCGCCCTAAATATTGTGTTTTAGCTGGTGCTAGTGGTACGCATTCAGTGTGTGTGTGCATTTATCATCAAAACGTCAAACTCCTCTTAGCTGGTTTAAGAAATTCAGGAGTTTCTTTTGATAAAGTGAATACTTACAAAGATTGTATAGCTGAAATAGTTTGTAAAACACCAACAGCCAAATGTTACTTAAATATGTGTCAAAATTGTCCTGGTATTGTACCTCTAAAAACGGAACTTGAACTATTTCTTGAAAGGTCTGGGGTTAATGAAATAAAATTTCAAATGTGGACAACTACTGATAGATCAACATTGCAAACTGAAATTGTTTCTAGTTCTTTATTTACTGATATCTTTTTTCCTCTTTTACATAAACTCAAAACTCATTCTTTCATTTCCAAACAGCAGTCATCTTATTTTCAAATCTTATGAGAATCCTTAAGCAAAGGAGAATTTTTAATTTCCCTAGATTTTTCGGAAAACTATGCGTTCATTGCACAAGATGCGGCACAATCATTCCACTATAATAATAATAATCAATGTAGTTTGGCAACAATAGTTATTTACTACAAAGGTTCAGATTCTAGAATTGAACACAAAAGTATGGCGGTTTTTTCAGACAACTTAATTCATGATACTGTGGCAGTTTACCTAATTCAAGAAATTATAATCGATTATCTTAAAAAATCTTTTGATTTCGTTAAAAAAATCATTTACTTTACTGATGGAGCTGCACAACATTTTAAAAATAAACATAATTTTCAGAATCTTTTTCATCATTATGAAGATTTTTCCGTTGAAGCTGAATGACACTTTCATGCGACTGCTTACGGAAAAAATGCATGCGATGGAATCGGTGCTTCTATAAAAAGTAATGCTAGGCGAGCAAGTTTACGGAAAGTATCCGATAATTATGCATTGACGCCGCAAGATCTTTACCAGTGGGCGACTAAATACTTTGAAAATATTTTGTGCTTTTTTTCATCAGAAGATGAATATGCTAAGGCTACAGATAAATTAAGACAAAGGCTAGATTCAGCGAAAACAGTGCCTGGAACTCAATCGTTTCTCTGTGTTAGATTATTGGCTAACACTAAAAAGTTAGAACTAAAACGATTTTCAATATCCAAAGATTCTCAATTATATCCACCAGTTAAAAAAGCCGAACCCTCTAAAACTCGAATTAAGAAAAACATGAGTATCGTGAAAAGACCAATAAAAATAATCGCAAATAAAAATAAAACAATTAAGGTTTAAATAAAAAATTAATATATTTAAAACGTAATATATGATGCACTAATAAAACATTGTGTAATGCTTTTACATAGGAAAAAACGAAAATATGCACTACGTTTATAAAAGCACACTCGGGTCCAGCGCAAAAAGTTTGCGCAGCCGCTCGCCGCTGTCTTTTTAATCTTATTACTTTTGAGCTCTATGTTTCTCCAACTTGTAAATGTAGGGTTTTGTAGCTTATAACTTGTACTTTCGAATGGTGCTATACATTTTGAAGAACAACATGTTATACTTTAAGAAAAATGGTTCTGAATTTGCCACTCGAATTTCCGACCAGAAGAAAGTGTTTGGGAGTAAAAAGAATAGCACCATTGGAAAGAGCAGGAAAAAATCTATCGATATATGTCTTTTGTTTTTTTCTGAGAGACTCAAAATACGATTACGAGCTCATTATACCAAGCCCGAGCGTGCGGCGCGTCCGTGCGCAGCGCGAAGAGCACGCGCGACCACTCACCGCTGTCTTTTTAATCTTGTTACTTTTGAGCCCTTCGTTACTCCAATTTGAAAATTTAGGGTTTTGTAGCTTAAGACTTGTACTTT
This sequence comes from Torymus aiolomorphi, assembly GCA_036365515.1. NCBI lineage: Eukaryota > Metazoa > Arthropoda > Insecta > Hymenoptera > Torymidae > Torymus > Torymus aiolomorphi. Next base: position 191,773,527 of record CM070873.1, read on the forward strand.
CGAATGGTCATGTGCATTTTGAAAAAAAACATGATATACTTCGAGAAAAATGTCTCTGAACTTTCAACTTGAATTTTCGACCAGAAGAAAAAGTTTCGGAGTAAAAACAATAGCACCATTGGAAAGAGCAGGAAAAATCTATCGATATATATCTTTTGTTTTTTTCTGAGAGACTCAGAATACGATTACGAGCGAGTTGAACAGAGCGCGTTTTGCATGAAAAATGCGTCCTGCGCGCCCGCTGGCTGGTTTCTGGCGGACGCTCCCATATATATTATGATGCTTATTATCTTTAAAACAAAGTAATTTATTTAGGTAAAACTCTATATTCTTAAGGTATAATATCTTATTTTAATAATTAAATAGAAAATATCAACCCAAATAGTTAAGTATGTACATAATACAAATTGTATGAAGCGAGAAAATTTCTTTCCTCCTCGTGTTCTGTAATCTCAAATTATATACCAACAGGTTTTAATTACAAATATGTTCATGATGTAAATCATTGGAACGCAAAGAAATAATTCATGTAATCTTGCTTAGTGATAATTAATATTTCTTTTCGCTTCAATGGTTTAATTCATATTTGTGATTTGAGTCCATGCGAGGAACTAGGAAATGATTTTTCATTTTTCGACTTGAACAAAAATATCTGGAATCGCATTGAAACCATTACTTTAAACATTACATCTTATAGAGCTGATATACTTATTCAAACTGATACTATTTACTTCTCGGAATTATAGTGGACAAGATTCACATTACATAAACATGTAATAATGTTTAAAGTAATGGCTTCAATGTGATTCCAGATATTTTTCTTCGAGTCAAAAAACGAAAAATCATTTCCTACTCCCTCGCGTGGGCTCAAATCGCAAATATGAATTACACCATTAGAGCGGAAAGAAATATTCATTATCTCTAAGGTAGATAACATGAATTATTTCTGTGTGTTCCAATGATTTACATCATGAACGTATTTGTAATTAAAACCTGTTGGTGTATTACAGAACATGAGGGGAAAAGAAATGGTCTTTAATTTTTACATATTTCAAGGAAAGAATATCTGGAACTATAGACGAAGCCCTAACAAGAAAGTCATTTTATTTATAAATAATTAAGCAGTATTTATCTTGGTGTTGGAATATACATTGCAAAACTGTCTGTCACCTAATTTATGCACACATAATAATAGATTACCCGGTTGAAATGGTCTCATAAAAACTAATACAAATTTGCAGTTTCTGGTGCAGAAACCGCATAGGTTATTAGGTCTCTGCACCCTTTTTGTATGGTTTTATAAGACCTTTTCGACCGGATAATTATGAAATGTAATTTTAAGCAGGTATGCAATGTGTATTCGTAAGGAGAGTGCTTTTTTATCCAATATTCAGAAAATTCAAAATGAATGTAATTAATAACTGATAATTACATAAGGCTTATTGTATAAGCTTAATATTATTGAAAATAGATGTTACATGTTCTATTTGATGCTCTAACAAAATTCAGTGATTTGATTCATTACATAGGATGTATGAATAATATTAAGTTTCTAAATCAACCATATTATCAAAAATGCTAATTCTTGATTTTTCTTGATATTTAAAAAAATCATAACTTTTTTCAATTAGCTTGACCGTATTTGGTTAAAAAAGCATTTTGAAGAGTTTTCAAAGTAGATTTCAAAAAAATTTTGTCGAACAAAAAATTTTATGGCATACTGCTAAATATTCTACGATGAAGTATATCAAAAACCAACCAATCAGAGACTTTCAAAAAGGGTCATAAAATAAATACTGGCACATTCTACAGATAAAATGCAAACTTTTTTGCAATCATTGTTCTATACAAAAAGTTTCAAATTTTTGAGTAAAAAAATGATTATAGTTGGATTTTAACAAAAAATTGCAAAAAATTGGAATTTTCAATGTCGCATATCTTTTTTATTTATGCAAATATCGATCTAAAATTTTAGGAACATGATTTTTTCAGAGGCAGAGACGTAGAAACAGAAACGTAGAGACAGAGACGTAGTGACAGAGACGTAAAAACCGAGTCAGAGAGACAGAGATGTAGAAACAGAGACGTCTCTATGTCTCTACAAAAAGTAGAGGCAGAGACATAGAGACAAAGACGTAGAGACAGAGACATTGAGACAGAGACGTAGAAACAAAGATGTAGGGGCAGAGACGTAGAGACAGAAATGAGAAGACAGAGATGTGGAGACAGAGACGTAAAGACAGAGGCATAGAGACAGAGACGTGGAGACAAAGAATTAAGGGGTTGGAATTATTTTATTTGAACATTATTTTAAGGAGGGGTTATAAAATTAAAGAGGGGCTGATGACAGTGGTAAAACTCTTTTATAAGTTTAGAAAGATATAAAAAGTCTATCTTTTCCACGCCACCCAGGAGGTAAATAGAAAAGCACATTTTTAAAGGTATTCCTTTCTGTAATAATTTTATATACCATGATTGTGTAAAATTACCACAAAAAGGCCTAATCCGTTTAACAAAATTTTGAAGATAATAAAAAATAATAAGAGAATTATATACGTATGTATATTATGAATTGTTTGAGTAAACCTTAATTAACTACATGAGTACATGCTGTGGTTGTTGAAATAAACGGAGTCACACACATAAGTAAAGTTAAATTCATTGTATTTTGTATAAAACATAATAGCGCACAATAATTACAATTCTTACAATTTTAGATTCAGTATATCTATACAATAATTACTTATTTCATTAACAGTCTGTAGTTTAAGCTAACTTGAGTTTAACAATTTAATATTATTTCAATCAATTTGTGTAACTACTAAAAGGAAAATGTTTAGTATCACAATGTTAACGCTAGTCTTACAAGAGAATTACAATCTGAATTTTATGAAAATTTTGAGTGTTCAATAATTAAATAGTTGAGTTTTGACATCTTGTTGTGTGTACACAACGTGAGTTATAATTAATAATCATGGTGTTTAATTGAATAGAAATCTCTCACTAGAGATAACTGACCTGGTGAGATATGAGTTTGTTGCTGTATTAGAGATGAGTTTGGCTGCTGTTGTATGTGGAGTTTTGTCAAAAACTTTCTCCTCCGTTCACGTACAATGAAGCTGATTAAATACAAAATAGCAAACCAATGTTGTTGATTTGATGCATGTGAGAATTACTGACAATCAAATGATAATGCAGCTTCTGTGCCAACACGTTGTTGGTAACCTAACCTCGCGTGGAGTGAGTTTTGCTACCTTGCGGCCGAAGTGATTCTACTAATCGTCGATGCACTTTAAATTGATATGTGAACGATGGTGAGAAGTGCAGGTGAGCGTGTCCGATGTCAATGAATAGAGCCAGTGAATAAAAGTTGAGTGTGACCGATGAAAATTACAGTTGCTGATGCCGAGAGATGGTATCTCGTGGCGAGCTGATTGTAGAGAGCGAGGCCTTGATCTCGCTTCCGTCTTCTCACCTCGTGCCTATCACTGGGGGGCTAATCAAGTTGGCATCTCTCCCATTTACTCATGGGAGTGAGAGACCGAGAGAGGCCTTTTTATAATAATTTTATGAGATCTTGGTATGTAAAATTATTATAGAAAGGGATACCTCTAAAAAAACGCGCCTTTCTACCTACCTCCTCGGTGGCGTGGAAAAGATAAACAACTCATTCATTTTTAAATTAACAACGTATATACATTGTTTAACGTTAGACCGCATTTTATAATGTCCCAAAAATGTTATTACATAATTTAAGTTTCCTTTTATAATTAAGTTCTTTGAAAAACAACACTATTTTGTAAATAAAATAATTAATTCAAATAATTTATTTTATAAGAATAATTTTTTTATAAAATAAAATATTAATGAGTACATTAATTTTCGTAGGATGCTTTGAAATTTCAAATCAAATCGTTGATATTGAACGTCGGGGGTTGACGAGCGGAGCGAGTAGGGGATACCCCCCTAGTGTGTGTATATATATATATATATATATGTGGTGTGTGTGTGTGTGTGTTTGTGTGTGTGTAACTTCATGTGAACTGTTCAGCTCAAAATTTTAAAATTGCTCGAAATTTTTGTACTCATTCAAAATTAGCCACAAAACACAAATATAAAGTTTTAAAGCAAAATATGCAATCGTTCTTAAGTTATAATTAGTTGAAAATTTGAAAATGGTGAATTTTTTTGTAAATCTTAAATTTTTATGATTTTTATCCAAAAATTTGAAACTTTTTGTATAGCATATTAAATGGGAAAAAGTTTGCAAATTGTAAGTAGAATTGCTAAAAATTTTTGCTGATCGATGCCAATTATTTTGCCAATTTATACTTGACAGAACAACATTCAAAATATGCTCTAGGCAAATGGGACAGTATCAATATCCCTCACCAAAGGCTAAAAGATTTGTAACAAATGTTACCTTCAAGATGCGACCTTGGTGAAGATGGAAATAGATCACTGAAAAAAGTTATGTGTAATTAAAGCTGTAAAAACAGTGAAAATAGTGCTTTTTCACAAATCTTTTAGCCTTTGCTCAGGGATATTGATAATGTCGCATTCGCCTAAAGCATATTTTGTCATCGATCTGCAAAAATTCTGAGCAATTCTACTTACAATTTGCAAACTCTTTCCCGTTTAATGTGCTATACAAAAAGTTTCAAGTTTCTGAGTTAAAAAATCGTAAAAATTTAAGATTTACGAAAAAATTCAAAATGCTCTAATTTTCAATTAATTATAACTTAAGACCGATTGCATATTTTGCTCTGAAACTTTATATTTGTGTTTTAGGGCTAATTTGGAATGAGTAAGAAAATTTTCAGCAATTTTAAAATTTTGGGTTGAATAGTTGACATGAAGTTACCCATATATACACATTTGTAATGAACTTGTAAATAATACGTTTTATTATTAATTTTATACTAGTTTATCTAATATTTGTAAAGATATATTATATATTATACTAGACGAGGTACCCCCTACTCACTTCGCTCGTCAACCCCCAATTAGAATTTTGAAAATTTATTTAATTTAATCGAGAGTGTAATAAGCGCCTGTCTCTACGTCTCTGTCTCTCTGACGCTGTCTCTACGTTTCTGCCTCTAATCTCTCTCTACGTCTCTGTCTTTATGTCTCTGTCTCTATATCTCTGTCTTTACGTCTTCATCTCTACGTCTCTGCCCCTACGTTTCTGTATCTACGTCTCTGTCTCCACCTCTCTATCTACACGTCTCTGTCTCCACGCCTCCGTGTTTACATGTCTGTCTCTAATCTCACTCTCTCTACGTCTCTGTCTCTACGTCTCTGTCTCTACGTCTCTGTCTCCACATCTATGTCTCTGCATCTCTGTCTCTAATCTCTGCCTCTAATCTCTGGCTCTACCTTGTCTCTACGTCTCTGTCTCCACGTCTCTGTCTGCACGTCCCTGTCTGCACATCTGTGTCTCTACGACTCCGTGTTTACGTGTCTGTCTCTACGTTTCTGTCTCTAATTTCTCTCTCTATGTCTCTGTCTTTACGTCTCTGTCTCTACATCTCTGTCTCTAATCTCTGTCCGCACATTGTCTCTACGTCTACCTCTACGTCTCTGTCTCTCCGACTCTGTCTCTACGTTTCTGTGTCTCGGACTGTGTCTCGACGTCGCTGTCCCTATGTCTTTGTCTCTACGCGCCTGTCTCTACGTCTCTGTCTCGACGTCTCTACGTCTACATCCATCTCTCTACGTTTCGTTTCTACATCTCTGTCTCCACGTCTCTGCCTCTAAGTCTTTGTTTCCACGTCTTTGTCTCCACGTCTCTGCTCTGCATCCATGTCTCCACGTTTCGTTTCTACGTCTCTGTCTCCACGTCTTTGTCTCCATATTTCTGTTTCCACATCAATAACTTGATCATGAATTGACACTATAATTTTATTGATGAAACAAAAGAACAGTTTTCCATGTTACTCTAGGGGTATTATTCATAGACGGGTTGGATTTATTTTAAGTGGCATCCTTCGTCAATAGCCCTACCTTTCCACTGTTAATCTGAAATATTTATGAATTTTCATGTATATTTTTTGTAACATGTAGATGTTACCGATATGTGTTAGATATGAGGCGAGGAGGCGTGAGGGGAAGGGCTGTCCGATCAGATTTTTTCTTACCACTATATAATATAGGGAGATGAAAAAGATAAATTGCTTCCCCCTAGAGAAAGCTTTGTGATAGTAATTTTTTCAGTTGTTGTAAAAACATGTTATAATTGTTTTTCGAGGTATTAGGAATCAAAATACATGATTTTTGAAAAATATCTGTATGAATGTGAGTGTGTGTGTGTCTGTGTGTGTGTGTGTGTGTGTGTGTATGTGTGTGTGTGTGTGTGTGTGTGTGTGTGTGTGCGCGTGCGTGCGTGACGTGCGTGTGCGTGTGTGTGTGCGTGTGTCTGGATCTCAGCTTCTACTCAATCCATTTTAACCAGACAGGCCTCATTTTTTTTGTTTTTTTTATGTGATAGCGGGTCAAAAATTCGTTTTTTGATTCGTGGATGCGTTTTTGTTTTGTTTCGAATTTTCAATTTTCTCAAAATTGATTTTTGCTTTTTTTTTAATTCAGATGGGTAGCATTCGAAAGAGAATTAAAATACCTATATTTTCTTTAAAAAAAAATTCTAGCTGTCACGGTTCTTTTGTTATTGACAAAAACTTGTTTTTTTTTTTTTTTTAAGCTTACAACTCCCAAACCAAACGGCCAATTTTTTTGAGAAAAATCATGATAATGTAGATTATGAATATAATCTGTAAAAATTTGCATCCATTTTGTCGAGTTGTTTTTGAGAAAAAAATTGAAATATGAAAAAAATGAGTTTTGTATGTCCAACGATTACGAGAGTAAAATTGACTGAATCGCTTCGAAATTCCTTGTAGAAGTAGATTTTGAAAAGCTCTCGGTCGAGTTCTTTGGGTAAAATGGTAAATCCAGAAATTTCAGAAATATTTGAGGTTAAATTGTTTTAAACTTTTTTTTCAAATCATAATTTCTCGAGAACCGCTCCATGTATCAGCTCCAAATTTATAGACAATGTTGTATATGATATAGACAATATGTGTGCGGATTTTCATCAAGATCGTACGATTACTTTTTGAGATATTTGATTTTGCAATTTTTCGTATTTTACAAAGTCATTTTCCTTGTCGCATGATAACTAGAGAAAACACAAATTGATTTAATCATCTTGAAATTTTGTGGAGATGTAGAGTCTATATATTATCGTATAAGTCCTTTAGATAAAAGAATTGGCTCATGATTTTTAGAGACATTTAAGGTTAAAACTTTTTTACGGCTTTTTTCAAAATCATAATATCTCAACGACAACATCATGAATCAGCTTAAAATTTATGGACTATTTTATATGCAATATATAGGCCATACCTGTAAAAAATCCCATCCAGATTATATGGTTATTTTTTGAGATGTTTGATATTTAAAATTTTAGTATTTTTAAAAATGACTTTCTTTGTTGTCGCACAATATAACTACATTAAAATTGTTTTAATTTCTTTGATATTTGGTAGAGATGTAGAGTTTGTGTATTATTTATTAGAAGAGTTCTTACAAGGAAATACTCCCAGATGTACCTCACCGATTTCGATGATTTTGATATATGTTGTAGAACATCAAAAAATAAGAGACTCGTGTTTTTTTATCTGCTAATTCACAGGTTCAAAGGGTGAAAATCACCCCTAAAGTTCACCACCGAAAACAATTTTTTCTAAATATCTCGGCTTGAAATCAATATTTTTCGATGAAACAAAATGGAAGTTATTTCTTATGAAAAGCACAAGTAATCCACAGTGATTTGAGCAGAGAGGGATGCATCTCCTATTTTTTACGAGGTTAAAACACAGTTTTTTGTCATAATTTTGTAATAAAAAATTATAAATAGACTAGAAAAAGTGGAAAAAATTTATTAATACATAAAATAAAAAATTAAAGTTGACCCGTTTCGGCATTTTTATAAATTTCACCCTTTATGGGGGTAAACCACCCCTAACAGCAAATAACTATTAACATGTATTTCAAACTATAAAATTTCATATTAGATTTGTGCATAGGGATTTTCAAGGTCGCTGATCACAAATCTGTCGTCAGATTAAAAAAATTCAAAATGGTGGATCCAATATGGCGGACGAAATTGTCAAAAAAATCTCTAATTTTCATAAAACCTTACATCTAGGGGTTATTGAGGTTGATGATTATAAATTAGCTGTCAGTTTTTCAAAATAAAAAATAGCGGATTATGTACAGCACGATACAACGTACCAGAAATCCTTAAACCGTTAAATCCTAAAAAGTAGGAAACGACGGTCAGGCCGAAGGCCTGTGCTTTTAGATCCCATAATCCTAAGCTCCTAAGCCTTATAACCCCAAACTCTTAAACTCCAGACCGTTTGAAGGCCTTTGCTTTGTAACCCCATATCCCCAAACCCGTAACCCCAGACAGGCCGAAGGCCGTGTTTTTAAATCCGCATAACCCCAAACCTTGAAACCTCAGACAGGCTGAAGGTCTGTACTTTTAAATCCCAAACACCTAAGCTTTATAATTCCAAACTTTTAAACCTCAAACAGGCTGAAGGTTTTCAAATACTATAACGGAAGAGAAGTTTTAAATGGAAATAAAGTGATTTAATAGTCTTACTATAGTTGTATCTACATTCCCTTCTACATATATTTTTTATCAGTGATATATATTTTTATTTATATATGAATGTAAACGTATATGTGATTGTATATTACCGGTTAATAAACAATTTTACATTTCTCATTCATATCTATTCTTTTCAATGATAAGAAACGATGGTGAGAATCAACCCAGGTAAGCGCTTTTGTAATAGGACGTAGAGCTTATGGCTCTTAAAAATACCCACGATGATAATAACTATATTGTATGTATTTTTTACTATTCTCTCTTTGTGATTACAACCAAAATAACCATGTTTAAGATTCTATTGTGTCTTTGTTTTTATAGTTAAATAAATGATTACCTGAGGAGGCTAGAAAACTAACTAGCGAAACGTTGTGGTTTTGAAAATGGAAAGTTAAAGTGTTTTGTTTTTGTGTACCTGGGTTGATTCTCACCATCGTTTCTTATCATTGAAATTATTATGGAGGATAGATATAATAGTAATTATCATATCTATTCTTTATAATCAGTACAGTAATGATAGTCTTCAAAGAAATGTTGAAAGCATAATGTTTTCTTACACCAGGAATATTTAACGATTCCAACATTGGAACATCCTGGTATTTCACATTTTACGTTGGATCTATCTCTGAATACAAAATGAACAGGATTATCGAATTCTTCAGGTATCTTTTCAATGTAACGACTGTTATACCAAGAGTACTGAAATAAATTTGTGTACCTTGGGGAAGACAGTTGATTATGTATTATTGATTGAAGTTTAATTGTTATTTCCTAAGTGCAGATTTAAGTCTTCGTTCATTAATATAACATTATCCGAAAAATGTTGAACGTAATTTTTCCATATTCTGAATCCATAAATGTCTAACGGCTGTATTTTTCCAGTAGTTCCTTGTGGAATTTTTTTAATGATAACTTCTTTATTAGCTGGTTTTACGTCTTCAATTACTTTAGGACAGTGTCCACTCCATTAATCAAGTAAGAGGACACTTGTTGAACCCACGTTTGGACAATATACTTCCCTAAGCCAAACTTTAAAATAATCTGCAAAAAATATATTGACGTTATTTTTTTTAATTTTGTATAGGATTATACTCTTATAATGTATTTTGTATTCGAAAATTTTGACAATCTGATAATCGTTAGTTGGGCTATTCTACAGTGATTAAGTTTAGTTTATTGCAGTTTTATAACATAACTATTACAATTTTAAAATTTTTAAATAAAGCGTGATATCAACACATTCACGGAACTGAACTGAACCATTGTAAATCGGCCTCCAAAAAATTGCACGATAACGCTGCCATTGTGCTTGCTTTAAAAAAATTACAGTAAAGCTGCACAAAACTTGTAGATATAAATTATACTGCATTCTATTATTATGTATGTAAGTATGTATGTAAACCACTATCACATCTGAATGATGCGACGATCATTTAAGTACATGATTCATCGTAATAACTGATGTCACTCTACTCTTGATCAAGAAATTCACAATTAAAACTATTTTACACGCTGCAAGTCTGCTGTACTTTCTTTATGCATGCTAGTCACAGTTGCATTACAAAATTTTTCAGAAGTTATTGGCTACCAAGCTACTGACATTTTGCTTAAAGAACCACGCACTCATTGAATTGAAATCGTCAACCAGTGGAATCGTCTAAAAATGAAATTGTTACAGTTCTAGCATTCTTGAGCAAATACTTTCCCGGGCTCAAGACCCGAAAATGACTCCACTGGTTGCCGATTTCAATTCAATGTATTTGTGGTCCTTTGAAAAATTGCAGCAGATTTGCAACAAATTCATATTGTTTTTGTATTCGGATAACTTTACAATAAGAAATATAATATCTTGATGTTAATTTTCCGGATTTAGATGCCATTACATAGACGTTGACGGGTCGGAAAAGGTTTTTCTCCACGACTGGTACAAATTCTCCACTTCTTTCTTTCAGTACCATAAATAGAGGTGAAAGAAGTGATCCATCGCCAGATATAAGTGGTTAAATAGTGTAACTGTGAGTTGTTGAGGAAACAGACTGCACTAGGCATTGCATTTGTTTCTCTCCCTCGACAGCTAAGGTTCTCCCTGAATGAATCTCTATTTGAAATCCGCTTTGATCCATATTGTAAACATTAGCTAAACCTTTATCTTTTATAATATTTTTAACCTCAAAGACGAAAGCATCAGCTACCCTATGTAAATAATCAGCATTTTCTAAAGTTATTTTTGTCACAAATTTATTTATCTTTCTATTAACTATCCTATGCTTTAAAACGTATGTCATCAAAATCAATGTCTTGCTTTGCTTGGAGTGCCCACCTTCGTAAATCATTATCATGTACGATAAAACCTGAATCTATGGCATTTTTTTAATTTTCCAAGACAAAATTACAAATTCTGCCAATTTTTTCTTTGTATGTACCTCCTTTGTTTACCTGTTAAGCCCAACGTTTTAATTGGGTTATCGACGAAACTATGCGAAATCGGTTTTGCACCGTTTTTAAAGCAAGATTCTTGTTATGTTCACTTCTCCAAAGTTTACTGCTCTTTCTTTGTAATCGTGTGATAACTCTTCAGTATCCATCGAACACTGTTCTATGTCGTCGTTATATCCCCAATCTCTGTCATCATCTTCAATTATTACCATGTTAACTTCTCTAAAGGGCTCTTGAAAATCTAAAGTATTTTCTTCAATAATTTCTATATTATTAAACTCATCAATGGAATTTAATAACATATTCTCGATGACGTTCTTCATACTTATTTCCTCTTCATTTACTACCGTATCTGGAAGTTTCATCGTTTGAAAAGTCAGTAGTAATAAATTTATAATGTTCTTTCGATTGACACGTATATTGGCTTATTGTAAGTTTTATCTGTAAACGTGTAATTGAAAATATTTTGTTATTTATATTAAAATTACGAATAGTACTTTAAAAATAATGGAAGAATAGTAATGATAAAAATAGTGTTAACTACACGACAATGATTACGAGGATGTTCATTATTTACCAAATTTTTTACATGCTCGCAACCAGAAAAATCAAAAGGATATATTTTTTGATTAATTTTAAGAAAAATGTGTGTACGTGTATATTACGTTACGTACATTACAATGTTAAAAATATTTTTAATAATTTTAAGAACAATGGTTTGGAAGCAAATTTCATAACCAATTTGAAATCAAATTAATAAATAATTTTGAAATTTGATGTGACTTTTATTAATTTTCAATACTGTTTATTAAAATTGATAAACGTTTAAATTAATAAACATTATTTGTTTTTGCTAATATTAATAAAAAAATTCATGTAACACGTATGCTACATTGAAAGAACATTTTTATTAACTTGTTTTGTACTTTTTTTTCACGACAAAGTTTTTTTTACATTACAATAAAAAAGAATAACAATACAACCATTTTTCAGACATTTTTCTTATAAATGATCTGTTCACATTTTAAACAATACTAAATATTTGTTAAATAACTGTAAAAAAATTTATTAAAAACAAATTTAGATAAAAATGCGTTACGATATCTTAAAAACATACTGGTAGACGTTATTTTGAAAAAAACCTTGTGTCAATTAATTTGTTTTTATGTTACGTGAATCAAATTTTACCAATAATTATATCTGACTTATAAATACTGTTATATTATACGATTATATTTAAAAAGACTGTAATTTTATAAATATTATACATTTAATTTTATATCCTTGTGCGCTCTTATATCAATATATTAATACTGTGCCGAAGATTAGATATTAATGATGTGCTGCTGTAGAATATTAGTAGAAGAGAGACCAAGTAGACCAATAATTATATCTGACTTATAAATACTGTTATATTATACGATTATATTTAAAAAAACTGTAATTTTATAAATACATTTAATTTTATATCCTTGTGCTCTCTTACATCAGTGTATTGATACTATCAAAGTTGTGTGAGAAAAATTTTCCTTTCGCATACATATTAATACGTCAGAAAATGATTACGCTATAATACGTATTATAATACAATATGTATTAAAACACGTACAAACCATTTTAAAAATATAAATAAAAAAATTAATTTAAAAATTTAAATAAAGTTCTTAAATTTATTACGTCATTTAATATATTGATTTTCATTTTAATTAATTTATTTAAATTTTAAAATTTATATTTTTAAAATGGTTTTTTTTTGTTTTAATATGTATTATAGTACGTTCTATAATACATATTATAGAGTCATAATTTTCTGGCTTATTAATAACATATGAAAGTGCGTATTATAATACGTATGATTACGTATAACACGTGTTAAAAAATATAAAAACCATATGTTTTCACTAGGAAAATATTAAATTAAGATAAAGGACGCTAAATACCAATCTATTGGCAGCGGTTTATTTAGTTAATAAAGCATCTTGCCCTTATGAATACTAATCAAATAGCAATTCTTACTATGCCTTTATTATATGGCACTAGTTTTATGTTAGTATCTTAAGTTCAAATTATTTTTTGAAGTGTATTTGTAGTAAAATATTATAGTTGTTCTTATGTAACTAATTTAAAACTTAAATCTGAACTGACCACAATCGAATAATAAAGACTCGATGAGTTCTGGAGTATTGGCTCAAGTTCAAGTGTATTTTTAAATATCGTTTAAATTGTAAATATCATTTTTATTTAAATCATGTTTACCACAGAGAGAATAACACTTATAGAACAATAATGGCATTGAAATTATCGTGAAAATAGTAAAATAAAATGTATTTAATGTTTTAGTAATAATGGAAAATTTGAAAGACTTATATTCTGCAATTTAAACATTTTTCAAGCAAAAACGTGGGATCAATGCTTACCGAATAGGATTTAACGGTTTAAGCATTTCTGGTACATTGTATCGTGCCATGCATAATCCGCTATTTTTTATTTTGAAAAACTGTCAGCAGATTTTTAATCAATGACCTCCAGAACCCCTAGATGTACGGTTTTATGAAAATTAGAGATTTTTTTGACAATTTCGTCCGCCATATTGGATCCGCCATTTTGAATTTTTTTTAATCTGACGACGGATTCGTAATCAGCGACCTTGAAAATTCCTATGCAAAATCTAATATGAAATTTTATGGTTTAAAGTACATGTTAATAGTTATTTGGTTTTAGGGGTGGTTTACCCCCATGAAGGATGAAATTTATAAAAATGCCGAAACAGGTCAACTTTAATTTTTTATTTTATGTATTAATAAATTTTTTCCACTTTTTCTAGTCTATTTAGAATATTTTATTACAAAATTATGACAAAAAAACTGTGTTTACCCCTTATAAAATAGGGGATGCATTCCTCTCTGCTCAAATCACCGTGGATTACTTGTGCTTTTTATAAGAAATAACCTCCATTTTGTTTTATCGAAAAATATTGATTTCAAGCCGATATATTTAGAAAAAACTTTTCGGGGGTGAACTAGGGGTGATTTTCACCCCTTGAACCTGCGAATTAGCAGATAAAAAAACATGGGTCCCTTATTTTTTTATATTCTACAACATATATCAAAATCATCGAAATCGGTCAGGTACACTTGGGAGTGTTTCCTTGTTAGAGTAAAAGAATTCGTTTATGAATTTCAGAGATATTTGAGGTTAAAACTATTTTACCCCTCTTTTAAAATCGTAATTATTCGGGAACGCATTTATGTATATGAGAAAATGGAAATGTCGTGCGCTATGCGCTATGCGCGCGCGTTGTGCACCTGCTTTTGTTTTGTAATAGCCATTTATTATTTTTAAGGTTAGAACCTTTTTCTTACATCGGAAATTCCAGAAAGAGCACACAAATATGAACAGGCATACTACTAGAGACAAGTACCCTATGTGTGAAATTTCACAAAGAAAATATGATTTGAAGTAAGGTAAAAGACCCATTACTCGGCCACAGTGGAAAACGGGAACAATACTCGGACAGCGAAAGAAAACCGTGATTATTTAACTAAAATTATTTTGAAATAAGAAAAACAAAAATTTATTGGTTTATTTAGAGTATTACTAATAAGTAAAAAACATTATTTTTTTCATTAAGTCGTAAAATTTTTTATAAAAAAATTAATAATAAGTATGATGTTAGAATTGCGCGTGAATTCGCTATTTTACTCGAATGTCATACCAATCACTACGATTTCTTATTGCGATAATAAACTATATACATTGACTTTTAATATATAATAATTATATTTCATTAATGGCATTGCACTAAGAATCGTAAATGCTCAATTATTGCTCAAAAGTTATAATTATTTCTTTAATAATTGCCTGTCTAACTATACCTCCCGATTTAAGAAAGGTATATAGAAGTTGGACAAGCTAGCTCTACTTGTCCGATTTTTGCTCCTCTACATTCAGACGGGAGTAGATGTTGAACGCGTACTTTGCCGCAAGTTTGTTTAATCGAAAAACGTTATTATTATTGTAAAAGGGATACGCAAGGTAACTTTCTTACATTATTTAGATAAAACTAAACAACACAATGTGATTGCAAGAGCTTGAAATCATATTTCAAAGTGACATTTACAAGTCCAAATTTTTAAGGGGGTGTCAAACTCAATTTTTACCGACCGAGCAAAAACCATCTTGTTTTTAGTAGAAAAAAAAATATAACGATATATGAAAAATAATGAGTGTATTGCCCTCCGTAATAACATCATTAATCATTCTAGAAAATCCCAAGTCAATATTCGGAAGCGTTTAAGAATGGCATTTGAACGAAAATTTCGTTCAAATGCCATTCTTAGATGCCTTAAAATATCGACGTGAAACATTGCAGAATGATTAATAATGTGATTACGGAGGGCAATACACTCATGGTTTTGCATAATATTTAAAAAAAAAATAGTTTTTGTTATCATGCGGTAAATAGTAAAGTTAATAAGCGAAAAATTTACCGTCTAAAAGACATTAGTGACCGCCTCTTACGGACATGTTACCGCGCAATGGTCATAGTCATATTGTTCGTGTATGATGTATTAGATACGTGTGATGTTTATCGAGCATGACAGCATGACGCTGAGCACTGCCGGGTGTCGAGCCGCGACGCACCCCTGCAGCCCCCGCTGAAGTGACAACAATGCGAGCTGATCACCGACCACGACGACGACGAGGTACGGTACCTATACCCTGGTTCGCACCGCGTGCAGAGCACACCCACGAGGCGGACGCCGCGTACTGTACAGCCATAACCTCACTTTGACGGGTCGCAGCTCCGTTATCGCGAGACGCATTCACGCATGTGTTAGGTGAAGGTGTCTCGGACTCTCGGCTGCGAGCGAGCGGGTACGTACGAGGTACGCTTGTGATTGTGTGCAAGTGAAGTGAGATAACTGCTGAGAAGAGGTAGTGAACCTGCAGCAGCAGCAACAGGGGGCTCAAGAAGGAAGGATACACCATATAAAGAAGTTTGAAATCACCAGTACTTGCTATATGTTGACAGCTGTGTTTATATTGCTGCTAGCAGTCAGTTAAGTGTAGGTATTGTAATTTATGGTTATGGTACCTGTACATAGTCCGATACTACAAACATTTGCAACCTATCTTAACATTTAAATATTTTGTAGAAATAGTGCTAGATTTTCCCACCCATAGGTAACAGTGTGATAATTTATTCTAAGTAAAATTTTGTAAAAGATATTATTGATAATCCATTTCTTTAGTTTTTTTTTTCTGTAATGTAATTATTTTTCATATTGAATCCAAAAAATTTCTATTTTTGTTTTCCCTTTTCTTTTCTACACGTGTCAGGGTATTCAAATCTAAAATAACAACCGTTATTTACTAAACCAAATTTTTTTCCCAATACAGTTCTTCAGCATCTATTGGAAGTTATAATGGACTCTCGATATGACTATTAATATGACCATCATAAGGCAGGAGACTTTTAAGAAAATAGCACCAAATTGGGAACTGTAACTTTGAAAAAACTACACAGTGGCATTACAGTGGGCAACCTTAAGTGAAGGGCTTCCTGATACATGCATCTGACAGCTTCATCTTCCAGATTATCCATGGAACCAGATCTAGTCTGTAAGTATTTTAATACTCTAGGACCACTTTGTGGTCTCCTTTAACATATTTGATATTTACTTTGAGGTTACGTGTTTTCGAACTTAATTTAAAAGAGAATAAGAATGATAGAAATCTGCTTCTTAATGCATTGCATGGCATCATTTTTAAGCTGATTTTATCTTTTTGTAAGTAGGTATAATTTAATAAAAAAAAGAATGAAGTTATGCAATTTTTCAGATTTAGTAATAAGGCACTGCTTGTTTATTTTTTAGAACTGTCAAACTGAAAAGTTACATATTTTCATTTTATTATTTAATTATGTTTAATAAAAACATAGACTAGTACTCTCAGAAAGATAAAGTCAACTCAGATATACATGAGATGTCTGAGATGCATTACTGGAGCGCATTACTATCATTCTTATACTCTTATGAATTAAGTACCGTAACATGACCTCAAAGTCAATATCGATCAGCAAGTGTTGAGTTATTGCCTTTTTTGGGTGTTTTTCAGAAAATTTTGAAGAAAAAAAGTTATTTCCCCTACACTGGCTGATTGAAAAGGTCTTAAATTGGATATACAATCCCTCAGCATGTATTGTGTGAGGACATTTTGGTAAACTTTGAGCAAGGGTCTGGTGGTTTTAGTTGGAAATGCACATGCGTCTTTTCGACTTTTGAGTTCAAAAGATACATTGCCATTCTCTCAACATATTTCTAACTTTACACACACCATGCAATACATACTGAGGGATTGTATATCGAATTTGAGATCTAAATATTCAGCAAGTGTTGAGTTAATGCCTTTTTTGTGTGTTTTTTAGGAAATTTTCAAGAAAAAAAATTATTACCCAAAACTGGCTGATTGAAAAGGTCTGAAATTGGATATACAATCTCTCAGCATGTATTGCATTGTGTGAGGACATTTTGGTAAACTTTGAGCAAGGGTCTGGTGGTTTTAGTTGGAAATGCACATGCGCCTTTTCGACTTTTCAGTCCAAAAGATACATTGCCATTCTCTAAACGTATTTCTAACTTTACACACACCATGCAATATATGCTGAGGGATTGTATATCGAATTTGAGATCTAAATAATTATCAAGTGTTGAGTTATTGCCTTTTTTGTGTATTTTTTAGGAAATTTTCAAGAAAAAAAGTTATTTCCCAAAACTGGCTGATCGAAAAGGTCTGAAATTGGATATACAATCCCTCAGCATGTATTGCATTGTGAGAGGACATTTTGGTAAACTTTGAGCAAGGGTCTGGTGGTTTTAGTTGGAAATGCACATGCGCCTTTTCGACTTTTGAGTCAAAAAGATACATTGCCATTCTTTAAAACATATTTCTAACTTTACACACACCATGCAATACATGCTAAGGGATTGTATATCGAATTTGAGATCTAAACGATCATCAAGTGTTGAGTTATTGCCTTTTTTGTGTGTTTTTTAGGAAATTTTCAAGAAAAAAGGTTATTTCCCAAAACTGGCTGATCGAAAAGGTCTAAAATTGGATATACAATCCCTCAGCATGTATTGCATTGTGTGAGGAAATTTTGGTAAACTTTGAGCAAGGGTCTGGTGGTTTTAGTTGGAAATGCACAAGCGCCTTTTCGACTTTTGACTCCAAAAGATACATTGCCATTCTCTCAACATATTTCTAACATTACATACACCATGCAATACATGCTAAGGGATTGTATATCGAATTTGTGATCTAAATTTTCTGCAAGTGTTGAGTTAAGGCCTTTTTTGTGTATTTTTTAGGAAATTTTCAAGAAAAAAAGTTATTTCCCAAAACTGGCTGATCGAAAAGGTCTGAAATTGGATATACAATCCCTCAGCATGTATTGCATTGTGAGAGAACATTTTGGTAAACTTTGAGCAAGGGTCTGGCGGTTTTGGTTGGAAATGCACATGCGCCTTTTCGACTTTTGAGTCAAAAAGATACATTGCCATTCTTTAAAACATATTTCTAACTTTAAACACACCATGCAATACATGCTAAGGGATTGTATATCGAATTTGAGATCCAAATGATCATCAAGTGTTGAGTTATTGCCTTTTTTGTGTGTTTTTTAGGAAATTTTCAAGAAAAAAGGTTATTTCCCAAAACTGGCTGATCGAAAAGGTCTAAAATTGGATATACAATCCCTCAGCATGTATTGCATTGTGTGAGGAAATTTTGGTAAACCTTGAGCAAGGGTCTGGTGGTTTTAGTTGGAAATGCACATGCGCCTTTTCGACTTTTGACTCCAAAAGATACATTGCCATTCTCTCAACATATTTCTAACATTACATACACCATGCAATACATGCTCACTCACGGAAGCAAGTGAGAGAGAGCATCATGGCCGATACTCGCAGGAGCGAGAGAGAGAGAGAGAGAGAGAGAGAGAGAGAGAGAGAGAGAGAGGCGAGGCCCGTAGCAGCGAAGAAGGAGAGAGAGAGAGACACAGCGGCGCGCTGCAGCAGGCACCGTCGAGCGCGTTCAACCGAGCCTTCTCGCTGCAACTGTGGTAAGTCCTGGCCAGGCGGACACGCGCTCTCCCCGCGGATGACGTACATCAAAAACCAACCTTTCAAAAGATTTGCAATAGAGTCCCTCCTGGAGCAGCAGCGCCGGCTGCACGAGGAGCGTATGTGCATGTGCTTCAGGCTGCAGAACACCTGCGTCGTCGATGTAACACAAATAGAGGATGCACTTGCATTATGGGAGAAATTAAAAACAGTGCAAAGAAGACACCAGATCAAGGAGAAGAGGTCGAGGACTCACTAGGCAATGTTGTAAATAGGAAAACATGAGGATTCAGAGACGAGGTCTTCTGTAAAAGGGTTTTTATTTTTTTTTATTCCTTTATAGTTTATGAATATTATGGAGTCTTAATTTGTAATCTTACAAAATACTTTTTGTGCATGAAATGGAAAAAAAACTAAAAATATAGTTTTTGTAAAGTATGGTTATGTTTACAAAATAAGTCTCCTTTCAATAGGGATTCTAGAATTATCATTCTGATAAAGAAACTTATAAAATTGTTTTTGGGAAGGCATTTTGTACACTTTTGAATTTTTTTTAATTCAAATGTGAAAAATAACATGGTGCGATTACTAATTTTTTTGGTGCGAACTTAATTTTTATCTTGAGTTATCTAGATCAAGAAGCAATGTACACTTATAAATAGATTTCTCACTTTTGACAGCTTCTTTTTGCACTATGTATTTAGTATGAAATTTCTAGTAGAGCTAGCCTCACCTTAAGCAGTGTCTTTATTCATCAATAAATTTTTTGTATGGTAAGTCGGATATCTGAAATTGATTGAGAAACCCCATATAAAGAAGTTTGAAATCATGGTTACTACTTATGTGATGACAGCTGTGTTAATATTGATGCTAGCATTCAGTTATGTATAGATATTATTTATATATAGTTTATGGTTATGGTATCTGTACATAGGTTCGTTTCTATTTTTGTCGTAATTTCTATTTTTGTCTTGTTTTTCCGGCAAAAGATACCAGGTTGATAGAAAATTTTTTGATTTTCCTTTTTTTTCTACACTTGTCAGGGTGTTCAAATATAAAATAACCACCATAATTTACTAAACCAAATTTTTTTTCTCAGTACAGTTCTTCATCATCCAATAAAACAGGAGCTATTTTAATTAAATAGCACCAAATGGGGAACTACAATTTTCAACAACGGCATCACAGTGGATAACCTTGAGTGAAGGGCTTCCTGAGACACGCAGCTTGACAGCGTCATCTTCTTGCAGATTATCCATGGAACCTGATCTGTAGTAGGTATTTATTTTAATATACTGTAACGACTTTGTGGCCTGTTGTTAGAGAAATTGTTTTTTCAGTAATCTACCTTTCGACAATTGCTACAACTTCATTTTTTTTGTTTCAGGGTTTTCATTATCCTTCGAGAAAAAGCAGCACCTATATAGAGCCCACCTGTCAGATTTAACAGGTGTACTCATTATTCAGTGTTGTTGATGTTTATTTTGAGGTGCTGTGTTTTAGTACTTAATTTAAAAAAGAATGAGAATCATAGAAATCCGCTTCTATAATGCATTTCAGACATCGCATGTTTAAAGCTGATTTCATCTTTCTGTAAGTAGGAATAATTTAATGAAAAAAAAATTTAGTTATGCAATTTTTAGGATTTAGTTGAGGCACTGTTTGTGTATTTCTTAGAATTGTCAGACTGAAAAGTTACATATTTTCATTTTTTTATAAATTATATTATGTATATTTTCAGAAAGATAATCAACTAAAAAATACATGCGATGTCTGCGATGCATTAATGAAGCGGATTTTTATCATTCTTACAGTCTTTTCAATTAAGTACGGACACATCATTTGAAAGTAAATATCGATTACATTGAATGGCCAATACACCTGCTATATCTGATAAGTGGCTTTTTTATCGTAGGAACAAGATGACTTTTCTTTTCGAGTTCTAAATTTTGGCCTTATAGTGTAGTGTAGTGTAGTGAGTGTTGTCAAAAGATCTATAAATCTATGCTCAGGCCTGCTGTAACAGATATGTTCACAAAATGCAAGGCATCCAGTATTTAAATTAAGATTGCATAGTTGAGCAATAAATCTAAGAACAGGTACAAATTGTGAAAAAGTTATTTTAACCTGTGAAATTCAGTTTGATTTGTAGTAATTAATGAATAATGAGGTGGCTTACCTATTATCAACTACCACCAAGTTCAGATTTCATAAGAGAAAATACATTTAATTAAATTTGCTGAATTTACAACTTGAAAAGACAAATTAATCCTGTTCCTATAATATAAAAGCCACCAGTTAGATTTAGCAGGTGAACTCATTATTCAGTGTAGTTGATATTTACTGTAAGGTACTGTGTTTTACTACTTCATTAAAAAAAGTATGAGAATGATAGAAATACACTTCTATAATGCATTTCAGGCATCGCATGTATTTTTAAGCTGATTTCATCTTTCTGTAAGTAGGTATATAATTTAATGAAAAAAAAATTTAGTTATGCAATTTTCCAGATTTAGTTGATGCACTGCTTGTGTATTCCTTAGAAGTGGCAGATTGAAAAGTTACATATTTTCATTTTTTTATTAAATTATATTATGTATACTTTAAAAAAGATAAAGTCAACTAAAAAATTTCTCTATCCTTTGACAGGAACGTAGCTTCTCTGTTCTCTCTCCGCTACCAATTTATTCATGTTTTAATTCTTCTTTATATTGCCTAGGACGAAGAGCTCCTGTAGACGATGTCACGACGTCTTGAGCTGTGGCTGTTACCGGATTTTTTTTATTGGGACCACGTGGGGGGGGTATGTTTTTACATGGACATCGGCAACCTCTGAAGTTTTTGAAAAAATTTTCCGGTGAGTAGTTTCCTATAAGAAGGTTTACCGGTTTAGTTTACAGCTAGCATCTATCCTGCAACTATTCCCTTCCCTTTCACGGGAGCGTGGCTTCTCTGTGCTTCTTCCGCTACTAATTTATTCATGTTTTAATTCTGCTTTATTTTGCCTAGGGCGAAGAGCTCCTGTAGACGACATCACGACGCCTCAAACTGTTGCTGTTACCGGATTTTTTTTTTTTATTGGGATCAGGTGATGGAGGCATCTTTTTTATCTGGACATGGGCAACCTCTGAAGATTTTGGAAATATTTTCTGGTGAGTAGTTTGCTGTAAAAAGGCTTTCATCATACCCCGGCCGAAAGTGCTCCAAAACATGCGCGTTTTGCGGCCGGGAAGTTGCACATTACAGTCACATGTTTTTAGCATACGACGTGACTATAACCTGCAAATTTCCGGCTGCAAAACATACATATTTCGGCGCCCTTTCGAGCCAGGGTATGATGAAAAATAGTATACGCACCTCGGCCGGAAAGTAGAATATCATATTCGCGTGTTTGCCGTCCTCGGCTTCACCTCGGACGGCAATCTACACGCGAATGTAATATCCTACTTCCCAGCCTAGGAACGTAATATACTATTACTGCTTTACTTTACAGTTGGTATCTATCCTGCCACTATTCCCTTCCCTTTCACAGGAGCGTGGCTTCTCTATGCTCCTTCCGCTACTCATTTATTCATGTTTTAATTCTTCTTTATATTGCCTAGGGCGAAGAGCTCCTGTAGACGACATCACGACGTCTTGAGCTGTTATTGTTACCGGATTCTTTTTACTGGGATCAGATGGTGGAGGTATGTGTTTTATGTGGACATCGGCAACCTCTGAAGTTTTTGGAAAAATTTTCTGGTGAGTAGTTTGCTGTAAGAAGGTTTACGCTTTACTTTATAGCTGGCATC
This sequence comes from Torymus aiolomorphi, assembly GCA_036365515.1. NCBI lineage: Eukaryota > Metazoa > Arthropoda > Insecta > Hymenoptera > Torymidae > Torymus > Torymus aiolomorphi. The sequence goes on from CM070873.1 coordinate 191,796,563, forward strand.
TATCCTGCAACTATTCCCTTCCCTTTCACAGGAGCGTGGCTTCTCTGTGCTCCTTCCGCTACAAATTTATTCATGTTTTAATTATACTTTATTATTGCCTAGGGCGAAAATCCCCACTATACCACATCACGACGTCTTGAGCTGCTGCTATCGCGATTTTGCTATATCATCGGCCGCGTTCACTTGCCGCTTTCTATAGTAAGGAGGTGGGATTCTGTGAGGGGTACGGCACATTCTTCAAATACGAAATTAATTAGTCGCATCTTATCACAAAAACCAACGGAGCGCATCATCTAGACTCCATTATCAGTCACCTGGAACGCGAAGACCTCACATCCGATCTGTGCCGATACCTGGACACAAAAATCTACAGAGCGCATCACCTACACCATCATCAGCAGCCTGGAACAGCTAGACCTGGTAATCGAGCTGTCCCGTCACCTGGCCACAAAAACCTATGGAGCGCGCACTACCCGAACTCCATAATAAGACGCCTGCACTGAGAAAAAAAATACGCCATATGTGCCGAAGTGCGGCGTGGGGGAATAGCCGAAGCCCGCTTAGGTTGTGATTGCAACGTAGTCCGCAATATTTACCGCACTGTCCGCAATCTTTACCGCACTTTTCGGTAGCAACTGTTTCACCAACCAAAACATAAGAGGCGCTACCTCCGCGCTTCGGTAATTTCTACCCCGCGCGTCGGTAGTGTCAGCATCAGTCGGTAGCTTATACTGCCTAACCTCCATTGCCCCACCGTTTCGGCTCTGTTTACAGAAGATTGCGGCACATTACGCCTTCTTTTTTCTCAGTGTGGAAAAGCTAGAACTCGTAATCGAGCCGTCCTGACATCTGCATACAAATATCTACGAAGCGTATCTCCTACACTCATCGGCCACCTACTATCACCTACTATCATCTTCCACCTGGAATAGCTAGAACTCGCAATCAAGCTGTCCGTCGCCTGGGCACAAAAACCTACGGAGCGCATCATGTATACTCCATCGGCCACCTTGAACCCCTAGACTTCGCATCCGATCTGTGCCGACACCTGGAAAAATCTACAGAGCGCATCAGCTACACTCCATCATCAGCTGCCTGGAACAGCTAGACCTGGTAATCGAGCTATCCCGTCACCTGGCCACAAAAACCTACGGAGCGCACTACCCAGACTCCATAATAAGACGCCTGGAAAAGCTAGAACTCGCAATCGAGCCGTCATGATACCTGGACACAAAATTCTACGGAGCGCATCACCTACACTCTATCATCGGCGACCTGGAACAGCTGACCTCGCAATCGAGCCGTCCCGCCATCTGGGCATCAAAACCTACGGAGCGCACTATCAGGACTCAATCATCAGCCGCCTGAAAAAGCTAAACTTGGTAATCGAGCAGCCGCGTCACCTGAACATAAAAATCTACGCAGCGCTTCATATAGACTCCATCATCGGCCAACTTGAACGCGTAGACCTCGCATCCGATCTGTGAAACCTACGAAGCGCACTATAAACGATATCGCAACGCCTTCAGTTGCTGCTGTCGCTGTTCTGCTGTGTACATAATCGGCCGCGTTCACTTGTTGCTCTCTATGGTAAACAGTTACCAGTCTGCGAAAAATAAGGCAGATTCGAGTAAGTTGATAATCTGTCACAATTGTCTTGCTCGTTTTGTACTATGGAACAAGCTCACTTTTTTACGGGTATCCATTTTTAGAATTGCAGTTGCAATCGTGAATAAATTGACTAACCTGCATCTCACTATAATAAGACATGTGTATAGGCGAAATATGCATGTCTTTATAATAGAACGTGTGTATAGGCGAAATACACAAAATTATTTATTATAAAATGCGTATAGGCGAAATGCGCACAATTAGTAACACTGAAAAGTGCGTATAAGCGAAATACGCATATGTCTTTATAATAGAACATGTGTATAGGCGAAATACACAAAATTATTTATTATAAAATGCGTATAGGCGAAATGCGCACGATTACTAACACTGAAAAGTGCGTATAAGCGAAATACGCATAATTATTTATAAAAGAAATACACAAAATTTTTTATAAAAGACAATGCGTATAGGTGAAATACGCACAATTATTTGTAATAAAAATGCGTATAAACGAAATACGCATAATTATTTATAAAAGAAATACACACAAAATTTGTTATACAAGACGATGCGTATAGGCAAAATACGCACAATTATTTGTAATAAAAATGCGTATATGTGAAATACGCACTATTAATAACAATAAAAAATTCGTATATGCAAAATACGCATCATTATTTATAATAGGAAATACGTATACGCGAAATACGTACAATTGTTTATAATAAAAAATGCGTATAGGCGAAATACGTAAATACTGATTTGAACAATAGAAAATACAGATAGATGTGTATTATTATTACAGTATAATAATACTACAGATGTTTAATATTCTTGAAATATGTAGCGCCATCTATGTTAAAATCTATTACGATTTTCCAGAGATGGCGCTTGTGTCATATTTCATGAATTTCACAGAATTGAGTTTGACACCCCCTTAACCTCAAAATTTTTTCATGCAAGTAAGTATTGCGTTTCATTTATCTATTTTTTCTGAGTTTTAAATAACTTTTTGTTTATAAAGATAGAAATAATTTGTTTCATTTGAATTACAGATATTTTAGAATAAAGTTTTCAATATGCCAAAAGTAAAAAGTAAAGAGAAATTGAAGAAAAAAAAATAGTGAGAATATCAAGGCAAATAAAGCAGTGTTAAATAAGCAAAAATTGAAGAAAAAGAACAATGAGAATACCAAGGCAAATAAAGCAGTGTTAAATAAGCAAAAATTGAAGAAAAAGAACAATGAGAATACCAAGGCAAATAAAGCAGTGTTAAATAAGCAACAATTTAAGAAAAAGAACAATGAGAATATAAAGGCAAATAAAACAGTGTTACGTCAGACAAAAAGTATCAAATTAAAGAACACGAAAAAGAAAACTGAGAAACTGTATACTACTGAGTCACTAAAGAAGGCTTTAGATATGATTGGAAAAGGACAGACCATAAGACAAGCCGCAAGAAACTTTGATGTTCCTAAGAGTACACTGTACTGCAAACTGAAGAATTTCTCTCCGCTGAAATGTCAAAAAGGTCCTAAAATAGTACTGAGCGAGGAAGAAGAAAAACATATAGTTAAATGCATTTTATACTGTGCGGAAAGAGGGTTTCCAGTATCAAAAAGCCAACTTCTTGATTCCGTTCAGAAGTTTTTAAATGCTAGCAAGAAAAAAAATCCATTTAAAAATAATAGACCCAGTAAGCACTGGTATAATGCCTTTATGCGTAGACATCCAGATACAAGCCAAAGGACAGCACAGAATTTAACTATAACAAGAGCATCTGTTACCGACGATGACATTAGAAAATGGTTTGCAAATGTGAAAGTTTATTTTGAGAAGAAAAATTTGCTTGAAATAGATCCAGAAAGAGTTTTTAATATGGATGAGAGCTCGTTTATACTAGTTCCTCAAGACAACTCTGTATTAGCAAAGAAAGGTGCGTGTTCTGTATACCAAATAGTGGGTAGCAACAAGAAGGGTTGCTTGACCGTTCTTTTTGGAGCAGCTGCATCTGGAACCATGCCTACACCAAATGATTCTATTTGACCTTACAACTAAACCAAAAAATAATGTTTTGGAAAAAATTCCCAAAGGATGGGGTGTAGGAAACACGCAAAGGGGATGGATGACCTCAGAAAGTTTTTATAGTTACATTGCAAATGTATTTTTCAAATGGTTGAAACAGAATATCTTCTCGTTTTTTTATCAAATCTGAAAGTGCAAAAGAAAATAAAATTCAATTGGAAGAACGACTGAAGAAATTTTCTACAGAGTTAGAAGAAATAGAAAAAGCATTGATACTTCATGAAATTGAAGCTTTGCAAAATAAAATGAAGGTAAAACAAGAAAAAATTTAAATTGTTTGACTTCCTACATTATTAATATTTATTACTTAATATTTATAGATTCTGAATTGTTTTTTATAGATTTTGAAAGTTAAATATATCGTTTATTTAACATCATTTTACTGTAATTATTAAGAATTTTCACATAACTAAACCAAGAATATTTTTTAAGGTCTATTTTCTTATTTCGACGCCTCCTATCAATAAGGCGCTATCTCGTGCACCAAACTAAGAAGGAGCTAATTTGGAGTTCCATGCAATAAGGAGCTGTCTCAATTACAATTCAATAAAGCGCTATTTCAAAGCTCGATGCAAGAAGGCGCTAACTTGGCGTTGAGGGCAAGAAGGTGCTAACTTGGCATACAATTAATGAGAAATAATAAGATAAAAAAATAATAATAATATGACAAATAATGAGACCCATGTCTCGACATTATTCTGAATGGACCTTTTGTTCTGAGATTCAAGTAATTTTATGTCTAAAATGAACTATTTTTAATACCAATGAGGTCCGCTTTCTTAGGAATAGCTTTTTTAATATATCAGTGATATAAATGGACTAAAAAGTTTATGAAAGGAGACAAAAAATATTTAATTTAAGCTTTGCTTCTATAATAATATATAGCAACAGTTAACACATCTCATTTGAGTGCAATATGCGTGCATTACATTCAAATATTGTATATTAATTGGAATAGATTGTAAAAACTACGTTTTTTTGTAAAATGTGTAAATTTTACGTTGATGTTCAACATACTGTATATATATATATATTTATTATGTAAATGAATTTTTTGTTAAATATATAGTACCTGAAGAGGGACACGGAAAAAGTGTCCGAAACGTCGTTTAAGAATAAATGGTGTTCATTTATTTAAACGAAACCTTTCCTGGTAGACAATTGGCCATCAGATGCAAGATACACATATTGTATATTAACCATTAACTTACGGCTAACGGGCGGCATCTTACCTCAAATAAGCATAATATATATTAATTGTTACTATATCATAGTTGTATTCAACGTTTCTTTATCACAGTGTTGGCGTCTATGTAGTACAAGCGCATGTAGTGAGTTTTACTTTTTGCTCTGTAATGGTTTTAATTTGAATCATTTTAGTTATAATGGATGCTGAAATGCAAGATTTGAATTATTTTTAATAGCTTTGGTTGGATTTTAAAACTTAATTTTATTGACAGCTTAACTCCTCAATAAAAAGTTTATGCCGAGTTATCGCCTTCTTGCACTCACCGCCGAGTTAGCGCCTTCTTGCATCGAGTTTTGAAATAGCGCTTTATTGACTTATGATTGAGATAGCGTCTTATTACACGGAACTCTGAATTTCTTCTTTCTTTGGTGCGCGAGATAGCGCCTTATTGATAGGAGGCGTCGATTTGTCCGACTATTGCTCCTTTTTTGTCCGACTACACCGGCTCCCCAAAAAATATTGTCCAACTACTACGGTTAACACACTTTTCATAAAAATAACATTATTTAACATTTAAAATGTAAATTTTAAGGATTTGTTTTAATTAGCTTCTGAAAATCTATATCAAATGCATGAAAAGAAAATTTCGCTTGAATTCTGAATTTTTAGTGGAAAAAATCGGGTAGTAACTGGTATGTTTTTATGTGTCCGAGTAATGGGTCTTTTACCTTAAAGGTTATTTAGAAATTTTAAAAGGTTTTGACGATAATATCACAATCAATTATTTTATTTATTTTTCACACATAATTTAAAAAGAAAAAATCATACGAATTATTTTATTCATATTTTATATATAATTTAAAAATTAATACTTTTTAACCTTCATAAATGAATTTAATTATAATTATGTCATAAGTTGTTGCAAAAATTATAAATTTTTTTATTAAAAATTAATTGAAGGAATAAGCAATTTAAGTTTGAAGAAGCCACGGGCCAATGAATTGGTAGCGGTTTTTTTAATTGTGTTGGACATAAAGTGAGGAAAAGCATGAAGGGGAGCCATTGCGGGGGACGGGGATATTGAGGGGAGTTTTTGACGGTGAAAGGGAGTGAAGAGGGGGGAGGAAAAGTGAGGGGGTGATGGAGGAGATGAGGGGCTTTTGAAGATCCTAAAACACATGAATATAGACGGATATTAACGGTGTTTTTAGGATTGAGGGGTGGGCGTTGAGAGGCGAGGGGGGAGAGGAGGACTGATCGGGCAGTTTCTTTCTTACAACTATGTAATATAGGGAGATATACAAGCGGGGCTTCGCTCCTCTACTCGCTCCGCTCGCCAACCTCCGATATGTTGTAAAAATTAATATAATAAAAAATGTTTTAAATTATATACTTCTGATAAAAATTACTGTTTGATAAAGTCATAGATAACACAGGCCCACAAAAGAAAAGATACTTGCTCTGGGGTTGAGACAACATTATTCCTATGTATTTTCACACGCTGAACACGAATCTGTAATAAAAAAGTGGGGTTGCTCAGTGAATTTCGAAGATACCCTTAACAAATCATAAAAAACAACGTTTTTTAGTGGTAAAGGCTACAAAACAAAGAATATGAGTTGTCACAGGTTCAGACGACATTGTGAAGGCTTAAAAAATGAGAATTTAATTTGTGTTACGTCAAGACCAACCGGAATTTTATTGGTAAACACACAGACACATGTGTCAGTCTTTCCTGATGTTTAGACTATAAGAATAACTAGAGACAAAAGCAGGCTTAAGGTGAATCTGAAGATGGCATCATTATACCTCTGAGAGCGGGAAATTTTGGTTGTGCTCGCATAGTTGTCGTCTGTAAGTCCAGTTTGGTGCTCAGAAGATTACTGTAACGGAGGTTAGTGACTAAAAACCTACATGAGTCCTTAAATGAAGGTGATCTTATGAACGAGAACTAAATTGGTTTACGCTTGCGTATGCGGTTGTCATCGAACGACCTATGTACGTTCAAATTTCTTCAGATCCTGATGAAATCTTTCACCTTGCTCTTCACTGAAATCCTCGAGGTTTTGTGGAAATCCACCAACGTGTGAATCAAGAAAGTGGAGCTTCAATTTCATTAAGCAGTCCTTTACTGCCACGTTGGTTTATTTAGAGGTTGCAAAATTTGTGGCGGATCCGTTTTTGATGGGTGCGGATTCAATTGGTACCATTTATTATCTATTTCAAATACGGTCGGGAGTATACGACTGCAATCGCGTTCCGTTCCGTGTGTAGTAAGTACGCGTGATTTAGTGGTTAAAAAGTAAGAACGGTTGCAATAAGAAACTGGCAGTTCCACGAAACAAGAGTTATTTGTATTTCTTAGTTTCACATTAACAGGTGTGCATTTAACTAAGTGTGCTACATCGCCGGCGAATACGGCTATATAGCCTGCTTCTTTCATTATAGTGTACGCGAATTCGTCCGGGTTGACCGACGATTGGGATAATGAATTTTTTATGACTTGTTGTTCTAGGATACATCGGTGTGTAATAATATCTTTATATAGCGATGTTATTTTATTTTTAAAATGGTTAGCTATGTACATTATCTTTGTGTTAAAATACGCGGTGAGCATAATGTCTTTCGCGCCTACTTTATAATTTCTCGTTGGAAAAGGGTTATTTGCCGTAGTTTCGTAGATAAAAATTTGTTTTTGCTCGGTCATTTTTAAATTGATTCCACATAGCGTCTTGCTACCGTGATCTGTAAAGGCAAATTTCTTTTCGTCTGTAGCGTTAGAAAAATTAATTGTCGCAGTGTCGAGTTGTTCGTCTCGCGTTTTGATGGCATGTCCTTCGTAAATTATTGCATATGTGTCTAGTTCACACATACTTCGCCAGATTTTATTCCAAAATATAAATGACTCGGTTGTGTCGCGACACGTTTCTTTTTCATATTCGCAATTGACTCCTGAAGGGAGTAAGAGAATGTTCGTGGGAAATCTCAAAGTGGCTTCACCTTTTGTGTAATAAATTTCGAGTTCTGCGGTCACTATCATATTCTCTTTATCTCGATAAATTCCTCCTTTGCAATAAGAATTGTGTTCTATGATTCCGACTATTTTAATTGTTCTAAAATTTGTCTGTTCCGAGACAAGATCTTCGATTATTGTATCTCCGATTTTTATTCGATTTGTGGTTATTAGAGAGTCGCACATCTCTCGCGTTAGTTGGAGGTACCGCGTCTCGTCTGGGATAGGAGAAAGGGATACATGGGAGTGCATACCGCAATAACGAGCCCTGCGGGTCGATTTTATTCTGCATTCTTTTATAGGGACTTCCGCGTGCTCTAATTTTTGAATGATTTGAATAAATGTGTCGTCACTTTTTATTTTTATCGTCTCGAAGTCGCACTCACCCACTTTCCTTAGAGAGATGGTCGTGGCGTTTGATGCGTTCGATGTACTGCAGTCGTATCCAACCAAAGAGTGGACCGGTGATAGGAGCGCTACGGTGAGTATCAGCAATTTATGAAGGTCTCTGCTTGGCGAGTGCGCTGCCATGTTGTATTTTTCTGAAAAGGTGATTTTCATTCAGTACTTGTTTCGCTTGTACCGACGTTCGTAAGTCGTAATTTATTCGCGTGTACGACACGTGTTCCATTTTTGTATGTAATTTCAATATTACAGTCGTTATCGAAAATTTTTATAATTTTATGGGGACCTGTGTATTCAGGTTCGAAGGGGTCCTTTTTGGGTTCCTTCAGCAGAAGAACGCGGTCACCGATTTTGAACTTGCATGGATTATTTTTCCTGTCATAATATTCTTTCGACCTAATTTTTGCTTTACTTAAATTTTCATGAGCTAGCGTTTGGATTTTGCTAATTCTTTGTTTTAAATCGAGAAGGTATTCAAAGTAAGACTCGTTGTTTCCGGGGGGAAGAGGTTTATCTATTGGTGTTCGTGCTATATTTCCGAAAACGCATTCGTATGGTGTCAGTCTAGTTCCCTCGTGCACGCTTGTGTTATATGCGAAAGTCGCGCAACTCAGCCATTCGTCCCAAGATTTTTCGTTTTTTACGTAGCATTTGAGATATTCTTTTAAAACGTGGTGCATACGCTCGATTGAGCCATTGCTCTGCGGACGATAAGCCGTGGTAGTGTATTTGGTTATTTTGCAAAGTTTCGCTACGTTTTTCATTAGGCTTGAGGTAAAATTAGTGCCTTGGTCGGTTAATAGTATTCGCGGCGATCCGTATATACATACGAAGTTATTTAGAAATGCCATCGCGATTTGCATTGAATGAGTTTCCGCGAGTGGGACGGCTATCACGTATTTCGATAAAAGGCACGGCATGGTTAAGATGTGAGTGTTCCCATTTGTTGTCGCGGGCAGTGGACCTACGACGTCCATTGAGATTTTTTCGAACGCCTGCCCGGGTGTGTCTGTGAGAATCATTGGTTGGTGCACTTTTCTCCTTACCAGTTTATTTTTTTGGCAGGTTTCACAGCGGCTAATGTGGAGTTGTACGTCTTTTTTCAAAGATGGCCAATAATATTCCTGCCGAATCCTGAGGTATGTTTTATTTACGCCTTTGTGGCCGTTAATAGGACTCGCGTGGGTTTCAGTGACAATCCGTCTCTTCTCCTCACTATCATTGGGTGTTTTTACCAGGTTTTTGCAGAGCAGTATTTTACTATTGACGTGAGAAAGCACTGCTCTGAGGCGTTGTGTGAATACGCGAACTGAAAAGTCGTCTATTGCCTATAGTATCGAAACTCTTATAGATTTGAGTTTTTTCTCGTTGAGAATATTTGTTAAATTCTCTAAAGCGGAATCGAGTGTCTCTTCGTCTACCCGTGAGTGTCTGTCAGCTTTTAAAGTCACTGCTATATATACTTTCCGAGCGACGAGACACGTCTTGACTGCGCCGGAGTCTGGGTTACACTGAACTGGCAGTCCTCCGTGCTCGGCCAGCTCGGTCGCACCGGAGCATAGCGGCTGATTGTCACCGGATACAAAGTATAGTATGTTATCCTTGTGTGTGAAGAGACCGTCTCTAATCTCGATTACATTTTCTCTGGACCGACGTATATTTTGATCATACGGTACGCACGGATCGTTGATGATACTTGATGATTCGGCGGATGTTTGGGATCTAATGTCCGTCGAGCTATGGACCCATAAATTATCGTCATTGTTTATCGTCTCGTGTCCACTGATAGAGCTTTGGTTTGTTTCGACGTTGGGCGGATGTATATCTTGAGGTGGAGTTACCGGGCTCTTGTTTTCATCAGGCGATGAGTTATTCGAAACGGGCTTATCTGCATGATATTCGCCTAATCTTATTTTTGTCTTTCGGCTGGTGGTGGCCGGTTTGCCTGACGTATCGTAGATATCGAACTTAGGGTTTGCGGTTCTTTCCCTTACGGGGTAACGTCGTGCAGGGGTCTCGTCAAGATCGGTGGATGTCATAAATATTCGGTTGTTTTCGATTTCGTTCGGGTTTCGCGATAAGGCGTCGGCCACGAAGTTCGTCTTGCCTTCTTTATAGACCACGTCGTAATCAAATTCTCGGAGTTTAAAATAAAATCATTTTAAACGAGACCTCGGATCTTTGATATTGTGCACCCACACGAGGGGCTTATGATCGGTAAAGAATGTAAATTTCCTTCCGTATAAACAGTATCTAAATTGAAACGCGGCAGCTACCATGGCTAAGAGTTCCTTCTCAATAGTGGAATAGTTTAATTCCGCGTTCTTTAAATGTCTCGAAAAATAAGCTAGAGGTAAATCGTGTGGCTTTAATTCAATTTCATAGATTTGGCTCAACACGGCGCCGATCGCGTAATACGAAGCGTCGCACGTTACAAGAAAAGACTTAGTGAAATCGGGGTATCTTAACACTGGGGCGTTCGTGAGACTACGTATAAGATAAGCGAGAGCAGCTTTTTGCGACTCTTTCCAATAAAAAGTGGCTTCCTTTCTTAAGAGTATGGATAGCGACTTTGTCTCTTTTGCGTAAAATGGTATGAATTTTCTGTAATAATTTGATAACCCTAATAACTGTCTGATATTCTTTTGGTTTTTGGGAGTTGGGAAGTTTACTAATGCGGCTATTTTCCGCGGGTCTGGTCTTACTCCTTCTGCGGTGATTACATGACCTAGATACGCGACTTCTAACTTATAGAATTCACATTTGTCGGGTTGGAGGCGCATACCGGCGCTGCGAAGTCGTTCAGCAAAATTAACGGAATTTTGCGTCGTGTTCCTCAATAGTTTTTGAAAAAATAATACAGTCGTCTACGTAAATAAATACTTCGCGGTCCTGTAATCCGCGAAACAGGGAATTCATTTGCCGTTGGAAGGCGGCAGGCGAGTTTTTCAATCCGAAAGGCATTCGCGTAAATTGATAATGACCGTAAGGGGTCTAAAAGGCAGTTTTTGCTTTGTCTTCCTCTCGCATCGAAATTTGGTGGAACCCCGAAGCAAGATCGAGTATACTAAAATATTTCGATTCGCCTAACTGGTCGATTATCTCATTGATGTTCGGTATTGGGTAGGCATCGCTGATTGTTTTTTTATTTAATTCGCGGTAGTCTATCACTGGCCGCCACCGTTTGTTGCCTTGGCTGTCCGGTTTTTTCGGCACGATCCATAGGGGGCTGTTATAGGGTGAGTCAGAGGGCTCGATAATGCCTTCTTCCAGCATTTTACTAACCTGCCTTTCAATTTCATTTTTTAATATAGGCGGGTACCTGTATTGTTTTACGTTAATCGGTACATCATCGGTGGTCGTTATCTTATGTTCAGCCATATGCGTGGCTCGCAACTTCTCATTGGGAAGTTGGAATATATCTGCGTAATTTTCGCAAAGCGCTTCTACTAGGGGTCGCGTGTTTTCTTCGCATTTGTCGAGATTGATCAAGGTTTTCACAATCTCCGCTCTATGCTGCAAGTTCGAACTCGGGACTGTTTCAATGTTAAAAATTTTTAATTGTTCTACTCTCGCTTCATCGTAAGCGAACACGGTTTCTCTATTAAAATCGAGATCTTCGTCAAGTCGAGTCAGTATTGTAAAAATGTCATAATCCGTCGCGATTCCGTCGTCCGTAGTGCAATATTCAATCGCGGCTTGATATTCTTCTGTTTCTTCCGAGTTCGGGCACGAGAAAGAATCTACGAATGACCTGATATAATTTTCGTAATCATAAGTTTCTCGCGATTCTGTGTTTTCGACGAAACTGTCTGTTTCGCAGTTTTCATTCGCGGTTCGATTCGCGGTTTTTGTTCGATCTGTGTTAATGTCGATATTCAAAAATATTTCAGACGAACCGCGAGGAGTCCGTGATAATGTTTTGTTTTCGTTATTTACCGATTTTTGATCATCATTATCGACAAAAATTAGTTCAGGCATCTGATCGGAGAATTCGCTCCACAGTTCGTTCGTTGGTGGGCGATCCGTCGGAGGTACCTTTGATATTGAGTTTGATTTGGAAAGATTGTCGATTGACTCGATATCTTGATGGCCCGCGCGTACCACTTCCGCGTTTGTCTCGCGCTCCGGATTCCGCGTCTTGGTCAATAGTAAGCTCGGGTTTGAGCTGATAGTCTCGGTGACATTTCCGTGTTTTGTGGTTTTCTCATAAATTACGCTCGGAGGTTTTAATTCCTCGTTCACCGAGAGAGTACGGGCTTCGTCTCGCATCTCGAGAGTTATACTCTCGGCAGGGACTGTTTCTAGTCCTATCAAGCTGCTTGCGCAGCTAAAATGTAATTTTTCCCCTTTTTTTAAATTTTTAGGTGGATCAATTTTTGAAGAAGCCCCGTCCGCGCTTTGTTCCTGTTTCGCGGTTAGGGCGTCGTTGCAGTTGTTTCTAAGGACCTTTTGGCCGGACTCATCTATGTTAATTTTGCGTTTAAATTCACGATTCGATATTTTATGATTCACTCCGCTTTCGTCAAGTGTTCCGCCCGCGTTACTCGAAGGGTGTGCTGCGTTTGTGCAGTCGTTAAGTGAGAATGGCGCGTTTAGGATTCTGCTTGCTTCGGTCGGGTTACTGGAGCTCTCTTGAGCTGTCTCGATTTCCCCCTTTTCGGTATATTTAATCATAGCCGGGGTGAGTGTCGGTACTCTGATTCTAATATCATAGTTGTTCTCGTTTTTTAAAGGCACGTAAATAGTCAGGTCGTCGGTCGGTATAACATTTTTTCCTCCTAAAAAGATATTAGGGTAAACTTCGCGTTTTTCAAGGTATTTTACGCGATGGTGCTCGGGCACTGTCATTTGCATCCATATAGTTTCTTTCGCGCGGCATTCGGCGACTGTTTCTTCGCCTATAATAATTTGAGTATCTTTTAATGTCAGCCTATCGCGTTTGAAATCTAAAATCATGCTACTGCTACGGCAAAATTGTGCTCCGATGAGCAAATCCGTTTTTATGGGAAAAGTGTCGGGGACTACGACAAATTTCGCTTCCGCTTTTAAATCGTCTAGGTATAAAAATGTTGTCCCTAGTGTATCTACTCGCGTAGTAGTAATGCCTGCTAGTTTAGGTTGGCAATCGCTGTTTATTGGGGTGCCTGGCTGTAACGCAGAAAGTTTTACGACATTAACTCTAATTGTTGATGGCCGTAAAATAAATTCTGTGTTTGGGGTTTCCTCCGGGGATTCCCTGTTTTCGAGTGACATTACTGGACGGTCGGCCTTCCTCTCCCGGGCGCCGTCCTTCGCCACGGGTGTTTCCCCGTTTCCCGCGTTTTTAGCGGCCTGTTCTTTATTCTTTAGAGTATAACACTCATCTATAGTATGGCCTTTCTTTTTACAATACGCGCATACTTTGGAAGGGTCTCGCGGGGGCCTTCCTTCCCGCTGCTTTCCGGGTGGCGCGGAGTCTACTTTCTCTCCATCTGCTTTGTTATCTTTCTCTCCGTCGTCGCGCCTGTCATTTGTTTTCTTCCACTCGCGTTTTTCTTCGCGTCGCGTCACTTCATTGCCGTGGTTTCGGGGGTCTTTTCGGAGAAAGTCTCCATATATGTTCTGTTTGCCGTATTTTTCACCGTCGATGTTAATTCGTTTTTCAGCCTGAATTGCTTCATTAAACACCGCGTGTAATGTGTCAACGCGTTGGTTTACGTAAAGACGATAGAATGGCGGGAGGGCCAAGAAAAATTCATTAATTACCTCTTTCTCTATCTTTTCTTTTCGCGAAGCGGGCAGTTTGTCTATATTCTCATCGAGACATGTACAATCGATGATGGCTGTATAAATTTCTGAAACGCGGTCGATGAGTTTAAGTATTGTCTCATTTTCGCGCTTCGCGAGTGTAGCTAACTGTCCTCTGTAATAATTTCCTGAGTGGCGATTACTAAAAGTGCGCTTTAAGTTGGTTAAAAAATCGTCTAGAGTTTCGGAGTCATCATATTCAATGGCCACGGCGACGTGGTCTTCCAGTTTAAATTTTAAAAGTCGCGTTATTTCTAATTGAGCGCATTCTGGAAATTGATTTTTTATTCGATTAACGGCGCGTACGAATTTATAGAGATTCGTTCCGTCGAATTTCGGAATCACTGCAAGGCTTTCCCTGATTATCGCGTTTGAGGGCATTAGGCTTGATTGATGGGTTTCGCGCGACGGCGACCGCTATGCCGCGAGTTTCGGCTTGAATGACTTGGGAGGCGTCTGCGTATTGGTGGTTGATCGTTCGGTCCGTGATTTATTGAGCGATTAATTAGCGCGCTTTCGCGTCATTCTGCTTCCGCGACAAACCGATCTCTTTCCCTTAACTCCGCGGTTAATCTTTCCTCAGCGGTCCTACGTCTTTGCCGTTCTTCGTTGAGAAGCCTCTCGGCGTCCTCGGCTCTCGCGTGCATTTGCTCGAGTATTTCCTCGTTTTGGTTTTCTTGTACTTGCCTAAGCCTACTTTCTAACTCATTTTCGCGTGAATTTAACCTTTTTTCGCGTTGCACTATTTCTTGGAAACGCATTTCCAACTCTTCGACACTGAGTTGTTTGTGCGCCATTTTTCTAATTATTTTTCACTTTCACTGATTTTATATTAAACAAAACGGTGTTTATGAACGCTTTTTGTATTCTGGTAACTAATTTTTCTAATTTTAACGAGATTTCACACTGATTTTACGTATTTCTGTATAAAAACCCTGCGCCAGGTGATTATCCAACACCGCTGTCACCAGTTTGTTACGTCCCCGCGTGTAAATTTAGATTTTGTTATTACACTCGCGTACGCTGACAGTATGAAAGGACTTAGCTTTGGTTATGTTGGCCTTGATGCGTGGCTTGGCCGTCTCGGTGGCGGGCCCCTGCGTTCGAGGGCCTCCTGAATGGCGTTCTGCGCGGCGGGTTTGCTTGAGATGCCGTCCTGCTTGGCTGCCGACGGCTCTGCTTCCGGTGGATGGAAGTCTCCGTATGAGTGTGTGTGTTCTCGTGGCTGCTGTCACCACTTCCTGGTTTGTCCCGGGCAGGAAGATCCCTGTTGCTCGGCTGGCTGCCGCTGGTCGTCGTCCGTGAGCTGCTCTGAAATAGACCGCGTCGCGTTCCGTCGGACGAGGTAAAAGTGAATAAATTGGAATACGCGTTCTTTTAGTTAAAAAGTGAAATTTATTCACATTTATTGAGTAAAAAGATATAAAAACACAGTATTCCGTGAAAAAGTCTTATATTATAAAGGTATAATGTCAAAAAGTTTATAATAAACGTCGCGCGTGAAACAATGAAAACGAGAGAGAGAGCTAAGCTCGAGGAGCTTGTAGCTGAGAGCTGCTTGCTCAAGTCGATGGTCGAGAGAGACTGTTCTTCTCCTCAGCTGCTCTACCCGGCTGCACTGAAGGAGAGCGTGGAGCGTGGGTGGAAAACCCTTCTTTGTGTCAAGGTCCCCCTTGATGATTGGTTCTCGGCACGTTGTGGACGAGAGGGGTGATGCCGGTTCGGTGGGGACGCTCCTTGCCGGTGCCCCTCTGCTCTTGGTCTTAATCTTAATGATGTAAACATCCTCGATCGAGTGGCTAACGCGGCTCATTGTAGTCGGCTTAGTGTTTCGATCGAGCATATTTTAACAGAGATTGTTATTTTTCTTATGCTAATAACTTCTTTGCGCATATCCGATACGTCTGTAAGGAAGGTAATCAATAGTTATTAACTTTGAGATAAAGCGTATCGTATATGCGGGATTCCTAAATTATATTTCACTGGCACGTTCGAAAGAAGTTTACATAAGCTTGTGTGGACGTGCCAAGTGTCTTATTCTGCATGTATGCTCTTTTGATTATTCATTTTATTACAGGATGTTATTTTAGCGGCGGGCCATGCAATATCGGCCGGCTTACATTATTGAATAATAGTTATTTTTGCAGTGATTATTTATGAAGGCAGATCAGCCTTATATATATATGTATATAGGACCAGAGGAATCTGTATATAGATAAAAAGTGTGCCAATGCAAATGTGTTTCTAAGAACAATCACAGATTTCTCTCTCCTATCTTATAAGATTAATGATTAAAGTTAGTTACTTATAATATTGCTTAATAATATAACGTGCGCAAGTAGTATACATTCTACTATGGAGAGACGGTGAGTCATCGTGCCCTGACCGGGCTATCTTATCTTTGTTTACATAAACAGTAATTAAGATATCTTAATAGCCTGTTGTTATGGTTTGTTTACATAAACAAGCAATAAAGAAGCAATTAAGATATCATAATAGGTGTAAATATAAGCAGAGAGGTCCCGTACGGGAATCGGTGACACATTTTCGTCTCTCTCCATAGTAGAATGGTGTTCTCGGGAGGCAGTGATGCTGCCCCTCTTATTATTGGTGTTCAACAATATAGTAATTAATGTGTCTTTATTGATTGTTTATATAAACAAGCAATTAAGATATCTTAATTACATGAACAAACATAAAAATGTTTTTACAAAACAATTAATAAAACACCGATTAAGATATTTAAATAAATGTTGCTAAACAATAGATAAGAGATTGTTCCGTATCGGGATCGATGACGTCGCGAGCCTACGCCATAGTAGAAAGTATACTGATTTATAAATTTAATTAATCAATATTCTTATTGTTTAAACATAATAAACAATAAAAACATCAATTAAGATAAATGAAATATGTGTGCGTGCGTGTATTTGTCCCGTATCGGGATCGATGACGTCACGAGCCTACGCCATAGTAGAAAGTATACTGATTAATAATTTTAATTAATCAATATTCTTATTGTCTAAACATAATAAACAATAAAAACATCAATTAAGATAAATGAAATATGTGTGCGTGTGTGTGTGTGTGTGTGTGTGTGTGTGTGTGTGTGTGTGTGTGTGTGTGTGTGTGTGTGTGTGTGTGTGTGTGTGTGTGTGTGTGTGTGTGTGTGTGTGTGTGTGTGTGTGTGTGTGTGTGTGTGTGTGTAAGAAGATATCGAATAGTATGTTTTTACGTGATATTATATTGTGGTCCTCAAAGAACCGTTTTGATAAAAAATTAACAGTAAACGATTATTAAAATCGTTTGTACGCTTGTTTCTCTGGAAACGAGAAGGTGTTCTTGGAGAAGCTATTGTGCGATGACGATTTTGATGATGACGACGATGATGGCTGTATAAGGGGCTGCTTCTCTTTATCGCCGGTGTAATTTTTCGTAGCGTTCTTGCTTTGCGGTGGCCCCATACTTCTTGCTTGTTTGACGTTCATTATGAAAATGGTACTTCCCGTTTCGCTCATCGCATTATAAATGAATATACTATACTTTGCATCATGTGGTGTAGAAACCATGCGTAGGAACTCGTGACGCTAAAATGGAGTATGCAGAGTATATCTATGATATATGAATTTTATAAGAAAGGTTTGGTGGATAGAAGGTAAAAAATAAAAAAGATTGTTGGTTCTAATTAAAATTGAATATATATTGTTTAAGCCTTTGAATAATATTACAAATTAATTTGCGAACATATAATCGTACATATCATGAGCCAAGTTGGATAAGCCAAATGCATAAAATTCCATAAGAAAAATGTCGTACAAATCTTTATTCATATTACCGAATTCCATGTGCAACTTTGCTCTATTATTAATTTCATTTTTACGCAATGAACAATATTGTTTAAACGCAGCAGTGTCTTTCAAAATATTTTTCGCTTTTTCAGTGCTTTCTCTCTTTAACTCAACTTTTAAAAACTCAATTACGTTATCGATACCGCGATTTATAAATCCAGCACTTTCTTCTAAACGTTTTAGCCACTCATCGACACATTCGCGCACTTCTCGTAGGCCGTTCAAAGTTGCCTGCTGCATGACGATTCCGGGTGGACTTTCTTATTTTCTTTTCTTCTGTGGTGTCTCGTACTGTGAACAACTGTCTGGAAACTGCGTCTCCTCGTCTATTGGTTGCCCTTCGGGAAAGTCTCCTCTGACGAGCTTCGGTGTCGGTACACTAGGTCTCTCGTCGATAAGGATGGACCTCACTCCGTACGCCGTTGTAAAATTGATGTCGTGGTTTGGAAGAAATATTTTTGAAGGCTTACCGAAGTCTTTGTAGAAGGTGAATGAATCTAGCACATACCCCATCATCGCGTCCATTTGGTCGCTGATCAGTTCCCAACTTTTTTTTTCGAGAGTTACGTACTTTGCAGGAGACCCTGTACTACAGAGTTTCACCACAGCTCTATAAAATCCTGCGTGGTGTTCTAATCCAACAACGACTCTTTTGGAATTTGATTTATTGATAGCGTAGGTTGTAGACAGGAAGAGATTTGGCAGATCCATGTTTTTATTAACTCGCGATGTTACTGCTACTGCTGCTGCTGGTGGAGGTAGTGGTGGTGCAGCTGATGGCGGAGGTAGTGGTGATGGAGTTACTGCTACTGAAGCTGCTACTGAAGCTGCTGCTGATGCTTCGTTTTTGTCCATTTTAAAGCAAGAGTATACTTAGAGATTGAACGGACACTGGAATATCCACGCGCGAGCGTACTCTCAAATGGAATGGATACTCGTGACTGAAGGCAAGCATGTCGGGCTCCAGCTTTTACACGTATGTCCCCACCATGCTCTGTTTTCCCATTGGCCGATGAATCCGTTACGTACCATTCCCTCATCCAATCAGTGAACGGAGTGATGCCGTTGTAATATATAGAATTCAACAAGATGAAAGCGATGAATGTAACATAACCTTACTAGCCGTTTCGTATTCGCGATAAAAAAGTACGTTGGAATGACGTGAGCTTAGAGAGTAACGAATACGCGATAAAAATAACGGTTTCCGAGAAAGAAATCGATGAATGTAACATAACCTCACTTTCCGTTTCGTATTCGCGATAAAAAAGTACGTTGGGATGACGTGCGCTTAGAGAGTAACGAATACGCGATAAAAATAACGGTTTCCGAGAAAGAAATCGATGAATGTAACATAACCTCACTTTCCGTTTCGTATTCGCGATAAAAAAGTACGTTGGGATGACGTCCGCTTAGAGAGTAACGCGAATACGAGATAAAAATAATGGTTTCGGAGAAAGATTATGATGAAAGAAATCCTTGAATGTAACGTAACCTCACTTTCCGTTTTGTATTCGCGATAAAAAAGTTCCACTGGAAACGCACGCAGTTTCTTCGTAGGCGATCAAGATGGAGTGCTGAGGTGGGAGCGATCCCGTAACTATCGAAATATACTCCGTATTCATTTTTGTCTATGTAAATGGCAACCCAATGCGATCTTGGTTTATTTGCTGTATCTAGATTGGTCACAATAGCCACAGGTGGACTTAAAATTTTTGGAATGTGATCAGCAGCATACACACCTATTGTATTCGCTCTTAGCGCACCTATCGCATGCATTATTGTCCTTGTGTCCATCATGTAATTGATTCTCCCTGAATATATTTGTATTTACAGACTTTTCACTGGGAACGTTCTCAGTGAATACAATGTTGAAGTCGTCGTCGTCGTTGTCGCCGTCGTCGTCGTCGTCGTCGTTGTTTGCTTTTACCGCGTGTGTGCTACTGTCGTCGTCGGTTACATCTACTCCACTTGGTTCACCAAAGCGAAAAGACTTTCTGCTTTCGTTACGATACTTGCAAAGAGCAGCGTAAAATCTTTCGCTTTGTATGGTTTCAGTTACTTCGCGCCACTCTTCTGGAAGTATACTGTATAGCCATTTTCTTAATAGGTTTGCTTTGAAAAGTGCACAAAAGTCTTTCTTATTTTCTATATGTTTTTCGATATGACTTGCACACACTAATGAATTCGGAAATAGTCCTTCTAATTTACTAAACGATGGCGACCTCCACTCTTCGAGGTTTATAACGCACCTTCCAAGCACGTTCTCGAGATACCTTCGCTTTTGATCCCCTCGCACGTAGATATTTCTCCCCTTCTTCACAAGTTTGTAGAGATGATGGCGCAATCGTCGTAATGATACGTCACCTTCGAACCACTCTATTCCGTGTAAGTGAACTGTGCAATAGCTGTTTGTCGTCTTTATGTCTGGTGGCAAATGCAAAAAATTACAAGGTGGGCCTGCTATCCAATGACCGACTATGAGCTCTTGCAATGCGATCACAGCCACTTCCTTTGGCAAAAAATTTCTGTTAACGTCGCGAAAACCTTGTATGTCGACAATGAAATCCATGATTTAAGAAGTGAGCGCGAGAGTGTATCGCTATGTAAAAGACCAAATGACAACTGATCCTCACGCGTAGGCGTTTTATTTCTGATATACGCTTATCCCCACTACTCTTGTTTCTCCTTCTTCTTCTTCTTCTTATATTTACGCGCTAAAATCCGATAGGATTTGCCTGCTCGAATCGATTTCCAGTACGTTATCGTATTCTGCGTAAATGATGCAATTTATGGTACTAGTGAGAGCACCCTCGAATCGCACTTCCACGCGCACGCTACCCGACCGCACGAGGTTCCAGTGTGTAGCACAATGAGCTGATAAATCTGGTGTTAAGTCAAAAGCCGTCAGAAAATTTCCTCGCGCGTAATTGTGACGATTGATGCCGTTGTCTTCGTTAAGAAAATGTATACCTGTACCCGAGAATAGCGTATGGTAAGCATCTATGTAGAGACCGCTGTTGCCGGTAAAGCGAGGTTGTAACGGTTTGCTTGGAATTCGCACTCCGTCGACGTACAAAGAAAGATAATTTATCGAAAAGTGTTGAAAATTGAACGGGTTGAATTTACGATTTCCATTAAATGCTTTGTTGTCGACGAAACCTATAATTATTCTTTTAGGTAGCTGCCCGAGGATGACGTTGTCAAGAGTATCCCCAAGATTTCCAGTGTGAAGCGTGAAAGACTTAACTTCGACGCGTGTAATCGGATACTTGGCTGTAGCTTTAGCTAAGGCATTGGCGTGGCCAAGTAAAATACCGGGACTTATCTTTACTCTGCGTATGATGAGACTGGCTTCTTTGATTTTGACACGGAATTTACCATCATCCAAAAATACGACAAATTTTATCATTGAATTCCGTCACGTGAAACTCTTCACAATGGCATGTTCGCTTTATGGCATAATATCCTAAGCGGCTTTTCATCGACTCCAGTACTTGATGTTGATATATGTCGTTCGATCTATTTATCTCGGTAGCTAGCTGTTCTATTGTTTTATAAATACCGTCGGGAAAGTGGCAAACGTCTTTGCGTACTACCTTACCGCTGTCGTAGGAACAAAACGAATAAGAAGCTTCAGTATTTTGTACGTGGATTATAGTACAAGGCACGTAAATTTCAGCTAGACTTACGAGCCATTCACCGTGTAGCCTAATCTCGCGCTGTAAATGCGTGGTGAAGCAAGTTGTTGTATTATCGCTGAAATACATCATACTGATGTTACTCGGTAATACCATGTAAAATTCATCTTGGTTCTCCATTTTTTTTTTCAGATTCTATCGAGATCGCTCGCCTTTATCCAAGAGTTGAATTTGTCAGGGTATCCTAACCACTTGACTAATAGTTGCTTATTTGCTCCTCGTCCACGCGTACGAACTATGCGCTCCACTTTAAATGTTTGATGGTTTGTGATGCGTTCTCGGCCAACCAATACAAGTTCTTCCGTGTAAAAGAATCCGTCGATAATTTCACCGTTTAAGTCTTTGAGAACGTACGTGAAGATATTCTGTCGTCGCGACACCCTTTTTATCTTGAACACTTCCTCGCTGAAATTTTTTTCATAACCGCGCTCGAAGGTATTTTTAGTTCGACTGATTCGAATGAAGTCGCCCACCTTGAATTTAGGTATCGCTTGGTGGGCCCTCTTGCGGCCGTTTCTCTGCACCGCGCTTTGTCGAAGAGCACGCTTTTGCAAATTTTCACGGGCTTTTGCTGCGTTGTACAGATTTACCTTAGATGGTTTCATTTTTATTCCACTATGCAATGTGTGGTTGTAAGCGTATATAATTTTTTGTACTACGTCGACATACCTTTTTGTATTTTTGTGCGAGACATAGCGCCACATACGCTCTCTTATTGTTCTGTTGAGTCTCTCGACTACAGCCGCTTTGATATCGGGATTTCACGCTACTCTAAATTGTATGTCATATTTTTTTAGAAGGCTTTGAAAAACTGAGCCGACAAATTCTTTGCCACGATCGGATTGTAAACACACCGGTACTCGTGGGCTCGCTCTGTCTAGAATTGTTTCGAACGCGCCGGCAACGTTGCGCGCTGTTTTGTCGCGCAATGGTTCGATCCACGCATTCTTGCTGAGCACATCCACAACAACGAGAATATAGCAGAAGCCGTCGTTATAGTCTTTTATCGAGGTTAACTGTAGTAAATCACACTCCCACAGATCGTCCACGTTCGTGACATTGTAGCGCAGTCTCGGTAATTTTCGTTTTATAGGATGATGAAGCGTGTAAGCGTCTTGGTTTCTAAGCCATGCGTATATTTTAGCCTTCTCTTTACCTCTCTTTTTATTTACGCGTACGAGATTTTTTGCACCCGCTTATCCTGCCTCGTGCGAGAGATCGTAATACTGTTTCTCGTACATCGTCTCTTTGTGAGCTTGTGTGTGTGTGTGTGTGTGTATATGTGTGTGTGTGTGTGTGTGTGTGTATGAGGGCGTGTGAGTGTGTGCGGTTTTTATATTTGGAATCGTAACCACTTTTTTTTACTTTGTTCAGCCTTTCTTCTCCTCGTAAGCACGGGAGAGGGCTCTGCATTCGCGTCTTCCTTATTCAGTCGTCGTTTGGCCGTATTCAAAGGCGCTGTGAGTACTCTGCCAATTTGTAAAACTTCGCTGTTGCCTATTAAATTCGTCGGAGTATCGGAAGTTTTAACAAATTTAGAAAACTCCATGCGTCCAACTGGTGCTTCCTCGTCGTCATTTTTTCCCCTTCTTCTTCTAACCACATCATTCAGTAATTCTATAATATTTGAACGCTCTACCGTGCGGCCATCTATACTCACTGTACCGGCATTGTTCCACTTAAGACGTTCGGGTGCTACTGTTTTCCAATGACGCAACAAGAGACGCACATTGCGCTGATACGCCTTGGGTACACCATCGATAATGGCTTCTTCGGTGAGGGGTGCTAGTGTCTCGTCAATTTCGTCGATTTCTCGTAGTGCATCGCTGCTGCTGCTGCTGCGCTCGCTTTCACGGAAAAAGAGATAACGTCGCAAAACTTGTAAGTAATTTAGACATTTTTCGTGAACGTCCTTCACCCCTTTTTTCGAGTGAAGAATATCGAACATTTCGGCGTCTAATCTGGACAAATTGTCACCGGGAGTTTGCATAGAATTTTCGCCGGAGAATTCGCTCGGGGCAATTATTTTTGTTGTTTCAGCGGGTGTAGACTGCGCGCGTTCGATTGCATCTTCGGGCACTATTACCATTTTACGAGCACGTTCCATACTGCTTCTCCTATTTACTGCTGCTTTCCTCCTCCTCCTCCTCCTCCTCCTCCTCCTCCTCCAAATAGTTTAGATATGAGCGCACCTACGATGGGCGCTAGAAGAGCTGGCAAAAAAGATCCTCCGTTCTGTACTATTGCGCGTTTTTTAGTTTTCCAACTTGATGACTTTCGATTTATTAATCTGTGCAATACGATCTTGTGTTTATTCAGACGTATCTATTTCTTTTTTTCTTCACTCCCCCTCTCCTTCTTTCAATATAATTAGACTATCGAAACTTTGAATATTTCGGTACATAAGCGCAGTGCGTTTTGTCGTCGGGAAATATGCAGGAGCGGAATCGAAATTCGTCGAGATAGTCTTGTGATAAATCGAGAAAAAGATACGTGTGTGGGGTTCGCGTGGCGTCGAGGTAGGCCTCTTGCAGAAATTTCGGATCTTCCGGATATACTTGACGCGCCAAGTGCTGTATTTGAACGCGATCACGCGGGTTTTTATAGAGTACGAGATATTTTGTGTTCAGGCTTATATCGCGTTGCGATTTTCCTTTGTGAAAAATATTTTGCGTTATGAATATAACGCTGATATTTTTATGATGACTACCTTTCGTAAATAGATCTAGTATAACATCGCACGAAGATTCTCGCATTAAATCATCCAGAATTAATAACTTTTTTTTATCGCGGTCGCAAGAATAATCACTCACTTGAGGCAGACCCTCTCTAAATTCGATACTCGGTGCGTCACACCCGGGTCTCAACTCCGTGCGGTAGGCTTCTTGCCACTCGGCGTAATAAAAGAGTATGCCATCAAAGCATACGTTACAGATTTTCGGTAAATTAATAAGAAACTTTTTGACGAACTGAGTTTTGCCACACCCGGTAGGTCCGCACACACAACACGTAAATGGATGTTTCCAACGCGTATCCATTTTCATGAATGACAACAAAACCGAATTTGTTCGTGCTTTTATAGCGATAACACATTTTTTTTTTTTTTTTTTTCAGCGTGAAAAAACCAACGATCCCCGGGCGGCGGCGGCGGCGGCGGCAGCGGCGCAGCGCGGCGCGGTGCTCATCAGCTGATATGCACCGCGCACCGGGGCGCATGTACAAGCTTGTACTCCGCGCGGTATAAGCTGATATTCGCCGCTTTAAGAAGCGAATACTTTGCACGCGCGCGCGCGCATATCAGCTGCTACAGTGCGCGAGGCCTCGCGTATGGACAAGAGAGCGCGCGCGCGCGCGCGCGCGAGAGAGAGAGAGAGAGAGAGAGGAAGAGGAAGAGGGAAATAAAAATAACTACAATGAACAAGAACAATATTTACAAATAAGTCTTATTTTTTATTAATAAAATGTTTTAACGCTTATAGCCAAAAGGCAATGATAATTCTTTTATTGAATGGTAGCGCCGTTTTTTAACACTATACAACATGTCTTGTATTCGTCTCGCGTGATAACATCGTGCTTGGGTGTGCGCCTTATGGCTTTAAAATATAATTTAATATTACCCGCATTGTCGCCATTCATAAAGGTATCGATCAATTGTTTAATACTATCGAAATTTATTTTTAAAGAATTAGCATAATTTAACCTTATCCCTTTGATTTTACAACATTCAAATGTCTGTCCTGTCGATGAATCGATTGCTTTATAGGCGCAAAATTTAGGACCGCCCGATAAGAATGTTTCAATATGTACATTTGGTCCGTAACTCTTCAGTTCGTCCGTCATATCACCTTGTTGGCGATCCAACGCCTCAAACAGAGGAGACGCTGACGTCATCTCGCCTTATAAGGCAATATACGGCTCGAGCAAGAGCGCAGCCAATCAGCGCTCTCCACGCGGTCCTCTCTCACCGCCCCTCCTTCAACAAAGACACGCCGACGGCACTTCGTAGCGCCGGCCGGCTCCTCAGTTCACGCGCGACGGCGAAGAGAGACAGCAGCAGCTCACGACTGCACAACGGACACCTGCAATAAAGTTGCCAATTTTACCTCCACACGAAACGCCTTCTCTTTTGAACCTCTACAGTCCAAGATCCATCCACATTCAACAAAAAACATTTGGTCCTTCGAGCCGGATCGTGGGAGGACATCGCCATGGCCACACCAGAAGAAGAAAGTTCTGCTATCTTCTACGTCCACTCTCGAGTGGCGTAGAGATAGCAACTCTTCTTTCAGGTACGCATCAAAGTGTTCGTGGTCGTGAGTGCCGTAACAGTCGCGTGCTCTAGCATGCCGACTTCGCGCGGACGTTGCTGTCTCTCTCTCTCTTTCGTTAATTCGCCGTCGTGTGTACTCGGAAGCCACCTTCTAAGGCTTCCTAGGGGAAATAGCACATTCAATTGCTATTTTTCCCATTTCTGAAAACGCCTGGGAGTGCGTCGCTATCGACTCCAAGACGTTGCCAAGAGCGTGCGCTGTAAAGCCAGCTCTAGAGTCATCGCGTTCGTACGTTGAGCGGCAGCCATCTTGTCTTGTAGCCAAGAGCGTGCGCTGTAAAGCCAGCTCTCGAGTCACCGCGTTCGTACGGTGACCGGCAGATATCAAGACCCGGACAACCAGCGTGCATTGTACACGCTCGGGGTCCACAGCATTTCTAAAAGGGACAGCCAGCGTGCATTGTACACGTACGGGGTCCACATCATACAAGAAACGGATCACCCGCGTGCAGCGTACACGCTACGGGGCCCACACACATCGAAACAAGGACTACCCACGTGGAGCTGGCTCGCTTTCACTGCATCGAGCTCGTACTCGCCGTACATATAGTGAGCTTTCCACGAGGGAAGGAGGGTCGTCTACAAGAAGACGACAATCAGGACGCGCTACGTCCGGGAAATCGCATACGTCATCGTCAAGGATCAGGAGGCGGACGAGTCCAATATTCGCCATAGGGGGCGCGCATCAACGGATCGAAGCTGTACTCGGACGAGTCCATCTTCTTCGCACCCAACGCCGATCCGATTGCGCTCGAATGCCTCGTCCTAGTACTTGAACACACGTATCGTTCCAATTTGTTTAAATTAAATTTAGTAACTATCGTCTAGTCAATCTAGTATATTTTTTCCATTTAATGAAAATTTAATGATCTCTATTTAGACAAGATTACTTTAATCAAAATTGAGTAAATTTAATGTGAGATTAGTACAAGTTAATTGTGTTTGAGTTTATTATAAATTTAATTGTAATATTTAGCTAGTCTTGAGAAAATTGATTGCAATTTTCGCCTTAGCAAACACTTATGTTACTTGACCTTGCAGTTTTATTGCTGTCTGCTGTTACTTTGTCTTGACTGCAACTTCGACTGCTGGATCACATCTGGATGTATTCCTGATTCAGCTGCTGACTACGCTGCAAGGATAGCTGAATACAACGCCTGCAGTAACTTCATCTTTAAGCAGTCAACATTGTGGATCATCAGCTGATTCATCGCGGGAACGTTAGCAGTCGGACCCTTCGTTGCATCCTCAAGCGCATCGTCACGTTCACATACTAGCATAAGTATTATAACCTAAGTTAAGACTTAGATTTAATAACTCTCACTATTTCTTGCTCTACTCTCGAGTGGGCAAGAGTAGTTAACTCAATACCAAAGTTAAAAAATCAAATTTGTTACTAGTCTGAATTAACTTGATCTCAAAATGGAGGCGTTTCATGCTAAGCAGATGGCACTCCAAGCTAAAATTACAAACTCCTTTAAAAATTTCAAATCTAAGGGTAAAGATGATATGACGAAAGGTTATGCAAAATCATGTCTAACCGGACTTGAAACTAATTTTACGTCGTTTCGGGTAAATCACGAGAAACTTATGCTCGTTGAGGATATTGATCAAGATCATGCTTATTTTACAACTAATCTCTTTGATCTGGTTGAGGATAGTTTTTACCTCCGCAGAGGAGACTTTCTTGATTACTTAGAAACTTTTGAAACTAGAGATGCTGCTCAAGGATCTTCTAATTCGACTGCTGAGCCAGTGCCTGCAAGCACTGCTCGATCTACGAACGTTTCGTTTCAATCGTTGCCGAAAGTAGATTTACCAAAGTTTTCGGGGAAATTCTCGGATTGGGAGAATTTTAGAGACGTCTTTCGTTCAGTCATACATCGACGTGAAGACTTAACGCCTGTTCTCAAATTGCATTATCTTCGCACTCACCTTACGGGTGAAGCACTTGAGAAAATTAAATCTCTTCCCATTGCTGGTGATAATTATGAACGTGCATGGACAACTCTAACCGAGTATTACGAAAATCAACGGCGTATTGTTAACTCTCATATCTCGGAAATCTTCGCAGTCAAATCTATGAAGTCAGATATTTCATCGGAAATCAAATGGATTTATAGGGAAATCTTCCATCCCATTGCTAGTCTGACCTCTCTAAATAGAGCGGCTTCTTTAGGTAGTGATTTGATCGTTCACTTTACACTGAATCGTCTTGATTTGAATACGCGAAAAGAATGGGGAAGACACGTAGGTGATAGTGTCGATCCACCTACAATGGAACAACTTCAAGCTTTTCTTCGAAGCCAAACCCTCACTCTGGAGGCTATCGAGGCAGGTACTAAATCTTCTGCGAACAATAATTCAAAAGCACAATCACCTAATACAAAATCTCGAAAACCAGTGCATGACAATGCTCAGTCGGTTTATTCTCATCAGACTTCTCCGACGAACCCTTCAAAAAAGAAATGTTCTTTTTGCAATCAATCTCATTTCACAAATAGATGTGAACGATTTATCAATAAAACGGTTCCTGAACGAAAGGAATTAATTAAATCTTCAAACCTTTGTTTCAATTGACTAGGGAAGCACAACGTTAAAAATTGTACTTCCACGTACCGATGCTTTCTTTGTAAAGCTAAGCATCACACCATGGTGCACTCTGACAACAATCAAGCAATCAGTTCGTTGCAGACTGATCAGATTGACTCAGCGACCAGCACCTCTAGCCCAAACTGTGGCAATTTCGTCATCACAAAAGTTGATGACAAACCTGCTTCTCAAGCAGTCTCCCTCAATAGTGGAGAAAGTACTAAATGTACAGGAGTACTTTTAGCTACCGCTAGGGTTAACGCCCTTGGTCCTAACGGAACCAAAATTCTAGTTCGTGCACTGATTGATCCTGGATCCCAAATCTCAATTGTTACACAAGCTATGTGTAACGTGCTTTCTCTAAACTGTAGAACCAGTCACACGCACATCCAAGGTATAGGTGAAAAGACAGCTGCTGTCTCTTCTAAAGTAGCCCGTCTTACTATACAACCGCATTTCAATTCAACTTTCTCTTTGGAAGTTGATGGCATTGTTTTGCCAAAACTCTCATCGTATAAGCCTCCCGTCGTAAGGGGTAATACAAATTTCGAATACTTAAGAGGGCTGCAACTAGCTGACCCCAAGTATCTTGAACCTTCACGTATCGATATTCTACTCGGTGCAAGCGCTTATGCGCAAATCATTGAAAATCAAATAGTTAAGGGCCAAAGTCTTCAGCCGATAGCACTTAGTTCCAAACTTGGATGGCTCTTGACAGGTAATCTCTCTTCTTCAACGCCAGAAATAGGGCTAGACTCAATATCATTGTTCGAACAACTGCGAGCATGAAGCCAAACTATTGGAGCTCGTACAAGATTTTTGGAGGGCGGAGGAAATACCTGTCGACAAAAAATCTTACTCGCCTGACGAACAAGCATGCGAGGACTTCTATCAAAAAACAGCTCGTCAAGATGAAACAGGGCAATATATAGTAAGCCTACCCTGGAAAAGTCGAGACCAGTTGAGATCTGCTCATCTCGAGAGCTCTCATTCTACTGCATTACGCGCACTCAATCGTCTCGAAGCAAACTTCGCGAAGGACGAAACACTCAAAATAGCTTATAGTGATTTCATGAAAGAGTACATTGACCTTGGTCATATGTCACTCTCTACAAAATTTGATCCATCCTCTAACAAACCTCAACCCTTCTTACCACATCATGGTGTGTGGAAAGAAACAAGTACGACGACCAAGT
The DNA here is from genome assembly GCA_036365515.1 of Torymus aiolomorphi. NCBI lineage: Eukaryota > Metazoa > Arthropoda > Insecta > Hymenoptera > Torymidae > Torymus > Torymus aiolomorphi. Next base: position 191,826,323 of record CM070873.1, read on the forward strand.
TACGTACAGTGTTTAATGGCTCGAGTAAGTCTAAATCAGGTGTCTCGGTCAACGATCTTCTACACGTTGGACCCAATCTTCGTCAGGATCCCGTCGCTTTGATCTGTGCCTGGCGTAGGTATAAGATCATCTTTATACTCATATACTCATCGTCAGATAAGTTGTTACGTATGGCTTCATATTGCTTTCGATTCATTAATAGAATCTGCTCGAAAGTAGTGCGTACAACGTCTTCAAACTCAGGCGTTAGCTTTCTCTCTGTTCTTCAATCCCTACTATGCCACGACTCTCCGAGTTCAAAGGAGATCAGCGCTAGTGAGATTGAGAACAGCAAACTTTGTTTGACCCACCTAATTCAAACTGCTTACTTTAAGGCTGAACTTCAACAATTAGTTAGGCAAGGTAAACTTTCGACTAAAAGCCCTTTGTTATCGCTAAACCCCTTGATTCAAGATCATTTACTCAGGGTGGGCGGTCGTCTTTCTCACTCACTTCTCGGAGAAGATGCTAAGCATCCCCTTATCCTTCCAGCTGATTGTCACTTTACAACTTTATTAATAAGAGATGCTCATCAGCGCACTCTTCATGGTGGTGTTCAATTAACCCTTGCAACACTCAGACGTCAGTACTGGATAGTGAAAGGTCGATCCGCAGTCAAGAAAGTCATCAGAACTTGTCTAGCATGCTCACGCCATGCCGCCCGTGTGCCAACTCAACTAATGGGTGAGTTGCCAAAGGCTCGAGTACACCCTTCCCCGCTTTTCGAGGGCTCTGGTGTCGATTACGCTGGCCCCATTCAGCTTCGTCTCACTAAGACTAGGGGAAAGGGAACCATGAAAGGTTATATTGCGATTTTTGTCTGCATGGCTACACGAGCTGTACACATCGAGGTAGTTGAGGACTACACTAGTGAAGCGTTCATCGCTGCTTTCCACCGATTCACCGCTCGTAGAGGTCATTGCAAAAACCTATACTCTGACCAAGGTACGAACTTCGTAGGTGCAGATGCTCTGTTAAAACAGATGGTTAGCTCTTCTGCTTCTTACTCAACTCAAATTGTAAATTCTCTTGCCAAGGAAGGCACGTCTTGGATTTTCAACCCTCCAAGTGCACCCCATTTTGGAGGTATTTGGGAAGCAGCAGTTAAGTCAGCGAAACATCATCTGCGTCGAGTCATTGGAGAGCAAGTTCTCACCTTTTCTGAACTCGCCACACTCATGTGCCGGGTCGAGGCCTGCCTCAACTGGAGACCTTTAACTGCTCTCACCGACGATCCAACTGACCGTGATTTCCTATCACCTTCACATTTTCTTATACAACGCTCATCATTTTTAGTTCCGGAAGAAGATGTCAAGGAAGTCAACATCACACCTGGAAAGCGCTGGCTCCTAATTAGCCAGCTGGCCCAACACTTCTGGCATCGATGGTCGAAGGAATATCTCACTTCTCTTCAGGTCCGTCAAAAGTGGAGACAACAGCAGGTTCCTATAGCGGTGGGCGATCTCGTGCTCATAAGAAATGAGCTCACTCCGCCAGCCAAGTGGCCGCTAGCCCGTGTCATCGCCATTCATCCCGGGAAGGATGGTATCTCCCGCGTGGTGGATCTTCGCACCGCTAACACAACTCTTCGTCGCCCCATCACCAAGGTCATTCTCCTCCAGCCTTCCACCTGAGGTCCGTTCGCCAGTCTGGCGAAGGTGGGCGGAATGTTGGCGATCCAACGCCTCAAACAGAGGAGACGCTGACGTCATCACGCCTTATAAGGCAATATACGGCTCGAGCAAGAGCGCAGCCAATCAGCGCTCTCCACGCGGTCCTCTCTCACCGCCCCTCCTTCAACAAAGACACGCCGACGGCACTTCGTAGCGCCGGCCGGCTCCTCAGTTCACGCGCGACGGCGAAGAGAGACAGCAGCAGCTCACGACTGCACAACGGACACCTGCAATAAAGTTGCCAATTTTACCTCCACACGAAACGCCTTTTCTTTTGAACCTCTACAGTCCAAGATCCATCCACATTCAACAAAAAACACACCTAATAGCGTGCCAAGGTGGGGTCTGTATTCCTCGTCCTTCGCGCGCTCATTACAAACGAATATGCAAGAGTCGGTATCAAAGTATAAAACTCGTCGATCTAATTTCTCAAGATAATCGTACAATTTGAGTCGAGCTTGCGCCGTAGTGTGTGCTGCGATTACTACATTCGTATTGGACCCCTGTGCCACAGCATCGGCGATATTTTTCCAGTTTACATATAAAAGTTCGTCGTTTACCGGCAACACGCTAAATACTTCTTTTTCCGGCGCAACTAAAAGTTTAAGGAGGGCCTCGCGTGTTTTTACAATTTCGGTCTCTTTCAAGTTGCTACGCTGCCCAAATTTTCCCCAAAAAGAATTAAGACAGAGTTTTGCCACTGGGCGCAAGCCAGCATTTTTTCCGATTTTTTCTCTCTCCATTCGTATACCCTCGTCTCGCTCGTACTCTAACAAATAACGTTCCTTATCTACTTCGCTCTCGCACCACGATGGCCATCCGCTAGCTTGTTGTTTTATTTTCAAAAACGCGTTCACGTAGTCTGCAAACAATCCTCCTGTGCCACTCTGTTGATCGTATTGCGTTACTTTATATCGCCATATTATGAATATTTCCGTTATTTGGTAACCCAACTCGATGGCTTTTCGCAGTTCGTCGGCTACCCACGTCCCCGTGAATTCGCGCTCGTGAGTATATTCGTGAGTACAATCTTCTTGTCGCATCTCCTCGCAACAAGAGCGACAAAGAGCAAAGAGTAATCGTCCATGCATTTTTATTGGTAAGAGAGGAAGAAACAAATTACGAGGAGGCAATATTTTACATTTGATCAAACCTTCTACTCGTGATAAATCGTTGTTATTTCCTTTCGTCAACGCGTCGCACTGACTGCCAACAAATATATCTGGGTGTCCGAGCGGAAACCGGCCTCGTTTACAGATATACGGATATAAAGAGCAAATATCCGTATATCTTATTGTTTCTCCTTCTCTTATTTTATAATGTACAGCTATATTTTCCGTGCGACCCCCGAAAAACGCGTCTCGCGGATTTAAAACCATTTTGCTTATTAACGGATGATTATTCACATAATTTGCGATCCGAGGATTTTCAATTTTACGCCGGTCAAATGTGCACTCCCAAATTTCGCGAACCTCGTAGCCCAGTGACTTTATTTTATCTATTTTTGCTCGAGTGCTCTCGTATGCCTCGTTGTGAGTTCTATTGTAGGCGGTTAATTTATCGCGTTTGTTTTGAAAACATCGCGGACACCCATGTGTGTAGCACCCTTGATACTCGAATACTATACCTTTATCTGTGGCCGCGGCACTGTCGCTTGATGTCGACGAGCTCGGAAGCTCTGAAGGTGGCAAATATCCATCTACCGAGAATCCTTCGGGTAATCTATACTCGCGGGCCCGACCTGCGTGAATAATCTCTCGCCCGATTTCGCGCTCGCACTCCAATAGCCACTCAACAGCTTTTTGAGAGTGGTTATCAGCGCGCCTGTAGCCAGTAGGCGGTAAAATTCCGATGGTGTTTGGCTTGAGAAATTTTTTTCGATACAAATAAGAGCAAGCTGAGGCGATAGTAGTTGCAGAAAAGAAGGGGTCAGTGCCGCCAATATCAAGAAAAATTTTTCGAAAAGCTATACACGCGCGGCGTAAAATTTGTACATCCATGCGACAATACTCGACGATTTCTGTTTTAAAATTGAATACATAGTCTCCTTTGTTCTCTTCGTACCATTTAAAAAAATCTTTTCTCTCATCGATACTCATAGAATTCGGCGCGTAGAAATTCGCATCGGGTAAAGGGCCTGCGTATTCTTGATTTTGTAGAGTATTGAATAAGTGGGGAAAATAACCCTTTTTACTGTTTTCCGGCAAGCCAAAAGCAGCGGAAAGAGCGCTCAACTTCATTTGGAAATAGTTTAGACTATCTATGAATTTCGTTCGCCCGTATTGCATAGTAATAATATTCTGTCCACTTAAAATAATACTCGGCAAAACTTCAGATGTACACTCTGCCAATACTTTTAATATGAATTGCGCATCGAATGCTCGTGCATTGTGCGCAATGCATATGATTTGCGCAAATTTTGTCTTATCTCTAATACACAATTCGATCAACTGAGTGACAGGATTCTCTCGAAAAACATGTTCGCGAACGCCGCAAGTATTACACCAACGCAAAATCATCGATGCAATCCGAGCACGCTTGCTGTGCGACACATAAATTTGGAATGTGCTAATTTGAAGTCTCGTGATTAAGATAAGGCTCATCCTGTCGCGTTTCAAAATCATAAAAAACAAACAAAATGTTTTTTTCGTGATTAATCTCATTACTTATCGGTTGCATGTAACAGAATTCGTTGATAAAATGTTTTCTTTTACAATATTTACACCAAATCATTCCGCACGTGTGTTTCGAACGAAAACAATTTGTAACTTTATTGCATCTATTGCAAAGTTTAACTATATCGCACAATTTTTTGTTCTTTTTTTTATAAGAGCCATCTTTTAAATGATTATCGTAGCACATATTTCCAAAAAAATTTCTATTACATTGCGAGCATTTAATTAAATCGACATTATCTGTTTTACACGCGGGAGAGACAAAGCACTTGGAACATGTTTTTAAACATTTGTGTTGGTCTATGAAATTAAAACGTTTGTTACCAAAAGTGCAAAAGAATTTAGTTCGCGCAACACCGATTAAATTCAGTATTGTATCATAATGTTTCGCGTTAGAATTATAACAAAGATTAATTATACGCTGTGTTTCACATCCTGTCTGTCTTTCTACAACAGCACGCCCATCAAAAAATGGGGGCTCACCGCTGCCAAAAGTTTTCTTATCGTATACTACTATAGCTATACCAGTGTGTAAATAATAATTTTGAAATTGCTCAATTTCGAAGAAACCTGCTCCCGTGGGTGGTATACGAACATTAGCATCCTGCATTAATTTTTCGGCGCGTTCGCGTTGTAGTTTACGTCGACCGTCGCGCACGACACCCCATTCCTTTCGAGCTTCATCCGTATCGTTTGCCCGCAATTTGATATAAGTTTCACCTACAACTAACGAACGCGGTAGGCATAAATTATCGACATTTACAATAGACACTATTGATCTTTGTGTCACCGAATTGATCGTTAATTTTCTCGCTCTACGCGCGCCCATCCCTTCGGGTATACTTACAAATGTAATGTGTAACACAAAACTTTCGTCGATTTGGAAATTTTCATTACTTTGTGTCAGATTTGCAATCAAATCCCAAAGATCAGCGTAATGAAAATTTTCAATCGGTCGAAAAGATAATCCACCTGCGCCATTCGCAAAGTATTCGCTCCTAACGACCACACCGATCAAAAACCTTTCTTCATTCGGTATCAACGAAATAATATGCGCGTGAATGTCGCGCATTGCTGCCTCCATCCAAACAAGGGGATTATCGCAATCGGTAGGCGGGTCTTTGATACGCAGTTTAATACAGCGCCCGACCACTCTAAATCGCTGCACATGGTTTTCGGTTTCGTCTGCCACAATAAATCTTACTCCGGGCGGTCTTATGTCGAGATTATTCGCCTCCTCATCCTCCTCCTCCTCCTCCTCCTCCTCCTCCTCCTCCTCCTCCTCCTTCTCCTCCTCCTCCTCCTCCTCCTCCTCTGCAGCATCACCATTGGCTCTGTTCTCCTCCTCTTCGTCGCCTCCGTCGTAATCGTCGGCCATGCCATCATCGTTGTGGCCGTATCCCACTTGCAGAGGTTCTCCGCTCTCTCTTATGCATGAATTTGCGTCTACTGTAGGCGATGGTGGGAGCGATGGCCATACTGAGCTTGTAGACAACGAGTCGTCCGCTGTAATGTTTATTAAAAAACGATTAATAAAAAATAAATGTTTTTTGTTTTCACAATTATAATACCAAAAAGTTAATCTTCAGGTTTTCCGTTGAAACTATCGCGCACGCGCTCCAACAAATCTTGTAGTTCGTTCGACGTATATAATGGAGAATCTTCATGTTCGGCCTGGTCGTGAAACCATCGCAATTCTTGCGCACGCCGAACATGCAAAATTCTCCTCGCGTAAATCAATAGAAATGGTATGTCGAAACCCGGAGTGGCCAATCCGTCGCCGCTATTGTTTCTTCTCCGAATAACTTTTTTGAAAAAATAAAAAGTTGTAAAAACAGCCTTTTACATGAAAAAAAATAAATATTCAAATTAAAAAATTCTTACATTCGTTGACTCCTCGATCTAGAGGACTAGTTTCGTCGAAACTGTTCCAAACGAGACGATGGCTATCCTCGATATTATGAAAACTCCGCTCCGACGGGGTGCTCTAGTTGAATAAAAATTATGAAGCATCCCTGCGCGAGGTTGGCCGCTGTTTCCACTAGTCGACGGCTGCGGGTCCTCGCTCATTATGGCTCTCTCCACTGCGACCCGTGGTTCCCGATAGTGGTTGAGCGCCAAGTTTAATCCGCGCGTTAAAACTGTGTCATTATCTTCTTCATCCGACGAGTCTATTCTAATCATGCTTTCGCTCTCGTTGTCGGATTCTAAAATATTCGAGCGCCTATCATCTTCTTCGTTTGCTACATGGATTATTTGTTGTTGTTGTTGTATAGGTTATTGTATAGGTTGTTGTATAGGTTGTTGTATGTTGTTGTTGTTGTTGTTGTTGTTGTTGATGTTCTCCTTCTTCTTCTCCTTCGCTACTTGAGATATCGGGTTCGCTTGGGCTCGTTACAGCCTCATTCTCGCTCTCGTACTCTAGTTGACGTGCTACGGGATTTTCACGCCCGCTATAGTTCATAAAAATTGTTGACGCGTCGCTGTCATCGGCGAGAAGATTTTCTAAGGCTTGAAAATTTTAAAACATATAACAAATATTTTTTCGTCATAAAAAATGAGTATAAAATCTTTTACTTACCAATTTGTTCGCTAAACGCCGACATCATGTCATCGAGAACATTTGCATTTTCCATGCGTATTTCTCTGACAAATTCGCCCGCTATCATCAACCCCGATCGATTATTGCGAAAAAATCGTTCGTAATAAACGGCGATTCTACGAAGACCGCTATGGGCGAGTAAAAATCGCAGTTCGCGACGTAAAAGCGAATAGTGCACTGTACGCAAACGCCGTCGCCACGAATCTCTACACCTACGCCATACAGGTTGACTGTAAAAACGTAAAGTAGAAGCGATGCGGAAAATAATCTCACGCAAATCGCTATGTTCGTCGATCTGCATCTCTGGCAAAAAAGCGTTACTTCTCGCCATGATCCGCATTGGCACACTGACCTGATGCGTACGCAATGCAGGGTTTTATAATGCTTACGGATATTAGCTCCAGACAAAAAATATAATTCAAATGATCACGCATCTCACCCTTCTTATCTCTCGCTTAGAGGACACAGCGTAAGAACAGAAAACCGTTACGTTTCGGCGAAATAATGAAAACATGAGAAGCACACGAGGCAGGGATTCATATCCCATACACCGACAAATTTTGATCGAAGCTCGAGATATAAATATCATTTCTTCGAATTCAATTTTATTTTTGTGATGTGTACGCAGGGTCAGATTTGATAATGCTTACGGATATTAGCTCCAGACAAAATATAATCAAAATGATCCACTCACAATTGTCATCCCTCGCTCAAAGTACACAGCGTAAGAACAGGAAACCGTTATGTTTCGAAGAAATAATAAAACATGAGAAGCACACGAGGCAGGGTTTTCATATTGCACAGAGCGATAAATTTTTATCAAAGGTCCAGATATACACATAAAGATATATATGTACGTAACTAATACCCTAACGTACTATCGCGAAAAAACATCCTGCGCACGTGTTTAAATTATAAGACGAAAACTGATATAACGTGAGCAGATTCATTTAGGCGGTGCGCTTTTGGTGTATTCTCTTACACACCTTATTGATGCGGGCTTTTTATAATGGCAAAAACGATAAGGCTGTGGCCAGGCATCGCGCTGGACCCGAAATCGTGCATCTGACACCGTCTCCGCTCGCTATCGCGCTATATTTTTTACCAAAGGTTAAACAGCGGAGGGTACACTCTAGTCAAGTCAGCATTCGTCAAAGAGCCACAGTCAAGATGACATGGATCAAGAAAGCGTCTGCAGTAACAGACTGGATAGATAATTTAAAGAAAAAAGAACAGGAAATATATTTTTCTATCTTGAATAAAAAACGCGAAATAACAGTGCTCCAAAATACAATCAAGAGCGAAGTTCTACTACTGGAAAGCATACGTAAAGAGATTGCGGACTTTTCAAGACACAGTAATCATGCTCCATCAAACTATAATCAGTTTAACATACTAGCGAAATGTTTAGTATGCGATAAAGTATTAGTTAAAAAACAGAAAAATTGTGCGTGGATAAAGTGTGAAGGGTGTAATATGTGGCTGTGTGGTGTATGCGTTCGAAATCGGAAGCACACATGCTTCAACGCGATTCACCAGTTCCCGCAGCACCAGCAGCAGCAGCAGCAGCAGCACCAGCAGCAGCAGCAGCAGCAAGAACCCGAGGTGGACACAAATACACAAGCAGGTGACTTTGAGTACCACGGGTTATATGCAGTAAATGACGAAGAAGAAATATGTGTTATAGATTAATACGGTATGTTGTATACTTAATGTATAAAACTGTGAAAAATAATTTTTTGTAATTTTTTTAAGTTTGTGTTTTAACGTAAAAATGAAATTAATATAATATGTAGAACTATAATGTTTTTATATAAAATAATTTTTTGTAATTTTTTGTAATTGTTTAAGTCAATTTTTTAACATAAAAAACAAAAAATGATGTAATTTTTTTTATTCTCCTATCTTTAATTGCCATTCCAGTCTTCCACTCTTTGCGCGCGCACACACACACACACACACACACACACACACACGCACACACACACACACACACGCCCACACACATACACACGCACGCACACATATTTCATTTATCTTAATTGATGTTTTTATTGTTTATTATGTTTAGACAATAAGAATATTGATTAATTAAAATTATTAATCAGTATACTTTCTACTATGGTGTAGGCTCGTGACGTCATCGATCCCGATACGGGACAAATACACGCACGCACACATATTTCATTTATCTTAATTGATGTTTTTATTGTTTATTATGTTTAAACAATAAGAATATTGATTAATTAAATTTATAAATCAGTATACTTTCTACTATGGCGTAGGCTCGCGACGTCATCGATCCCGATACGGAAAAATCTCTTATCTATTGTTTAGCAACATTAATTTAAATATCTTAATCGGTGTTTTATTAATTGTTTTGTAAAAACATTTTTATATTTGTTCATGTAATTAAGATATCTTAATTGCTTGTTTATATAAACAATCAATAAAGACACATTAATTACTATATTGTTGAACACCAATAATAAGAGGGGCAGCATCACTGCCTCCCGAGAACACCATTCTACTATGGAGAGAGACGAAAATGTGTCACCGATTCCCGTACGGGACCTCTCTGCTTATATTTACAGCTATTATGATATCTTAATTGCTTCTTTATTGCTTGTTTATGTAAACAAACCATAACAACAGGCTATTAAGATATCTTAATTACTGTTTATGTAAACAAATAATCATTATATTGATTTTAACAACATAAAGATATTAGACATTGAAAAAAATAATGGAAAGAGACTATTTTCTGAAGCTTTGTTTATACATACACAGAAAAATTATATGAATAAACAATATGAGATAAATAGACTACCTAACGAATATAATTCCTTTATAAAAACTTGTAATTTGTAATTTTCTGATTTCAAAATGATATTATTACTGTGTCTTTGCGTTGAGAAAGTATTAGGATCGCATGTTAGTGAGAGGTTCAGTAAGCGGTCTGTAGGCTTACGTACATCTAGGACCAGTATTGGCCGAATTCCTACCTCTACGAGCACATGTCTCCCTACTACCTCGCGCCTGGCGCTACCGCTGAAAATTGCGTCCCCCATCAGTATTATAGTCACTTTGTATTGGTATTGTCTGTTATATACTCCTGACTTACACAAACATATACACTCAGTATATAAGGCCAAAATTTTTAATCATTAAGCAAGTGGGGTCTCTCCCTGTGATGTACGTCCGTTGACTAAGTTTTTTATGTAAGTTGTATATTGTAATATGTTGTAATCGAAGTTATTGTTAAAAAAGCATACATGTGTATTAAATTGTAAAATAATTTTGTAAAAATTAGCTCCTGAAGAGGGACATGCAATAAAAAATGTCCGAAACGTCGATGAAAGAAAATATATAGATGTGTTGTGTTTTATTATAACCTTTGACATAACAAACAACACACCACTTGGTAGATACGGCCATTAGGATCAACTACACTTATTATTAAACAACTCTACCATCAGCTTCTACAACTAAGTTAATTATGTAGAACTTCTGTATTGAACATGTTTGTGTAAAATCAAATCCTGTCAAGTTTTAGCCGAAAATCGTCCATTTTATGTATGTTTTGACGTTTAAAATCGTTTTTATAAGTCTAACTCGACAGAAGTTGATTTTACACGAAAATGTTAAATAGAAAAAAGTTTTGTTTAAATATTATCTATAACTTTTACATTTAACATTTTTCTATAAAATCAAATCTCGTCAAGTTGTAGCCGAAAATCATCCATTTTATGTATATTTGGGTGTTTAAAATCGTTTTTATAAGTCTAATTCGTCAGGAATTGATTTTACACAAAAATGTTAAATGGAAAAAAGTTTTATTTCAATATTATCTACAACTTTTGTATTAAACATTTTTGTGAAAAATCAAATCCTGACAAATTATAGCCGAAAATCTTTCATTTTATGTGTATTTTGGCGTTTAAAATCGTTTTTATAAGTCTAGCTCGTCAGGAGTTGATTTTACAAAAAAATGTTAAATGGAAAAAAATTTTGTTTCAATATTATCTACAACTTTTGTATTTCATATTTTTGTGTAAAATCAAATCTTGAGAAGCCGAAAATCATTCATTTTTGACCATTTTTGGCTGTTTTTCGCAGTTATCTTGGCAAATATTGCTCGTACAAAAAAGTGTTCAACATAAAAAAGCTGTATTTTAATTAGTTTTAGCAGATAGACCTGTACATATTAGCTTAAAATTAATCTAGACATTAGGCTTAAAAATCGATTTTTTGAGATATTTCTTTGTGCTCGCATTTGAAAAATTTTTCATCGATCTATCTCAATATAGAACCAGCACTTAGGTATAATTAGAGGAGTGTTTTCCTGCAATCCCGATGAAATCGGTCGAAAATTCATTGAGATAATCGAGAAACTTGAGTACATACGGACGTACAGACATACATACATCTCAGAAAACGCTTAAAACGCACTCGCTCTGAGTGGAACATGGTTTTTATACATTAATTTTTCAGTATTTGAATTCTTACAATTTTCGCTCTGGTGAAATTATAAGGCTCTCCCGAGTAGCGGTCGTGCCTAAAAAGGTAGATTCCCCAAGGCAAGGCTTATTATGTTAACAGTCAAGAAACCCTCATACTTTAAGAAAGGAAACGCAAGAAGGTGGTTCCTCCAGGGCAAGGCTTACGTCAACAGTCAAGGGACCTTCAAACTTTAACAAAAGAAACGCAAAAAGGTGGTTCCTCCAGGGCAAGGCTTACGTTAACAGTAAAGAAACCTTCAAACTTTACCAGTAGTTTAAAGTGGATTTTGAAATACTATTATAGAAAAAACTGCAAAATTTTATACCTTTGGCCGTTATTTAATAGTTATAATTTAAAAGTAAATATTTGTACACAAAATAAAGATTTTGCGGCATTTTTATTAAATATTGGAGAAGGTATAATTAATACGTTTTTGATTCCTGATAAACGGATTATAAATGACGTTTGCCATGAAATTTATAAAAACATTAACAAAAATTACCATAGAAAATATATTTATATATTTATTATCTCAACAAAAGCAATCAGCCATTAAATTATTCCTTATTCGATAACTTTATATATAAAAATCATTACAATTTTCTTAATGGGGGGTTGGCGAGCGGAGCGATCAGGGGGGCGAAGCCACACTAGTATATATATATATATATATATATATATATATATATATATATATATTTATATATATATATATATATATATAATAGAGGGGTATTACTAGGGGGACTTCGCCCCCTGCTCGCACTGCTCGCCAACCACCATTATTAGAAATAAATAATAATAATAATGAATAAGGATAACCTTCTATTAAATAACATCATGAAACACTTATTTTTCTTTTAAATTATCTATAATGTTTGTTAAAAAAATCATTCGTAAGACTTATGAATTTTTAAAATAGTAAGTATATTTATATTTAACAAAATAAGGCATAATATATATGTAGTTCATGACGTCAGCTCTGATTTAATTTGTTAATTATGGATTAAAAACTAATTTTTCAGCAAAATCCAGTAATATTTCAATACCTGGGCGACATCTTCAATCCGCCATTTTGAATTTTCAAAATCTGAGATCACATTCGTAATCAGCGAATACGGAAACCCCCTATGTACAATTTTTAGCAAAAATTATTTAAATATTTTGCCGCTATTTTGAATTTTTAAAATCTGAGTTCAGATTCGTAATAATCGAATCCAGAAATCCCGTATATAATTTTCCGTAAAATCTAGTAATATTTCAATATGTGGTCGACATCTTCGATCCGCCATTTCGAATTTTCAAAATCTGAGTTCAGATTCGTAATCATCGAATCCAGCAATCCTAATATGCGAATCCAGAAATCCTACATATACAATTTCAAAATTCAGTAATATTTCAATATTTGGCCGCCATTTTTAATTGGCAAAATATGAGTTCAGATTTGTAATCACCGAATCCAGATATTCCCTACATACAATTTTCAGTCATACCCAGTAATATTTCAAATTTTGGCAGCCATTTTGTATTCTCAAAATTGAGTTCAGATTCCTAATCAGCGAATACGGAAACCCACTATGTATAATTTTTAGCAAGATGTCTAAGAGGGATGTATTAGATGTACGGTAGTAGGTGGGGTAGGTAGGTGGGTAGCTGGAGGGGTAGGTGGAGGGGTAGGTGGAGGGAGCTTGGAGGGGTGTGTAGGGGGTGCAGGTGGTGGAGGAGAGTTTTGGGGAGGCGTGGGATGGAGGGAGTGGAGGGGGTGTTGGAGGCAGATACCCTTCAAAATACCGTAGAGTTTGAAAGAATTTAACAGTAATAAGTGGAGGGGAAGTGGATGGGGAAGTGGCGGATGATAGAAGTGGGCGGAGGGGGTGAAGGGGTAAGTACCCATCTTTACTCTTACAACTATACAATATAGTGATATATCTCTCTATAACTGTATTAAGATAATGATGTTTAATGCATGTTTAATTAATTATTATTATTACTAATTTCCTGCTTGACGAGAGAGAGAGAGAGAGAGAGAGAGAGAGAGAAGGAGGTAAGAGCGTCTCGCCACATCGGAGAACATTGTAGCCGATGTGTAGGCAGGCGTGCACGGCTTTCTATGAGGTTTGTCCGGGGCCGCTTCTCTTCTCACCACTAGTTGCATGATTAACCAATAAAAAGGGAGAAGTACGGGGCAAAGGGACTAAAGTTCCTTTGCGTACGGTTCGCCAGAGAGATGTTCAAATTTGGATAACAATGGAATGCAGTTTTTTCCATGACATCGGAAAAATCAACATTCTCGTCAGGCAGCGAAAATATGCCATTCCATTGCTGATGTTCGTAAAAGCAACATCGCATCCGATTATTGTAATACGCACATTTTATAAAAAATAGAAATTTAAACAACAAATTTGTCAACCGATTATTTCGTGAGCCTAAACTATATCATAGTTACATTTTGATCCTTCGAGCCGGATCCTGGTTTGAACCAAGTTAGCGCAAAAATTGTGATACCAAATAGAAGAGGCGACGATATTTCTGATGTAGTTCCTACAAGAAGGCTACGGGCTTATTGATCGAAAAGTAACCGGCCAGCAGCAGCGCAAGGCGTAGAAAATGCACCACCACCAGGACGCGAGAGTGTCATTGAACACCGAGGTAGAACGCGCTTGCAAGTTCCAGCGGTACCAGAGGTACAATCACCAGGGCAAGAAAGAGTTATTGCACGCCGGGTTGATGCAGCGGCGGGGCGACGACGCACGCAGCGTTCACCAGCTTCAGCGACGCAAGGCGCACCGCCTCCAGCGGCAGGGTAACGTTACCCGCCGCGTTAATTCATTCCAATGGCGCTAGGCGCGCCGCCTCCAGCGGCAGAGCAACGACGCCCGCCGCGTTCATCAATTCCAGCGGCGCTAGGCGCACTTTTTTTGGTGACTCGCTTGATTGCCTTCGTTTCAAAGACGCGTTTCAGCACTCTACAGAGAGTGATAATTATTCAGATCAAGAAAATCTATCGCGCTTATTCGATAGTTTAAAAGAGGAAGCTCGCTGTGCAGCGCGCATTCTTTTTGCTGGAGGAAATTCTGCTAAGCAGATAATAGAAACGCTTGAAATGCGTCTTGGCAATCCAAAAATAATTTTTTCAAAACTACTAAAGGAAATAAGAGCACATAAAATGAGTTTTGTGAATTTCGCTACAGTTTTCAAAAATGCAGTAAATACAATAAAATCTTGAAATAATGTAGGATATTTATACAATCCAGAACTTACAAACGAAGTTTTGCGAAAGTTGCCGAGTTCGATGTTTTACAATTACATAAGATTTGCTACATGAGTAGTTGAAAATAATTCCGATTTGTAAAAGTTAGCTGATTTCCTTTTCCAAGAAGTTGAAATGACACTAACAGCAGGATTAATTGAAACTCGGTCGAGCGAGGCAACACGAAGTAAAATAGATCGTTCTCATTCAGACTCGCACGTTAATAAAGGTACAGTTTTAACTACGCATATAAACTTCAATGATAATGCCAAAACGCTTTCAAAGCAACGTCAGTCACAACAACGATGTGCTCACTGTGGACGTAGAAATCATTTGACTGAGGGATGAAAAGATTTTACGAAGGCCCCTGTTTTTCAGCGTTGGAAAATTGCACGGACATGGCGTTTATGTTTTATTTGCATACATCAGGATCATTCGCGTGATCTTTGCCAAAAAGATCGTTGTAGTATTTGTGGTTCTCCTCATCATGTTCTTAAATGTGAATGAAAGAAAAGAAAATAATCAAACACATCAAGGGTCGAGTAATTATGAAAATGTAAAATATGAAAGTGTTAATAAAAATAGTACTGAAAGTTGAAGAAATTCGAATACGTTTTTAAAAATAATACCTGTGCATGTGTTTGGTTTAATGTCATCAAAATTCATTTATGCCTTGTTAGACGAAGGCCCAACTGTGACTTGATAAGTTCAACAGTTATTAACGAAATAAAGGCGAAAACTTCATCCGTAAATGTAACTTTAAAGGGCATAGATGATGAAAGCATGCACATCTTCGCGTATAAAAAGGTAGATTTGGAAATTAAATCTGATTCTGTATTTTATCAACTTCAGAACGTTTTAGTCGTGGACAATATGGCACTTCCCATGCAATGCGTAAGCTCAAAATTATCTAATTTTTGCATGAAGGAAACGGGAATGCGTGTTGAACCATATAAAGAAGCTCCAGTAATGTTGATAGATCAGAGTCACTGTAATTTAATACTAACGCGGGAGTTTTATATTTTGAATTCAATAAAACTTATAATATCCAGATGTTTTTTGGGGTGGTCAATTCATGGTGAGTTGCGAGAAGACGACTCAGATCAAGTAAATTCGATTGTTACAGTAGAAATTGAAGAAAATTGCTCATCGTGTTGTAAAAATTATAGTAAACTAAACAAGGAAGAAAAATTATATTTTGATCTAGAATCACTAGGCGTGGGCAATTTTAGAAAGGTTTCAGAATCGGACAAGCGGGCGATAGAAATTTTGGATAATACAAGCCGGTATATAAATGGTTCATGGGAAGTAGGGCATTAATGGAAATCCGATGATATAATAACTTTAAATGGCCGAACAACCGCGTTTCGTAGACTCTAACTTTTAGAGCGGAAGCTGGATCGCAATAAAGAATTCATAGGATTATATTATCGGGAAATGCAACGACTGATCGATAACGGGTTCGCGGAAGTAGTGTCAAGTTTATTTGAAAATTCAAGATTATGGTATCTTACACATTTTGGTGTGCAGAATCCTAATAAGCCTGGGGAAGTGCGGTTAGTGTTCGATGCGGCAGCGGAAACAACTAACGTCAGCTCTAATAAATTACTTTTGCCCGGTCCTAATCTTTTGAAATCATTACCAGGAGTTATAATGCGTTTCAGGCAGTACGCATACGCGATTAAGGGGATATTTTTTTTTTTTTTATTTTATTTAAACCAGAGTAAAGTACAAAAAATTACAAGTTTGTAACCATTATACATAGTTAACATTACAAAGTAAGTACAATGTAATCCAGCAGAGGAAAAATGCCTGTTCGCTGGTCCGGCATACTAAAACTAACTTAACCTAAAATTCATTTGGTTAATATTTACTTATGATTAATAATTTGAGTAGTAGCTATGAGAGTTGCTGCAGCTTAATATTCCTAGGAGTATTAAGCAGAGCCCACTCTCAGTTTTGGTATGTGTTTATAAAATTTGTATGAAAATTTAATAGTGTTTAAAATTAGTAACAATTTATATATATTTTTAACATTAATAACTATCAAAATTGTTATACTCTTGATGCATCAGGTACATTCTCGTATCCATTGCTTTAGTTTTGGTTTTCTGCTTAGTTTGTTTCTAATTGTTTTTAAATCATTTGGTAGGTTATTGAAATGTGTTATTGCTCTAATATAACTGTTCTTAATGCTAACGGTCAAGTATCTTTTTGGAATCTGTATACTTCTGTTTCTAGTGTTGCTATTGGAATTTATATATGCTGACTGTAAGACTTCGTAATGATAAGACAGTGATTCATAAGTAAAAATTTGATCTATGCTCATAGGATTTTTGTCGACTGCAAATTTGTTTTTATTGATTATTTTAAGTATTCTGTTCTGTAGTTTAATGAGCAGGTTTTTACTGTTAGAATACGCTCCTCCCCATGCTATAATTCCATATGAAATTATGCTGTGAAAGAGGGCGTAATAAATCATCCTTAGAGTATCAGTCGTCATAAGTTTTGATAGCTTATAGAATACGAAAATGAGATATTTCGTTTTGTTGTATATATATTGGCAGTGTTCGTTCCATCTCATGTAACTATCGAAGATTATACCTAAATATTTGGTATTATCAACTCTTTTGATTTTTGTGCCTTGTATATTTATGTCTAAATTTTTTGGTGTGCTGTCAACTTGATTCCCAAATTCAATGTATACTGTTTTGTCCGTGTTTAAGGAAAGCTTGTTAAGAGCTAGCCACACTTATATCGTAGCAAACGTTTTACTAAATCGCCACCAAGACACTGGCGCTGTCGTCAGGTGGGAGATTCGTGACGTTAGTCACTTTGAACAGTAATTGTCGAAAAAATAGGAATTTGTGCATCAAACAAAGAGCTGAGCAGCGTAGCCATGACAATAATGAATCATATTCATCAGTCAAAGTGGGACGGGCCACAACTGCTTAAGTCCAACGCGACGCCATGTTGGCATACGCAAGCAGCGGAGTAGTAACTAATATTTTTACAGAGAGGGCACGGGGGACGCTGATTCAAGCCAGCACGCAAAAGCAAAAATATTTTTTTGGTTATACGGTGGACAATGAAAGCAACTTCCTATTGCAGATGAACAATAAATAATAAAATAATATGCAAATACAGAAATATGTATTTGTCTTCAATCAATTAATTATTATTTATTCAATAATTTATTGTTTTATTTGCCATCATATGATTTGCTGCTAATACATCTAAATGTATTATCGCTGAATACATAATGTTAAATTGCATATACTGCATGTCAACCAATAGGCATCTCTTTAGTAAGTCTGAGCGTGTGCGGTGGCGCTGTGCGCCAAGTAGCGAGTAAGTCAGTCGATTGCCGAGTCCCGTTGAGAGCGGACGTGCGTCACCTCGAGCTGTGATTCTTTAACTAATAAAGAGAGTATCGATCACATACCAATTGTTCCTTTTATTTCCACAAACCTACCATAACATCCAACAGGTTATGGACCAGGTAGGTTGTGGCTTTCCACTGCGCAAGCGAGTTTTTTAAGAGTGAGTGGGTTTTTGCTTCTCTGCCGCGTTCTGTTTTTTCTCATGTCTTGTCCGCATACTTTCGAGTCACGGAGAGACATTCACACGCAAATCTAGTTTCGACTAAGATAGAGGGAGGAGAGCGGCAACGAGAGTATTCACCGGGGTGCCGCACCCGCGGAGAGTTCGAGAGGTGATACCGGCACATCGGCTGCGAGAGACATCAGTTTGACTATGGCGTCAATGGATAACGAGGGTTACGAGAAGAAGTGCGCTAATAAAACAAGTAAATAAAAAGCGAGAAAAAGTGAAAGTGAGAGTAGTGTGCCGAAAAACGTGACAAAAAGCACGCGCGTATAAGTACAAAATTTCATAGTTTTCCGAGAAACTGTTTTTGAGAAAAGTTAATTTTTTTGTTTCGAATGATTTTATTTCTCGTCGAATGTAAATTTCATGAGAGTTTTTGAATGCAAGAAGCCGTAAAATTCGAGGAAAAGTAGTACTATGTGAAGTGGCATCGAAATTCGGAAAAGGAGGAAAAGGCGGTTGAAACGTGTTTGGGGCTTGTGGCGCGTTTGTGTTGATTCTGAGAATCGGTGCGGTACCGGCTCAAGCCACGTGTTTAAGCGGGAGCGTGCGCGGCGCAGCGTGCTAAAAATGGCCGCCGCGAGAGCCTTGTGCTTCCTCCCCTTTCCACTTCCGCCATGTTAGGCAAGGAGATGGGGGAGAGACTTACTGAGTAAATCGCGAGCGCTACACAGAAAGAGAGAGAGAGAGAGAGAGAGAGAGAGAGAGAGAGAGAGAGAGAGAGAGAGAGCTAGCTGTGGTCGCGCATGCGGACATACCGACAATTCGTACAATATGTGAGTGGGTTAGTGTGTGACAGACAGAGACAGAGAGAGAGAGAGAGCGCGCGTCAGTACCGCGACAAAGGCTATGTGTTACTTCTAACTGTAGTTCTTCTTGCGTAAATCGTGCTTTCTCGGAAATTCAAAAATAATTTGAGGTTGACATGTAAATAGGTTCGAGATTCAACTTGAGATTCGAGATTCGAGTTGAGATTCGAGATTTAAGTTGAGATTCGAGATTCGAGTTGAGATTCGAGTTGAGATTCGAGATTCGAGCTGAGAGTCGAGATTCGAGTTAATATTCAAGGTGTAAAAACAAAATCTATTTTTGAAAAATAGTCAAGTTTATAAGTCAGAGAAAAATAAATTATACAGTTTTTCCGAAAAATAAATTATACAGTTTTTCCGAAAAATAAATTATACATAGTTGTAACCGAGTGAGATAAGATAAAAAGAGAGAAAGTGATTTGATTATCACATTAAATGGTTTGGAATAATAACCAAAATTGCATGCATGAGTACTCAGAGTAATGAATTAATTTCTGAAGACACTAAGAGAAATTTTATGTCGGGAGTGGCATAGAGTAGTTGCGAGCAGCATATACGAACCAAGCATAGTCAAAATGATGAAAGGCAAAGGAGAAAATTTCTATTTTGCACTGTCACTGTATGATGTGAGGAGATTTTGCAATGGCTTGTCATTCGAGGAAAAGGCGTTATTAAACAAATATTGGCCTGAAGGGAAACACCACATGGCTTTTGAACCTCCACCGCCACTCCAATTAGACCAAGTAGCAGCACTCATTGAGACGAGTGCACCCAAGAAATCTGTTGATAACTCACCTACAGGTCAAACGAAAGAAACACTGAGGACTAAAAATCCAGATAAGTCGCAGGCTCTGGAAGTAGCAACAAATAACTCACAGGTGTATACAAACATCGAAAAATCTGAAGAAGAGGGGATTACAGAGTCTCAAACTTTAACTGTAAAATTATTTAATGACTTTATGCATCAGTGGGCCGATCGAATTGAAGAAAAAATCACAGTAAAAGTAATCAATAGAGTAAAAAATGAGTTTTCTGCTGGACCAAGTAGTGAGAATACAGTGGTGCAAATTCAATCTGACCCAACAGAGAAAGTTGTTGTCGAGCAAAACAGAAATGAGAGACCAAAGGATTTGCAAACCAAGAATTTACAAAGCAAGTCCTCATACTCCAATTCCACTACTTCAGAAAAGAGCACCGACCATAACGGGAAAAAGGAAAAAACTGCAGAAAATTCGAGCGATGAAAGTAACCAGATAGAGAAAAAAGAAGTAAAGTTGAGCACTGTGAAAAATGTGGCCAAACCCAAAATAGTGTCGGACGAAAAAATTTCTGTTGAGATCACGAGGAGACCGTTTGTTGTAATCGAGCCAGAAAAAGTTAAAGAAAACTTTACACAAATACTGATGCAAAATTTACCCGACTTGTCGAATAAACCGAATGATTCTACAGCTGTTCAATCATCCAGTGAAGAGTCACTAGATGATGGAGAAATTCGAGAGGGCAGATTCATCTACGTTGAGGACTGGGATGTTCCGGGTGGTAAGAGAAGAGTTAGTTTAGACTCCAAAGAAAATGTAAGTAAAACCTTCAATAAAAGCGTTATAAATGATAGCTCAAATTCGAAAGCAATCGATTTTGACAAATATATTCATGACAGAGTGTCACAACTTCTTAAAGAAAAAATGACTAATGAATCTAACAATAACACACTAAATGAAAAAATAAAAATCGAGATTTTAAATAAAGATTCTGGAGTAACTCGTACTTACAAATTAAATGTCAATACCAAATTCAAGATTTTTGAAGACTTTTTCTTATCGGAGCTTAAAACTAAAAAATTGGACTATGTATTGAATCCAGAAAAAAGTAAATTGGTAGAAAATGGTAAATTGAGTGAAGATCAACACAAGGTTCGAGATATACTAATAAATAGAATTGAGGCGTCTTATTACAACAGGATTGTAAAAGTAACTAACCCATATGAGATGTTTATGAAATTGAAAGAGTATAAACAAATGGAAGCACGAACAAACTCCGTTCTAGCAAAGAAAGAAATTTACAACTTAAAATTCAAATCGGAAAGAGAAACTTTAATCGAGTTCATAACAAAATTCGAGGAGAAAATTCAAACAAAATGTTGAGAAACTAAATGACAAAGAAGAACGAGATATTTTCTTGCAAGCAGTTGCAGAAACGTTTCCCACAGTAAATGCGGCTGATTGCTGGGTAAAACAAGGAGGAAAAGAAATGTCTATTCGGGTCTTAAGAATTTTGTTTTGCTGGTTGAGTCTACAACAATGAAAAAGGAACTTCCGAGATCTGCCTTATTCACGCCTGGACGTGGAACTTACAGAGCCAGAGCTTCGCGAGGCAAAGGTTTTAAGAATCGTGGAAACCAAAGACATGGCTCCTATTCGAGAAACGAGACTGTCTGTTACTCTTGTGGCAGACCTGGTCACATGAGCGCTGAATGCTCACAGGAGACCAAAATCTTCTGTTACAACTGTAAGCAAAAGACGAATCACATTTCCAGAAATTGCCCTAAAAGACGTGGCAACCGAGACAACTCAACAACCGAGCCCACAACTAAACGAGCCAAGCCACATGAAGAAAATTTTGAGAAAGGGCCTGCTCAGCCCGGGCAGAATTATCAAAATTATGCAACGCAAGGGCCGAGGAGAGGAGCAAGAGGCTCTAGAGGACGTGGAGGCCGAGGTCGTGGTAGAGGAGGCAGAGGTTTTCCCACGAATCATATTGGCTCTGCCTTGGCGACTTCGACTGGAAATTATGAAGGTACAGTAAATAACACGGATATAAATTTATGTGAAAAGAAACTAGCTGACGCTCTTAGAATAGGAAACGATGAGGAAAATATACAATCAAATGGTATCATAGCTAAATTCATAGCTGACTCGGGTGCTACTGAGCACTTGAGCAGATCTAAACTTTTCTTTAATAGTTTTAATGAATCAAATAAAAGCTCAGTTAGATGTACTAACAAAGAAGGTAAATTGAATATCTCAGGAATAGGTGATATTAAAACAGTTAATAATAACAATGAGTTAGTTTTACAAAATGTACTATATTCGAATGACTTGAGTGAAAATTTATTATCCCTGCGTCAATTTGTAGACAAAGGTATGAAAGTTTTTCTAGACAATAAAGGAATTAACATTTATGATGCTATTTCACGGAAGAGCTTAGTCGGCGGAATCTGTAATTCACCTTTTTGGATAGTCAAACTTCATACAAATAATAAAGAGTCAAATCATTTGTGTAATGTAGAATCAACTGCTATGATAGGAGAGTCAAAAGTAAATCACAACTATAACACTAGAAGCAAAAAAACTAGCTAGTGACATGAGTAACGATAAAGATAAAAATGATAAATCTTATAACTAATACAGAAGAGTCCAACACAAATGAAATAGACAAATGTACGGAGAAAAACTATAATAATGAGAAATCTGATCAAATATCTGAGTCCGACAATGTAAATCCTAATTGTGAATTAGACAAAATACTTCTGGGGGGAAAAAATTCACACTCTAAACAGTGCTGAAGAAGAAAATCAAAATTTCGATTTCACATAAGTGTACTTAGTCCGGCAAATAATAATTTGAGAAATTCAATGTTGCGGCATGTAAAATTGGGACACGCGTCAAAACAGTACTTAATTAATTTTGCAAAAATAAACTGACAAATTAAATATAAATGAGATAAACAGAGACACCAGCATATCAGAATGCGAAATCTGCTTGATGACAAAGAGTTGTAAATTACTATTTGGCCAAACTAGAACTAGAGCACTTAAGCCACTTCAGATTTTGCAAGCTGATACGATGGGTCCTATTAGTCCAACTGCTCACCCTAAAGAATTCAGATTTGTTTTAGTGGTAATAGATGATTTTTCGAGAGTAGCATCAACTTACCCTATGAAAAGGAAAAATGAGACTGCTAATTGTATTCGAGAATGTGTTAAGAGCATCAGAAATGCTATAGGAGTCGATGAGAAATTTTGTTATCTCAGATGCGATCGAGGCACCGAATTTACGAGTAATGAAACAATTGCAGTACTAAATAGCTTAGGAGCCGAGTTACAATTAGCTTGTCCAAACATTCCAGAGCATAATAGAGTTGCGGAACGTTTTAATCGTACTTTAGAAACAAAAGTGAGAGCAATGATGTTAGATTCCGGATTGCCTCGCAGTATGTGGGACTTAGCTGTAAGAGCAGCAACTTACATTTACAATCGAACCCCTCAGAAATCAAATGATATGCAATGTCCAATAAATAAACTCAATCTTAAGTACAAAATCAACATAGAACAAATCAGAAGATTTGGATGTATTGTTTACGCGAGAATACCGAGAAATATTGGAAACAAATTTGGAGGACAAGCTCTAAGGAGATGTCTAGTAGGGTATGTGCAAACTGGTTTTGTTTTGTATGTACCTGAGCAACAAAAATTTTATGAGAGTGGAAAATCAAGTATATAAGAATATTGTTAACCAGAAAGAAATCAAGTCAAATCTAAATCAGATGTTTGAAATAATTACTGAAAGCAATGAGAGTCCAGAGACTATTCTAAACGAAAACTCACCTAGGTTAGAATCAGAGGGAGTCTGAAGAACCGTCAGTTAAACGAAAAAGAGGCAGAACAAAGAAAAACGATAATCAAAGCGGAGTTCATTTTACAATATCCGAGGAACTAGAGAGTGTAAATACTAATGTAACCAAAAGCGATTTTGAATACCATGCCTTACTTGCCAAAGAGAGGCTATAAATTCTCCAGAGGGAGAAAAATGGAGAGAGGCTGTACAAAATGAATTGATAGCGCTCAAAGATAAACATGTATATAGTACAGTGGAAAAGGGAAAAGTCTATGAGAAAAATGAGAAACCAAATGTTGTAAGTTCAAGATGGATTTTCAAAAGAAAAATTAATGAGGCAGGTAACGTCAAACATAAAGGTAGATTAGTGACTCGAGGTTTTCAGGATAGAAATGAGAATGATTTACGAGAAATCTATGCTCCAGTGTCGTGGTTAGCTTTAGTTAGAGCTTTCTTTGTAATCGCAAATAAATATAGGTTGAATCTAGAACAGCTGGATATTGAGACAGCCTTCTTTTATGGAAATTTAGATGAAGAAATATATATGGAAATTCCAGAGGGAATAGTTGTAAACTCAGAAGTTAGGAAAAATTATTTCTGGAAACTAGAAAAATCGTTGTATGGTCTCAAAATTAGTCCTAAGAAATGGGATGATAGATTCTCTCAAACAATGTATCAACTTGGCTTTGTATCTCATGATTTTGACCCGTGTCTGTTTGTAAATGGAGACAATAACAAACTAGTGTTTGTACTTTTATATGTAGATGATATTCTGTTAGGTAGTAATAATTCTAATAGATTAAACTCAGTGAGAGATCTTTTGAGTAGAGAGTTTACTGTCAAAGACCTTGGTCATCCCAATCTCTTTTTAGGCATTAAAGTAAAGAGAAATCTTAAAGAACAAACTATTCAGTTGAGTCAAGAAATATTTATAACTAATATGCTCAAACGTTTTGGTTTCGAGAAAACTAGGCCAGTTTCAACTCCGATGCAGACAAGCCAATCCACAAACCATACCAGGAGAAACAGAGAGGAAGACGAGCATACAAAAGCATTATCGTCAAACACATTATATCGAGGAGAGATAGGGTCTCTATTGTATCTTGCGAATGCGACACGTCCTGATGTCTGTTATGCGACCAATGTATTCAGTAGGTATCAGGTAAATCCCGCAGAGTCAGATTGGCAAATGGTTAAGAGAGTTTTTCAATATTTGTCTGGGACTAAACATTATAAGTTGACTTTTCGAGCCAAAAATGATAATATGTTTGCATATTCTGACGCTAGTCTGTCAGACTGTAAAAACTCTTTAACAATATGCGGCTATGTAATTAAACTATTCGGAGATGCAGTTTCTTGGAGAGCCCACAAACAAAGTAGTGTGGCATTGTCAACATGTCAATCAGAGTACGTAGCAATGAGTGAGACAAGTCAGGAATTAATGTCTCTTCATAATTCCATTAAATTTATACTAGGTCGAGATCTATATCCATTAATGCTATATTGTGATAATTTAGCTGCTCAGGTTTGTGCTAAAACGGCTGGTAGCAACAGACTCAGGCATATGGTAGAAAGGAGAGACACTATATTAAAGAATGTGTGGAAAGAGAATACGTAAAGATATCTTGGGTACCTTCAAAAGCACAATTAGCGGATATATTCACCAAAGCCCTACCACTCATATTGCATGAAAAATTGACTTTTCTTATTCTTAATATGTCAGATCAATGATTTTATTCTTGTGTGATTTCAGAATTTGAGGAGTACAGTGAAGTCACAGAGTCATGGAAAAGTTATAGAATTCCAGAGTAAGACATGACAAAGGTGGAATCATACCAAAAAATTATTGGGACCAAAGGAGAGAGATTATCAGTCTCAAGTAAATCAGACTGTGATTTAGATTAAGAGTTAGAATTCGAACAGAAGTTCTCATCGAGTTATAGATCATTAACACGTTGATAGAGTAGGTTAAGTTTATTGATTTGAAGTTCCTTTAAGCTCTTTGCTTTAGTAAGCAAGTTAATTAATACTAATTACGTAAAGGAGACTGTATTGAGAGGGAGTGTTAAATTGCATATACTGTATATATCGTTAACAAAAGAAAAATGAATTTACGTATTAATGAACACAATAGAGACGTAAATAAGTGCGTTAATACTTCTGCCTTAGCCATGCACGTGTCAGAAACAGGACACAATGTAGACTTCGAAAAAGCCCAAATCCTTGATAACGAATCCAACTTTTTTAAACGCTCTTTTTCGGAAATGCTTAACATCTACTATCACATTAATACTCTTAACCGCATAGAAGATACCCAATTTCTCAAAAAATCATACAAAGACACTGTGAAATTGATCAGACTGCATTGCAATTCTTAGCTGTGTACTGTGTGTCGGTGCACTCGCCTTTCCATACTCCCTTTTTCCCATTCTACACGTCCATGAGCCTGCCGAATGATTAGGAACGCACGTGAACATGGAAGTGGCACACACTAGCGCGTTCACCTAGCGAGGACTCTCTCGCTGTATAGGCGTAGCTCCGCTCACTTTCTCGTCTCATGCTCTCCTATCTCCCTCGAACAGCCTCGTGTGTCGTTTCTCCCACTTCCCGCTCTCACCTCCCTCCCCCTAATCCCCAACGGTTTTTCCAAATTGCCTATTGTTTCCCTCGTTTAACAAGTCACACATGCCTCTCATTGTTAGTTGATTTATCGGAGACAACACTCGTCTTATCCGATATCAACAATGAGAGAATTACTCAAAAGGTGGTTGTAAGTTACGGTTTGATCGCTATTTTATTCTTAATTAAATACAATAATTTTTTTTTATAAAATTTTTTAAAATTTCGAATTTTCTTAACGTTGTCTTTAAAGTTTGGTGAAGTTCGCGTTTATTTATGTGTGGCAGAGCCGAATGTTATGTTAATGACTGAATAACTGTTTACGGTAAAAAATTTTATGGAATTCTCCGACTTGTTTTCTTATATAAAAAATATCATGAAGTTGTGTACATTTACGATTTTTACATATCTTGTAGCCCTAAAGAGGGGAGTATACTAACGCTCCCTAAACGTCGGCAAATAAAAAACAATATTCGCTAAACATTGGTTCGTTTGATGTTCGCCTCTCCCAAAAAAAATGCATATACTCTATGTCAACCAATAGGCGTCTCTTTAGTAAGTCTGAGCGTGTGCGGTGGCGCTGTGCACCAAGTAGCGAGTAAGTCAGACGATTGCCGAGTTCCGTTGAGAGCGGACCCCACATAGCACGAAATGTTTCTGCAAGGTTTTCAAAAGGTTTCATGAAAGGTTGGAAACCTTGCAAAAATATTTCGGAAAAAGGTTTCTAAAAGGTTCATATGTCCGTGCAATAAACGTTCAAAAATATTTCTTGAAATATATTTGACACCTTTCCTAAAAGGTTACATGAAAGTTTTCTAAAAGGTTTTGACAATGTTTCAGGAAAGTGCCTCAGATGCCCAAAAATTTCATGAAAGGTTTTTAAATCGTTTTAAAAAGAATTCTGGAAATATTTTCTGAAAGCTTTTCCTGAAAAGTTACAAGACATATTTCTGAAAGGTTGTGACAATATTTTATGCAAGTGCCTCAGATGTCTCAACACATTACGAAAACTTTTCAAAATATTTCAACAAGTTTTCAAAAAATATTTTTCGAAAGGTATCTGAAAGGTTTCCTGAAAAGTTCTGTGAAATATTTCTGAAAAGTTACGGCAATGTTCTACACAAGTTTCTAAGAGGTCTCAAAACCATCACGAAAACTTTTCAAAATATTTCAACAAGTTTTAAAAAAACATTTTTCGAAAGGTATCTTAATGGTTTCCTAATAAGTTCTGTGAAATATTTCTAAAATGTTACGACAATGTTTTATGCAAGTTTCTAAGAGGTCTGAAAACTATGACGAAAGGTTTCTGAAATATTTTAAAAAGATTTACAAAAATATTTTTCGAAAGGTATCTGAAAGGTTTCCTGAAAAAGTTCTGTGAAATATTTCTGAAATGTTACGACAATGTTTTACGCAAGTTTCTAAGAGGTCTCTAAACCATCACGAAAGGTTTCTGAAATATTTCAAGAAGATTTACAAAAATATTTTTCGAAAGGTTTCCTGAAAAGTTCTGTGAAATATTTCTGAAAGGTTACGACCATGTTTTACGCAAGTTTCTAAGAGGTTGCCAAATCATCACATAAGTTTTTGAAATATTTAAAAAATATTTCAAGAAATATTTTGTGAAAGGTATTGGAAAGGTTTCTTGAAAAGTTCTGTAAAATATTTCTGAAAGGATACGACAATGTTTTACGCAAGTTTCTAAGAGGCCTCAAAACCATCAAGTAAGGTTTTTGAAACATTTTAAAAAGATTTAAAAAAATATTTTTCAAAAGAAATCGGAAATAGAAATGTTTTAATATTTTTTTTTAACAATTTTGAAAACAAGTTTTTTCCTTGTAGACTTTTCAAGTTGATGATCTTTCCTGAACTCCTGCAACTTAATATATATGAATAGTTATTATATCAGATATGTTTTTTAATATTAAATTATTATATATTTGCATTAATTTATATTAATTATCGCTCGCAATTTCGCATTTACAAATTATCTTACAGAAAAATTTTGACCTAAGGTGGGATCGAACTCGAGACCCTCGGATTACAAGGCTGATGCTCTAACCACTACGCTACGCAACGCTTCTACCGTCCAAATTTTAATTTTAGCTAAGTATAGAATAAACTTGAATAAAAATTTCAAACATTTGATTAGAAGACAACATATTGAGTACTTTCGACTATGATATTTAATAGACTCAACTAATTCTTTTGTTAAGGCCATGTGAAGTACCGACATGATCCCTACCTTACCGGCACCTAAACTTTAATTCTTTTATCGTATTTAAACAAGAATTTTAGAAAAAGCGTTCTTCATGCTCTCCGACATAACATTAAGTGAAATGCCCTACTAAATTTTTAAATCATTGCATTAATTAGATTTTTATAAAATGGATTTTGAAATGTTTCATGCTTTGTTCGGGTTAATTACTAATTTGGATAACGTTTTTGGAAAAATCTAATGGATGGAATCATTTGGAAATTTAATACAGTATGCTTAAACCAATTTCGGTGGGTGTGAAAAAACGCTTTTTCCTAAAATTTTTTTTTAGATGTTATAAAAAACATAATATTTATGTGCCGATAAGTTAGCGATCTACGTTTGAGTTAAAATGGCTTTAAGACCGGAGGGCGTGTAAGAATGATACAGGAAAGGTTTTTGAAAGCTTCCTTATAACTTTTCGTGACATGATTTTGCAAGCTTTCCGATATATTTTTTTACATTTTCAGTTTCATAAAAAAATCTTTCCAATTAAACTTTTTGAAACTTTTTCGTAATATTTCATGAAATGTTTCTTTAGAGAAAGTTTGCAAGAAAAATTTCGGGAAAGCTTCGTAAATCCTTGCAGTAATATTTCTTGAAATGCGTTTTTACGATGTCAATTCATATCGAAAACGTTGCGAAAACTTTGCAATAACGTTTCAGAAAATGATACAGGAAATGTTTTCGAAAGATTTCGTTATAACATTTCGCGAAATATTTTTGCAAGATTTCGGAAATATTTATTTACATTTTCATTTTCATAAAAAAATTCTTCCAAGAAATCTTTTTCAAACCTTATCGTAACATTTCATGAAATGTTTCTTTAGAGAAAGTTTGCGAGAAAAATTTCGGGAAAGCTTCGTAAATCCTTGCAGTAACATTTCTTGAAATGCGTTTACACGCTGTCAATATCGTATCGACAACGTTGCGAAAACTTTGCTAAAACGTTTCAGAAAATGATACAGGAAATGTTTTTGAAAGCTTCCTTATAACTTTTCGGGAAAGGAAATATTTTTGCATGGTTTCAGAAATATTTTTTTACATTTTCAGTTTCATAAAAAAATACTTCCAAGAAATCTTTTTGAAAGCTTTTCGTAATATTTTATGAAATGTTTCTTTATAGAAAGTTCCGAAAAAAATTCGGGAAAGCCTTGTAAAACCTTGCATTAACATTTCTTGAAATGCGTTTTCACGATGTCAATATCGCATCCAAAACGTTGCGTAAACTTTACTAAAAGGTTTCAGAAAATGTTTCAGAAAATGTTTTTGAAGGCTTCCTTATAACTTTTCGTGAAATATTTTTGCAGGGTTTCGGAAATATTTTTTTACATTTTCAGGTTTCATAAAATAATACTTCAAGAAATCTTTTTGAAACCTTTTCGTAACATTTCTTGAAATGCATTTTCATGATGTCTATACCGTATCAAAAAATTGCGAAAACATTGTGGAAACATTTGAAGCAATGATACAGAAATTCTTTTGAAAGGGTTTCTTATAACTTTTCGTGAAATATTTTTAAAAGCTTTCGGAAATATTTTTTTACATTTTCAGTTTCATAAAAAAATCCTACCAAGAAATCATTTTCAAACCTTTTCGTAACATTTCATGAAATGTTTCTTTGTAGAAGGTTTGCTATAGAAATTCGGGAAAGTCTTGTAAAACCTTGCAGTAACATTTCTTGAAATGCCTTTTCACGATGCCAATATCGTATCCAAAACGTTGCTAAAACTTTGCTAAAACGTTTCAGAAAATGATACAGGAAATGTTTTTGAAAGCTTCCTTATAACTTTTCGTGAAATATTTTTGCTAGGTTTCGGAAATATTTTTTTACATTTTCGTTTTCATAAAAAAATTCTACCAAGAATTCTTTTTCAAACCTTTTCATAACATTTCATGAAAGGTTTCTTTATAGAAAGTTTGCGAGAAAAATTTCGGGAAAGCCTTGTAAAACCTTGCGTTAACATTTCTTGAAATGCGTTTTCACGATGTCAATATCGCATCCAAAACGTTGCGTAAACTTTGCTAAAAGGTTTCAGAAAATGTTTCAGAAATTGTTTTTGAAGGCTTCCTTATAACTTTTCGTGAAATATTTTTGCAGGGTTTCGGAAATATTTTTTCACATTTTCAGTTTCATAAAATAAGCCCTCCAAGAAATCTTTTTCAAATCTTTTCGTAACATTTCATGAAAGGTTTTCTGTATAGAAAGTTTGCTAGAAAAATTTCGGGAAAGCTTGGTAAAACCTTGCAGTAACTTTTCTTGAAATGCGTTTTTACGCTGTCAATTTGGTATCCAAAACGTTGCGAAAACATTGATAAAACGTTTCAGAAAATGATACAGGAAGTGTTTTTGAAAGCTTCCTTATAACTTTTAGTGAAATATTTTTAAAAGGTTTCGGAAATATTTTTTTTAATTTTCAGTTTCATAAAAAAATCCTTCCAAGAAATCTTTTTCAGACCTTTTTGTAACATTTCATGAAATGTTTCTTTATAGGAAGTTTGCGCTAAATATTCCGGGAAAGCTTTGTAAAACCTTGCAGTAACATTTCTTGAAGTGCGTTTGCAAAACGTTGCGTAAACTTTGCTAAAACATTTCATACAATGAGACAGGAAATGTTTTGGAAAGGTTTCCTTATAACCTTTCGTGAAATATTTTTGTAAGGTTTTAAGAATGTTTCTTGAATGGTTCTGTAGGAATAAACACATATTTTGAGAAATTTTTTCAACACCTTTCCATAATATTTCATGAAATATTACACGTTTCTTTTCAGAGACGTTGTAAGAAAGATTTCATGAAAGCTTTAGAAAAGCTCGCAGTATTATTTCATGAAATATATTTTGATGGTCTACTTTTAACATTCATTGAAAAGTTTTTAAAATGTTTCGGTAAGGTTTCCTGAAATCTTTCTGAAAATATTTTTGAGAGGTTTCTGTAATATTGCTGCAAGGTTGTGGCAAGCTTTTCATGAAATATTTCTTGAAAGGTTTCACCAAAACTTTTCATGCTATGTGGGATATTGCGTGGGATAAACGTTGCGAAATCTTTGCTAAAACGTTTTAGGCAATGATACAGAAAAAGTTTTTGAAATGTTTCCTTATAACCTTCATGAAATATTTTTGAAAGGTTTCGGAAATATTTTATACATTTTCAGTTTCATTCAAAAAATCTTTCTAAGAAAGCTTTTGAAAACCTTTTCGTAATATTTCATGAAATGTTTCTTTAAGAATTTTTTCAAAAAAAATTTCGGGAAGGCTTTGGAAAACCTTGCAGTAACATTTCTTGAAATGCTTTTTCACGATGTCTATTTCGTAACCAAAACGTTGCGTAAACTTTGCTAAAATGTTTCAGACAATGATACAGGAAATGTTTTTAAAATGTTTCCTTATAACCTTTCGTGAAATATTTTGGCAAGGTTTCACAAATATTTTATACATTTTCAGTATCATAAAAAAATATTTCCAAGAAATCTTTTTGAAAACTTTTCGTAATATTTCATGAAATGTTTCTTTACAGAATGTTTGCGAGATAACTTTCTGGAAAGCTTTGAAAAACTTTGCAGTAACATTTCTTGAATTGCTTTTTCACTGTGTCTAATCCGTACCAGAAACGTTGCGAAAACTTTGCTAAAACGTTTTAGGCAATGATACAGAAAAAGTTTTTGAAATGGTTCCTTATAACCTTTCGTGAAATATTTTTGAAAGGTTTCGGAAATATTTTATACATTTTCAGTTTCATAAAAAAATCTTTTCAAGAAATCTTTTTGAAACCTTTTCGTAATATTTCATGAAATGTTTCTTCAGATAATGTTTGCGAGAAAACTTTCTGGAAAGCTTTGAAAAGTTTGCAGTAACATTTTTTTAATTGCTTTTTCATGGTATCTATTGCGTATCAGAAACATTGCGAAAACTTTGCCAAAACGTTTTAGGTAATGATACAGAAAAAGTTTTTGAAATGTTTCCTTATAACCTTTCGTGAAATATTTTTGAAAGATTTCGGAAATATTTTATACATTTTCAGTTTCATAAAAAAATCTTTTCAAGAATACTTTTTGAAACTTTTTCGTAATATTTCATGAAATGTTTCTTCAGAGAATGCGAGAAAACTTTCTGGAAAGCTTTGAAAAACTTTGCAGTAACATTTTTTGAATTGCTTTTTCATGATGTCTATTGCGTATCAGAAACGTTGCGAAAACTTTGCCAAAACATTTTAGGCAATGATACAGAAAAAGTTTTTGTAATGTTTCCATATAACCTTTGGTGAAATATTTTTGAAAGGTTTCGGAAATATTTTATACATTTTCAGTTTCATAAAAAAATCTTTTCAAGAAATCTTTTTGAAACCTTTTCGTAATATTTCATGAAATGTTTCTTCAGAGAATGTTTGCGAGAAAACTTTCTCGAAAGCTTTGAAAAACCTTGCAGTAACATTTCTTGAAATGCTTTTTCACGGTGTCTATTCCGCATCAAAAATGTATCGAAAACTTTGCTAAAACGTTTCAGACAATGATACAGGAAATGTTTTTGTAAGGTTTCCTTACAACCTTTCGTGAAATATTTTTGCAAGGTTTTAATAATGTTTCTTGAATGGTTCTGTAGGAATAAAAGCATCTTTTTGAGAAATTTTTTCAACACCTTTCATAATATTTCATGAAATATTACATGTTTCTTTTCAGAGACGTTGTAAGAAGGATTTCATGAAAGCTTTAGAAAAGCTTGCAGTATTATTTCATGAAATGTATTTTGATGGTCAACTTTTAACATTAATTGAAAAGTTTCTAAAATGTTTCTGTAAGGTTTCTTGAAATCTTACTGAAAATATTTTTGAGAGGTTTCTGTAATATTGCAGGAAGGTTGTGGCAAGCTTTTCATGAAATATTTCTTGAAAGGTTTCATAAAAACTTTTCATGCTATGTGGGACGTGCGTCACCTCGAGCTGTGATTCTTTAGCTAATAAAGAGAGTATCAATCACATACCAATTGTTCCTTTTATTTCCACAAACATACCATAACATCCAACACATAAAATAGTAAAAAGAAAGCATAGAGTTTTAGATAGCAAAGAGAACATGCAAAGAATAAAAATTGTTTTCAAAGTAATGCTTTGAGGTCAAGTAAACTTGACAGAAATCATTTTGAGCAAAGACTTTTGCTTACCATGCATTTGATTTCGTTTTCCTATTATCATCATGGTATCTTTTAGTGATAACCCAATACGTCTCAAATAAAATTATTTGCAAATGATAAATAGGTTAAATTTAAAAATAATAAAAAGGTATATAAAATAGTAAAGAATAAGCATGCAGGTTTAGTGGTAAGAATCTTTTCAAAGCCATGCCTTTAGGTGTTATAGGTTTGATTAAAAAGATTTTGAGTCAAAACTCATATTTGCTATGCGCTTGATTTCGTTTTTCAATTTTCATCATGCTATCTTTTAGTGATAACCCAAATTCATAGGTATCAATTATGAATAATAAAATGGTATGAAAAATAGTAAAGGGTACAAGCATACAGTTAGGCAAACAAAATAGAGCATGCAATATCGGTAAACATTTACATCAATAAATTTACGTACGCGTAGAAAAAGGAGCTTGATAATCGAAAGAAACAACATAAGACCATTCTAAAAACCCAATTCGAATCTCACTGCAATTTTGGAAATAATTATATGTGTAAAAAGCTCAGTATCTAGCAAAACGTTACTAAAATTAGATCAACTTATAGACAAATTAGAATCTTACTTAGTGATGCTACTTATGTTGCGATGACTCTGCAGTACGTTCAGGCGAGCTTCAGCATCCTGACTAGCACTAGATGTACATATTGAATGAAAAAATACACAACAATCACCTAGCACGTACTATTCGATATCACCTCAACGTTGATCCAATGATACATAACCTCTAACGAGCTACGTAAATGAGACACTTGTACACAACACGAAATATCTGTCACAATAAATCAGACATATTATTAGATAATATACTTTATAAATAATAATTGTTTAATATGAAGAAGACGCAATTGATATTTAAAGTACATAAGCTATCACATGGTATATTTTCTGCACTCTTCTAACCTGTAAACAATATAGCATGGGAGAAACGCGAGCACATGGACAAAATCACAATAATTAACTCAGAAACGTTAATTAAAGAATAACAAAACCACTGACAAATACAACGACGAATAACGAAAATACCACTTGTTGCTATAATGAGCTGTTTCCTCTACTGAAAGAAGCAGAACACAACGCGCATGACCCGTCCTGCCACATAACGCCATCTATATCATATTCAAACGTCAGATATCGCCACGGTGACTGCCAGCTTGTTCAATCCAAAATTTCTATCGCCCGCTTGTCCGATTCTGAAACCTTTCTAAAATTGCCCACGCGTAGTGATTCTAGATCAAAATATAATTTTTCTTCCTTGTTTAGTTTACTATAATTTTTACAATCCGATGAGCAATTTTCTTCAATTTCTACTGTAACAATCGAATTTACTTGATCTGATTCGTCTTCTCGCAACTGACCATGAATTAACCACCCCAATAAACATCTGGACATTATAAGTTTTATTGAATTCAAAATATAAAACTCCCGCGTTAGTATTAAATTACAGTCACTGATCTATCAACATTACTGGAGCTTCTTTGTATGGTTCAACACGCATTCCCGTTTCCTTCATGCAAAAATTAGATAATTTTGAGCTTACGCATTGCATGGGAAGTGCCATATTGTCCACGACTAAAACGTTCTGAAGTTGATAAAATACAGAATCAGATTTAATTTCCAAATCTACCTTTTTATACGCGAAGATGTGCATGCTTTCATCATCTATGCCCTTTAAAGTTACATTTACGGATGAAGTTTTCGCCTTTATTTCGTTAATAACTGTTGAACTTATCAAGTCACAGTTGGGCCTTCGTCTAACAAGGCATAAATGAATTTTGATGACATTAAACCAAACACATGCACAGGTATTATTTTTAAAAACGTATTCGAATTTCTTCAACTTTCAGTACTATTTTTATTAACACTTTCATATTTTACATTTTCATAATTACTCGACCCTTGATGTGTTCGATTATTTTCTTTTCTTTCATTCACATTTAAGAACATGATGAGGAGAACCACAAATACTACAACGATCTTTTTGGCAAAGATCACGCGAATGATCCTGATGTATGCAAATAAAACATAAACGCCATGTCCGTGCAATTTTCCAACGCTGAAAAACAGGGGCCTTCGTAAAATCTTTACATCCCTCAGTCAAATGATTTCTACGTCCACAGTGAGCACATCGTTGTTGTGACTGACGTTGC
Source organism: Torymus aiolomorphi (assembly GCA_036365515.1). Taxonomy (NCBI): domain Eukaryota; kingdom Metazoa; phylum Arthropoda; class Insecta; order Hymenoptera; family Torymidae; genus Torymus; species Torymus aiolomorphi. The sequence goes on from CM070873.1 coordinate 191,862,295, forward strand.
TTTGAAAGCGTTTTGGCACTATCATTGAAGTTTATATGCGTAGTTAAAACTGTACCTTTATTAACGTGCGAGTCTGAATGAGAACGATCTATTTTACTTCGTGTTGCCTCACTCGACCGAGTTTCAATTAATCCTGCTGTTAGTGTCATTTCAACTTCTTGGAAAAGGAAATCAGCTAACTTTTACAAATCGGATTTATTTTCAACTACTCATGGAGCAAATCTTACATAATTGTAAAGCATCGAACTCAGCAACTTTCGTAAAACTTCGTTTGTAAGTTCTAGATTGTATAATAATTCACAAAACTCATTTTATGTGCTTCGATACGCGGTAGTTCTCTTATGTCCTTTAGTAATTTTGATAAAATTATTTTTGGATTGGCAAAATGCATTTCAAGCGTTTCCATTATCTCCTTAGCAGAATTTCCTCCAGCAAAAAGAATACGCGCTGCACTGCGAGCTTCCTCTTTTAAACTATCGAATAAGCGCCATTATTTCCTTGATCAGAATAATTACCACTCTCTGTAGAGTGTTGAAACGCGTCTTTGAAACGAAGCCAATCAAGCGAGTCACCAGAAAAAATTCAAAGGATTTTTGCAGACGTCATTCGATTAACAAATTTAGAATTATTTTGACTTACATTAGAATCTCTAAAAAATGCCAATGTTTGCTCCATCATATTTATAAAACGAATATAAGTATCCTCGCTTGATTGATTCGATTGTACAAAATTATAGTTATCATTTTCTCGCCTAGTACTATTGAAAATTTCATTTCTAAAACTTTGATGAGGTTCGCTAAACTCATTTCGAAATGCAACCTGAGAATTACCTGAATTTAAATCATCGAAAACGGAATTATCAGAGAATGACTCATCGCCCGAAGCCCTCTCATTAAACCGATCGATTACTGGTATCTCTTCGATGTACTCTTCTTCTGTTTGAAGTTGTGGTGCATCTCGGTAATCACCAATAGTATCGTCTTCGAAGTATGGTGATAATACTGCGCCGAACGCGGCTGGACCCGATGAACGCGGCGAGCGTCGTTATCCCGCCGCTGAAGGCGGTGCACCTAGCGCCGCTGGAATTGATGAACGCAGCGAGCGTCATTGCCCTGCCGCTGGAAGCGGTGCGCATTGCGCCGCTGAAGCTGGTGAACGCTGCGTGCGTCGTCGCCCCGCAGCTGCGTCAACTCGGCGTGCAATAACTCTTCCTTATCCTGGTGATTGTACCTCTGGTACCGCTGGAACTTGCAAGCGCGGTCTACCTCGGTGTTCAATGACACTCTCTCGTCCTGGTGGTGGTGCATTTTCTACGCCTTGCGCTGCTGCTGGCCGGTTATTTTTCGGTCAATAAGCCCGTAGCCTTCTTGTAGGAACTACATCAGAAATATCCTCGCCTCTTCTTTTTGGTATTACAATTTCTGCGCGAACTTGGTACAAACCAGGATCCAGCTCGAAGGACCAAAATGTAACTATGATATAGTTTACGCGTACGAAATAATCGGTTGACAAATTTGTTCTTTAAATTTCTATTTTTTATAAAATGTGCGTATTACAATAATCGGATGCGATGTTGCTTTTACGAATATCAGCAATGGAATGGCGTATTTTCGCTGCCTGACGAGAATGTTGATTTTTCCGATGTCATGGAAAAAATTGCACTCCATTGTTATCCAAATTCCAATATCTCTATGGCGAACCGTCCGCAAAGGAACTTCAGTCCCTTTGCCCCGTATTTCTCCCTTTTTATGGGTTACTTATGTAACTAGTGGTGAGAAAAGAAGCGGTCCAGGACAAACCTCATAGAAAGCTGTGCACGTACGCCTACACATCGGCTACAATGTTCTCCGATGTGGCGAGACGCTCTTACCTCTCTCTCTCTCACACTATCCCCCCCTCTCTCTCTCTCTCTCTCTCTCTCTCTCTCTCTCTCTCTCTCTCTCTCTCTCTCTCTCGTCAAGCAGGAAATTAGTAGTAATAATAATGAATTAAACATTTATTAAACATCATTATCTTAATACAGTTATAGGGAGATATATCACTATATTATACAGTTGTAAGAGTAAAAATGGGTACCTACCCCTTCACCCCCTCTGGCCACTTCTATCACCCTCCACTTCCCCTCCACATTTTACTGTTAAATGCTTTCAAACTCTACGGTATTTTGAAGAGTATCTGCCCCCTACACCCACTCCACCCCCTCCATCCACGCCTCCCCAAAACTTCCCTCCACCACCTGCACCCCCTACACACCCCTCCAAGCTCCCTCCACACCCCCTCCACCGAACCCTCCACCTACCCCTCCACCTACCCCTCCAGCTACACATCTACCTACCCCACCTCCTACCGCACAGCTAATCCATCCCTCTTAGATATCTTGCTAAAAATTGTACATAGTGGGTTTCCGAATTCGCTGATTAGAAATCTGAACTCAGATTTTTGAGAATACAAAATTCTGTAAATACAAAATGGCGGCAAAATTTGAAATATTACTGTGTATGGCTGAAAATTGTATGTAGGGAATATCTGGATTCGGTGATTACAAATCTGAACTCATACTTTGCCAATTAAAAATGGCGGCCAAATATTGAAATATTACTGAATTTTGAAATTGCATATGGAGGATTTCTGGATTCACATATTAGGATTGCTGGATTCGATGATTTCGAATCTGAACTCAGATTTTGAAAATTAAAAATGGCGGGAAATATTTAAATAATACTGGATTTTGCTAAAATTTGTATACAGAGGATTTCTGGATACGCTGATTACGAATCTGAACTCAGATTTTCAGAATTCAAAATGGCGAATCGAAGATGAAGGCCAAATATTTAAATAATATTGGGTTTTTCTAAAAATTGTATATAGGGGATTTCTGGATTCGCTGATTACGAATCTGAACTCAGATTTTGTAAATTCGTAATAGCGGATCGAAGATGTCGACCACATATTGAAATATTGCTAGATTTTACGGAAAATTATATACGGAATTTCTGGATTCGATTATTACGAATCTGAACACAGATTTTAAAAAGTCAAAATGGCGGATAGATGTTGGCCAAATATTCAAACATTGCTGGATTTTGCTGAGAATTCTATGTACGCGATTTCTGTATTGGATGATTACGAATCTGAACTCAGATTTTGAAAATTCAAAATGGCGGATCGAAGATGTCGGCCACGTATTGAAATATTACTGGATTTTGCTGAAAATTGTATATACGGGATTTCTGGATTCGGTCATTACGAATCTGAACTCAGATTTTTAAAATTCAAAATCGCGGCAAAATAATTAGATAATACTGGATTTTGCTAAAAATTGTATATAGAGGGTTTCCGGATTCGCTGATTAGGAATCTGAACTCAGATTTTATGAATCTTGTTAATTGTAGCTAGTGGCCAAAATGACTACCAAAATTTGTCGTGAGAAGGTGGCAAATACCAACAATAGTTTTTTACGACGTTTCGGACATCCTTTATTGATTATGTCCCTCTTCAGGCAGCTAGTAACAAAGTACAACTTTTAACAACAACGTATATTAACTTAATTATGAACACATAATTTTACAAGTAACAATTAACGCTTACAAAGTCTGTATTTTTTCCTGAGTATTACGGAGAACTATCCGTTCGTCAATGTAACTATCCATTCGTCAATGTAAAGTTATCACATAGTTCTTTCCATAGAAATAATAGTTTTAACAAAAAATGATTATCTTCTTGATGTTATCGAGTTTTATATAAAAGAACGATTAAAAAAGATCTTTTGCACAAGAAGTACTCAATAAAATTCAAATAATGACAACAAGAATTTCATTTGTCTACCATATGTGAAAGAAATCGAAGGTTTTACAAAGAACTTTTTTAAACGATTAAATACTAATGTTATATTTAGTACACAAAACAAAATGAACAATATTATCCCACATAAAACGAAATATTTCTGAAAGGTTTCGGAAATGTTTCGTAGAAAGGATGAAAACATTTTAAAAATATTTCCCAGAAAGGTTTCTGAAATAATTTATGTCCGCGATAGAAGCCATCAAAAAGGTTTCATGATATATTTCAGAAAGGTTTTATAAAATTATTTTAAGAAATGTTTTTGAAACATTTCTGCAACATTTTGAAACTATTTGAACTATCTCTTAAAATGTTTCAAAAACATTTTAGAAACCTTTCTAAAAATATTTTTCTAAATATTTCTGAAATATTTCCAGAAAGGTTTCTGAAATAATTTATGTCCGCGATAGAAGCCATCAAAAAGGTTTCATGATATATTTCAGAAAGGTTTTATAAAATTATTTTAAGAAATATTTTTGAAACATTTCTGCAACTTTTTGAAAGTTATTTGAACTATCTCTTAGAATGTTTCTAGAAACCTTTCTAAAAATATTTTGTGAAAGATTTTGGAAAGGTTTCCTGAAAAGTTCTGTGAAATATTTTTGAAAGGATACAACAATGTTTTACGGAAGTTTCTAAGAGGCCTCAAAACCATCAAGTAAGATTTTTGAAACATTTTAAAAAGATTTCAAAAAATATTTTTCAAAAGTTATCGGAATTAGAAATTTTTTAATAATATTTTATAACAAATTTTTTTTAACAATTTTGAAAACCAGTTTTTTCCTTGTAGTTGATGATCCTTCCTGAACTCCTGCAACTTAATATATCTGAATAGTTATTATATCAGTTATGTTTTTTAATATTAAATTATTGTATATTTGCATTAATTTATAATATTATCGTTCGCAATTTCGCATTTACAAATTATCTTACAGAAAAAACGCAGAAAAAAATTTTGACCTAAGGTGGGATCGAACTCGAGTCCCTCGGATTACAAGGCTGATGCCCTAACCACTACGCTACGCAACGCTTCTACCGTACAAAATTTTAATTTTAGCTAAGTATGGAGTAGACTTGAATAAAAATGGCAAACATTTGATTAAAAGACAACATATTGAGTACTTTCGACTATGATATTTAATAAACTCAACTAATTCTTTTGTTAAGGGGATGCCATACTCGTACCATTACCGACCGAGCAATTCACACAGTTTCAAGCTGATTAAAAATAAAATACGTCGAATCACAAAAAATCAAGAGAACACTCTTCTGTATTTTTTAACGTTCTATCATCCAGTCAAAGTTTGGAGTTGAAATATCAAGCCGTTTTTTCAAAAACTTTGAACGAAATTAAATTTCGCTTTGTTCAAAGTTTTTGCAAAAATGACTTGATATTTCGACTCCAAACTTTGACTGGATGATAGAACGTTAAAAAATACAGAAGAGTGTTCTCTTGATTTTTTGTGATTCGACGTATTTTATTTTTAATCAGCTTGAAACTGTGTGAATTGCTCGGTCGGTAATGGTACGAGTATGGCATCCCCTTAAGGCCATGTGAAGTACCGACACAATCCCTACCTTACCGGCACCTAAACTTTAATTCTTTTATCGTATTTAAACAAGAATTAAAAAAAAAAGAGTTCTTCATGCTCTCCAACATAACATTAAGTGAAATGCCCTATTAAATTTTTAAATCATTGTATTAATTAGATTTTTCTAAAATGGATTTGGAAATGTTTAATGCTTCGTTCTAGTTAATTACTAATTTGAAAAACGTTTTTGGGAAAATCTAATGGATGGAATCATTTAGAAATTTAATAGGGTATGCTTAATCCCATTTCGGTGGGTGTGAAAAACGCTTTTTCCTAAAATTTTTGTTTAGATGTGATAAAAAACATAATATTTATGTACCGATAAGTTAGGGATCTGCGGTTGAGTTAAACAGGTCTTTAACACCGGAGGGCGTGAAAGAATCCTTTTTCTCAAATTTTTGTTTAAATACGATACAAAAATTCAAGTTTAGGTGTCGGTAAGGTATGAATCGTGTCGGTACTTCGTATGACCTTAAATTCGTACTCTTGTCAATTAAACATTCACTTGATTTGCCAAAATATTTGCAAGATCAAATAAATAAGTATTGGATTTGATTAAATAATTAGTAGAACTAATAAGATAACCAATAAAACACAACTAAATATTTAGTTAAATCAAATTAATATTTATTGTAATCTAAGAAATATCCCTATATAAAAAAGTCATGACCGGATGTTGTGAAGCCAAAATAAACGTTATGTGATTGGCTCATGTAGTGCGCATGCGTCTAAATCAGGAAGTCGAACCGTTTTCTAGCGGTTAGGGCGCGCAACGCGCGCTGTTGAAATCTCTAGTTTAGTAAAATCGAGGAAACCTTTGATTGACGAGAGAAGGGCGTGTGAGAAAAGAAAACCTGATACAAAATCTTTTCAAAACCTTCACATAATATTTCATAAAATGTTATATATTTCTTTGTGGAAAGGTTGTAATAAACTATTCTTGAAAGCTTTGTAAAACCTGGCCCTGATATGACTTGAAATTTTTTTATGGCGTCAATACCATATGATAAATGTTGCTAAGACATTTCGTTAACTATTAACGCAATGATACATTCAATTTTTTTTTAGTCTCCTCATAACATGACGTAAAATGTTCTTGCAAGCTTTTGGGGAATATTTTATTATAGTTTCTTTACCTAAAGAAACTTTCCAAGAAATCTTTATAAAACGATCCCATAATATTTCATGAAATGTTGTGTCTCTTTGGAGAAATGGCGACAATACCGAATTAAATTGATGCAAAAATATTTCAAAAACATTTTACGCAATGATACTAGAAATTTTTTTTAAAGGTTACCTTAATAATCTTTCATAAAATATTTTTACAAGGTTTTAGGAATATTTTTTGTTGTTTTTGTTTATGTGAAAAAAAATTTTGCAGAAAACCTTTTCAAAACGTTCCCCTAATATTGTAAGAAAAATTTCGGGAATGCTTTGTAAAACCTCGAACTAATATCTCTTGTAATATATTTTTCATGGTGTCAATAACGAATCAAAAAGGATGCGATAACTTTGCTAAAACGTTTCAGGAAATGATACGGGAAAGGTTTTTGGAAGCTTCCTTATAACTTTTCGTGAAATATTTTTGAAAGGTTTCGGAAATATTTTTTCACATTTTAATTATCACAAAATAATCCTTCCTAGAAATCTTTTTGAAACCTTTTCGTAATATTTCATGAAGTGTTTCTCTAGAGAAAGTACACGAGAAGAATTACGGGAAAGCTTTGTAAAACCTTGCAGTAATATTTCTTGAAATGCGTTTTCACGATGTCAATATCGTATCCAAAAAGTAGCGAAAACTTTGCTCAAACGGTTCAGAAAATGATACAGGAAATGTTATTTGAAAGCTTCCTTATAACTTTTAGTGAAATATTTGTGCAATGTATCAAAAATATTTTTTTACATTTTCAGTTTTATAAAAAAATCCGTCCAAGAAATCTTTTTGAAACCTTTTCGTAATATTTTATGAAATGTTTTTTAGGGAAAGTTTGCGAGTATAACTTCGGGAAAGCTTTGCAAAACCTTGCGGTAACATTCCTTGTAACTGGGTTTTCACGTTATCAATATCGTATCGAAAACGTTGCGAAAAGTTTTCTAAAACGTTTCAGAAAATGATACAGAAAATGTTCTTGAAAGCTTCCTCATAACTTTTCGCGAAATATTATTGCAAGGTTTCGGAAATATTTTTTACATTTTCAGTTTCATAAAAATCCTTTCAAGAAATCTTTTTAAAACCTTTTCGTAACATCTCATGAAAGGTTTCTTTATGGAAAGTTTGCGAGAAAAATTTCAGGAAAGCTTTGTAAAACCTTACAGTAACATTTCTTGAAATGTGTTTTCACGATGTCAATATCGTATCCAATACGTTGCGAAAACTTGGTCAAACGTTTCAGAAAATGTTACCGGAAATGTTTTTGAAAGATTTCGTTATAACATTTCACGAAATATTTTTGCAAGGTTTCGGAAATATTTTTTTATATTCAGTTTCATAAAATAATCCTGCCAAGAAATCTTTTTGAATCCTTTTCGTAACATTTCATGAAATGTTTCTTTATAGAAAGTTTGCTAGAAAAATTTTGGGAGAGCTTTGTTAAACCTTGCAGTAACATTTCTTGAAATGTGTTTTCACGCTGGCAATATAGTATCCAAAACGTTCCGAAAACTTTGCTACAACGTTTCAGAAAATAATACAGGAAATGTTTTTGAAAGCTTCCTTATAACTTTTCGTGAAATATTTTTGGAAGGTTTCGTAAATATTTTTTCACATTTTCAGTTTTATAAAATAATCCTTCCAAGAAATCTTTTTGAAACCTTTTCGTTACATTTATGAAATGTTTCTTTATAGAAAGTTTGCGCGAAAAATTTTGGGAAAGCTTTGTAGAACCTTGCAGTAACATTTCTTGAAATGTGTTTTTACGATATTAATACCGTTTCCAAAACGTTGTTCAAACTTTGCTAAAACGTTTCAGGCAATGATACCGGAAATGTTTTTGAAAGGTTTCCTTATAACCTTTCGTAAAATATTTTTGCAAGGTTTTAAGAAGGTTTCTTGAATGGTTCTGTAGGAATAAAAACATCTTTTTGAGAAATTTTTTCAACACCTTGCCATAATATTTCATGAAATATTACACGTTTCTTTTCAGAGACGTTGTAAGAAAGATTTCATAAAAGCTTTAAAAAAGCTTGCAGTATTATTTTATGAAATGTACTTTCATTGTCTACTTTCAACATTAATTGAAATGCTTCTAAAATGTTTCTGTAAGGTTTCCTGAAATCTCACTGAAAATATTTTTGAGAGGTTTCTGTAATATTACAGCAAGGTTGTGGCAAGCTTTTCATGAAATATTTCTTAAAAGGTTTCACCAAAACTTTTCATGCCATGTGGGAAAGGATTGTCCACAAATAACACCATATGCCATGCTTTCTATGCCTTCAATGCATAGAGGTAATAAGTATAGAGGAGGGGAGACATAGGCACATGTGTAAGCGGTATCGTCCGCTCGATAGAAAAAGAGAAAAATCAGAGGGCCCTCTTTGTCTCTATTAATGCATGCGCGTCTGACAGAGAAAGAGAGGACTTCTTCGTTCTCATTCTCTTTCTACAACGGCGGACATATTTTCAGCGGACTCCTCTACTCTATAGTTAGGGCGCCTCTACATGGAGTCTGGCGATCTCGAGAATGACAGTCTAACTCCATGAGATTGAGAAGGATAGAGCACATTTGAAAATTGTCTGTCTTTGTTGCTCTCACAAAGTTAGGTATGCCAGTCTGCCATTCTCGAGAACGCCATACTCCATGTAGAGGCGCCCTTACTTATTACCTCTATACTTCGATGGCGTTGATTCCGTTGGACCGCTCCACTCATTCGTTTGTCTTGTAATCGTATACATACATCCACACACGCACTTACAAATCTTCCAAAAATATATCACGTTATATTTATACGTATCTCCTAATGGTAAATTTATAAGAAATTATTGAGATAAGTTTTTAAAAGCTTTCTTAATCTAAAAAAGACATATTTTTAAAAGACTATACGAATATTCAAAAATTTTAGGTAATTTTCGAGAAATAATATTGGAAATATTTACAAAAACTTTCTCGTAACATTTCTTGAAATGTTACTGCAAGGTTTCGAAAACATTACTTGACTAGTTTTGAATCGGAATAATGCACATCTCAATTAACCTTTCAAAAACGTTTCCAAAAATTTCATGAAATATATCATGCTTTTTCGCTGCATATATTACTAGAAAGGTTTGGGAGAATGTTTTCGGAAGGTTTTTGTAATATTGTTAGAAATACATTTAATACCAAGAGAGAGATGTTTTTGAAACCTTTTCAAAACCTTTCGAAAAATAATATTGGAAATATTTATGAAACCTTTCTCGTAACATTACGCGAAAATGTTACTGCAAGGTTTTAAAAACATTACATGACAAGTCCATGAGTCGGAATAATAAACTTTTCAAGTAACCTTTCAAAAACGTTTCCAAAATATTTCATGAAATATATCATGTTTTTTCGCTGTATCATTACTAGAAAGGTTTCGGGAAAGGTTTTAAAAATCTTTTTAAAAGATTTTTTGAAATGTTTTATTTGTCGTAAGTTAAAACTTTTACGAAATGTTTTTAAAAGTTTTTGGTAATGTTTTATTGAAATATTTTTGAAAATGTTTTTACACCTTTTAAGATATATTTTAGCAAGGTTTTTGCAATGTTTCATCAAATATTTCACTGAAATATTTCATTTTATGTGGGATGTGTAAGCGGTATCGTCCGCATACCTCCATACTTCTATACCTCTATACTTCGTTGGCGTTGATTCCGTTGGACCGTTCCACTTATTCGTTTGCCTTGTACTCGTGTACATACATACAGACAGGCATACAAACACACACACTCACACGCACTTACAAATCTTCCAAAAATATATCACGTTATATTTATACGTGTATCCTAATGGTAAATTTATAAGAAATTATTGGGATAGGTTTTCAAAAGCTTTCTTAATCTAAAAAAGAAATATTTTTAAAAGGCTATACAAATATTCAAAAATTTTAGGAAATTTTCGAGAAATAATATCGGAAATATTCACAAAACCTTTCTCGTAACATTTCTTGAAATGTTACTGCAAGATTTCGAAAACATTACTTGACTTGTTTTGAATCGGAATAATGCACTTCTCAATTAACCTTTCAAAAACGTTTCCAAAAATTTCATGAAATATATCATGTTTTTTAGCTGCACATATTACTAGAAAGGTTTCGGAGAATATTTTCGGAAGGTTTTTGTAATATTGTTAGAAATACATTTAATACCAAGAGAGAAATGTTGTTGAAACCTTTTAAAACCTTTTCGAAAAATAGTATTGGAAATATTTACAAAACCTTTCTTGCAACATTTCTTGAAATGTTACTGCGAGGTTTTAAAAACATTACTTGACACGTCAATGAGTCGGAATAATAAACTTTTCAAGTAACCTTTCAAAAACGTTTCCAAAATATTTCATGAAATATATCATGTTTTTTAGCTGTATCATTACTAGAAAGGTTTCGGAGAATGTTTTAGGAAGGTTTCTGCAATATTGTTGGAAACAGATTTAATACCAAGACAGAAATGTTGTTGAAACCTTTTAAAAACTTTTCGAAAAATAATGTTGGAAATATTTACAAAACCTTTCTCGTAACTTTTCGCGAAAATGTTACTGCAAGGTTTTGAAAACATTACATAACACATCCATGAGTCGGAATAATAAACTTTTCAAGTAACCTTTCAAAAACGTTTCCAAAATGTTTCATGAAATATATCATGTTTTTTAGCTGTATCATTACTAGAAAGATTTCGGAGAATGTTTTAGGAAGGTTTCTGTAATATTGTTAGAAACAGATTTAATACCACACTGAGAGAAATGTCATAGGAAAATTTGTTAAATATATAACAAAAATTGCTATTTTATATAGGAACGGAAGGATATACTCGACTTGTGACGTATTTTATTATATATAAAGAAATAATTATTATATTTATAAAAATAATTATTATATTATAAAATAAATTTTCCAATACACTTGAGCGGAAATTATTGTATTATATTGTAAAAATTTAGATATAGTAAAATTTTTAATCTTTTTTAATAATATTTATTATATACATCCCAAGTTTTACTAACTTATATAGTAAAAAGTGCTATCAGACGCCAGCGCCACCTGATCGCGGTGAGGTTATAGAGAAGATGACTAATGTATAAGTTCCAAAATTTTACACTCAAGAGTCTCCGTGGGTAAGTGGTCAGCGCGCTCGACTGGCGTGCCGAGGGTCGAGGGTTCGAATACAACCAAGATTTTTTTTTTTAATTGAGCTTATTACCATAAATTGCTATATATATAGTAAAAATTATTAGATGTCGAGTATATCCTTCCGTTCCTATATAATATAGCAATTTTTGTTATATATTTAACAAATTTTCATATGACATTTCTCTCAGTGCAAGAGAGAAATGTTGTTGAAACCTTTTAAAAACTTTTCGAAAAATAATGTTGGAAATATTTACAAAACCTTTCTCGTAACATTTCGCGAAATGTTACTGCAAGGTTTTAAAAACATTACATGACTCGTCCATGAGTCGGAATAATAAACTGTTCGAGTAACCTTCCAAAAACGTTTCCAAAATATTTCATGAAATATATCATGTTTTTTCGCTGTATCATTAGTAGAAAGGTTTTGAAGAATGTTTTAGGAAGGTTTCTGCAATATTGTTACAAACAGATTTAATACCAAGAGAGTAATGTTGTTGAAACCTTTTAGAAACTTTTCGAAAAATAATATTGAAATATTTACAAAACCTTTCTCGTAACATTTCGCGAAATGTTACTGCAAGGTTTTAAAAACAAACTTTTCAAGTAACCTTTCAAAAACGTTTCCAAAATGTTTCATGAAATATATCATGTTTTTTAGCTGTATCATTACTAGAAAGATTTCGGAGAATGTTTTAGGAAGGTTTCTGCAATATTGTTAGAAACAGATTTAATACCAAGAGAGAAATGTTGTTGAAACCTTTTAAAAACTTTTCGAAAAATAATGTTGGAAATATTTACAAAACCTTTCTCGTAACATTTCGCGAAATGTTACTGCAAGGTTTTAAAAACATTACTTGACACGTCAATGAGTCGGAATAATAAACTTTTCAAGTAACCTTTCAAAAACGTTTCCAAAATGTTTCATGAAATATATCATGTTTTTTAGTTGTATCATTACTAGAAAGGTTTCAGGAATGGTTTTAAAAATCTTTTTAAAAGATTTTTTGAAATGTTTTATTTGTGGTAAGTTAAAACTTTTACGAAATGTTTTTAAAAGTTTTTGGTAATGTTTTCTTGAAATATTTGTGAAAAGGTTTTTACACCTTTTAAGTTATATTTTAGCAAGGTTTTTGCAATGTTTCATGAAATATTTCATGAAATATTTCATGAAATATTTCACTGAAATATTTCGTTTTATGTGGGATAGTACTAGAAAAAAAAACAAGAATGTAAACTTAGAAAAGTCTAACGTTGTGTATAAAATCAATTGTAATAATTGTAATGCGTCCTATGTTGGCCAAACTTGTCGGTGCTTAGGTGTGAGAATCAAAGAACACCATAAAAAATACATGGAAGAAGATGAAAATTCGTCACTACACATACATAGGATAGAAATTAATCATACTATAAATTTCAAACTGTTAATATATTTGATCATGAAAGAAATAAAGAAAAAAGACTATTTTCCGAAGCATTATATATACACACATAAAAGAAATTTATGAACAAGCAATTTGAAATTAATAAACTTCCAAAAGAATATAACACTATGATTAATAATTTTGAATTTCTATTTCCTTCCTAGTATCAAAAAATATCACATACAATAGTGAAACAGATATCAGGAGAGTAGGTTATGGAAGGTTGTATCTTGTGTGTACACACCCAAAAAGCTCTACACAATTAAGCCAGTACATGTTGCGTTCTTACTTACACTCACACTAATACACTAATGATAGCTATAAATAGGAAAATTTTGTCATGCTCGTTACATTGACGAACGGATAGTTCTCCGTAATACTCAGGAAAAAATACAGACTTTGTAAGCGTTAATTGTTACTTGTAAAATTATGTGTTCATAATTAAGTTAATATACGTTGTTGTTAAAAGTTGTACGTTGTTACTAGCTGCCTGAAGAGGGACATGATCAATAAAGGATGTCCGAAACGTCGTAAAAAAACTATTGTTGTTATTTGCCACCTTCTCACGACAAACTTTGGTAGTAATTTTGGCCACTAGCTACAATTAACAAGATTATTAGACCACTACCATTAGCTGCTTTCACCAATATCAGATTTTAAGAATTCAAAATGTCGGATCTATAATGGCGGCAAAATATTGAAATATTACTGGATTTTGGTGAAAATTGTATATATGGGATTTCTGGATTCGATGATTACGAATCTGAACTCAGATTTTAAACATTCAAAATGGCAGAAAAATATGGTAATAATATTGATTTTTGCTAAAAATTGTACATGGGAGGTTTCTGGATTGGATGATTACGAATCTGAATTCTGATTTTGAAAATTCAAAATGGCGGATCGTAGATGTTGGCCAAATATTCAAACATTGCTGGATTTTGCTGAGAATTCTATGTACTCGATTTCTGGATTGGATGATTACGAATCTGAACTCAGATTTTGAAAATTCAAAATGGCGGATGAAGATGTCGGCCACGTATTGAAATATTACTGGATTTTGCTGAAAATTGTATATACGGGATTTCTGGATTCGGTCATTACGAATCTGAACTCAGATTTTCAAAATTCAAAATCGCGGCAAAATATTTAAATAATACTGGATTTTGCTAGAAATTGTATATAGGGGATTTCTAGATTCCCTGATTACGAATCTCAACTCAGATTTTGAGAATTCAAAATGGCGGATCAGAGATGGAAGCCAAATATTCAAACATTGCAGGATTTTGCTGAAAATTGTATGTACGGGATTTGTGGATTGCATGATTACGATTCTGAACTCAGATTTTGTAAATTCAAAATGGCGGATCGAAGATGTTGACCACATATTGAAATATTACTGTATTTTGCTGAAAATTGTATATACGGGATTTCTGGATTCGATTATTACGAATCTGAACTCATATTTTAAAAATTCAAAATGGTGGAAAAATATTTAAATATTACTTGATTTTGCTAAAAATTGTAAAAAAGGGGTTTCTAGATTAGCTGATTACGAATCTTAACATATATTTTGAAAATTCAAATTGGTGAACCCAAGTTGGCTAACAAAAATTGAAATTTTACTCGATTTTGTTAAAAATTATCCGGATTCGCTGATTAGGAATCTGAACTCAGATTTCGTAAATATAAAATGGCGGCCAAAAATTGAAATATTACTGTATTTTGCTGAAAAATTAGTTTTTAATCCATAATTAACAAATTAAATCAGAGCTGACGTTATGAACTACATATATATTATGCCTTATTTTGTTAAATATAAATATACTTACTATTTTAAAAATTCATAAGTCTTACGAATGATTTTTTTAATAAAAAACATTACAGAAAATTTAAAAGAAAAATAAGTGTTTCATGATGTTATTTAATAGAAGGTTATCCTTATTCATTATTATTAACATTTATTTCTAATAATGGCGGTTGGCGAGCAGCGCGAGCAGGGGGTGAAGACCCCCTAGTAATACCCCACTCGTGTATATCTATATATATATATATATATATATATATATATATATATATATATATATAAACTAGTGTGGCTTCGCCCCCTGATCGCTCCGCTCGCCAACCCCCCATTAAGAAAATTGTAATGATTTTTATATATAAAGTTATCGAATAAGGAATAATTTAATGGCTGATTACTTTTGTTGAGAGAATAAATATATAAATATATTTTCTATGGTAATTTTGTTAATGTTTTTAATTTCATGGTAAACGTCAATTATAATCCGTTCATCAGGAATCAAAAACGGATTAATTATACCTGTAACGATGCACCTTGTCAGTAGGCGCATCGGTACGAAAATGCGAATGCGAGAATCTTTCTCTCTCCTAGAACGCGTGCGCTAGAGAGAGAAAGCCGACAAACCTGTCAACGGCATGGGAGAGCGACCGTACGAGTGTGTACATACATGTACACACGTATGTACACACATACCGGAGCTCGTACAGCGAGGAGAGAGAGCAGCCAAATGAGTAGTTGACTTCCCTCTCCACCGAGCGCCGCACAGTGGTGCCGATCGATGCAAAAGTGATGAAAATTCGTGCTTTAGTACAATAAGGCTCAAAAAATTTTTATAAAATACGTTTTGGATTCGTGAAGTAATTTCCTACGATAAATCGTTTCCCTCATGGCTGTAGCATTGCTCTTTTTTTAGTAAGGAATACGTTAAATGCCGTTTTTTTGGAGTTTATTTATTTATTTATTTTTTTGTTTTTAAGTAGGATTAATTTTTTTTGTTTTATAATAAGCGCCCATTTTTTATAAATATAATTTTTTTCAAACAACTGCATAAGTCCTAGAATTTTGAAAAAAATTATATGTATAAAAAATGGGCGCTTATTATAAAACAAAAAAAAATTAATCCTACTTAAAAACAAAAAGAAAAAAAAATAAACTCCAAAAAACGGTATTTAACGTTTTCATTACTAAAAAAATGAGCAATGCTACAGCCATGAGGGAAACGATTTATCGTAGGAAATTACTTCAGGAGTCCCAAACGTATTTTATAAAAATTTTTTGAGTCTTATTGTGCTAAAGCATGAATTTTCATCACTTTTGAGTAGATAGGCATCACTGTGCGCCGCGACCACGCGTCGCGCAGGACGCGCAAGCTACAGCGCGCCCCACCGCGCCGACTATACAGCACACGGCGAGCGAGAATAAGTGCCGCTCGCGCGCCGTAGAAAAGCATTCTCTCAGCCCAGAGCCGTACTCGCTAATAGTCCAGTCGGATTAGATTTTTTTCAAAAACAACCGTTAAGAGGCAATATTTTTTTTGCAAGTGCTTCGAAAAAGTGTCAGGATATTGGGAAAAATGTTTGCGGTAAGTTTCAGGTGGTGGAACATTGTTTAAATAATTAGTAACTGTGCGAAAATCCATTTTTTGCTTGTAACTTTCGAACCGTTGTTGGTATTGAGAAACTAAAAGTACCGTTTTTTAGGTATTGAAAAAACCTATAAAATAAGCTATTGAAAGTTAAAATTCAATTATTAACTTTTTTGTAAAACGCGAAAAACCGCTATTTTCACCCATTTTCGAAATTTTATATAAATAAACAATTTTTGCTGCTATGAAACTATATTATAGATTTTTTTGAAGGTTTTTGTCTGCTTTATAACTGGTTAAAATTTGAAGTTGAAATATTTATTAGTTTTTGTAAAAAAGCATTAGTTATGTAAAAAGGTGTCTCAGTAAATTGTAAATAAAAATAGTTACACTGGATGAAAAGATTTCGTAGAGGTTTCATTTTCTTCATTAAGACTTGTACTATAACGAGCAATAAAAAAAGTTTATTTTTCGAGTGTAAATTTAAAAAAAATCGGGCTTGAAAATTAACATAAAAAAAAATGAATTAATTTTTAATTTTTACTGGGAAATCTTTACCAAATCGAATTCATACATCCATTACTTGATAACTGCGATCTTCCTGCGAATTTTAAGCCGTCGCTGGTTGTTCTACGATGCTCTGGAGCTGAGATAACTTTTTTTTTTCAAAAAATTATTCTGGCTTTGTTTATTAATATTAAGAGTTCAAATTTACAGATTACCTAGAGCAAGATTTAAACTATCGTATCCGACATTTAAATACTAATTAATGTCAATAATTATTATAACAAACAGTAGTGTTTTATAATATAAGGACCGGCGCGCAAGAGAGAAAGAGTGGGGGGAGTAGCGCGACTGAAACTGACCATGCGACTTATAATTCAAAAGGCGAGAAAATTTCACGATATCTCGGGAACTAAAAGCTCAATTTGAATGATTCTTTTTTTATTTTGGGGTAGCGTGAAAAAATAATAACATCTACTCTGATAGATTAAAAAAAAAAAATTATTTATATTAAAAATTTAATAAATAAATTATTTTTACATTTTTAACACTGGAAATAGTGTTAATTTTGAATTTTTCGTATATTATTATGCATAATATTATTATTAGTTCGTTAAATAAATGTTTAGAATATTTCAAGTTTAAGTATTACACTCGTTATAAATCATGTGTACAGTGTGTGTATAAGCAGTGCACTTGTAGGCAAATATAATCTATTTGAAATTAGTTATCTTTTCATGTTTTCTTATTCGTAAGTACGGTTTTATTATGGTGTATTTATTGCTCTTTGATGATTGTCTGGATATTTTTGACCTGAGTGTACAGCAGAGTCCCAAGCGTCTCCTTAATCGCTTGCCGAGCAGGTAGAAAGTATAGAAAAGGGACCGTTGTTTTCAAATCCAGACAACTAGGGGGAGCTTTGTGCAGATTTTGAAACGACGCAGCAGCTGCTCCAGCGTTGCTTTCTCTTGACAGTTATATTCTAACAGTCTTTGAGAGAGCACGTCGTGTAAAGTTTACAAGTAAACAGAGCAAGCAACCGTTGAAGTTTTGATATTTGGCAAATTTGTTCAAAGTGATTGTGCCACAGCATTTTATAAACAGTGAAAAATTGTGAAGAAAAGCAACCGCTGGATATTCGTGTGTCATTGGATTTTGACATTTGTTTTTAAGAAATTTTGCATAAGAGTCACTGCACATTTTTTATCGCATAATAAAGGTACGTTATTTTATGAAATAAATTTGAGATAATTATAGATATAATAGACTTTTATATTTCTGAAAACTGATTTTTTTAATCGGGAAATTGTATGATTTATTAATTTACTTAATTTACCATATTATTTTGTGATATATAGTGTAATAAATATTGTTAATAATTTTTGTTTGATTTTTACAGTCCACTGCGTTTAATAATGGAAGAAGATGCTGCAGTTTGCATTCTTTGCGACAAAGCGATTCTGCCGGAAAGTAAGCGGACTATTGGAGAACGTGCCATTGCTTCCTTAATTCAAGCAAGTAAGGACAGAAAAGACAAGAAGCATTTCCGCATGCGAAATTATACAAAGTTAGATATTCACGTAAATTGCCACTCAGCGTATTTAAGAAAAGATAATATCGTCCAGGCAGGGAAACAAGCATCCGCGTCTACTTCACGTAGACGCCAATCATTAACTGATGCCACTGATTTTGATTTTTCTAATTTTTGCTTTTTCTGCGGTGATGATGCATCCGAAAATTATATTAATAAGAGGAAATTGAAACCAGCTAAATACGCGAAAGTTATACTTGTCAGTAAGCGAGAAACACTCGATAACGTATTAAAAACAATAGGAGAGCGTGAGATGAATGAATATTATAATCTTATTTATCAAAGGCTAAGTAACGCATCTGACATTGGCGATTTAAATGCACGTTATCACTTAAATTGTATAACAAAATTTTATAATTATCGCGAAAGCAAGGAAACAGGACCTACTCCAAACAATTCAACATTATCTTGCTTACAATTTGTTATTAATTATTTGATTGAAAATTCAGACGAATGTCAATTTTCTTTAAGAAACATTCTTGAACAATATGAAGGAGAAAAGCCGTCTATTCCATATTTGAAAACTAAATTATTAGATTGTTTAGGAAAAGAAATTATAATGTATCCGCATAAAAAAGATTATATTATATGCTTTTTGGATAGCTCGAGAACAATTTTAAAAAAAGATTGGATCTCTAGCTACTCAAAAAATGAAGAAGAGCGAAAGAAGGAAATTGTAAAAGCTGCTGCCGAAATAATTTCTGATGAAATACGTTCAAAATTTCATGATCTTAGTGAATACCCATCGCCAAATTGTTTTTTGGATAATATAAATTCGGACATTTCACCAAGTTTGAAATTATTTCTTGAAAATTTAATTAAAAGCTCCGACTGTAGGTGCAGCAAAGCAGCATTCTCTAAGAATTTTTTATCAAATTCAAACGTGGCTCGGAAACAAGATAAATCCTCTACAGTGGGGGTGGAAAGAAACGGAGCAAGAATTGCAGCCAATATTAACAAATGAGCCATTAATTCCGGATGAACTGCTTCTGTCAATCACATGTAGATGCGAAAGTAACTGTAAAACTAAAAACTGCAGTTGCCGAAAACATGGTTTATGTTGCTCGAACCTATGTGCAGGTTGCCATGGGGAAACTTGCACAAATAAAGAAGATCAACCTATCAAATTTCATGACGAAGCTGAATTTAATCTAGAAGAAGAAGTGGATAATATTTTAGACATAATACCAATTGGTATCGACTTAGAAAGTAAGAACTGCGATTATCAAGATGATTATAATCATGATGATGACGAATTTGATGGCGATGACAATATCAACTTTGATGATGGCGATGAGAGTAGCGAATACAGCGAGAACGTAAGCAGTAACAAAAAGCGCAGGCTGGCTTGAATAATGATAATTTAATAAATATTATTTAAAAAGATAAAATTGTAATATATATATATATATATATATATATGAGCGTGCATGTGTGTGTGTGTGTGTGTGTGTGTGTATATGACTGATAAGTTTAAAATACAAAAGATATATTGAATATGGAGTAGAATATACATATGCGATTTTTAATAAATTAATGTGTAGTACGATGCGCAGAATGTATATGATGTAAATAAAGTGTATTTTTATGTAAATAAAATGAAACATGATTTAAGTTTTAATTTTCATCCTTCCAGTTTCCTTGGGAATTCCGAAAAAAAAACAAAATTAACACTATTTCCAGTGTTAAAAATGTAAAAATAATTTATTTATTAAATTTTTAATATAAATAATTTTTTTTTTTTTTTAATCTATCAGAGTAGATGTTATTATTTTTTCACGCTACCCCAAATAAAAAAAAGAATCATTCAAATTGAGCTTTTAGTTCCCGAGATATCGTGAAATTTTCTCGCCTTTTGAATTATAAGTCGCATGGTCAGTTTCAGTCGCGCTACTCCCCCACTCTTTCTCTCTTGCGCGCCGGTCCTTATATTATAAAACACTACTGTTTGTTATAATAATTATTGACATTAATTAGTATTTAAATGTCGGATACGATAGTTTAAATCTTGCTCTAGGTAATCTGTAAATTTGAACTCTTAATATTAATAAACAAAGCCAGAATAATTTTTTGAAAAAAAAAAGTTATCTCAGCTCCAGAGCATCGTAGAACAACCAGCGACGGCTTAAAATTCGCAGGAAGATCGCAGTTATCAAGTAATAGATGTATGAATTCGATTTGGTAAAGATTTCCCAGTAAAAATTAAAAATTAATTCATTTTTTTTTATGTTAATTTTCAAGCCCGATTTTTTTTAAATTTACACTCGAAAAATAAACTTTTTTTTATTGCTCGTTATAGTACAAGTCTTAATAAAGAAAATGAAACCTCTACGAAATCTTTTCATCCAGTGTAACTATTTTTATTTACAATTTACTGAGACACCTTTTTACATAACTAATGCTTTTTTACAAAAACTAATAAATATTTCAACTTCAAATTTTAACCAGTTATAAAGCAGACAAAAACCTTCAAAAAAATCTATAATATAGTTTCATAGCAGCAAAAATTGTTTATTTATATAAAATTTCGAAAATGGGTGAAAATAGCGGTTTTTCGCGTTTTACAAAAAAGTTAATAATTGAATTTTAACTTTCAATAGCTTATTTTGTAGGTTTTTTCAATACCTAAAAAACGGTACTTTTAGTTTCTCAATGCCAACAACGGTTCGAAAGTTACAAGCAAAAAATGGATTTTCGCACAGTTACTAATTATTTAAACAATGTTCCACCACCTGAAACTTACCGCAAACATTTTTCCCAATATCCTGACACTTTTTCGAAGCACTTGCAAAAAAATATTGCCTCTTAACGGTTGTTTTCAAAACAGCACTATTTAAGTCTAATCCGACTGGACTATAAGCCCTGGAGCCCGCCGACAGAGCGGAGTTACGAGCGCACTCGTCACTCTGCACCCGAAGCGTCGCTGAGACGATTCCCCCGGGTATACGAGCGCACTCGTTACCCGGGTGTTGTCCACGAGTAGTGGGAGCGCACTCGCCTACTTGTGGAGAACCGCGCCCGCGACCACAGTATTCTAGTTATTCGTAAACTTGTATCTAATGTCACGCTCCGCTGTTTTATATGTTACAGATCTCCGCCAAACGCGACCCGTAGTCACCTATCATGAATGTACCATTTTTTATTATTAACATTAAGTTGAATAAATTGTTATTTTTTCCTACTTATCTGGCTTTGTAAATTTATTTTAATCGCTCTCTCCATTCGAATCCTGCTCGATTAGCTATCCTCATGAGAGAGCAATCTATTGCATGAATACTACCGTTTCATGGCGCCCGAACAGGTACTAGTTTTTTCAATTCACGCGGAATAATGAAAGAAAATCATTCAACTAACATCTAATATTGAAATAAATTATACAAAGCAAAAGAAGAATTTTTTTTTTCGAACCGGTTAATACTAGCAATTATGGGGAAAGTCGGATGGGTTTATAAGCTCCGAAAGGAGCAACTCATAGACGAACTCGCGAAACTAAAGATCGATAACACAGGAAATGTAGCGGAATTACGAGAACGCCTAGTAGCGATAGCGAAAATAAGTCCGGAACATTTTAAAAATCAACCGGAAGACGCGGAAGAGTACGATGAGGAATTAGATAGGACCCACGATTTGGAGGAACAGACAAATAACGCATCGACACCACAGAACACGCAAACACTATTTGTAATACCGAACCAGGATACCGCCGCGGCACATATAAATTACATAACCGTGGAAAACATGACCGCGAAAACTCTAGACCAGATGCGAAAATGGAATTGTCACTTCGACGGTCGCGACGTGTATGGGTGTCTAGAGAGAGTTGAGGAGTTAAGGAAGGCATACGGCTTCACCGATGCGGATCTTCTCATAGGAATTACGACCGATTATGACCGGAACACGTGCTGCTGGAGATGCAAACAACGCGGACATAGGAGAATGAACTGTCGAAATAACCAGAGGAAATTTTGTTCATATTGTGGAACAGACGGTATATTAACACGCGATTGCCGGTGTCACAGTGATATAGACGCGCCGGGAAACGAAAAGAGGGTCGGACCCACATCGGGACAGGACCAACCCGCGCAAACAAGACCCCCGATGTCGACAGCCGCTATTTCGTTCGAATCAACGCCGGTCGAGAAAAATTTCGAGGCCTAATAGATCCCGGATCAATAGACTCATACATAAACCCACGCGCAGCGAATAAATACCTCACGCAAGGGTGGATAAATCAAGCGGAACGAAAGGCAGCGCGGATGGCCGATGGTACGCCTGCCACTCTTGAAAGCAGTATGTCTGGAGAGTGCAGGGTACAAGGCAAAAAATTACGACACCGTTTCTCGGTTATGGAAGGGTTAACAACCGATTTTTTACTCGGAATGGACATACTCGTTAAACTGGGGCTAAAACTAACGTTGAACGGGAGAAAGAGCACAGCAGGAGAAACAGACGGTGAGGAAGGGCTATGTTCCGTCGGAGAACCAGTAGGTTTAGCTCAGTTAACGGTAACCGAGGAGGAACAACTAGAGAAGTTCATAGAACAAAGAATGGCCGAGTTTGAAAATATTAAAGGTGTTACTCCATTAATCCAACATAAAATCAGGGTTATCGATCAGACACCCATTAAACAGAGACACCGACCCAGAAATCCGGCAATGCAAGAAATAATTAACCAAGAAGTCGAGAAAATGTTAGAAGAGGGGGTAATTCAACCGTCAGAAAGCCCGTGGAGCTCCCCAGTTGTAATTACGAAAAAGAAAAACGGAAAACGCAGATTTTGTATCGATTTCTAAAAGATAAATCAAATTTCAGAGAAGGATGCTTACCCGCTTCCGCATATCAACGCAATCCTAGATAAACTCAGAGGAGCAAAATATCTATCCTCGATCGGTTTAAAAAACGGCTACTGGCAGGTAGCCTTAACACCAGTAAGTCGCGCGATAACCGCGTTTACGGTACCAGGGAAAGGCTTGTTCGAGTTTAACGTCATACCCTTCAGACTTCACGCGGCCCCAGCAACGTTCCAACGTCTGCTAGATCAAGTAATTACACCCGAAATGGCATCGAATGCCTTTACATACTTAGATGGCATCATCATAGTAACAGATACGTTTGAGAAACACATAGAAAAATTAACTGAAGTATATCAACGGCTTCGGGAAGCACGACTGAAACCACATCCCGCGAAATGCCATTTTGCCCGGAACAGATTGATATATCTAGGACACGTAGTAGACCGAGAGGGCTTGCGCACCGACCCCGGAAAAGTCGCAGCCATTGCTAATTTACCACCCCCGGCAAACACGAAAGAATTAAAAAAATTCATGGGTCTTTTATCGTGGTATCGCTGTTTCATCAAAAACGTGTCACAAATAGCTTCACCGCTGAATAAATTACTCAAAAAGAAAATTAAATGGTATTGGCACAACAAGAGGCTTTCGAGGAATTAAAACGTACACTAATGGAAGCCCCCGTAATAGCTTGTCCGGACTGGACCAAACCATTTATTCTACAGACTGACGCAAGTCTGCAAGGACTAGGGGCCATGCTTGCATAAAGCGACGGCACAAAGGAGTATGTCATTGCTTACGCGAGCCGATCCCTGAATAAAGCAGAGAAAAATTATTCCGTAATGGAACTAGAGTGTTTAGCCGTGAAATGGGGGATTTGGAAAATGCGCCATTACTTGGAAGGTTATCAGTTTACCGTAATAACCGACCACCAATCTCTAAAATGGCTCAATAAGATAGAAAATCCATCGGGTAGACTAGCTCGCTGAGCAATGGAATTAAGTCAGTGGGATTTCGAGGTTCGCTATCGCAAAGGCAGCGAAAATACCGTGGCAGACATACTTTTACGAGAGCCATTAGACGTAGGCGCGATCGATGCGAAAAAAGATGATTGGTACGCACACAAAATCACCGCCGTACAAACAAAACCGGACGAATATCCAGAATACTGCATAAGAGACGGACGACTATACCGTTACATTCTCCATTCGCTCGATTTGAAAGAGAATGATCCTTCCGACGAATGGAAAATATGCATCGCAAAGTCAGAACAGGAACGCGTGTTAAAAGAAAATCACGACAATCTTACCGCGGGTCACTTAGGTATCACAAAAACAGTACACAGACTAGCGCGAACCTATTATTGGCCGGGAATGTTCAAAGACACGACAAAGTACGTTAGATCATGCTTAAGCTGCCAACGTCACAAAGCGCAGCAACAAGCACCAGCCGGTAAAATGGGAGATGGTTTCTATTGATTTGGTGGGCCCACTCCCTTGGTCTAACACCGGACACTCAACATTACTAGTAATGCAGAACCGACTCACGAAATGGATAGAATTAAAAGCATTACATAAAGCTACCGGAGCCGCGATTGGCAACCGATGGTAGGAGACCTAGTTTTAAAAAGACAGATCACTCTTTCCAATAAAGCCAAAGCGATCAACGCAAAATTACTAGATAAGTTTGCCGTGCCATATACGGTAAAAAAATGCATAAGTCCAGTAATATTCGATCTACGAGACGAGAGGGGAAATTAGTACGGAATATTCACGTAAAAGACCTCAAACCCTTCGTCAAACCGGTATAAAAGCGAGCGAAAAATTGTAAGGGCAGCTAGTCCACGAGGTAGCCCAAGCGTCAAACATTGTACCAGAAACAGCGAAAATAGAATTGTAAGAATAAAATTGTACAGGTGATCAACCTTAAAGGTAAACAAAGAGATAGGCGAAAATTAACGACTATTTTTTCAAAGGAGCTCAGTTAGAATACAACCGGCAACCAGTAATCATGAGGGTAATAGAAGCCATCAACGAGCTCCTCCGAGAATGGGACGAGCCATATATTCTCGAGGGTACACAACACCAACCAGCTCGGGAATATGTGCCAACACCTCGGCCCATCCTCGAGGAGCAAGAAGTAGAAACGGCACTCGCGCCATGGAGACAATTACCGCGATCGCATTCCCCGATAAAGGAGTTAACGCCGTCGCCCGCCGCACCTACACCTTCATCAGCAGCATACCCGAAAGCGACCGCTGCCCCTGCCGGAAGGCAGGATTTTTTTGGGGTGCACTAGCGGACGGTGCCGCTTTACTCTCGGGCGTCTCCGGGGCAGCGAAGCAAACACACACCAAGGCGGAGAGAGACGTGTTTCTATACGGCCGGGAGGAGCAACCAGCACCACAACAACCAAGGCCGCTACCGAACTCAGCTACGGGGTGGAGACGATCGTACACCCCGTTCAACCGCTCCACAACGTGGCTACCGCACCGGCTGGTGAAGCTGCCAAACGGGCCAGAGGTAGAGGTGCCTATCGGGATAACCCAGTATCGGATAACACACGACGGTTGGCGTTGGCACCTGCGGCTAGATAAAACCAACGGTAACGTGAGGCACTTAGGGAAACCCCGCCGTGTAAACATTGTTTTTTGTTTATTTTTATTTATTTTATTATAAACCGTACGCATAGAGTAAAGCCCGCAGGCTTGACTCTCCTTAGCGGGGGTGAAATGTAACGATGCACCTTGTCAGTAGGCGCATCGGTACGAAAATGCGAATGCGAGAAGCTTTCTCTCTCCTAGAACGCGTGCGCTAGAGAGAGAAAGCCGACAAACCTGTCAACGGCATGGGAGAGCGAGCGTACGAGTGTGTACATACATGTACACACGTATGTACACACGTACCGGAGCTCGTACAGCGAGGAGAGAGAGCAGGCAACTGAGTAGCTGACTTCCCTCTCCATCGAGCGCCGCGACCACGCGTTGCACAGGACGCGCAAGCTACAGCGCGCCCCATCGCGCCGACTATACAGCACACGGCGAGCGAGTATAAAGGCCGCCTCGCGCGCCGTGGAAAAGCATTCTCTCAGCCCAGGGCCGTACTCGCTAAGCCCTGGAGCCCGCCGACGGAGCGGAGTATACGAGTGCACTCGTTACTCTGCACCCGAAGCGACGCGCCGCCGCTGCAGATCCACGGAACGTGAGCACGCGTGCAAATTCAGAATTGAAAACTCTATTTTATTTTGTATGCACACAGGATGAAAAGTGGCCATCATTAAATTTTACAAACGATGCTGCATTATTTCTTTCGAAAAAGGCGGTAAGGCAGATTTCTACGTTGGTTTTATGGCAATTCAATAAATAATACCGGCTTTTACAATAAATCGGAACCGCCCCATATTTTCTACTAGTCTAGGAGTAAAGGGAAAAGCAATTTATAGACCAAATTTAGAAAATGAAGGATATAACGTTAAATAAGCCGAGTTCAGGCTGCTAGCAGCGTTATGCCGAAGCCTACAGCAGCGACGCTCCTCGCGCGAGCCAAGAGGGGCGCCGCTGCTGTAGGCCCCGGCATCACGGCTTTCGGCGTATTTTACGTCATACTACTGCGCCATTGAAATATAAGCTCATAACTTGTGTTACGCCTGGCTCGTCGACAAATGTAAATGAAGGCCGGCCCTGATTCTTTTAGAAAAGCCGATATTATTTATTTCAATGCAATAGGGTGACTTCACCAACATCAGAACATTCACCAGTTAATGAACATTTTCTTTAAATATATGAAAATATGAAGCTTTCTATGTATTGTTTACAAACATGACGATAGTTTCCGAAACTTTAAAATTATTATTTAATTTTACATAAAGATTCTGCATAAAAGAAATTATCTTGTTAAAAATAAACTCATAAAATCGCCGCTATTGAGTGTTTATTGACTGGCGAAGTATTCATTCATTAGCAACACGTATTTAGATACTAAAATCGCGTGTTCATTTACTTGTTATTAGGAGATATTTATAAATTTCTTTTAAACAAAATTTCTACTTTTATTCTTTATCTAAATTTATGTCACTGACGTAAAGTTTGAAGATTTTAAACTACGAATTGAAAAAGATTTTTGCTTCCAATCCATTTTTAATTCTCTTAAACAAATAACAGAAGTGGAAATTTCCTTATTCGTTCATTCACTGGTGAAGTCGCCCTAATACCAAAGTAGAAAGCTGCTTTACCGCCTTTTTCGAAAGAAATAATGCAGCACTGTTTGTAAAACATAATGAAGGACCCTTGATTTGACCTATAAATTCTTTTTCCCTTTACTCGTAGACTAGTAGAAAATAAAGGCCGGCTCTGATTTATTTATAAAAGCCGATATTATTTATTTAATTGCCATGAAACCAACGTAGGATCTGTCTTATCTTCTTTTTCGAAATTAATAATGCAGCATCGTCTGTAAAGTCCAATGAAGGACCCTTTCCGTTCTCCGTGCATACAAAATAAAAAAGTGTTTTGATTGCTGAATTGCAGGCATGCGCACGTTCCGTCGACCTACAGCAGCGGTGCGTCTTTTGGCTCGCGCGAAGAGCGCTGCCGCTGTAGGCCCCGGTATCACGGCCTGCGGCGTATTTTACGTCATGCCTCTGTGGCTTTAAAACTTTAACTCATAACATGTCTTCCGCCATGCTCGTCGACAAATCCAAATAAAGGACAACCCTGATTCTTTTAGAAAAGCCGATATTATTTATTTAATTGCAATAATACCAACGTAGAAAGCTGCCTTACCGCCATTTTAAAGATAAATGATGCAGCATCGTTTGTAAAATCTAATGATAGACCCTTGTCGTCCTCTGTGCATATAAAATAAAAGAGGGTTTTCAATTCTTAATTGCACGCTTGCGCACGTCCTGTTGGCCTACAGCGGCGGCGCGCCTCTTGGCTTGCGTGAGGAGCGCCGCCGCTGTAGACCTGGTATGACGGCCTTAAAAAATAAAGGAAAATATCGAAAAATCGAATTTTTTTTTTTTATCACCGAATTTGGATGTCGGTGGGAAGTTTGCCCATATTCTGAAAGGCCTTGAAATTACCTATCAATCGATATTTTTGTCAACCTGATCGGATAATATTAAGTCGTTTAAAAAAAATAAAGAAAAATATCGAAAAATCGAAAATAATTTTTTTTGGCTCTGGGTTTGGATGTCGGTAGGAATTAGGCCCACTTTCTGAAAGGTCTTGAAATTACCTATCAATCCATATTTTTGTCGGCCCAATAGGATATTATTAAGTCGGTTGAAAAAAAATAAAGAAAAATATGGAAAATCGAAAATAATTTTTTTTGGCTCTGGGGGGGGAGCGGTTTGGATATCGGTCGGAAGTAGGCCCATTTTCTGGAAGGTCTTAAAATTTCCATCTACCCATATTTTTTTCCGCCCAATCGGATATTATTAAGTCGGTTAAAAAAAATAAAGAAAAATATGGAAGAATCGAAAATAATTTTTTTAGCTCTAGGTTTGAATATCGGTTGGAAGTAGACCCATTTTCTGAAAGGTTTTGAAATTACCTACCAATCCATATTTTTGACGGCCCAATCGGATAATCTTATGTCGGTTAAGAAAAATAAAAAAAAATATGGAAAAATCGAAAATAATTTTTTTCGTCGCTGGGCTTGGATATCGGTCGTAAGTAGGCCCATTTTCTGAAAGGCCTTAAAATCCCTTATCGATCCATATTTTTGTCGCCCAATCGGATAATATTAAGTTGGTTAAAAAAAAATAAAGAAAAATATGGAAAAATCGAAAATAATTTTTTTCCTCTGGGGTTTGGATATCGGTCGAAAGTGGGCCCATTTTCTGAAAGGTCTTGGCAATATCTATCTACCCATATTTTTGTCGGCTCGATCGAATAATATTAAGTCGGTTAAAAAAATAAAGTAAAATATGGAATATGGAAAAATCGAAAATATTTTTTTACGGCGTTGGGTTTGGATATCCGTTGGAAGTAGTCACATTTTCTTAAAAGTCTTGAAATTACCTATTAATCCATATTTTTGTCCGTCGAAACGCATAATATTAAGTCGGTAAAAAGATAAAGAAAAATATGGAAAAATCGTAAATAATTTTTTTCATCGCTTATACAGAAATTGTACTTTAACATTGTAGAGCTACCACTACAAAATTAAAGGAAAAAATACGCATCAGTTAGAGGATATTTGAAACTTTCCCCGGGTTTTATGGTTTTTGAAACCACTCTATGAGTTGGTGGATTTTCGAAGTCTTCGCTGAGTTGGCGGCGTTTTGAAGCAAACACCGAATTAGCAGGTTTTCGAAGAAAACGCCGAAGAAATTTCGAAAAAATGCAATTAATTTATGAATTAAATAAACAGCATGTGATAATACCTTAAACTTTTTAATTTGCAATTTAATAATTACTACATAACTATTTTAAATATAATTTTCTTTATCATTTTGAATAATTATGTTGATGGAATATCAGATATGCAGGAGGAATGAAATTTTATTTTAAAATGTACATTTAAAAAAATTATTTGATGTAATTTATCAATTCTCTTTGAGAAAGCATTCTGCTAAAGCAGTTAGCAGCGGTTTTAATTCTCTTAAATAAATAACAGAAATGAAAATTTCCTTATTCGTTCATTCACTGGTGAAGTCGCCCTAATACCAAAGTAGAAAGCTGCTTTACCGCCTTTTTCGAAAGAAATAATGCAGCATTGTTTGTAAAATTCAATGATAGACCCCTGTCGTCCTCTATCCATATAAAATAAAAAAGGGTTTTCAATTCTGAATTGCACGCGTGCGCACGTCCTGTGGACCTACAGCGGCGGCGCGCCTCTTGGCTCGCGTGAGGGGCGCTGCCGCTGTAGACCTGGGATAACGGGATATTGCGTCTTGCTCGTCGACAAATGTACGGAAGCCCGACCCTGACACTTTTAGAAAAGTCGATATTATTTATTTAATTGCAATAATACCAAAGTAGAAAGCTGCCTTACCGCCTTTTTCAAGAGAAACAATACAGAATCTTTTTTAATATCTAATGAAACAGCCTTTTTGTCCCGTGTGCATACAAAATAAAAAAGAGTTTTCAATTCTTAATTGCACGTGTTCGCACGTTCCGTGAACTTACAGCGGCGGCGCACAGTGGGCCCATACTGTATTTTTTTTCAAAATAAAATATCTTAGCGTAGAATCAACCGATTTTTAATGTTTTTTTTTTTAAATGTAGGTAATGAGTTATAGTTTTAGGGAAAACTATAGAAAATTGCGGCATAAAATTTTTTAACTGGCAAATTTGATAATTACGCGGTTTTCCAGATAAAGGAAAAACTGAGGTATTGGTGATATTGACAAAACTTTCGATAAACAGTATAACATTACGTATACACACGGAAAGAAATTTTGCCTCTGGCCACATGGAATATACTTGTAATTAAGAAATATCAATACATTGTATTTAATTTATTCTAATTTAGAAGTTATTCATGTCAAATTTTGAATTATACGATTTCCAAAAGATATTCCAATCACGTATTCGAAAATCGATTTAATTCAATTCTAATTTGAATTAATAGACTTCGCATAAGAAGTGCATATTCACTACATATAATACCGGGAGTGCTCAACTCTGTCATCGTAGTCTCAGACTCCGAACATCAGAATAACATTACTCGAATTCTATTGGTGCACGTAGACTTCGAGTTCGGCTTCGACTGTTTCAACAGTTACATGTTTTGATAACAGCATCGCAGAGAAGCAGTTAAAACCTTTGTTTTCCGTGCGACATCATATATATGTGCAGTTATGTATTAAAAGTAAGTGTATATTAACAAATATTATAGTTAAGTAAGATTGAATATATATAATTAAAACAATTTTTTTTAATTGTGAAAGAAAAGACATTTGAAATAGCCACTTAACCTTACATTTAAAATCATAAAATGTAAACATAGTATATCCCTATCTATTGAAAGTTTTCTGATAATCTAGAATTTATTAGAATAGTCACAAACATATAGAAATTTGTTGATTAGTATTTATGCATACGTAGAACAATTTATTTTATAAATTAACTAATTTACTTAAAAATTAATATTTGAAAGTGAAATTGTGACATGCGTTGTTTCAATTATTTCTGCATGACTCACTATTATGTGAAATGTCAAAGCTTTTTAGTTATAATATTTTAAGAGAAAACTATAGGAAAATGTTTCAACTTATTATGGTTTCAGCGGCAATAATGATATAGATCTTTCGGATAGAGTAAATGTTTTGTTTCATTTCTCCTAAAGTATTATAGCTAAAGCATTACAATTTTATATAGAAGTTTAGTATGACCTATTATTGTATAATATTCATGTAGAAAAAATTAGAATAATTTATTTCATAAATTGAATTTTTAAAGTTGATGTTCATTTATACTTTACCTAAACAGCAATATTTAAAAGTGAAATTGTGACATATGTTGTTTTAATTATTTTTGCATGTGATTTATAATATAAAAGGACAATATTAACTATTATGTAAAGTATCAAAGCTTTAGTTATAATATTTTACCAGAAAACTAGGAAAATGTTTCAACTTATTATGGTTTCAGCGGCAATAATGATTTAGATCTTTCGAATATACTAAATGTTTTGTTTCATTTCTCCTAAAGTATTATAGCTAAAGCATTACAATTTTATATAGAAGTTTAGTATGACCTATTATTGTATAATATTCATGTAGAAAAGATTAGAATAATTTATTTCATAAATTGAATTTTTAAAGTTGATGTTCATTTGTGCTTTACTTAAACAGCAATATTTAAAAGTGAAATTGTGACATAAGTTGTTTTAATTATTTTTGCATGTGATTTATAATATAAAAGGACAATATTAACTATTATGTAAAGTATCAAAGCTTTAGTTATAATATTTTACCAGAAAACTAGGAAAATAACTGAACCTTTGTTAATGATCGTATATAGTTTAGATTGTCTAATATTGATATGAATATATCATGTTAGGTCATTTTACTCCCTAACTATACCATTGTTAAGTCTTGAGATTCGAGGAAATACTCTTATATTTATTGAAATTTGTATGGTTTATCTTCAAATTATATTTGAATTATATTCAATTGATATATGGTTTATATTACCTTTCGTCCTTGAGGTGAACTCTCGTAAATAATTAGACTGATAGCTTTGTAGCTGAATATTCACTTTATTTGATATATGAAATTATAAGAAATCTGATGTAGCTCGTATTGGCCCGTATAATAATAATCGCTACTCCTATTGTCGGCTGGAGTTGTACGGAGCTCGCGATCTGTTCACGATTACTGACTTGTGTGTTGAGAGTCGCCGTATTTATTAAGCGGTTAAATTAGGTTGAAGGTGATTGAGATCATCTTATTTGGCAATGTAATTGTCTCCAATCGCATTAAATTCGGTAGTCGCATTGCGAAATGCTGATTCTAAAGAAAATATAATACGCAAGTTTAATGACCTACTACTACGTCACGATTGCCTTGTATTAAAAAATTTCAACGTTGTAAGTAAAGTTCGCTCGCTTCGGCGTGATGTCGCTTGCATTAAAAAGCAACGTTGTCAAAATTCGCATATACGACATTTGTATGTCAGAAAATTACTGGCGATAAATATGCATTGTTAATTTGATTTTAGAGATACGTCACAGACGTAACACCATAGTTGTGAAATATCTACTTATAGTATATTGAGTTTAATTTATTGATAATTTCATTTTAGATAACTGTTACATTTTCTGAATTATTGTTGTTGTTTTGAGGGGAGACAATTAGGATTCCAAAAAAAAAAATTCTTAATGCCGTTTCTAAAATCATTTAAATTTTATTTAAAATATTAGTAATTTTTATTAAACAATACTTTCCTCGGTCAAGGTTCCGTTGAAATTAAGATGAATTCAATGCATAATAACTCTTCTTTTCAATATGAGGCACTACAGCAAACACTAGTGCATGACCTTACAATTGAAAATAATCAGCCACACTCATCTAATACAGATCATACTACATACTCAATGCATGAACATGGTAAATGTACATTTTATTTGTTTGAGAGGGAGCTATAGTAATTACAAACAATTTTTACTAGTATATTATTTCTTTATCTATGGTTTTATAAGCTTTAATATAAAATATTGTGTACAAAGTATACGTGTGGGCATGGCATGTAATTTCTTTTGTCTAATATGAAAAGAAACATTTAAATGGATTATTTTCAAACTTATATAATTTGAAGCAATATACTCCACACCTTAGGGGCTTAACCAAAAATAATTTTTGTTCCTTTTATTGCTTATTCTTTATAGTTTTAATACAGCGTATATTTTTTAATTTGGTATTACAATCATTTTGATAGGTTGTATTTTTTTGCAATACAAGCTTATAATATAAAATAAATATTTTGGTTTTAAATTACTAGAGGTCCTCGATACGTTTAATTAATATCATTTTTGCATTATTTAACTATCCTGTAATTATTCTTTACAGCAAATTATTACAACTTTTCTCCGTTTCCACAAGAACATCTTGCATGTAATTCACCCATTCATGGTATATCATTTATTTTATCTCATGGTGAAAATATAATTACTAAATATATTATTAAATTGCCCAGTTAGTTATACCATCGTTATCTTCATACTAAGTTATTATAAATACCATTTTGAAAATATAAGTTGATTAATTAGAGGAGTGCACACCTCGGGTAGAAAACTTATTTCATCGGGGCTTTGAAACTTGATCCTGCTACATATAAATAAAAATCAGAGTCGTTATATTATAAATTAATATTATAAATTTATATTATAAATTAATATTATAAAGTATTTATACTATTTATACTATTCAATCCAAGACATATAATAAAAAATTTAATTATCAATATTGAATATAATTTTAAAAATATATATATGAGATATTGATAATTAAATTTGTTGATTTAAATAAAAGATTTATTTTATATGAATTTTATTTTTATTTACTATTATAATTTATCAGGTGAATATATAAAGATACAAGGTCTTTTTTCAATTTTAAGAGGTAGTATCAAGAGGATAAATCTTATAATATTTATATTGTAAAAATTAGTAATAAATAAAAGTAAAAAGAAAAAAGCATCATTTATTATGTTGCTCGTTTTTATAATAAAAATACTTTAAAAGTGATAAAAAATTTCAATAGAGGAGATATAACTCTTTAACAAAATAAATCATTTAAATTCATATGGTTCATAACACAAAAAAGGATCTTTGAGAACACTGACTACCGTTTTTAGATACAAGAAATGGATTTTAAAAGTTTCATTAAAATCCATTTCCTTTTCTCCAGGTGTGCGCTCCCCATGAAAGAATAATTGCTTCTTAAAAGAAACTTTTTTTCAATTGATATCCGTAAATATTCTTTAATCAATATTTATTAATTAAAAAAATCTATATTTATTATTTAGAAAAACATCTTATAAGCTTAGTTAATTTTCGATCAAATATTACAAAGAACTAGATATCTTCAAAAATATTTCTACTAAGAATATACCTTCCTGCTAGAAATTTATCTATATGAAACGCTTTTTCACCCATTATTTGACTATTTTATAGCTTGACCTAACAAAAAAATATTCGCTTTTTATTTACTTGCTAATTTGATCTTGAAGTAATGAACATTAAAGTGCATCGGATGGTTTGTCAAAATGTAAATAAACATAACTAATAAAAAAATCATTTGTTGTGCTCATTCCTCATCATAACAGCAAGCTTTCTACTGGCTATTTGCAGACTAGAGAAAACTCATTCTATTTTTCAATCTATTAAATGGCCGAATGATTATTCTCTGATTAGAGAAAAAACGTTTCACCGGATTTAGAGTCAATTTTCATTAGAGCCGTTTAAATGTTACAAAATGATAAATTGAATTTTGTTATTTTATGTCTGCATGTATAAAAATATTCCAGATTCTCGAAAAAATATGATCTATTATCTATTAATGAAGACGTTTAAAGGGAAAATGAATATAGTTGCATATGAATTCGACAAGTCCAACAAAAATGAACCTTTTAAAAAGTTTGAAAAATACGTACATAGATTGGCCCCAATTATTATAGAAAATGAGTTTATGAACAAAAATTATGAGTGAGTATCGTTATATGAAGAATGGGCCATTGTTTAGTTTAGAAAACATGTTTTTAAAAAAAACTTTCATTTAAAAATTTAGTATTTTTAGAATATGTTGATAGCGAATACATAGGTATAATGGCGACGCAGTTAAATGACTAGAGCTTTACGTAGTATAGGTAACCAATTATGCGTAAATTTTACAATATTTTTTCAGGATAAATCGTCAACGTTTCTTCATCTTGAGAGAGCAGGTTTGCATTTTATTTCCGGATCAAATACCTGAAGACTGGTACTCTCCTAGTACTGGAACAACGTCGGCCAGGGGTTACTTATACGTTGCCTATAAAACCTTACGGTCAGACTGCCACGAGATACAAATATTTGGTGAAAGTATCAAACAGATTAAACGTAAGTATTACTCATAAATAAAAGTGTAATGATTGCATATTCGAAAATGGTTCGAAAATCTCTCTCTCTCTGTTTGGGAATTCAGCAATTTGAATTCCCGCGGTTACACTCAGCTCGGCTCGACTCACGGCGCAGCCACGGCGCGGCAGAACCTCGCGGCGTCTCGGCGGAACAGTTGAGACGCTATACTGATTCGTGCAGTATAGTCGCGAGATTGCTATCTTTCTCACACTCTCATATACAAATATGAGAGATATTAATTTGATTAGGGTGTAGTGAGACAAATTCAAGGAAGAAGACGGAAGTGGATCAAGGACTCGCTCTCTCTGAAACCAGCCTTGCCACGAGAAACATCTCTCCGCTGTGCACCTGCTATCGTAATTCGGAAAACTCTCAACGTAAATTCACTGGATCACTCACTTGGGACTCTCATCACTTTTACATTCTCGCTCAACCATCACACATCAAAAGGCATCTCCGATTAATATAATCGCTGCTCCTGCCAGGTAACATCTCTCACTCCATACTTCGTTGGCAAAACCACTTGTTGGCCATTTTGAACGCCATTACTTCGTTGGCAAAAGTCAAAGCAACAAATCAATAACATTTGTTTGCTGGTTATACTAGTTCATCGTACTGAGCCGAGAAAGAAGAACTTCATTGGACAGACTCACTCACAAGGATCGGACAAACTCATCTCATTTAAATCATTGTAGAAAACTCAACAGGTTAGTAATCCCTCATATGGGATTCATACTATAATACAGTAATTGCCTCACTGAATTACACTCACTAAGTGGACATGATTTAGCATTCATGTCAAAGTGTAATGAAACCAGTAAAGAAAACTCAACAAACAGTGCTACGATAAACTCACCTTTTTATTCATGAATAATCTCAACCAACCGGTTAGTCACTTAGACTTCATTTAAGAAAATATAGTGAATTTAGAAATCATTTATCGTTCAATCACCTTTATTTAATATTGTACTCTACTAGTCATCAAAATAGTTTATTTTTATATTCTTGTTAAAACCAGTGTAATTTAATGTAATTATTAAGGCCAATTATGACTGTGAACAATATAACATGAAGTTTATATATATAAATCGTGTTCGACTCAATTTATTTCATCACCCACAGCATGTTACTCATTTAAACTTATGGAATTCTCAAACATTTTGGTCCTTCGAGCCGGATATACATGCTGTGGTGTGAATCGAGCCAGTGAATAAATACTCATTTGTGAAAAACTCAACAGGACTTGACAATGCCGACCACCAAGGATGAAGTCAAGGACTTGGAGAAGCATACTGATTCTTCCGCCTCTGACAAAGAGGATGAAATACAAAAGGAGAAGGAGGATTCTGCGACTCCAAGCACCTCATATGAAATGAAGGGGGCAGCTAAGTGGACTGGCAGCCGCCAACTCAATGTGCCTGGACTCACTGTGGTTGACACCCATGTCAGGACTCGCTCAAAGTCTCCAGGGTCAATTCCGGCTTCTTTTCTCTGCAAGGTGAACTCTCAGTACCTGCGGCTTGATTCATTGGAACGGATTATTGCTTATATCAGGATTAGGAAGGAAACTGCCACTCTTCCAGTGATACTGGCTTGGAAGCAGGATGCTGAGGAGCTATACTCCTTATATAAAAAGGATCATGCTGTCATTGAAGCAAGTTGGCCAGCAGCCTTCGCAGACAACGATTACTTCAAGTCAGCATTTCACAAGTCAATCCATGAATCATACCATACTATTGTGTTCGAGGTTAGCAGTTTGGAGGCAAACTGGAAGTCCAAGCATCATATCACTCAGCCAATCATCGGAGAAACTCAACATACTCATTTAAGCAAGCTGCCAGAAATAAAGCTGCCCACATTCAATGGAAAATACACGGAGTGGCCTTCATACAAGGAAATGTTCTCTGGTTTAATCCTTAATCGGCTTGGACTCAAGAATTATGAGAAGCTACACTACCTGCGCAGCTCTCTCAGCGGAACACCACTCACACTAATACAAGGATTTTCACTCAGTGATGAGTCTCTAACACCCGCATGGACTACACTAGTGACGAGGTTTGAAAATAAACGGGTATTATTAAATGATCAGCTTGATCATTTATCTGAATTAACTGCTGTTCCCTCCAAAAATCCGGCCACACTCAACACATTGATCTCGGAGATATCAAAAATTAGAAAATCATTCCACATGTTGGTACCGCAAGAGCAGCTAGGAGATTGTATATTAGCTCATCGCCTGTCAAAGCTAATTGACAGGTCAACTCGAGAAGCATGGGAGACTTCTCGCGTTTCCAACACTGAGCTGCCAACTTTTGAGGAATTTGAGTCCTTCCTGATCACGCGGGGGCGTGTTTGGAAATAGCAGCTGATTCACCAACATCCACTCAGAAGCCTACTATCACTCAAACCTCAAAACCATCAAGGAGTCTTCACGTCACCAGTCCAACTCAACCACGGCAAGACTCACATAAGGTGACACACTCAACGAGGATTTCACAACATCCATGCACGTATTGTGGTGACTCGCATTTTATTGTGGCTTGTCCAAAGTTCAAACTGCTGAATGAACAACAGCGGAGAAAATTTGTAATGGAAAGGCCGCTGTGCTACAACTGCCTCGGCCTTCACTCAGCGAAGAATTGCAAGTCACAATACAAGTGCAGGCCTTGTAACGGAAATCACCACACCATGATTCATGTGCCACGAGATCCAAATGGCAAAACTTAAACCATCTCTTCAAGCGGTTCAACTCAAGTTTAGGACAACGGTGCAATCATCTTACATCACGGTCAAACTCAACATGATTACTCAACTTCTCAACTCACTTTACTTGCAACTGCATTGGCATGGTACGACTCACCGGTGACATCTCATAAATTAAGAATACTCATTGACTCAGGCTCGGAACTCTCATTCATCTCCAAGGATTCTGTGGATTTACTCAACATTAAGCGGCAACACTCAACTATACCAATCCTTGGAGTTGGCGGCACGCACTCAACTCAAACTCTTGGAAAGGCTCAACTCACGTTACGCACCATCTACAAAAATCTCACGTTTCGGATCACAGCTCATATTATACGCCAAGTCTCAACACTATTACCATCAGAAGAATGTAAGCAACGTCAGTGGCAACATACAGAGAAACTCAACTTGGCTGATCCGACATTCTGGAAACCTCAACCAGTAGATGTACTTATCGGAGCGGACTATTACGGCCAAATCATCAAATCGAACCTAATAAAGAGGAGTGCGATTGAATCTGTCGCACAATTGTCAATTTTCGGGTGGCTGCTAATAGGTCCATCAAACTCAGCTGTGGAATCCAAGGTAGTCCATCATACAACGGCCTCACTCAACACTGAAGATTTGCAGGAACTACTCACACGCTTTTGGGTTCAAGAAGAACCACCGCCAGCGTCTGCAGTCAAACTCAAAAAGGAAGAAGCATTGTGTGAACAACACTTTGTTGAAACTCACACGAGAGATACTCATGGTCGTTACCAAGTCAGATTACCTCTCACAAACTCTGCAGACGTACTTGGAAACTCATTTGGAAAAGCTCAAGCGTGCCTCAGGAGAATACTCACAAAATGCAATCAAGAAAGCATCTACAAGGACAGGTACTATGCTTTCATGGATGAATACTGCAAATTGGGCCACATGGTGCGGATCCCTCAACAGGAAATCTTCGCCAAACCATCTTACTATCTTCCTCACCATGGAGTATTACGAGAAGATAGTTTAACGACAAAACTCAGAGCAGTATTCAACGGTTCAGCACTCACAACAAATGGAAACTCAGTCAACGACATCATGCACACTGGACCTAATCTCTCACCCAACATTGTGGATGTTCTCATCTGGATTCGAACTCACCCATTTGTCTTCTCAACTGACATTACAAAAATGTATCGTCAGATCAAGGTTCACCCTCAAGATTGGAACCTGCAACGCATTTTATGGGTAGATGAAACGGGTCAACTCACTCACTTCCATTTGACTACAATCACCTACGGAACACGAGTAGCTCCTTACTTAGCAATTCGGACACTTCTTCAGGTAACGGATGAAGGAGCCAATTATCCACTTGCCATTGATTCACTCCTCTTTGGAAGGTATGTGGATGACATCTTCGGTGGAGCTGCATCAAAGGAGAGTCTCATTGAAAAGGCCAAGCAGTTAACCGCATTATGCAAGGCGGGCGGCTTTCCATTAGCAAAATGAAACTCAAACTCGTCTGGCTTCCTCAAGGAATTTCTCAACGAGCCACCAGCTAAAGAAGCTGTGCCTAGATGATTGCGCTACCAACATACTCGGGATGAAATGGCTCCCACACTCGGACAATCTCACCTTCAGAACAACTCTACCACCTCATCAGGAGATGATAACAAAACGGATTATACTCTCCGAAGTATCCCACCTCTACGATCCCATAGGAATAATTTCACCGGTCATAATCACATCGAAAATCGTCCTACAAGAACTGTGGCTTTACAAACTTTCTTGGGACGACTCACTGCCAGACTCAACTGTGAAGAAATGGCTGCACATCCGGGAAGATCTCAACAACCTGGACACTATCACCATACCAAGGTGGTTAGGAATTCAGGATGACTCAGTTGTGGAACTTCATGGCTTCTCGGATGCTTCACAACAGGCAATGGCTGCAGTTCTATACATTAATTCCACAACACTTACATCTCGCTCAACTTCATCATTTCGCATCTCCAAAACAAAGGTGGCACCACTCAAACGACTGTCAATCTCACGATTGGAATTGGGAGCGGCAGTACTACTCACGAAGCTGGCAAAACATGCTTTGGACAATTCACGATTGCCAATCTCACACACACATTTATGGACAGACTCTAAGGTAGCTCTCACATGGATACGCTCACACCCCTCAAAATGGAAGGACTTTGTTGGAAATAGAGTTGCCTTAATACAAGAACTCATTCCAACAGCACAATGGAGACATGAGCCTGGAACAGACAATCCAGCGGATTGTGCCTCGCGCGGATTACTCACTTCGCAACTCAGAGAGCATCACTCATGGTGGCATGGACCAAGTTGGCTCTGCCAGGAGGAATCAGCTTGGCCTTCTCAAGCAACCTCTATCCAAGAAACCAACCTTCCAGAAATGCGGGCTAAAGTCACACTCACCGCAGCCAAGCCAAACTCAAGCAAATTGTGGGACATCATCGATCATTACTCATCACTCACTCAACTCATAAGAATAACTGGATGGGTAATGATCGCCTGTGATCGATTCAAGGCTAAAGAAAAAACTCACGATGAATCGAAACTCACTACTGATTTACTTATCAAGGCAAAACTCTTCTGGGCCAAGAACATTCAGCAGGTTCATTTCCACTCAGAACTTATTATGCTGAAAAATTCTCAAGTCCTAAGAAATCATGTCCTCAACCGATTGACTGCCTACATAGACTCAACAGGAATTGTTCGAGTAAGAGGGCGGCTTCAAAAAACTCAACTCG
Source organism: Torymus aiolomorphi (assembly GCA_036365515.1). NCBI lineage: Eukaryota > Metazoa > Arthropoda > Insecta > Hymenoptera > Torymidae > Torymus > Torymus aiolomorphi. Next base: position 191,903,795 of record CM070873.1, read on the forward strand.
ATCATCACTCAAAACACCCAGCAATTATACCACGGAGCAGTCAACTCACCTCACTGATCATTCGGAACGCTCATCTCTCAACTCTGCACGGTGGCGCTCAACTCACCCTGGCACACACTCGGCAGGAATTTTGGATAATCGGAGGCAGAGCACCGGTCAAGTCACATATTTTAAAGTGTGTGACTTGTGCAAGGTATCGGGCTCAACGGGCTCAGCAACTCATGGGGCAACTACCCATGGCCAGGATCACCCCATCATCACCTTTCACTCACACTGGGATCGACTACGCCGGGTCAATCACCATTAACTCATGGAAAGGTCGTGGATCCAAAACATACAAACGCTGGATTTGTATCTTTGTGTGCTTCTCAACGTCAGCTGTTCATCTAGAACTGGTCAGTGACTACTCAACGGACGGATTCTTAGCGGCATATAGACGGTTCACCTCAAGGAGGGGGATACCCTCTAAACTATACTTAGACTGCGGAACAAACTTCATCGGAGCAGCAAAGGCACTGAAGATCCTATTCTCACAAAACCAACATGAAAACTCAATCGTGTACAACTCACTAGCCAACGAGGGAACCCAATGGATATTCAACCCACCTGCTGCACCTCACATGGGAGGCAAGTGGGAAGCAGTCGTGAAATCAGTTAAATTTCACCTGCGACGGACCATTGGGGACACTTTACTCACCTTTGAAGCTTCAGCTACCTTGCTCACTCAAATAGAAGCATTACTCAACTCAAGACCGCTAGAACCACTCAGTGAAGACCCAGAAGATGTCAATGCACTCACACCCGGACATTTTCTCATCGGCAAGGCATTGAACTCAGTGCCTGAACCAAGCTTATTAAATCTCAACGAATCAAGGCTTTCCAAGTGGCAACTCATTCAACGGATCACTCAGCAATTTTGGAAGCATTGGTCAACTCAATACCTTCAACGGCTTCAATCTATTTCTAAATGGCATCATCCCTCTCATGAGATAAAAGTGGGTTCCATGGTTCTACTCACGGATGAACACTCACCACCAAGCAAATGGCCACTCGCAAGAGTCACTCAGCTTCACCCTGGAACTGACAATCTCATCAGAGTTGTAACAATCAAGACGGCCACCACTCAACTCACACGCCCAATTGCAAAACTCGCCATCTTGCCAGTGCCAACCGGAAATTAAATCAACCTGGCGGTTGATGGCGGGCGGAATGTTTGGGAATTCAGCAATTTGAATTCCCGCGGTTACACTCAGCTCGGCTTGACTCACGGCACAGTCACGGCGCGGCAGAACCTCGCGGCGCCTCGGCGGAACAGCTGAGACGCTATACTGATTCGTGCAGTATAGTCGCGAGATTGCTATCTTTCTCACACTCTCATATGCAAATATGAGAGATATAAATTTGATTGGGTGTAGTGAGACAAATTCAAGGAAGAAGACGGAAGTGGATCAAGGACTCGCTCTCTCTGAAACCAGCCTTGCCACGAGAAACATCTCTCCGCTGTGCACCTGCTATCGTAATTCGGAAAACTCTCAACGCAAATTCACTGGATCACTCACTTGGGACTCTCATCACTTTTACATTCTCGCTCAACCATCACACATCAAAAGGCATCTCCGATTAATATAATCGCTGCTCCTGCCAGGTAACATCTCTCACTCCATACTTCGTTGGCAAAACCACTTGTTGGCCATTTTGAACGCCATTACTTCGTTGGCAAAACTCAAAGCAACAAATCAATAACATTTGTTTGCTGGTTATACTAGTTCATAGTGCTGAGCCGAGAAAGGAGAACTTCATTGGACAGACTCACTCATAAGGATCAGACACACTCATCTCATTTAAATCATTGTAGAAAACTCAACAGGTTAGTAATCCCTCATATGGGATTCATACTATAATACAGTAATTGCCTCACTGAATTACACTCACTAAGTGGACATGATTTACCATTCATGTCAAAGTGTAATGAAACCAGTAAAGAAAACTCAACAAGCAGTGCTACGATAAACTCATGTCTTTTATTCATGAATAATCTCAACCAACCGATTAGTCACTTAGACTTCATTTAAGAAAATATAGTGAATTTAGAAATCATTTATCGTTTAATCACCTTTATTTAATATTGTACTCTACTAGTCCTCAAAATAGTTTATTTTTATATTCTTGTTAAAACCAGTGTAATTTAATGTAATTATTAAGGCCAATTATGACTGTGAACAATATAACATGAAGTTTATATATATATAATTCGTGTTCGACTCAACTTATTTCATCACCCACAGCATGTTACTCACTTAAACTTATGGAATTCTCTCTCTCTCTCTCTCTCTCTCTTTCTCTCTCTCTCTCTCTCTCTCTCTCTCTCTCTCTCTCTCTCTCTCTCTCTCTCTCTCTCTCTCTCTCTCTCTCTCTCTCTCTCTCTCTCTCTCTCTCTCTCTCTCTCTCTCTCTCTCTCTCTCTCTCTCTCTCTCTCTCTCTCTCTCTCTCTCTCTCTCTCTCTCTCTCTCCTCTCTCTCTCTCTCTCTCTCTCTCTCTCTCTCTCTCTCTCTCTCTCTCTCTCTCTCTTCTTTGGAGTATTTTTCTCGTAAACATTTAAAGATTGATTTCGATTGGTTTGTATAGAATAGACGTAAAAGTTTGCTATTGCCGTTACATTTTTATTTTTTAAATTGAATCATTTATTTTTAACTATTTAAAGCTAAATACCTAAATAAAAACTGAATAAAATATTGATCTGTTCATGCTTTGAAAAATTATTTGATTGTAACATCATTTAAAGTACTTAAAATAAAATCATAATGAAAAGTTATATCATATTGTAAAAACAACATAGTACGCGCGTAGCGCGTTTGAATTTTACTAGTATCGAAAATTTACTAAATTTATCTTACACTAATTTTAATTTACTTAAATTAAAGTGTTTAATATCGGGGTTTAATTTTGCAGGATCAACAGAATCAACAAACGATCTGTTTAACACTAATACAATTGATGATACACTGAGGAAAAATTGGGTCTCACAATTAGATATACGGAAAAAGTATTACATTTCTTTAGAATTTATAAACCTGTTTACGATATACCCTTGTTTAAGTTGTCCTTCTGGCTATGAGTTGGTAAGTGTTATTATTAATTTTAAAACTCCAGCAGTTTGAACAAAAAATAAACGCTCCAATAATTAATTTATAGTTTTTAGATGACTTCGATAAGTTATATTATCAGAAATCGACTGCTTTAGTTGAAAGTTGGCCAGAAGTGTCGAAAAACATTGTGAAAATCGCTCAAAAACAAGTAAAAAACGACACCAAAGAATTCCTCACCCTAAATGAGAACCTATTTACAGATGGTAAGAATAATTTTTACACTGAAAAAACTCTGGCAAGAGAGACGTCTTTATTCCTTTACGGAGGTCGTCTTAAGGTTGTGTACGTCTGTTGTCCCGCGCGGCAAGTCTGTTGTGCGGCAAGGGGGCTCTGCCATCCCTTTTTCGGGTCGTCTGCTCAACCGCCGCGCGGCGCACTCGTCTCGGCGCGGGTCTTACTCCGACAGGGACGTGAGAGCTCCCTTAGCAGGAACAACAGACATAAGCAATCGTCGAGGCGAGTACTGTTTTCGTTTTGGAACGTCTATCGTGCCAGAGTTTTTCAGTGTACAAATCAGTAATTTTTTTTAATTATCTAAGTATATGCATATTTTTGAAATTGACGTTTCTTTTTTGTTTTTTTGAGAAAATAAATTATAAATTTACGTTACAGAAAATCAACAAATCTTGGCTTTTCTTCTATTACCATATCTTTTGAAAGCCCCGAAAAATATCTTCTCAATAAAAAACGTAAAGTTGACATCAAAAGATTTTCTTGATGCCTTTATATTACAAACTAAGGTACGTAATTTGAAAATTTTTACTATTTCACGGTTACATATATAACTTCCACTAGTTTAAGGTGGCTCCAGCATTAGGTACCGTATCAAGCTGGGACCACGTCAGCGCTTCAGTTAATATTTACAGTTTTTCGTAAAATGAAAGCTTGAAATTTAAACCCATACTGTAAATGATTTATATGTGTTTAATGAGTCAGAAATATCACCAATAATAAAACATAATAAAAAGGTTAATTGTTGCCCCATGAGAAGCGCTCCAAAAAGTAAAATTATCTACTTTGACAGTTATTTACTCTCTAAATTACATTTTTTATACTATTCAAACCGTTGTTTCAAATCCGATAACCAAATACTTTTTTACTAAAAAAAATTTTGTTATTACTTTCAATAAGCAATTTCATTTTCACTTCCGATCATATTTCCATATGTGTTTTAAACTCCGAAAGTTCATAATGAATGAAATATTAATTTAAAGTTTCTAATTTTGGTTATAATTCGTCGGATTGTAGTTTAAGTGGTGACTTCAAGAGTGAAAAGTAAAGAGATACAGTTATTATAATTTTTTTAATGTATTAAGTAGCCAAATTCGGCTAAATCTGAAAATAGAAAATATCTTTCGTTCACTAGGAACGTTCGAAATTTCAAGAACATATTTCCATAAGCTGCATGTTAAAAATGAAAATTTCAATTTGGATGTTGACTTTTTCTTAACGGTAATCAAAAGTTGAAGGTTTCAACTATATTTTCCCAAAATTTGATCTTAGTCTATAATTTTAAGCAAAGTTCTGGAGCCACTTTAAAATATGAATTTCAAAGCCATTTATGTTGACCTTTGTTTAGTTTTTATATATTTAATCATGAATAAATAGATAAATAGCAAAAATTAATTTTTTCTGTCTTATCAATTTAAATTATTAGTTATTAAACGTATAAATTCTTTTAAGAAAATTTTGAATAATACGATTTACATGAATTAGACTAGATTTTTTTATATAAAAGTTATAAAATATTCGATCAATAAAGTTGACTTTCGAACTTTATGAAATGTATATGTGCAGTAATAAATTTTATAAAAATCGTATAATCATATAATAATTTTTTTCAGGATTTTAAAGATTTAGAAAATGACGCAAATTTTCTACTCGTTCATGAACGTCTATTATCGTTGTATAGAAGAGTACAGATTACTGATGTAAAACCGTATATTATTATTTGTGGAGAGTTCAGTCAAATATCAGTAACATACGTAGTTTTACATAGGAATCATAAATATAAAGTAAATTCGTTACTTCAGGCCGTTGATCTTTATGTGAAAATTTTGACATTAGTTCATAAAAGTGGCTCGAAGTTTTTCAAGTATATACTGCAATTTTTTCAATACCATATCTTTAAAATAAATAATAAAGGCATTTACCGCAATGTATTAGATTTCACTAAAAGTATTGTAAACCAAACTATTTAAAATAAAAATAATCCGATTTTAAAAATGGATGACGTATTCGATTTTCGTAAAGCAATTCTAAAAATTACGCTTTCATTATACAATAATACTTATTTAAACCGAGATATCATTGATTTTATTATCAAAACAATGGAAGATTTCATTTCGAATTTGTATATTCCTTTCTTACAGCAAAAAATTGCTACGGAATTACAAGAGTATCATGATCAAGATACTTATCGTAAAATGCAGATAATATTAGAAGAAAACCGCAATCCTTTAAAAGAATTTTCAACTGAACATCTTCGCTTTAAAATGTATAAAAATTACAGCTGCTTTATTGAGCCTGAATTATACAAAATTGCGGATGATATTACTTTTGAAGATACAAAGATTACAAAAAAAATTCCAATTTATAGAACTTGTATATCTTTAAAAAATATTTTCCAAAATATTTTAGAGATTTCTGGTTTGTTTAGCGAAATATCAAACTACATAAAATCGCTACAGGCAGAAAAGGTTGTTATATCTAATATAATTCAAGGGAAGCTCTGACAAAGTAAATATGCTTATTTGAACGACTAAATTACGTTATCCTTCTTTTTGTATTATGATGATTTTGAGCCTGGTAACGCACTAGGTAGCCATGCTGGAGAGCAACAACTTGGTGGTATATATATTTCATTGCCATTTCTACCACCATATCTCGTCGCCAAGTTAAACAATATTTTTGTGCTCTCAGTTTGTTACACAAAACACCGAAAACTTTTTGGTTATAGGCCATTATTTAAGAAGTTAGTTGAAGAAATCAATAGTTTGAGTGTTGAAGGAATTAATTTGAACATCAATGGATCTGTGATCAAAGTTTATTTTAGATGTATTTTATTTATAGGTGATAATTTAAGTGTAAACGGTGCGTGTGGCTTTGTTGAAAGTTTTAATTCAATTAAATATTGTAGGATATGTTCGGCAACATGCATTGAGTGTCAAAGTATGTGCACTGAGGATATTACATTTCTGAGGACAAAATAAAACTACATTAAAGACCTTGGACAACATTGCATCAGTACTGGAATAAAAGAAGATTGCATCTTCAACGATGTAATAGATTTTCATATAAAGGAAAACAGGGCCGTCGACTTAATGCATGACATATGCGAAGGTGTTATTACACCATTATTACGCCATACACCAAAAATGGACTAATGGTCCATTATTTAACATTATTGTCGGTATGTGAACCATCAAATGCATTTTGGGTTTAAGTGGGCCAAAGAATTCTATGTACTTTTCGTTGTGCTTTCTCACAAGTATTTTAAGTTCACTTATATCAGCTTGAACAAATCTAGAAGCAGTTGTATAGCTATAATTTTTCTAAGAATAAGGTATAATACTTATTATTTTCTGGTATCAAATGTCCAATTATCACTCCTAAATACCGACACAGACACAACATTTCTGCAGCAGACTGCTTAAGTTTTATTTTGTTTCTAATTAAATCATTTCTAATTTTTTTTGACGTGTCTTTTATAATAAGGCGTGGCTTATTTGAGGATTCTATATTTCCATAATTAAAATTTTGAACTCTTAGATTTAACGTATCTATAGTAAATAATTTCTCCGTTTCAATCAAACATGTTAATATCTTTGATAAAGTATACCCAATAGGGTATACTTTATCAAAATTTAATTAAAATTTTGAACTCTTAGATTTAACGTATCTATATAATAATAAGAAATTATTTACTATAGATACGTTAAATCTAAGAGTTAAATCTAAGAGTTCAAAATTTTAATTATGGAAATATAGAATCCTCAAATAAGCCACGCCTTATTATAAAAGACACGTCAAAAAAAATTAGAAATGATTTAATTAGAAACAAAATAAAACTTAAGAAGTCTGCTGCAGAAATGTTGTGTCTGTGTCGGTATTTAGGAGTGATAATTGGACATTTGATACCAGAAAATAATAAGTATTATACCTTATTCTTAGAAAAATTATAGCTATTATAACTGCTCCTAGATTTGTTCAATCTGATATAAGTGAACTTAAAATACTTGTGAGAAAGCACAACGAAAAGTACATAGAATTCTTTGGCCCCCTTAAACCCAAAATGCATTTGATGGTTCACATACCGACAATAAAGTTAAATAATGGACCATTAGTCCACTTTTGGTGTATTGCGTTCGAAAGAAAAAATAAGGAACTAAAACAGTTTGCAACCGCTACAACCTCGCATAAAAATTTGCCAGTCACGGTTAGTACCAGATGTCAATTACAACTATGCTATACAAAAGAATTTGGTTATGATTTTAAGGAGAACGTTATTTTGGGAAATGTAGATAATGATACCGAAATACAGAGTTTTCTTCCCTCAGTTGAGCATACAGTTTCTTACAAATATGTGGAACTCTGTAATAAAAAATACTCAAGTAGCATAATCGTAGCATTTGAAATGTCTGACAATGGTCCCATATTTGGTAAAATAAAAAAAATTTATCAAATTCATAATAAAATATATTTTTTAATAAACGAAATCTACGTAAACTACTTTAAATACCATTACTACGCGTTTAAAGTTGACGTACAACAATCTACTAGACTTTTAGACGTTGCGTCATTGCCAATCATAGAACCATGTATACTCATTACCACTAATTTAGATAATTATATTGTAACAAGATACGACTTATAAATCTGAAATAAAAAGCTTAAATTATTTTGTATGTTATGTGCGTTTTTATTTTATCATCAGAACCTTTCATTCACGACATAATAAAAGCTTGAATTTAAGATTTTTTGAGTTAAATATTCGTCAGTAATTTAACTGTGATTTAAAATTAATAAAAATATTACATGAATTGATAGTGCCCTTTTAGTAAGTAATTTTAAATGATTTTATAACTGTTCTTCAATAACATTTGAACAAATATTGAATAAAGAAAGATATCTCAATCAAGCAAGTCTTAAGTTTAAGATTTTATTTTCTATTCTATTTCTATTGGGGTTAGAAATTATTAAAATAATTATTTTGCCTGCATACAAGTCTGACGCGCTCCCGCATACACGTGGAACTCGCATCCCCCGCCTACTTGGGGTTAGAAATTATTAAAATAATTATTTTACCATGTATGCACTACTGACGCGTTCCCGTATACGCGTGGAACTCGCATCCCCCGCCAGCTTGGGGTTATGAATTATTTAAATAATTATTTTGCCATGTATACGCGTGACGCGCTCCCTCATATTACTCGATAAAAAAAGAGAGTTTTTCGTAAATTTTGCTCATTTTGTATTGTTTGATATAGAGAATTAAAAATGTGAAATAAGCCATTAGTTAAACAATTATCTTCTATATTTTTTTATCGGTATTTGGTTATTAATTGTATTCTTATTTTGGCATGTATAAAACTTAATTTCTACGTATGAGTATTTGTATCTTTTATTTAGAAGAACAATAATTGTTATTTCTATAGATATAATTTAAAAAATTATTTGTTATATATAAATATTATACATATATAAACTATATAGTGTCTCGTTTGTTATGTACTATATGTATATATAAACCACATTAACTCACATTCAGTGCAGTTAAAACGTCAACACGCAGGGTTTGTTCAGTACAGCGCTACATCGGGATTTGTGACTTCAACGTTCGGAGTCTCAGACTCCTAAGATCGGAGTCAACGGGCACCGATCATCGGATTAGGATATTTCAAAACATCTGTGAATTTCTCTTTACCAATTTTGAATTATATCAATTTCAATATCCACTTATATTCATTCAAATGTTTTCTGATATTCTACATTACTAATTGGAATTCATATAATCCAAACTATTGTATTATACAAATACTATTTTACTTTGAAGTAATCATGTTTGATACCACTAAATACCGCAATCTCCAAAGGCAACATTTTTTCCGTGCACGCATGCACGCACGCACGCACGCACGCGCGCACACACATGAGCACACACACACATCGATATAGACATTTCCTAAAAATAGTTGATTTCGATTCCAAATTTGCAAAACAACATTCCTAACATGTTTTCAAAACATTTTTTTTACTATCACAAAGTTTTCTCTAGGAAAAAGCAATAAGTATTCGTGATATTGACAAATTTTACTTTTTCGATAATGGGTATATAGTATACTATTTTTTGCCATACCCGGGCTGAAAACACCACATTCTCGTTTTTGAGCCGGGCGGGAATGTGGTACTTTCGGCCAGAGTATGGCGAAAAAGTTATTACACGCACGCGCACACGCACGCATACAACCCGCACATATCCGACGAAAATATTCGTAGTCAAATTTTAGCCCTCTATAATTGCCATAGAAACTGAGATATTGCTGTTCAAAATTTGAAAAATGTTTTTTTGCTGTATTTTACCAATTTTCAAATGCTTGTCAAGAAGCGAATTTTCCATCTTTTTTGAAGCTTTAAAATTGATTTTTTTTGTCATTTAAGAGCTTTTCGAGCGAACGCATAAACCAAATTTTTCGTCTTGGAAAGACGAAACTATACATCTTGATACTTGCGTGTGTATGCACGTGCATGGAAATAACTTTATACCCTTTATCGAAAAAGTAAAATTTTTCAATATCACGAATACTTATTGCTTTTTCCTAGAGAAAACTTTGTGATAGTAAAAAAAATGTTTTGAAAACACGCTAGGAATTTTGTTTTGCAAATTTGGAATCGAAATAAACTATTTTTAGGAAATGTCCATATCGATGTGTGTGTGTGCTCGTGTGTGTGTGCGCGTGCGTGCGTGCGTGCGTGCATGTATACGTAATGTTATACAGTTTATCGAAAATTTTGTCAATAACATCAATACCTCAGTTTTTCCTTTATCTGGAAAAACCGCGTATTTATCAAATTTGCCGGTTAAAAAATTTTATGCCGCAATTTTCTATAGTTTTCCCTAAAACTATAACTCATTACCTACATTAAAAAAAAAAAAATTAAAAATCGGTTGATTCTACGCTGAGATATTTTATTTTGAAAAAAAAAATGCAGTTTGGGCCCACTGTGCGGCGCCCCTCACGCGAGTCAAGAGGCGCGCCGCCGCTGTAGATCCACGGAACGTGCGCATGCCTGCAATTCAGCAATCAAAACACTTCTTTATTTTGTATGCACGGAGAACGGAAAGGGCCCTTTATTGGATTTTACAAGCGATGCAGCATTATTTATTTCGAAAAAGGAGGTAAGACAGGTTCCTACGTTGGTTCTATGGCAATTAAATAAATAATATCAGCTTTTATAAATAAATCAGAGCCGGCCTTTATTTTCTACTAGTCTACGAGTAAAGGGAAAAAGAATTTATAGGTCAAATGAAGGGTCCTGCATTATATTTTACAAACAATGCTCCATTATTTCTTTCAAAAAGGCGGCAAAGCAGCTTTCTACTTTGGTATTAGGGCGACTTCACCAGTGAATGAACGAATAAGGAAATTTCCATTTCTGTTATTTGTTTAAGGGGTTATATCTGGTTGGAGCTCAAAAAAAAAGGCCTTTTTTCATATTTTTTTTGAGCTCGTTTTTAAATTAGCATAAATAAATAATATATGAATCGGTTAAGCAACTCTTTTTTGGGAATATAAAAAAATTTTTTTATTGGTGAAAATTTACAAAATGGCGGCTATTTGTCAATAAATGTAAAGCAGTATTTGAAAAAGTATCTCTGCGGCACGCAGTAGAAGTCCTCTGGATCTCCATCTGGAACAATAAAAAATTTTTTTCATATATACATGAGTTTTGCGGTTGAAGTACACACGATTATATTTTTAGGAATTTTTTTCGCAAAATGGCGGTTGTTCAAACAAAAAGTTGCGTTTTCGACGAAAAAAATCGTCTTAAATTGTTTATAACTTTTTTAATTGTTTATCGATCGTTGAAATCGTGTGTACTTAAACAGATAATCTAATGAAGAAGCTACAGTTAAAATTTCAAATCAATCGGATGAAAACTCATCGAGTTTTACTGCGTGCCGATTTTGAAAACTTGGTTTTGAGATAAACGCACTTGAAATTTGAAAACTTTATAATTTTGTGAAATCGTAATGAGGGCCGTAATAATTTTTTTACCTTTACTCTGCTATCCCAGCACCATATAATTGTCCTTCTAAGGTCGTATTTTCGTCCTCCAGCTTTTTTCTCGCCGAAATATATATTCAAAAATGCACCGTCAACGAAATAGACGAAATTTCTTCATTTTTCACCTCAGAATTGCTTTGGAAAAATTGATTTTTAAAATTTGTCTGAGTTTCTTTCATGTTTGGACATTATTGATCATAAATCTAGGGATGTTTTACCATACTTTAAGCCAATAAAAAAAAAATGGAAAAAAAAAAAATTCCAACCAGATATAACCCCTTAAGAGAATTAAAAATGGATTAGAAGCAAAATCTTCAAACTTTACGTCAGTAACATAATTTTAGATAAAGAATAAAAGTAGAAATTTTGTTTAAAAGAATTTTGTAAATATCTCCTAATAACCAGTAAATGAACACGCGATTCTAGTATCTAAATACGTTTCGCCAATGAATGAATACTTCGCCAGTCAATAAACACTCGATAGCGGGGATTTTATGAGTTTATTTTTAACAAGATAATTTCTTTTATGCAGAATCTTTATGTAAAATTAAATAAAAATTTTAAAGTTTCGGAAACTATCGTCCTGTTTGTAAACAATATATAAAAAGCTTGATATTTTCATATATTTAAAGAAAATGTTCGTTAACTGGTGAATGTTCTGATATTGGTGAAGTCACCCTATTGCATTTAAATAAATAATAAAACAATCAGGCTTTTCTTAAAGAATCAAGATCGGCCTTCATTTTCATTTGTTGACGAGCCAGGCGTAACTCAAGTTATAAGATTACGTTTCATTGGCGCACTAGTATGACGTAAAATACGCCGACGGCCGTGATGCCGGGTCCTACAGTGGCGGCTCCCCTCTTGGCTCGCGCGAGGAGTTCCGCCGCTGTAGGCTTCGGCATCACGCTGCTAGCAGCCTGAACTTGGCTTATTTAACGTTATATCCTTCATTTTCTAAATTTGGCCTATAAATTGCATTTCCCTTTACTCGTAGACTAGTAGAAAATAAAGGCCGGTTGCGATTTATTATAAAAGCCGATATTATTTATTGAATTGCCATAAAACCAACGTAGGAATCTGCCTTACCGCCTTTTTCGAAAGAAATAATGCAGCATCGTTTGTAAAATTTAATGATGGACACTTTTCGTCCTGTGTGCTTACAAAATAAAATAGAGTTTTCAATTCTGATTTGCACGCGTGCTCATGTTCCGTGGACCTACAGCGGCGGTGCACCTCTTGGCTCGAGCGAGGAGCGCCGCCGCTGTGGGCTCTGGCATCATTCACCTGGCATACCGAACTCGGTTTATTTAACGTTAGATCCTCCATTTCTTACCTTTGGCCTATAAATTGTTTTTCCCTTTACTTTTCGACTAGTAGAAAATAAAGACCGACTCTGATTTTTTCATAAAAGCCGACATTGTTTATTTAATAACTTTCATGAAATGAAGTGTACCATTTCGACTTTCACTTGAGAAAGCCTGACGATAAGAACCATTTTCGGATGAAATACGGAATATGGGCTATACGGGATCTTTACGAAAAGTGTGGCGCGGATGTTTTCCGTAGAAATTTAGCTAAAATTATTGTCTAATGATTAAAATTATTGTTAATTGCGATACATATTATGGAATTGGATGCCTCTTTTGTATTTTCAGCTGCGAAAGACGAAACACTTGACACGTCCCAACAGCATATCGACGGCTGAGCGGAACAAGGTCGTATCTCGGCGCGCGGACGATGAACATCGTATCTCGCCGTATACTGGCAGTGTACTGGCCACAAGTGCGCCAAAATAGGACGTTCTTCGTCCGCACGTTGAGATACAATGTTCTTTATCCGCACGGTTAGATTCGACATTCTTCATCCGAACGGTGAGATACGTCGTTCTTCGTCCGCGCGATGAGATACGACGTTCTTCCTTCGCGCGCTGAGATACGACGTTCTTCATCTACGCGGTGAGATATAACCTTGTTTCGCTCAGCCATCGATATAGGTATGCTTGACGGGATCTTTACGAAAAATATGGCGCTGATTTTTTTTTTTTATAAAGTCAGGCAAAATTATTGCCTAATAATTAAAATTGTTGTCAGTTACCATAACTATTATGAAATTGAATGTCCATTGTAAAAGAAATAACAATTTTTTAATAGACAGCAGCAGCTCGCTTGGCGCAGGCCGAAAGGCGAGCCGCGGCTGTACGTGCACATGCGTGTAATTTAGAATTCAAGACTTTTTTTTCAGAGTGGACGCAAAGATCGATAATTGTCTTTCAATATATTGTTAATATGCTGCTTTATTTTTTTTTCTAGTTAAAAGGCTGTAAGTCAGATTCTTACACTAGTTTTAATGCAGCCAACTAAATAATATTCGTTTATATAAATCGCTGGCAGTCACCGTGCCGATATCTGACGTTTGAATATGATATAGATGGCGTTACGTGGCAGGACGGGTCATGCGCGTTGTGGTCTGCTTCTTTCAGTAGGGGAAACAGCTCATTGTAGCAACAAGTGGTATTTGTCAGTGGTTAATTGTTGTGATTTTGTCCATGTGCTCGCGTTTCTCCCATGCTATATCGTGTACAGGTTAGAAGAGTGCAGAAAATATACCATGTGAGAGGTTATGTACTTTAAATATCAACTTCGTCTTCTTCATATTGAACAATTATTATTTATAAAGTAAATCTAATAATGTGTCTGATTTATTGTGAAAGATTTTTCGTGTTGTGTACAAGTGTCTCATTTACGTAGCTCGTTAGAGGTTATGTATCATTGGAGTAACGTTAAGGTGATATCGAATAGTACGTGCTAGGTGACTGTTGTGTATTTTTTCATTCAATATGTACATCTAGTGCTAGTCAGAATGTTGAAGCTCGCCTTAACGTACTGCAGAGTCATCGCAACATAAGTAGCATCACTAAGTAAGATTCTAATTTGTCTATAAGTTGATCTAATTTTAGTAACGTTTTACTAGATACTGAGCTTTTTACACATATAATTATTTCCAAAATTGCATGTGAGATTCGAATTTGGTTTTTAGAATGGTCTTATGTTGTTTCTTTCGATTATCGAACTCCTTTTTCTACGTGTACGTAAATTTATTGATGTAAAGGTTTACCAGTATTGCATGCTCTATTTTATTTGCTAAACTGTATGCTTGTGCCCTTTACTATTTTTCATACCTTTTTATTACTCATAATTGATACCTTTGAATTTTGGTTATCACTAAAAGATAGCATGATGAAAATTGAAAAACGAAATCTAGCGCATAGCAAATATGAGTTTTGACTCAAAATCTTTTTAATCAAACCTGTAACACCTAAAGGCATGGCTTTGAAAAGATTCTTACCACTAAACCTGCATGCTTATTCTTTATTATTTTATATACCTTTTTATTATTTTTAAATTTAACCTATTTATCACTCGCAAATAATTTTATTTGAGACGTATCGGGTTATCACTAAAAGATACCATGATGATAATAGGAAAACGAAATCAAGTGCATGGTAAGCAAAAGTCTTTGCTCAAAATGATTTCTGTCAAGTTTACTTGACCTCAAAGCATTACTTTGAAAACAATTTTTATTCTTTGCATGTTCTCTTTGCTATCTAAAACTCTATGCTTTCTTTTTACTATTTTATGTATTCAGCCATAATACATTTAGATGTATTAGCAGCAAATCATATGGTGGCAAATAAAACAATAAAATATTGAATAAATAATAATAAATTGATTGAAGGCAAATACACATTTCTGTATTTGCATATTATTTTATTATTTATTGTTCATCTGCAATATGAAGTTGCTTTCATTGATCACCGTATAACCAAAAAAATATTTTTGCTTTTGCGCGCTGCCTCGAATCAGCGCCCCCCCCCCCCCCGCCCTCTCTGTGAAATATTAGTTACTACTCCACTGTTTGCGTATGCCAACATGGCGTCGCGTCGGACTTGGGCAGTTGCTGCCCGCCCTACATTGTATTTCCAATTGCTTGAAAAAAATAGGCATCTGTGGCCAAGTCTGACTGATAAATATGATTCATTAATGTCATGGCTACGCTGCTCAGCTCTTTGTTTGATGTACAAATTCCTATTTTTACGACAATTATTGTTCAAACATCACGAATCTCCCACCTGACGACAGCGTCAGTGTCTTGGTGGCGATTTGGCGAAACTTTTGCTACGACATCCCCTTAAAGCCGATCTTCGTGATATGTTTCTAAAAATAAAAGTTCGCGAACAAGATCGAGACGCGCAGAGTTTTCTTTGGAGAAGGGACGATAGAACGTCCGAAATTAAAGAGTACGTGATGACCTCAGTTTTATTTGGCGCAATGTCTTCTCCGTGCACAGCACTATATATTAAAAATAGAAATGCCAGTTTGTTTTTATCAAAATAATCTGCAAATAGTATAATAGAAAACTGTTATATGGATGATTTTCTCGATAGTTGTAGTTCTCTAGAGGAGGCTTCCCATCGAATTTTTGAAGTAGAAGAAATAAGTGTGCATGTAAATTGGAAGACATATGGCTGGGCAAGCAATTACCCAGCAATTTTAGGCGAAATTAGTAACGTGAACAATTCTAATCAACCCTGCAAAATGACTAACGAATTAGAAGTAGAAAAAGTACTTGGTTTACAATGGTTAAATGTGACAGACGAGTTTTCTTTTAAAATCAACATAAATAAAATTACACCTGAATTATTAAGTGGTCAAAACTTTCCGTCCAAAAAAGAATTTTTAAGTGTGATTATGCCCGTTTTTTATCCTCTTGGATTTTTATCTCCTCTTACTATTAAAGCTTGAATTCTAATGCAAGACATTTGGTCTAGCGGCATAAATTGGAATGATCTTTTACACGAAAATGAATTTAAAAGATGGAAACAATGGCTTTGTGAACTAGGTAAATAGAAATCATTCAGTATTGATCGGTGCTATCAAATCCTTGAATCGCAACAAAGGTCAGCCGAGTTACACGTATTTTGCGATGTTAGTGAGAAGGCGTATGCGATCGTAGCTTATTGGCGATTTATTCTTCCGGGCGATGTATACCGCGTCTCCTTTATTACGGCAAAAAGTCGAGTTGCACCTTTCAAAGTTATGACGATATCGCGACTTGAACTTCAAGTAGCTTTAATAGCTACGCGAATCGCGAAAATGATTAAAGAAGAGCATGACTTTAAAATCGTTTGGCGTATTTTTTGGTCCGATTCGAGGACAGTTTTGTATTGGATCAGGAAAGATCCTCGTCACTTTAAAATATTCGTCGCAACGCGTTTAGGAAATCAATGAGAATTCGGAAATTTCGGAGTGGAGGTGGGTTCCAACGGCAGAAAATCCCGCTGACGACGGCACTAGAGACACACTCGATGTGCTTGATAAGGGAAGTAGGTGCTTAGAAGGCCCTTCCTTTTTACGTCAATCTGAAATTTATTGGCAGAAAGAGTCTTTAGAGTTAAATTTTGCTAATGTAAATTCGGACTACTTAGAAATCAAAAGAAATGTTACTCATGTTTCTAAAGAAGACACTACTCTTGTCTCACCTGTTATAGACATTTTGCGATATTCTACTTGGAAGCGACTTATAACTGTAGTCACTCAAGTATATCAAGCTATAGATTGTTTACGTAAACCTAAAAAAACGCGATTCAATTTTGGAGCAAAGGGTAAAGGCAGAAAATTATGGTTTTAAAATTAGTCCAGTCAATCGCAGTCATATTATGAAGAAATTCATGCTTTAGAAAAATCTATAACTATATCTAAGAGTAGTCGCATTTTTAATTTAAACCCGAAAATAGATGCAGGTTTAATTCGCGCTGAAGGTCGTTTATCGCTTTTTTCAGTAGATGATTTTTCATGTGAGCCGATTATTTTCGCTGCAAAGGAAGATATTACACACTTGTTAATTAAAGATTATCACGAAAGATTTTTTCATGGGAGTCACGACACTGTTATAAATGAGTTAAGACAAAAATTTTGGATAGTTGCATTGCGACAAGGTTTGCGTAATTTAGTTAGTAAATGTTTAATCTGTAAGATTCTTCGAGCCAAATCTGTGCAGCCAATAATGGCAGCTTTACCTCTCGTGAGATTAGCCTATCGCCTTCGGCCTTTCACCCATTGCGGACTTGATTATTTTGGGCCCATGAAGTGAAAATATGTAGAAGGAGAGAAAAGAGGTGGGCAGCTTTATTCGCTTGCATGAGTACTAGGGCTATTCACATCGAATTAGCTAACAGTCTGAGTACGAATTCCGCAATATTGGCTTTAAAACGGTTTATAGCACGACGGCGAAAGCTGGAAATTATATACTGTGATAACGGTACGAATTTCCGAGGTATGTGCATTGAATTAAAACGAGTCTTTAAAGAATTTGAAAATGACAAAATTGATAATTCCGAAGATAAAATAAAATGGAAATTTAATCCTCCAAGCGCATCGCATATGGGAGGTGCATGGGAACGACTAATTCGTTCTGTTAGGACTGCACTTATGGTAATTCTGAAGGATCGAGCACCGCGAGAAGAGGTTTTATTAACCGCGCTATTAGAGGTAGAACATTGCATGAACTCGCGACCTTTAACTCACATATCGTTTGATTTACGAGATCAAGAAGCGCTTACACCTAACCACTTCTGGATTGGGTCTTCTTCAGGGGAGATTAGATTCGAATGATGCGATGCACAAGTTGAATGTACACGAAAAGATTGGAAAATCGCACAAGCCTACGCTGACTTGTTTTGGCGCAGGTGGTTGCGGGAGTACGTACCCACATTGATTCCGAGAAAGAAATGGCAAAATGCGGATGAGCCTTTGAAAAAGGACGATCTTGTTCTAATTCTAGATGACAATGTAAGTCGGATTCAATGGAGGAAAGGCATTATTGAACGTGTCATTCCTCGCGCTGACGGCGAAGTGCGCATAGCGGAAGTCAGGACCGCAAACGGCTTGCTTGTACGCCTGACTAGAAAATTAATACGTTTTTGTTGAGTACAAAATCCGTAAGTTTTGTACGGGGAAGAGAATGTAACTGTATTAAGATAATGATGTTTAATAAATGTTTAATTAATTATTATTACTAATTTCCTGCTTAACGAGGTAAAGCGAGAGAGAGAGAGAGAGAGAGAGAGAGAGAGCGAGAGAGAGAGAGAGCGAGAGAGAGAGAGAGAGAGAGAGAGAGAGAGAGAGAGAGAGAGAGAGAGAAGAGAAGATAAGAGCGTCTCGCCACATCGTAGAACATTGTAGCCGATGTGTAGGCGTGCGTGCACGACTTTCTATGAGGTTTGTGCGGGGCCGCTTCTTGTCTCACCACCAGTTACATGAGTAACCGATAAAAGGTGAGAAGTACGGGGCAAAGGGACTGAAGTTCCTTTGCGGACGGTTCGCCAGAAAGACGTTCGAATTTGGATAACAATGGAATGCAGTTTTTTCCATGACAAAGGAAAAATTAACATTCTTGTCAGGCAGCGAAAATATGCCATTCCTTTGCTGATATTCGTAAAAGCAACGTCGCATCCGATTATTGTAGTACGCACATTTTATAAAAAATAAAAATTTAAAGAACAAATTTGTCAACCGATTATTTCGTGCGCGTAAACTATATCATAGTTACACTCCCTACATTATATATAGTTGTAAACCTCAAAATGGGTACCGACCCCCTCCATCCCTCCATCCCCCACCACTTCCCTTCCACTTCCCTTCCAGTTCCCCTCCACTTTTTACCGTGAAATTCTTTCAAATTTAACGTTATTTTGAAGGGTGTCTACCCCTCCATCCCCCTCCGTCCACTCCACTCTCCTCCACCCCCTCCACTACATTCCAATCCCTCCATCCCCATCCACGTCCCCTCCACGCCCCCTACACCGACCCCTCCATCTACCCCTCCACCTACCCCTCCACCTATCCCACCATACTAATCCATTCCTCATATTATGCTAAAAATTTTATATAGTGTGTTTTCGGATTCGCTGGTAATGAATCAGAAATCAGATTTTGAGAATTCAAAATGGCGGATCGATGATAGCGGCCAAATATTATAATATTACTGGATCTTGCTCAAAAGTGTATGTACGGGATTTCTGGATTGGATGATTACGAATCTGCACTCAGACTTTCAGAATTCAAAATGGCGGATAAAAGATGGAGGCCAAATATTCAAATATTACTGGATTATGCTGAAAATTGTATATAGAGGTATCTGGATTCGCTGATTACGAATCTGAACTCATATTTTGCCAATTCAAAATGTCTGCCAAATATTGACATATTACTGAATTTGGCAATTGTATATGAGGGATTTCTGGATTCGCGTATTAGGATTTCTGGATGATAGAATTCGCAGATTAGGAATCTGAACTCAGATTTTGAAAATTCAAAATGGAGGATCAATGATAGCGCCCAAATATTGAAATATTACTGGATCTTGCTGAAAAATGTATGTACGGGATTTCTGGATTCGATGATTACGAATCTAAACTCGGATTTTGAAAATTAAAATTGGCGGACCCAAGACGGCGGCCAAAAATGAAATATTATTAGATTATGCTAAAAATTTTAGATAGTATATTTCCGGATTAGCTGGTAATGATCAGAACTCTGATTTTGAAATACGAAATAGCGAACCAAAGATGTCGGCTAAAAATTGAAATTTTACTGGACTTTGATAAAAATTGTATACTGTGGGTTTCCGGATTCGCTGATTAGGAATCTGAAATCAGATTCTGAGAATTCAAACTGGCAGGTCAAAGATGGCGGCCATATATTCAAATATTACTGGTATTTGCTGAAAATTGTATATACAGAATTTTTGAATTCACTGATCACGAGTGAACTCTGATTTTGAAAATACAAAATCGCGGACCAAAGATGTCAGCCATAAATTGAAATTTTACAGGAATTTGCTAAAAATTGTATACTGTGAGTTTCCGGATTCGCTGATTAGGAATTTGAACTCAGATTTTGATAATTCAAAATGGCAGATCTAAGATGGGGGCCATATATTCAAATATTACTGGAATTTGATGAAAATTGTATATACAGAATTTCTGGATTCCTTGATCACGAGTCTGAACTCTGATTTTGAAAATACAAAATAGCGGATTGAAGATGTCGGCCAAAAATTGAAATATTACGGGAATTTGCTAAAAATTGTACAATGTGGATTTCCGGATTCGCTGATTAAGAATCTGAACTCAGATTTTGTAAGTATAAAATGGCAGCCAAAAAATTAAATATATTACTGGATTTTGCTGAAAATTGTATAAAGGGGGTATTTGTATTCGCTGATTACGAATCTGAACTCATATTTTGCTAAATCAAAATGGCGGCCAAATATTGAAATATTACTGAATTTTGCAATTGTATATGGAATTCCTGGATTCGCATGACGACGAATCTGAATTCAGACTACGAAAATTCAAAATGGCGGATCGAAGATGCCTGCCAAATATCGAAATATTACTGGATTTTGCTGAAAATTGTATATAGGGTTTTACTGGATTCGCTGATTACGAATCTGAACATAATTTTTGATAATTCAATATGGCGGATCGATGATGGCTGCCGAATATGGAAATTTCACTTGATCTTGCTAAAAATTGTATATAGGGGGTCTCTGAATTCGCTGATTAGAAATCTGAACTCAGATTTTGAGAATTCAAAATGGTGGATCGATGATGGCGGCCAAATATTGAACTATTACTGGATCTTGCTGAAAAATGTATGTACGGAATTTCTGGATTTACTGACTACGAATCTGAACTCAGATTTTGAACATTCAAAATAGTGGACCCAAGATGGCGGCCAAAAATTGAAATTTTACCAGAATTTGCTAAAAATTGTATATTATAGGTTTCCGGATTCGTTGATTAGGAATCTGAACTCAGATTTTGTAAATACAAAATGGCGGCCAAAAATTGAAATATTACAGGTTTTTGCCGAAAATTGTATATAGGTAGTTTCTGGATTCGCTGATTACGAATCTGAACTCAGATTTTGAAAATTGAAAATGGTGGACAAGAATTGAAATACTACTAGATTTTGCTGAAAAATTAGTTTATAATCAATAAGTAACAAATAATATCAGAG
Source organism: Torymus aiolomorphi (assembly GCA_036365515.1). Classification (NCBI taxonomy): domain Eukaryota; kingdom Metazoa; phylum Arthropoda; class Insecta; order Hymenoptera; family Torymidae; genus Torymus; species Torymus aiolomorphi. The sequence continues at coordinate 191,925,317 of CM070873.1, forward strand.
CTGACGTAATGAACTACATATATGTTATGTATTATTTTGTTAAATATAAATATACCTAATATTTTAAAAGTTAATAAATGTTAAGAATAATTTTTTTAAAAAACGTTACAGTAAATTTAACAGAAAAAAAAGTTTCATGATTTTATTTAATAGAGAGTTATCCTTATTCATTATTACCACAATTGGTCTTCATATGAAATGTAATCCGCAACTACAATTATGAGATTAATTTTAAATCACATTGTTATATTTTTTAAAATAATCAATTTTTATATATAATTAAAACTTAAATAACTTTCTATATTTATTGAATCCAAATTTTTGTGATTATTCACTTGATCAAAATTAAAAAAAATAAAATAACAAAATAAAAAAAAAATACATAATAAAATCATAAATATAAATTTTATATTCAACAAAATCTCAGCTTTTCTCGAACTTTTAACGGTCATATTGAATTCGCAATTTCGGAAGTCTTATGGTAAGATACTGATTAGCGACCTCGAAAACTCCTGTATGCAAATTTTAAGCAAAATCTAAGCTTCCTTCGAACTTTTGACAGCCCTTTTGAATTTCGGAAGTCTGATAGTAAGATCGTGATCCGTGACCTCGAAATCCCCTGCATGGCAATTTTCAGCAAAATCTAATCTTTTTCGGAACTTTCAATCGCCATATCCCACATAGCATGAAAAGTTTTTGTGAAACCTTTCAAGAAATATTTCATGAAAAGTTTGCCACAACCTTGCTGCAATATTACAGAAATCTTCGAAAAACATTTTCAGTAAGATTTCAAGAAACCTTACAGAAACATTTTAGTAACTTTTCAATTAATGTTAAAAGTAGGCCATCAAAATACATTTTATAAAATAACACTGCAAGCTTTTCTAAAACTTTCATGAAATCTTTCTTACAGCATCTCTGAAAAGAAACATGTATTATTTCATGAAATATTATGGAAAGGTGTTGAAAAAATTTCTCAAATAGATGTTTTTATTCCTACAGAACCATTCAAGAAACATTCTTAAAACCTCTCAAAAATATTTCACGAAAGGTTATAAGGAAATCATTCGAAAACATTTCCTGTATCATTATCTGAAACGTTTTAGCAAAGTTTACGCAACGTTTTGGATACGGTATTGACATCGTGTAAACGCATTTCAAGAAATGTTACTGCAAGGTTTTACGAAGCTTCCCGAAAATTTTCTCGCAAACTTTCTATAAAGAAACATTTATTGGAACGTTACGAGAAGGTTTCAAAAAGATTTCTTGGAAGGATTATTTTATGTAACTGAAAATGTGAAAAAATATTTCCGAAAACTTACAAAAAAACCGCTGCCTATTCATTGGCCTGTGGCTTCCTCAAACTTAATTTGCTTATTCCTTTAATGAATTTTTAATAACAAAATTTATAATTTTTGCAACAATTTATGACATAATTATAATTAAATTCATTGATGAAGGTTAAATAATATTAATTTTTAAATTATGTATAAAATATGAATAAAATAATAGGTATGATTTTTTTTAATTATGTGTGAAAAATAAATAAAATAATTGATTGTAATATTATCGTCAAAACCTCTTAAAATTCCTAAATAATTACCTTTACTTCAATTTATATTTTCTTTGTAAAATTTCACACATAGGGTACTTGTCTCTAGTAATATGCCTGTTCGTATTTGTGTGCTCTTTCTGGAATTTCCGATGTAAGAAAAAGGTTCTAACCTTAAAAATAATAAATGGCTATTACAAAACAAAAGCAGGTACACAACGCGCGCGCATCAGCGCATAGCGCATAGCGCATGTCATTTCCACTTTCTAGTATACATAAATGCATTCCCGAATAATTCTGATTTTAAAAGAGGGCTAAAATAGTTTTACCCTCAAATATCTCAGAAATTCATAAACGAATTCTTTTACCCTAAGAACTTTACTAATAAATAATATATAAACTCTACATCTCCATCAAATTTTAAAGAAATTAAAACAATTTTAAAGTAGTTAAGACTAAAATTTTAAGTATGAAACATCTAAAAAATAACCATATAATCTGGATCAAATTTTACACAGGTATTGCCTATATTGTATACAAAATAGTCTATAAATTTCAAGCTGATTTTAACCTTAAATATCTCTAAAAATTATGAGACAATTCTTTTACCTAAACGACTTATACGATAATATATAGACTCTACATCTCCACAAAATTTCAACATGATTAAACCAATTTTTGTTTTCTCTAGTTATCATACGACAAAGAAACTTAATATCTCAAAAAGTAATAGTACGATCTTGATGAAATTTTGCACAAATATTATCTATATCACATACAGAATTGTCTATAAATTTGGAGCCGATACATGAAGCGGTACTCAAAAAATTACGACTTGAAAAAAAGTTTAAAAAAATTTTAACCTCAAATATTTCTGAAATTTCTGGACTAATCATTTTGCCCAAGAACGCGACCGAGAGCTATCAAAAATCTACCTCTACAAGGAATCTCAAAGCGATTAAGTCAATTTTACTCCCGTAATCGTTGGACATACAAAATTCATTCTTTTCAGATTTCAATTTTTTTCTCAAAAAGTAGTAGACAAAATTAATTCAAATTTTTTACAGATTACAGCTATTTACATTCTGCATTATCATGAGAAAATTGACCGTTTAGTTTAGGAGTTATAAGCTTTAAAAAAAAAAACATGTTCTTGTTAATAACAATAGAACCATGATAGCTAGAGAAAAATTTCTTTTTAGAAAATATACGTATTTTAATTCTCTTTCTAATGCTATCAATTCGATTAAAAAAACTCGATCTTATCATTAAAAAAAATAAAAAATCAGTGTTGAGAAAATCGAAAATTCAAAATAAAACAATAAAACAATAAAGCATTGGCGAATCAAAAAACGAATTCTTGACCGTCGTCACACCAAAAAAAACAAAAAAAAATGAGATGTGTCCTGTCAAAATTGATCGAGTAGAAGCTGAAATCCAGGCGTACACACACACACACACACACACACCCACACACACACACACATACACACACACACACACACACACACACACACACACACACACACACACACATCCATACAGACATTTTCCAAAAATCATTGATTTTGATTCCTAACACCTCGAAAAACAATTATAACATGTTTTTACAATAACTCAAAAAATTACTATCACAAAGCTTCCTCTAGGAGAAAGCAATATTTCAGGAAAAGTAATAAGAAAGCTTTCAAAAACATTTCCTGTATCATTTTCTGAAACGTTTTAGCAAAGTTTTTGCAACGTTTTGCATACGATACTGACATCGTAAAAACGCATTTCAAGAAATGTTACTGCAAGGTTTTAAAAAACTTTCTCGAAATTTTTTTCGCAAACTATCTATAAAGAAACACTTCATGAAATGTTACGAAAAGGTTTCAAGAAGATTTCTGAAGGATTTTAATATGAAATTGAAAATGTAAAAAAATATTTCGGAAACCTTGCAAAAGTATTTCACGAAAAGTTATAAGGAAGCTTTCAAAAACCTTTCCTCTTTCATTTCCTGAAAAGTTTTAACAAAGTTTTCGCAGCGTTTTGGATACGATTTTGAGATCGTGAATACACCCCCTACAGCACTGAATATTTGAGAAATATTCCCTCAATATTCATTTCTCATTTTCGCAATTTTCGCTAATATTTCCTCAACGTTAATAAACATGGAAGAAACCCATAGGGAATATTCCTCCAAACCTTGATGACCGTTTTTCCATTCCTTTTCTAAAATGATCAGGTAGGCTATCTATTATTGTAATATTGCAGCAATATTCGTACAAGATTAATTAATACTAGACGAATATATAATTAAGTTTCATCAATATTTCCTGGATTAAGCTGTATTGCAGCAATATTCGTACAAGATTCATCGACACGAGAGGAGCATTCAATATATTCCCCTATAACAAACAATATTGGAGCAATATTGCTTCAATGTTGCTTCGACATATTCGCCATATTCGCTAATGTTCCCTTAACGTTACTATACAGGTAACGTTAGATAGTATGTAAGTAATTTATTTCACATAGATAAGGCGTAAAATTTTGGCCCCATTCCCCCATTGTAAACGGGATATCAAAAACAAGACAAGCCTGTAATTCGGACTCTTTGTAAAGAGTCATTTGAATTGTAATTCGGACTCTTTGTAAAGAGTCATTTGAACGGTTGAATTACACGGCTTATATACTCTCGGTCATTCAGTGTCTCTACAGAAAGCGCTATCAGCGCGCCGCATAGCGGTGATAAAGGGGAACTTGTGATGGGCGGCTCTCGATAAGCAAGCTTCGGCTATTTATCCGCCATATGGCGCGCCGGTATCGCTTTCTGTGGTTACACTGGATGGCCGAGAGTATATAAGCCGTATAATTCAACCGTTACAATGACTCTTTTCGAAGAGTCCGAATTACAAGGCTTGCCTTGTTTTTGATATCCCGTTTACAATGGGGGAGTGGGGACTTAAAATTTTACACCTTATCTATGTGAAATAAATTACTTAAATACTAACATTACCTGTATATTAAAGTTAAGGGAACATTGTCGAATATGGCGAATATGTCGAAGCAATATTGAAGCAATATTGCTCCAATATTGTTTGTTATAGGGGAATATATTGAATGCTCCTCTCGTGTCGATGAATCTTGTACGAATATTGCTGCAATACTGCTTAATCCAGGAAATATTGATGAAACTTAATTATATATTCGTCTAGTATTAATTAATCTTGTACGAATATTGCTGCAATATTACAATAATAGATAGCCTACCTGATCATTTTAGAAAAGGAATGGAAAAACGGTCATCAAGGTTTGCAGGAATATTCCCTATGGGTTTCTTCCACGTTTATTAACGTTGAGGGAATATTAGCGAAAATTGCGAAAATGGGAAATGAATATTGAGGGAATATTCCTCAAATATTCAGTGCTATAGGGGACGTTTCAAGAAATATTACTGCAAGATTTTACAATTCTTTTCCGAAATTAGACTCACAAACTTTCTCTAAAAAAACTTTTCATGAAATATTACGAAAACGTTTCAAAAAGCTTTCTTGGAAAGATTTTTTTATAAATCTGAAAATGTAAAAAAATATTTCCGAAAACTTGCAAAAATATTTCGCGAAATATTATAAGGAAATCTTTCAACAACATTTCCTCTATCATTGCCTGAAACGTTTTAGCAAAGTTTACGCAACGTTTAGGGTACGGTATTGACATCGTGAAAACGCCTTTCAAGAAATGTTACTGCAAGGTTTTACGAATTTAAGATAAATAATTGAATCGATCAATCACTTCGAACCATTTTATTCATGATTTGGAAATTCAAATCCGACGTTTCGACAGTTTTGTTGACTGTCTTTATAAGGGCTACATACGAAATAACAATAAAGTTGTATAAATAATAAGAAAAATAAATTATATATTAAGTCGGTGCAAAATTGATGAACGGACCTTTAAAAAATTATGAAAAATTACATAGTAACTTAGGCGTTACTTCGTGAATACATAGCAGTCATGGCTGTACAGCTTGTTAAAAATGTCATTAGCTGTCTAAAAGCATGTGGAAATTAAGAACGTTAGTGTGTAAGTCAAATAATCAAAAAATGATAAATAAAATAAAACTCAACTCTTACCATTACTCTCGGCATTGGGCACATCGTGACTAAGCGAGAGCGAAAATTGCGCTTTATATACTGTTTCGGAGAAATTAAGTGGAAAAATTTGAATAAAGGAAGGGGTAACTTAAAGGATAGTTAAAAGCGCGCGTATATGTCCACAAATTCAAAAAGAGGCGCGATCGAGGCGATCGCTCGGGAGCAAACAGAAAGGCCGACGTGAGGGAGACACCAACATTGGATTGGGAAGTGTGAATGTGTGTGTCGATGTGTGAGTACAAGATTCGCGCGCTCAGCTAATTCCACGCGTCAAACTATTAGCGAGATCTCCTTTAGGCGAGCTCAGACAAACGAAATAAACACTCAGCGATTTATGTATATAAGAAAAAGTGTCTTTATTCATCATTTCACCTTACAAGTTACAAGCACAATTCCGGCTCGATAACCAGCTAGCACAGAACACTCGCTTGAGAGCCGAATCCACGCGCTCTCAGAAGTCGAGTCCTCGCACTCCTCACGTTCTTATACGGCCGATACCACGCTTGCTTGAGCCCTTTTTACCTTAACGTGTCGCGCTGTCTGGGACGATCAGACTCGCGTCTCGCCGTACTAACGAATAGTGAATCCCCTGTGTCCTCGCATCTTCGCGCTCGCTCGCGCCCTATCTCTCGCGTGCTCCCGCGCCTACATTCAGGGTCCTAGGCCTGCTAAGCTTTAGCTTCTAACAAAACCTATACTCAGTGAGGAGAGAAGAGGGACGGGGAGAAGTGAGAGTCGGGATACTTCCTTGCGCTTCATGATCACCTAATACCCAAGCGACCGACAGGGCTCACAGATGGCTAACAATTTTTACTACGACGTGGCTTTTTATTGTTAAAATGAGCATTCATAAGTTTCATAGAATCCTTATATATAACTTTTAAAAAATGCATATCATCAATTTTATTAAGACCATTTTGTTGTTGATGTATATGTAACATCTCAGAAAAAAGGCGTTTAGACCTATTATTTTCCACATCCAAAATCTTTGTATTTTCAAAGTCAAACTTGTGTCCGGTGGAGGCAATGTGTTCCGATAAGGCCGAATGATCGAATCTCTTTCTGATAGCATAATCGTGTTCATATAATCGTTTTTTGAATTTTCTTTTCGAAGTGCCTACGTAAGAGGCCTTGCAATCTTTGCAATTAATTTTGTAAACTATTTTTGGAGTGTTTTTTTTGCACAATTTATCCTTGCCTAGTTTCATGTGACAATGGAATTTATCTATATTGCTATTGATAATCATTGGTTTTTGAAATTTGCTATTTTTAAGGGCTTTACTTATATTGTTGTTCAATTTTTTATGTACGGTAATACAATGAATTTAGGGTTATTGGAACGATTTTTAGGAATAACCTTTTTAGAAGAAATGTGAGCGAGTCTTTTCTTAATATGTTTTTTAATGAAATTAATTGGGAAGTTATAGGCTGTGAGCAGTTTTTTGATAACATGAAGGTTTTCTTCATGGAAAGATTTATCGGATAATTTAATTGCTTTGTCGACTAAACTGTAAATAATAGCAACTTTCTGTGAGAACGGGTGGTGGGAAAAGAAGTGTATATAACGGCCCGAGGCTGTAGGTTTCCAATATCAGTTCATAATAATTTTATTGTTATCTAAGCTTCTAATAATATTAATATCAAGGAAACTAATTCTATTATTTTTTTCCATTTCATGTGTACATTTCAAATTATCATTAAATGAATTAAAGCTGTTAAGGATCTCAAGAATTTTATTAGATCTATTAATCAAAAAACAATCATCGACGTATCTTTTTTAAAAAATAACGTCGTTATCAGTAGATTTTAAGCATGCATTTCGAGCAATTCTAAAACAAGATCGGCGAACCAAGGGCTACTAAAGAAACCCATAGGAGCGCCTAGGATTTGTTGGTAGAATTTATCGTTAAATTGAAAGAAATTGAATCGAAGAGGATCTCTATACCTTCTAAAAACTCTTGTTTAGCGATGGGGAGGATATTGCCAAAATAATACCATTTTTTACTAAGAGCAGCTAGGATGGCTTTTTTAGAGATATTTGTGAAAAGTGAAACAACGTCAAATGAAACTAATTTGAAATTTTTAGGTAAATAAAAATTGTCTAAAACATCTTTCAGTTTTGTGCTGTTTTTTTTGGTAAGATTTGGGTTTCGGAATAAATTTAATGAAAAAGGAAGTTAAACATTTTTCAAGAGTGTAAGTAGGACTATTAATGGCTGAAACTATAATGCGAACCAGAAAATTTTCTTTATGAATTTTCGTTAAAGCATGTGCTCTCGGGAGATTAGTATTTTCGATCTGAGAAACGGAGATGGGAGAGAAACATTCGTCGCATTCAAAAACACCTTTCTTAGAACATCTGTTTAACAGGTCCTTAATGGAGTTTTGTAATTTATTGATTGGATTAGATTCTATTGGCTTGTAATACTTTCTGTCATTGAGGGCGTTTTCAACCTTTTCTATGTAATCTAATTTGTTCATGACTACGGTAATATTACCTTTATCGACTCTAATAATAAAAAGATCTGGGTTGGAATCTAGAAATTCTATGGTTTTGTTATATTTAGTGAGAATGATTTTATCTTCAAGATCAATATGATTTCTATTATGGATAAACGTTTTGATTTGTTTAATAATGATAGTGCGTATATTTAAGTTAATAGCTTTGTTCTGTACAGCAGACTCTACATTTTAAAAAGTTTAAAAAAAGTATTTATATTAAGATTGGAAGTAAAGTTAAATTTATCTCTGAGGCATAAAGTGTGAAAGGCAAAGGCGGGAATAGTAATCGTATAAAGATTAACCCGCCATTTATTTTTCTCGTCTTCACAGTTTTTCTTGTTTACACTATTAGGCAAAGGCAATGATAAATGAGAATTCAAAACCTTGTTATTGTAGACAATAGTATTGTTGGAAGGAACCGTAGAAAGGCCAACGGTGATATTGTTATTATAATTGTTTAATTATACTATTGTAAAATCCAAACATTCTTTCTTATATTTTTTTAAGAGGTTGATGAGTTTGTTATTGCTAAAATTACTGTGACTAAAATTAAAATAGTCTAAAACTACGTTGTAATAACGATTGAAAGTGATAAAACATTTATCATTGCTGATTTGTTTTATGCAATAAATAAGTTCTTCTCTTTGTTTATTAAGTTTCTCAATTTTAATGTTTACATCGGAAATCTCGTAATTTAAAATCTTTTTGTGTGAATTTGTGAACAGCCGTTGCATTTTTTTAGAAATTTTAATACTATGCAAGTTTTTGATATGGAACCGGAATAAATTAAGTATACGTGTAGGAACGATATCGTGTTTGCGACAGTCTAATAAGAATCTTCTTTAGATTCTGTATTTTAGTCAGCTTTACAAGAAGAGATGAGAAAGAAAAGCCAAGAGAGACTCTAATATGTTTAAATATGTACGATAAACGCGAATGACAATTTTTTTCAACGAATTGAGTAGCAATAGTTAGCTTTTGGTCAATAATCAAATTTTGCTTATCTTGGTTTCTGCAGTTCTTGAAGTCGTTGGAATTGCCACAATGTGTAGGCGATGACCTTTTTAAACCGGTCATGGGAGGCAGATGCGGTGGCTGCTTAGCAACAGCCGAGTGCAGAGTTAAGCCAATAAAATCTAATCCAATCAATAAATTACAAAACTCCATTAAGGATCTATTAAACAGATGGTCTAAGAAAGGTGTTTTTGAATGCGACGAATGTTTCTCTCCCATCTCCGTTTCTCAGATCGAAAATACTAATCTCCCGAGAGCATATGTTTTGTAACGTGGCGGATTTTTACTACGTTACTATGGCGTATACGAGAGTGAATCTATGTTATTAAATCCTCTCAATTGGCAGCCAGGAGGAGAGTCCTCACCTCAGCGTCCAGGGTCACTCGTATTTTTGTATTATTGCTTATTATTTTGTTATTTTTTTTTCATGCGTTTTATTGTATCGGGCGAGCATACTACGAGTTCCAGTGAACTGTAATGAAGAAGCTGCCTTGTTCTTTGCTGTAAGCATCCGTCGCTACAAAGCATGATTGCCTCAATACCGTCACGACGACGACTTCAGATTTGGAAGATTGCTGAGGCCAGCATCCTCAATGGGAGCCCGCATGAATTGCAGAAGCTACGTAAATTTTTTGTTGTTTGCCTTCGCGAGTTAATTAAATTAATAACTAAACTTCGCCTTTTTACTCTCTTTCAATTTAAGCAAAACATTTATTGAAGTGCAAATATAGATGATGCCTTTCCATCTTTGCACACTCAATTTTGCTGAGTCAGAATATTTGAATTCAATAATATAAAATTGTTCTAGTCGAAATTATATTGAATTTTCCACTTTCGACAGAAACTACGGAATTCAAACTGAATTGTACATCGACAGAGAGAGATGGAAGATCCAGGCACAACAAATGCGGCCTTGGCTGCCGTACTTCGGCTGAGGTGATGTTCAAGGGCCAATCAGCGCAAACCGCGTCGACGACGAGCAAGGCATCATCGTGCAGGATGACGTGACGCTCGGTGTCCCGCCTGATGATTCCCTTCCTGGCCACCGACGGGTTAACATCGTGGAACCAGCAGAGCAGTACCGATCTACCGCGCCGTGCTTTCGTTTGCCGTATAGGAAAAATCCCGCGAGTGCCTTCAGCCTCGTGTAATTTAGTTTGTACAATAAGTTGTAAATTTTGTGTTTAATTAATTAACCGCACTTAGCTGCCGCGTCCGTATCTCGTTTACTTTTCGTGCCCGGAGCCGAAGGACGAGGGGTTGTTAAGCGGTAAGGCTTGCCAAGCTTGAACTATATTGTACTAATTCGTTTTTCTTACCTATAAAAGGCCGTAGTATTGCGCTTGGATGCCTTCACCCCTGCGCGTTATTTCATATAAAATCTAAAATTCACGTTATTATCTTGTCACACGATTTATTCTATATATATTTTTGATTGTACACGTATGACTCGAGATATCACTAGTATTTCTGTAAAGGTGAATTAGCGAATCCAACAAAATTTAAGTTGTAATAAATTTTATATGTAAATTCTAACTATTGCCGCGCTCTAAACTATTGTAATATTTTTAATGCCTCTGTGAGACTAGCGCGTAAAACAATTTGTTGCTAAAACAGTTGCAAAAAATTATAGTATTACAATCTGTGCCTTAAATAGGCTTTTTGTTAAATAAGAATATTCAGTAATTAAAGCATTAGATTTACATTTATATTTGCCTATAATCTATTGTTTTCATTTATTTATGTGATATTGGATAATTTGAATGTTATTTGTGTTGTTATTGTGATTGTCTGAACGTGTGAATTACTCCTGCCGTCTGAACTCGCTCCTCTGCCGCGGAGCTGTCGAGCAACTATTAAAAATTTGAAAGTAATTAACCTTAATTAGTATTTCGAATAGTGAGAGGCACTGCTCACTGTATTTATCTGTAAATTTGATTATTAACAGTGATGGCGCCCAGAATTGTCTGTAATATGCCTTCTGCATTACGACTTATTTAAATCAAAGTTTATTTTGCCGACTACCTTTAGTCGTCGTTGTATTTGCCTTGGATAGCAAATCAATTCAAGTTATTTATCCACCAAATATAATCGGGAGTATTTAGTTGCTGCACACGTGACTAAATCTCCCCGTTATAGTTTTAACAAAAATTCATAAAGAAAATTTTCCGGTTCGCATTATAGTTTCTGCCATTAATAGTCCTACTTACACTCTTGATAAACGTTTAACTTACTTTTTCACTAAATTTATTCCGAAACCCAAATCGTACCTAAAAAACAGTACAAAACTGAAAAATGTTTTAGACAATTTTTATTTATCTAAAAATTTCAAATTAGTTTCATTTGACGTTGTTTCACTTTTCACAAATCTCTCAAAAAAGCCATCCTAGCTGTTCTTAGTAAAAAATGGCATTATTTTGGCAATATCCTCCCCATCACTAAACAAGAGTTTTGAGAAGGTATAGAGATCCTCCTCGATTCAACTTTTTTTCACTTTACCGATAAATTCTACCAACAAATCCTCGGCGCTCCTATGGGTTTCTGTAGTAGCACTTGGTTCGCCGATCTTGTTTTAGAATTGCTCGAAAATGCATGCTTAAAATCTACTGATAACGACGTTATTTTTTACAAAAGATACGTCGATGATTGTTTTTTGATTATTAGATCTAATAAAATTCTTGAGATCCTTAACAGTTTTAATTCATTTGTTGATAATTTGAAATTTACGCATAAAATGGAAAAAAATAATAGAATTAGTTTCCTTGATATTAATATTATTATATTAGAAGGTTAAATAACAATAAAATTATTACGAATTGGTATCGGAAACCTACAGCCTCGGTCCGTTATATAAACTTCTTTTCCCACCACCCGTTCTCACAGAAAGTTGCTATTATTTACAGTTTAGTCGACAAAGCAATTAAATTATCCGATAAATCTTTCCATGAAGAAAACCTCCAGTTTATCAAAAAACTGCTCACAGCCTATAACTTCCCAATTAATTTCATTAAAAAACATATTAAGAAAAGACTCGCTCACATTTCTTCTACTAAAAATGTTATTCCTAAAAATCATTCCAATAATCCTAAATTCATTGTCTTACTGTACATTAAAAAGTTGAACTACAATATCAGTTAAGTTAAAGTAATGGACCTCAACGAACGAGATATTAGGCAAAATACTTTATTTATGCCGACGTTTCGAGAGTGAATGTTACTCTCCTCTTCAGGGCTACAATCAATTATTTAATATAATAAAATATAAAAAATATAAAAAGAATGTTAACTTAGTTCGACATGTGAAGAAAACTGGACATGCAATCGACTTCTAAAACATCAAAATTTTAGACAAAGAACTAAATTGTTACAAACGCTCTTTCTCGGAGATGCTAAATATCTACTTCCACAGTAATACTATCAATCGTATAGAAGACACACAATTCCTAAAAAACTCTTACAAAAAAACAATAGACTTGGTAAAAAAGTTTTGCAGTTTGTCTTAACAAATGTGTATTTGCGTATGTTCGGTTGCACTCCTCCCCCTTGTCCTCACACACGGCGTAGATTCGTTCGATTGTATCCGGGGAGCATGCGTTGGTGAAGAGCGTGGAGCGATGTCTGTATGTTGCTCCGCTCACTCCTTTCAATCGTGTTCTCCTGATCCAGTCAAGCGAGAGCCCTGACTGTGTCTCCCACTTTGTCTCCTTCCCCCTTCCTTTTCCTATCCTTTACAAAATTACTTATATGAATTCGCTATCTCTCGTTCAGTGTTGCTCCAAGTTCACGTAACCAACGTTCTTGTGGCGGCAATGAAGGTGAGACGAAAGGAAGGAAGTAAGTCTTTTGTAGTTTTTTATTTATTTTTGAACAACAATTTTATTTTTTTTATGGCTTAATTGGCTGTTTTTCTAAAAATTTCATTCTAGCACTTTGGTCCAACAGATCATATAAAAATGTTCCTCGTGCGATTAAAATTTCGACCTTAACGATACCAAACGGTAGAATTTAACTTTATATGGTAACAGAAAAAATTTTTCCTCGAACCAAGTTAACATTCTTTTTATATTTTTTATATTTTATTATATTAAATAATTGATTGTAGCCCTGAAGAGGAGAAGTAACATTCACTCTCGAAACGTCGGCATAAATAAAGTATTTTGACTAATATCTCGTTCGTTGAGGTCCATTACTTTAACTAATACATTACTACGAACGTCTCTCCAAATTACAATATCAGTTAAGCCCTTAAAAATAGCAAATTTCAAAAACCAATGAATATCAATAGTCATATAAATAAATTCAATAGTCTCATAAAACTAGACAAGGATAAATTGTGAAAAAAAAACACTCCAAACATAGTTTACAAAATTAATTGCGAAGATTGCAAGGCCTCTTACGTAGGCACTTCGAAAATAAAATTCAAAAAAAGTTTATACACTGAAAGAAAAGTATTGAACTTACAACAATACCGAGTTCACAATACCGGATGATGTTGCAAGAAAAATATCAGAAGTCACAAGAGACAAATGTTAAGTTATATTTACAAATTAAAGTATTGCTCTCACAGGCTAAACTGAGTTTAGTTGTGAGAGCAATAGCCGTGCTTCAAATCGACAAAAGTTATGGTTGCCACTCAAATACTTTTGATTCCTATAGTTATACACGTAGCTATGGATACCACGCATGACAATGGAGATAACCTTTAACTATTTTCTTGATTTATTCTGAATTGCACTTATATTAAAGATATAAGCCTCACCATGAGTAAACTTCATTTAAAAATAAGTTTAAGATTAAAATAATAAATATTTTATGTCCATAAGTATTCTCAAGTAAGATATTATCGTGAGATTCGGTACACTGAATCTTTCCAGGGCCGAAACCACCGTACAGCAATACGAGTATAGTTGTTACAGCTATACCATACCCTTATAGGCCGGACATCAATACTTTTATCGCTATAGGAGCAAGAATATTATTATATTTCATATACTTTTTTTTCAGTGTATGAACACGATTATGCTATCAGAAAGAGACTCGATCATTCGGCCTTATCGGAACACATTGCCTGTACCGGTCACAAGTTTGACTTTGAAAATGCAAAGATTTTGGATGTGGAAAATAATAGGTCTAAACACCTTTTTTCTGAGATGTTACATATACATCAACAACCAAATGGACTTAATAAAATTGAGGATACGCGGTTTTTAAAAGTTATATATAAGGATTCTATGAAACTTATTAATGCTAATTTTAACAATAAAAAGCCACGACGTAGTAAAAATTGTTAGCCATCTGTGAGCCCTGTCGGTAGCTTGGGTATTAGGTGATCATGAAGCTCAAGGAAGTATCCCTACTCTTGCTCCTCCCCGTCCCTCTTCTCTCCTCACTGAGTATAGGTTTGACACATGGAATTAGCTGAGCGCGCGAATCTTGTACTCACACATCGACACACACATTCACACTTCCCCATCTAATATTGGTGTCTCCCTCACATTGGCCTTTCTGTCTGCTTCCGAGCGATCGCTTCGATCGCGGCTCTTTTTGAATTTGTGAACATATACGCGCGCTTTTAACTATCCTTTAAGTTACCCCTTCCTTTATTCAAATTTTTCCGTTTAATTTCTCCGAAACGGTATATAAAGCGCAATTTTCGCCGCTCTCGCTTACAAGGAAGGTACCCCAAGTGTAAGTCGCCGATTTGGACGATATTGCAATATGTTATAGTACATTAAAAAATAAGAGACACGTATTTTTTTTACGTGCTGATAGACACTTTAAGGGGGTGGAATCAACCCCTAAATTTCACCCTCAAAAACAGTTTTTTTCAAATATTTCAAAAACGAATAAAGATACCTTAATAAAACCAACGCTAAAAATTTTAAATAAGAAAGGCTTCAAAACAGCATTATTTTCAATTTTAAGGGTAGCAACCCCTATTTTTTTTTCAAGAAAACTAAGCTTTTTTCATCAATTTTCAGCTATAAAAATTACAATAAATTATATATCGCCTCAAAACTGATTCCATTTAAAAGAAAATTAAAAAATAAAGTTGACCTGTCTCGTGGTTTTGGCCAAAACTATTTTTTAGCGGGTAACTACCCCTTATTTATATTTTATTCATTATTTCAGAAATAAATAAAGATACCTTAATAAAACCAACGCTAAAAATTTAAAAATAGGAAAGGCTTCAAAACAGCATTACTTTCAATTTTAAGGGTAGCAACCCCTATTTTTTTTAAAGAAAACTAAGCTTTTTTCATCAATTTTCAGCTATAAAAATTACAATAAATTATATATCGCCTCAAAACTGATTCCATTTAAAAGAAAATTAAAAAATAAAGTTGACCTGTCTCGTGGTTTTGGCCAAAATTATTTTTTAGGGGTAACTACCCCTTATTTATTTTTTGTTCATTATTTCAGAAATAAATAAAGATACCTTAATAAAACCAACGCTAAAAATTTTAAATAAGAAAGGCTTCAAAACAGCATTATTTTCAATTTTAAGGGTAGCAACCCCTATTTTTTTTTCAAGAAAACTAAGCTTTTTTCATCAATTTTCAGCTATAAAAATTATAATAAATTATATATCGCCTTAAAACTGATTCCATTTAAAAGAAAATTAAAAAAATAAAGTTGACCTGTCCCGTGGTTTTAACCAAAATTATTTTGTAGGGGGTAACTTAATAACCTTAATAAAACTAACGCTAAAAATCTTAAAATTAAAAAGGCCACAAATCTGTATCACTTTCAATTTTAAGGGTAGGAACCCCTATTTTTCTCTTTTTAAGGAAATTAAGAGACTTTATTGACTTCAATGGTGAAACTTATCAATTTTTATCGACTTCTACTAACTTTTTCTAGCAGGGAGGGTAAATGTGTTTATTATTTTTTTCTGAAAAAATTGCGTAAATAATCAAAATTTAGTGAGATTAATTTTTTTTTCAAAAAAAATAATAAAAATTAAAGTTAGGTGTTGCAGAAAAATACAAAATGAAATGATAACTAATGTAAATATGGTTTTTGTTTTAACAACACAAGTTTTATTATTACTATTACTACAAAAAATTTAAAGTATTCTCAAAAAAGTAATTGTTTGTCGAATAGCTCGAGGCATTATGGATTGTAAGTTGTACAATAATGATATTCTTCAAAAAAGTGTTTTAAGCATAAAGATTTTTTACACCACAAACATCTAACAATTGCAACATTATTACAACCATTGATCTCACAATGCGTTGCACAGGAATCTCCGTAACTGAAACTTGCGGGGTCATCGAAATCTCCTGGTCGATTCACAAGATACCCACTTTTATACCACGAATATTTAAATAGATTTTCATATCGTGGAGATGAAAATTGGTTATGAACCAAAGACTGTAATTTAATTATATTATTTCTCAAATGTAAATTTAAGTCTTCGTCTATGAGCAAAACATGGTCTGAAAAATGTTTAACATAGTTCTTCCATGTGCAGAATCCATACCCTTATAAAAATATCCTATAGAAAATCCTGTAGGAAATGCTACAGAAAATCCTGTAGGCATTCCGTAGAAATCCTATAGGAATCCTATAGGATACTCTATAGGCAGTCCTATATGAAATTCTATATAGGAAGTTCTATAGGAAATCCTATGTGAATTTCGCGCTTTTCCTGTAGGAAATCCTATAGGAAATCCTATAGGAAATTCTGTAGGTAATTCTGTAGGAAAAACTGTAGACAATTTTACATGGAAAATCCTGCAGGGAATTCTGGAGTATTTTCGTGAAAACAGTTTATAGAGGTTTAGCATCTTATTAAGCGCTGTAATATCGCACAGCAGAATCAGTGGCAAACAGTCCTAGATAAGGAGTTGCACCTAGGGACTGCCGTGCACGACTGCCGGCGCTTGCCGATTAAGCCCAATGAGCTCAGATATCAAAATCAAGGTAATCCTTGTCATATTGACTCTCCGTAAAGTCGTTCAAACGGTTGAATCTCATGGCTTTACATACCCTCGCGGTTCCAATGTGTTTATGAGAGTCCCGACTGCTGCGCTGCGCTGCGGCATGCGGTAGAAGCTTGCTTCTCCAGAGCCTCGTTTATGTATGTTCGCTGCTATGCCGCTATGGGGCGCAACAGTCGGGACTCTCATAAACACATTGGAACCGTGAGGATATGTAAAGCCGTGAGATTCAACCGTTCGAACGACTTTACGGAGAGTTAATGTGACAAGGATTACCTTGATTTTGATATCTAAGCTCATTGGGCATAATCGGTAAGCGCCGGCAGTCGGGCACGGCAGTCCCTAGGTGCAACTCCTTACCTAGGACTGTTTGCCAGTGATTTTGCTGTGCGATGTTACAGCGCTAAATAAGATGCTAAACCTCTATAAACTGTTTTCACGAAAATACTCCAGAATTCCCTGCAGGATTTTCCATGTAAAATTGTCTGCAGTTTTTCCTACAGAATTACCTACAGAATTTCGTATAGGATTTCATATAGGATTTCCTACAGGAAAAGCGCGAAATTCACATAGGATTTCCTATAGAACTTCTTATATAGAATTTCATATAGGACTGCCTATAGAGTATCCTATAGGATTCCTATAGGATTTCTACGGAATGCCTACAGGATTTTCTATAGCATTTCCTACAGGATTTTCTATAGGATATTTTTATAAGGGTATACATCTAACGGCTGTATGTTTCCAGTCGTTCCTGTAGGTATCATTTTGAGATGTAGTGTTTTATCGTGTGGCGTAACTTCCTGTACAATCGTTGGACAATGACCACTCCACGAATCAATTAGCAGCATGCTTCTAGGTCCAACTTGAGGAAAATATACCTCTTTTAACCACGCCTTAAAGAGTTCTACAAATTTTGATTTTATTTAAATGTGTCTTCCGAAATAATTAACGTTTTATTTTTAGAAATTAATAGAACGTGATTTTACCTGAATTAAGTTTTCCAGATGTCGAGGATGTAACATATACGTTTGTAGGCACAAACAAATTTTGTGAGACAATTGGTCCAAATTCTCCGCTTCGTTCCTTTAATACTAAAAATAATGGTGATAGTAACTTTACTGTGGCTGAAATTGTCGGCTGTACAGTATAGCTATGAGTTGTTGATGTGACCGACTGTACAAGGCACTGTAATTTCTTTTCTCCTTCAAAAGCAAGAGATCGACCAGTATGCATTTCCAACTGAAAACCAGACTGGTCTGAATTATATGTATTGTCAGCGCCTATTTGATTAATCAATTGTTTGACTTCTGTTACGAATTCTACTTCTTTTTTATGCAAATCATTTCTATTTTCTATACTTTTTTTTGTGATAAATTTATTAATTTTTCGAGAAACAATTCTATGGGTGTTTTTAAATTTTGAAAGCCAATGTTTTGAAGCTGTAAATTTTACGTCCTCATTTCCGATTAATTTTCGTGCTTGTAGAGCTCATCTTCTTAAATCGTTGTCATGAATTATTAATCCAGCTTCAGTAGCAGCTTTAAAATGTTCTAGTGTGAAATCGCAAATTCTTGCAATTTTTTCTCGGTAAGTTCTACCTTGATTGATTTGGTCAGCCCAGCGATGTAACTGTGTTTCAGAACTAACTTTCCTGAATCTATTTTGAACTGTTTTAAGCGATAAATTCTTTTTTGCTTTCCCACTTCTCCAATATTCTACAGCCCTTTTTTTTGTATTCAAAACTCAATGGTTCTTCATGTCCCGTACATTGATCCGTAGGTAATTCAGGATAGTAAGGAAGTGTATGTAAATCAACATCTTCCACAATACGTGCATCTGTTTCGTTATATTCTTCTTGAAAATCCAACGATTTTTCCATTATAACATCTATGCTATTAGACGATTCCATTAAAGCTAACAGTATCATTTGGAAATGGTCTTTTATTTCTATTTCTTTAATATTATAAGGGCTATCTTCAATATCAAGTGTTTGGAAATAGGCAAGCAGCAAATTAATAACATTCAGAGGATTAATTTTCATTTTGAGTGCTAAAATAATCAAACATTTATAAGAATAATTGCATACAGAAATAGTATCTTTACAACACACATATATAGAATGCTGAAAATAAAAACATTTTTTTAATTTGCATGCGTCACCCCTCTAAACGTTACATTACTATGTTGCGAGAACATAGCTATTTCTCAATGAGGAAGCTTTGTACGTTGTACGTTGTACGCTTTTACTGATGTACGCCATCATGCAACCAATGTCTTTTTACCGGGAAATATTTGTTTAAATATTAAAAAATACCATATTTTCACAAGATAATAATGTTGCATTTAAAAAGGCGACACATACAAATAAAACAAATATTTATACTTTGGGCCATCCTGTTAAGAATCTATTAAGAATATCGTATCTGTATATTTCTTTACTAAAGCGCTTGATTAAAATGAAAAGAAGGTAATCTCGAGTTTTTTTTTAAATTTGTAAACAGTAATCGATAAGATGTATTGCACAATGCCTGTTAATTTAGATTTATTAAAATTAAGATTTAGTTATTTAAAATTATTATTTGTATGTAAAATTTATTATTTGTAAAACATCTAATAGTAAAGGAACCGTATACAATTTTGGCTAAAAATTGAATCAGGACTCTATAATTTTGTTAATAACAGAAAGTAAACAATACAGTATACACAATAAAGTATATTTTGATACATTTTTTAATTTTCGTAAAAATATTAAAAATACTTTATGCACTAGTTTTTAAATCTTTAAAATTAAAGAAAAATCAATTTAAACTATTTGTGCTCTATAACGTCAAATGTATCTCCAAAAAATGTAACAATGTACGAAATTGCATACTTTCTAATATGTTCATTAAAAATAACGCAAAATATAATTTTGAAAAGCTGTTATAATTTTATTAAAGCCTATAGACAGATACGAAATTCTTACAATTAATGCATTAGATCTGATATATAAATAGACATTTACCTGTAGTTTTGTAGTGCTGCTGACATAAAAAAAAATGAATTAATGCAATATTACAGCCACAATATTGTAGAAATAACCACTTTCACAAAACAACACTGCACGACTGGAATTCTACCGATTTATAAATACAATGTTTGCCAGCAATATATGAAACTACGAGTTAAATCACCAATCTATAAATATCCGCCTCATAATAACATAAAAATAACATATTATTTTCTCATTCACAATCAGCGATTACTCTTATTTACTGCATAAAAATCACTTACATCCACGTACACACACGCACACACACGTTAATTTTTTTTAATGCTTTATTTATCACGTATCAAAACGGTACGATTGCCTTTGACGAAGTATTTATAATAATACATAAAATATAATAAAGGGAAGTAAGAACATAATGAACTTCCGAGGATGATTTGCACCCCTTTAAAATGTATTATTCACAGATAAAAAATATAAATATTTTTCGTTTTTTGGTTCACTACAACATATAAAAGTTTAAATAAACATGTTACTTTTCTTGTGGAATTCAAGTCAAAATCAGTTTTTCGAAAAAGCTTTACAATAATCCGTTTAAACAAGTAGTTTAACCAAACTAATTTTGCAAAATTAATGATAAATTAGTATTTCGTATTGCCCGAAAGCGCTAAAATTACATAGCGTTTGTCTGTGTTATTGGTCAACATTTTATGGTCAATCTTTTTAATGGAATGGTTTTTAAAGAGATATATTTATTGTAATTTTTATAGCTGAAAATTGATAAAAAACTTAATTTCCTTTAAAAAAATAGGGGTTGCTACCCTTAAAATTGAAAGTTATGCAGATTTATGGCCCTTTTAATTTTAAGATTTTTAGCGTTAGTTTTATTAAGGTATCTTTATTTATTTCTGAAATAATGAACAAAATAAAAATAAGGGGTAGTTACCCCTAAAAAATAATTTTGGTTAAAACCACGGGACAGGTGAACTTTATTTTTTAATTTTCTTTTAAATGGAATCAGTTTTAAGGCGATATATAATTTATTATAATTTTTATAGCTGAAAAATGATGAAAAAAGCTTAGTTGTCTTGAAAAAAATAGGGGTTGCTACCCTTAAAATTGAAAATAATGCTGTTTTGAAGCCTTTCTTATTTTAAAATTTTTAGCGTTGGTTTTATTAAGATGTCTTTATTTATTTCTGAAATAATGAACAAAATATAAATAAGGGGTAGTTACCCCCTAAAAAATAATTTTGGCAAAAACCACGAGACAGGTCAACTTTATTTTTTAATTTTCTTTTAAATGAAATCTGTTTTGAGGCGATATATAATTTATTGTAATTTTTATAGCTGAAAATTGATGAGAAAAGCTTAGTTTTCTTGAAAAAAAAAATAGGGGTTGCTACCCTTAAAATTGAAAATAATGCTGTTTTGAAGGCTTTTTTATTCTACAACTTTTGGCGTCGATTTCATTAAACTAGCTTTATTCGTTTTTGAAATATTTGAAAAAAACTGCTTTTGAGGGTGAACTTTAGGGGTAGATTTCACCCCCTTAAAGTGTCTATCATCACGTAAAAAAAATACGTGTCGCTTATTTTTTAATATACTACAACATATTGCAATATCGTCCAAATCGGCGACTTACACTTGGGGTACCTTCCTTGTTAGTCACGATGTGCCTAATGCCGAGCGTAATGGTAAGAATTGCGTTTTATCTTATTTTTCATTTTTTGATTATTTAATTTACACACTAACGTTCTTAATTTCCACATGTTTTTAGTCCGCTGATGACATTTTTAATAAGCTGTACAGCCATGACTGTTTGTATTGACGAAGTAACGCCTAAGTTACTATGTAATTTTTCATGATTTTTTAAAGGTCAGTTAATCAATGTTGCACCGACTTAATATATAATTTATTTTTCTTATTATTTATACAACTTCATTGTTATTTCGTATGTAGCCCTGATGAAGACAATGAACAAAACTGTCGAAATGTCGGATATGAATTTCAAATTGTTCGAAGTGATCGATCGAGTCAATTATTTATCTTAAATACTTAACTGCAACCAACGAACGGTCAAATCTACTACATTTTTGGAAGGTTTTACGAAGCTTTCCCTAAATTTTCTTCGCAAACTTTCTCTAAAGAAACATTTCATGAAATGTTACGAAAAGGTTTCAAAAAGATTTCTCGGAAGGACTATTTTATGAAACTGAAAATGTAATAAAATATTTCCGAAACTTTGCAAAAATATTTCATGAAAGGTTATAAGGAAATCTTTCAAAAACATTTCCTATATCATTGCTTCAAGTGTTTCCACAATATTTTCGCAACATTTTTGATACGATTTTGAGAGTATAAAAACGCGTTTCAAGAAATGTTACTGCAAGGTTTTACAAAGCTTTCCCGAAATTTTTCCCGCAAACTTTCTATAAAGAAACATTTCATGAAATGTTACGAGAAGGTTTCAAAAATATTTTTTGGAAGGACTTTTTTATGAAACTGAAAAACTCGAAATCTCCTGTATACCGATTTTAAACCAAATCTAAGCTTTCTCCGAATTTTTAACCGCCATATTGAATCCGTCATTTGGATTTTGAAAGTCTAATAGAAAAACTTGATCAGCGACCTCGAAAACCCCTGTATACCAAAGTTATACAAAAGCTAAGCTTTTTGCGAATTTTTAACCACCATATTGAACCCGTCATTTTGATTTTCGGAAGTATAATAGCAAAATCTTGATCAGCGGCCTCGAAACCCACTGCATACCAATTTTCAGCCAACTCTAAGCACTTTTACAACTTTCAATCGACATATTGGATGAGCCATTTTTAATTTCGAAAGTCTGATAGAAAAACTTGATCAGCAACCCCTGTAAACCAATTTTAAATAAAATCTAATCTTTTTTCGAATTTTTTACCGCCATTTTGAATTTCGAAAGTCCCATAGCAAGATCGTGAGCAGCGACCTCGAAAACCCATGTATACCAATTTACAACAAAATCTAATCTTCCTTCGAAATTTTTGCAGCCATATTGGATCCGCCATTTTGAATTTCGAAAGTCCAATAGCAAAATCTTGATCATCGACCTCGAAGACCACTGTATACCAATTTTCAGCAAAATCTAAACTTTTTTCGAATTTATAATTGAACTTAATTTTCTGAGTTGTAAGCTTGTCTTTAGCGTTGAGTATGTACATATTACTTGATCGAATGCTCTGATACCACTATCCAAATTAACGGTAGGAGTGGGTGTTGGTTTAATGAATAACAACGTGCTATCATATATGTATCTCTATAAAACTTTATTTTTTCACCGTGCTAAATACAAGGGCCGCACGCCGCTTCGGGTCTTCTCTCTGCGCCAGTACATGCGCGACTGCTCTCCGCCGCTCCCTTCGGCCCTACCACTCCTTCATTTACGAAAACCGCGCGACGTTGCCAAATTGTACATAGCCCGCAAAGCTAGAAGTGCCGTTTTCCTACATGCTCACTCAACGCGCCTACAACGATACCTCAATGGAAGTGGAGGAGACGGTGGAGGGAAAGGTGGATGGGACGGTGGTGGGGAAGATGGAGGGGAAGGTGGAGGGGGAAGCGGTGGGAATGGTGGAGGGGGAAGTGGTGGTGACGATGGAGGGATGGAGAGGACGGTGGAGGGTCTACGTTCAAATATAACGGTAGCGCCTATATAATATAGGAAGATATATATATATATATATATTATACATTTCTCGAAAGGGGTTTATAAAGCCCGTTTTTTTATATATAGGGGTTTATCGAGCCCGATTTTGATTATGCAGCCCGGGCTTCATAATAGTTCTAAATATAGGGGCTTATGCGGCCCGACCTAGAGTCTATAACCCCAGGGTCCATTATTTCTTTAGTTACTTGCCATAGGGAACTCTGGGCTGTACCTACTAATATACAGTCTTGGGCTACATAAACCCCGAGTGTATATATTATATATATATATATATATATATATATATATATATATATATATATATATATATATATATATATATATAAATATATATATACTAGGGGGGGTACACCCCTACTCGCTCCGCTCGTCAACCCCCGTTTTAAGTAACAACCCATTTGTTATATTTTTTCCACATAACGCAAGAGGTAAATAGATGAATGCGTTTTTTTTGCTTTCTCAAAGAGAAAGCTTGGTAACGGTGAAATTTTTCGACCTCGAGATTTCGATGATTTTTGATATTTCTGAGCTCCCTGAGCCGAGATATGTGTGTGTATGTGTGTGTGTGTGTGTGTGTGTGTGTGTGTGTGTGTGTGTGTGTGTGTGTGTGTGTGTGTGTGTGTGTGTGTGTGTGTGTGTGTGTGTGCGCGCGCGCGAAACGACTTTTGGGGACCCAATCCACAAACAAAAATTAGTATTCCACAACCACACACAAAGGTATAGAGAGTCGATGTGGATGGTTCTTTTACGCCGAAATTGCAAACTGCATAAACTTATGAGAGAGGAATTTCGGAGACATTTCGAAATCCGCCACAAAAAGCCATAAATACTCAAGAGGTTCAAAAAAGGGGCATATTATCATTGAGTATGGCAGTCTTAACAAATGTGGAATGATTTCATATTAATGTGGAACATTCTGACAAAGAAAAGAGGAAGCACAACTATCATCACCTACATATAAAATAACACTTTCAAGGACTTCCACGAACATGGACAAAAGAGTCATTAAATAATAGAAAGGGGCAGAAAACCACTCAAATATCAAACAACAAGTTCAATACTAGATAAACGATCAATAATTGCAAAAATAAAAGATATATAGTATGGGGGAATGAAAAATTATACAAGTCAACGTAACTTTCCCAGGAGAACCATACAGTAAGCGTGGAGTTGAAAACTCAAACTTGTGAGGAATACGGGATATTTTTATATCTGCATTGTTCTCGCTGTAGCTAAAACTCAATCGTACCAAAGGAGACCTACTGCTCATAGATTATTTAAAAGTATATTTAGTAACAGATTAAGAAGTACAAAATATCCCGAACTAACCAAAAATTGCCAAATATACCAACTGTTTAAGAAAAACATTTATGGTTTTATAAAATGGTTAATTGATCCTCAACGAGCAAATTCTCTACCAGTTAGTCGTAATACCTTTCCCAAATCGAAATAGTGTGATACATTATAGCCCGCACTATTTGATAGAAAATTTTAGCAAACGGCGGCACCCGTAAGAGAAGTATAGAAAAGATTTTAATAAAAATTACAAATTTACAATGTAAAGAGAACTGGAATGCGTTTCGTCCTTAGTCGTACCGGATGGACTCATCAGGAAGATCCCGGTAGACTTATCTCCGACGCCGAAAGTCGATGCTACTTGGATTTATTTAAGGAAAGTGGAAAGAGATTTTATTTGTGGAAGCCAAGAAGTAGCAGCCACCTGGTGGATAAAGTGTCAAAGATATAGATATTGTTACGTATGAGAGGACAGACTGAATAAGTCGCGTAAAAAATATGCGACGAGCGGGATTCGAACACACGATCTCGAGGTTTGTAGGCCCGCGCTCTACCACTGAGCTAACGTCGCGATGCTTGCTCGAGAGCATCGCGAGTGTCTAGTCCTTATCGTGAAGCGGATGCGTCAGGGCTCGGATGACGGTCGAGCTGAGCCCGTGACAATATAAATAAGATTTAGGCATGTTTGTGATCAAATGCCGTTAAGTTTTTTAATAAAATTTTATATGCTCGTAATATTAATAGTTTTATAAAATGGTTAATTGATCCCCAACGAGAAAATTCTCTACCAGTTAGTCGTAATACCTTTCCCAAATCGAAATAGTGTGCTACATTATAGCCCGCACTATTTGATAGAAAATTTTAGCAAACGGCGGCACCCGTAAGAGAAGTATAGAAAAGATTTTAATAAAAATTACAAATTTACAATGTAAAGGGAACTGAAATGCGTTTCGTCCTTAGTCGTACCGGATGGACTCATCAGGAAGATCCCGGTAGACTTATCTCCGACGTCGAAAGTCGATGCTACTTGTATTTATTTAAGGAAAGTGGAAAAAGATTTTATTTGTGGAAGCCAAGAAGTGGTAGCCATCTGGTGGATAAAGTGTCAAAGATATAGATATAAATAAGATTTAGGCATGTTTGTGATCAAATGCCGTTAAGTTTTTTAATAAAATTTTAGCGTTCGCTAACACACTTTTTATTGAGTATTTACATAATGGCCATTTCAATGACACAATCCTTTGGTGTCTGTCTTACGTAATTCGGTCAATACCATGAGTAACGTCTGTATTTTAATTTTACATGGTAGCTATATAAATCGTTAGTATAAGATAAATGGTGTGTGATGGAAATATTCTATTTAATATATCACACTAATTAAAGTGTGAATAAATAATATGTTCATAGCAGGACTCCGTAAAGCCATAGATAAATGATACGTTGGGTGAGTAAAAGCTAAATTGGAATTATGAAGACATGGGAAGTCCATTCGCTATTATAATCAACTAATTTTTACAACCTTACAAAGCTTTAAATAAATATTTCATACTGAAATTTTGCCTCGATTTAAGTGTAGTTTTAAATTGACTTCATTAAAAGTCGTCGTAACTTCCCTTGTAGTCATATACAGTAAATGTGGACATAAAAATTTCACTTTTGAGAACTGTGGGATATTTTTGAACTTTGTGTAAACCCGACAGTAAAGAAAAATCAACACCACCATAGTGGAGTCCCGTCTAAGAGATTTTTGAAATGACTCCATTGTACCAGATTAATAAAGTGCGTATAAGCTACACGGAAAAAATACCTTATGAAAAATTAGTGGGTTATCCACTAAAAATTAGTAGAGTGTTAATGAAAAGGTGGACAAACTTGTATTCTATCAAGTTTTACATTATATTATAGTAATTTTGACACGAGGTTGAAATTCATGAGAAAAAAAAGTCCCGAGAAGGAGATTCGAACCCTCAACCCTCGGATCACGAAGCTTATCCATTCGGCCACTGCCGCACTTATAAATAATAATTCCACTTTTCTACATATGGTACACCCTGTTTTACCTTTTTCTAAACACATTTACATTATAGTAACTAAACTCTGTAGATATTTGTTCTAAATCATCTCCTGGTCACATTAAAAAATATTGTTACCGAACCCAAAACTTTATAATCGAGCATACGTGGATTTCAGCATTATTAAAGACCAAAAATCCTATAGCTTAAGAAAAAAGGCCCAATGGAGGAGAAGAAAATACAGGGGTTCATTTTTTTTCATCAAAACATAACATTCTCTAAGCTGGACAAAATCTGAGTTCCGGAGCTGGGAAGGTCTCCTTGTTAGTAAAAGATTAAGGAATTCAAATTTCACCGAGATGACCAAAAATTGCTAAATATGCCCAATGATTAAGAAAACCATTTATTGCATAAACACGTTTTCTGTTGACTATATACGCTATGGCCATTTGAGTAACGCAATCATTTTCGTGTCTGTCTGGCGGAATTCGGATCATACCATGAGACGCGTCTGTATTTTAATTTTACAAGGTAGCTATATGTATGGGTAGTATAAGACAAATGGTGTATGATAGAAATATTCTATTTAATATATCACACTTGAATGAAAATAAATCTTTCCGTTGAGCGTGTCCAGCGCCTCCCGTCGCGCACACCAAGCGCCGTTCCCGACTCAGCCAACAGCGCCTCTGGCGTACGGTTTTTCCACCTCAAGCAGCGAGAAGGTGCGCTTCTCCACTTCACGTCCGCCCCGGAAGCGAGACGGATGCAGCGATCCACAGTGGATAGCATCGGGCTGAAATTTGATTTATCTACCTTTGTATTGTTTGTACCAGTGTTGCTCCGGAATCGCATTGTCTTGTATTCGGTGACCTTTTCCAATAAAGATACATTTAAACATTGGTCCTTCGAGCCGGATACGAGAGATTTCATCGGAGTTGCGCTTCGCCTGAGAGGTGGCACCGCATTCAAGGTGAGTTTTCCGTAATAGATCGATGTGAGCTAGCGCTTAGAATATAACCCCAGAATCGCGTTCTCATCGGCGTCGTCCACGTGGCCACTCACGATGACGGCGTCGCGAGGGCCCTGCCGCGTTCGGGTTTCGCCCATTTCCTTGCACGCGCTCTCGGTGCTCCCGCATCTTCGTGCCGCGACGGCGTTCATGCCTCTCTGGTGCCCGCGCGTCGGCTGAATTTTCCCAACGCTTTCCCGCGCTTTCTTTTCTTCCACCATCTTTGTGCCGCGACAGCATCTCTGTCTCTCTCGCGCCCGCGAGTCGGACGAATGGCGTCATGTGCTTTCCTGCGTTTTTTGCTCCCGCGACAGCGACATCTTTGGGGCTCGCGCGCCCACGTGGCGCGCGGCGCACTCAATCGTCCTTTCGCACGTCGCTCTCTCTCTCTCTCGCTCTCTCTCTCTTCTCTCTCCAGTTCTTTCTCTCTCTTCTTTCTCCAGCTCTCTCTCTCGCTCTCTCTCGCTCCCTCCCGCTCTCTATCTCGAGCTCGCTCCCGCTCTCTCTCTCTCCCCCTCTCTCGCTCTCTCCTGCTCTCTCCCTCTCCCTTCTATCTCCGTCTCTCCTCATGGTCCCAAGCGCCGGCATGCCAGGTGTCCTGAGGCCTCCTGAGGTCTTTCTACACCTTTTTTTTTTTTTTTTGTTTTTTTTTTTTTTTTTTTTTTTTTTTTTTTGGGGGGGCCCCACATACGGTCCTTGGTGGAACTTTGGCCGGACTCACGCACGGGTGAGTTCATTATGGTCTCGCATAATGCACGCGAGTCAAAGCTCAGCCGCACGTTGAGCTGAGGCTACCTCGGAAACAACGGAAGTGTTCGATTCGCGACACTATACAACCTCGTTCACAAACAGGTGATCTCACTCTGTCCTAACCGCATGTTAGATTGACTCGGATCACATCGCACTCAGATTACTCCGCACTCGGATCCCTTCGCATTCGGATCGCTTTGCACTAGCACGTATATCCCGACCCGGCTCGGCCCGGGCTCACTCACGGTATGTCGGCCACGGTTCTGCCGCACGCGGGACCGTAGCCACATTGGCTTTAGAACGGACACTCGGAAAATGGCGGACTGGTTTTGCGCCCGGGCAAAACTGTTCCGTGTCGCAAAGGGGGGGGGGGGCAGGAGAACTCGGATGCTTCTCTAATACACCCGAGGCCGGCCTGGTCCCTTTTACCAATCACGGATACTGACGCTTGCACATTTACTTTCAGAAAATGAACCTCTCGGCTCAAACGGTTTTGCTTGGGTCCATCGAGCGCCACTCCCAGGATGTTATCGAGACACCCGCCGATGAGTGGACACCAGGTCTCGTGACCAGCCGCTTGAAGCTTTCGGAGTCATATTCGGCTAACGTCACGTACAACCATGTGATGCTACTGACCTTGGAGGAGGCGCAGGATAGTGATTACATCCAGGGTAATCAATTTGCCAGGGGTGAAAGGGCCTACATCGCATGTCGGGGTCGACTCTACGATCAACAAAACCGATTCAAAGAACCGTCAGTTCTCTGCACTGCGCGGACGACGGCGGTTGGAAAACGTGGTACAATGAGACTTCCACGAATCAACCTTCCCCAGTTTAACGGATCTAAGGAAAATTGGGAATCCTTCAGGGACCTCTTCCGCTCTCTGATTGACCAGGATCCGGAGCTAAATAACGTCGAGAAATTATATTACTTAAAGATAATAAATTATATTACTTAAACTGTTGAGGGCAAAGCCAAACAAGCTCTTGATCACCTGCAGATCACTGACTTTAATTACGGCACTGCTTGGGAAGCTCTTGAATCTCGCTACGATCAAAAGCGATTACTTGTCCAAGGGCATCTGAATGCGCTCCTCCATCTTCATTCGCGCAGGATGAGTCCGCCTCTGGCATCCAGAAGCTGCTTGACGTGCTCGAAAGTCATCGAAGCCAGTTGCGGACGCTTGGCCGTCCCGTAGAGAGTTGGGACGATGGGTTAGTCACTCTAGCATCCGCCGCTATGGACGTTGGAACTCGACGAGCGTGGGAGGAAGAACTCGAAGGAGAAACGTTCCTACAACGTCGCTCCAGGACATTGAAATCTCTCGAGACTGAGCAGCAGAATCGATCAGCAGGGTCATCAAAGAAGATGGGCAGTACCACTTTCAAACCAGGACTCTTTCAAGCCCTTGCCACTACTACAAGCGACTCGGCCAATCGACCCTGAGTCGCCTGTAAAGGGTGGCACTACCTAGGACATTGTGAGAATTTCAAGGGTCTCGCTCCTAACGAACGTCGGCGCGTTGTTACGCATCATGGACTCTGCTTTAACTGTCTCAAAAGTGG
Organism: Torymus aiolomorphi; assembly: GCA_036365515.1. Classification (NCBI taxonomy): domain Eukaryota; kingdom Metazoa; phylum Arthropoda; class Insecta; order Hymenoptera; family Torymidae; genus Torymus; species Torymus aiolomorphi. The sequence continues at coordinate 191,955,804 of CM070873.1, forward strand.
TCATGCAGCGAAAACCTGCCCGTCTGCTAGCAGTTGCCGAACGTGCAACGGATCGCACCATACATTGATCCACGAGGGTGCAGGAAAACGCTTGGGGAGAGTCACGCCCTCAGAAATTCCGGCGAAGATTTCTAAAACAGCCGTGACCCATCCACGCCCATGAGTCCCCCTCTATACGACGCTCCCAGTTCATGACTGACCGTTCTGCCCACTGCCCTCATTTTTGTCGGCGACGGGGGGCTGCGGAGAAAAAGGGTCAGGGCTCTACTCGATCCATGTTTGGAGGCAACTCTGGTGGGCCTCAGCATTGCTCGAAAACTCGGTGGCGGGACGGAGCGAGTCCGAATTGGAGTAGCTGGCATGTCCGGATCGCCCATGGACTCAGCTAGTTTTCGAACTCATCTCTATATCTTCAACCAATCGCAAACCGAGTCTTGGCGAACAGAAGCCTACGGCCTGCAGCGCATTGGAATAATAACACCCTCGTCTCATTGCAGCTCCACTCTCGCCGACGCAGAACGAGAGCTCACCCTAGCAGACCCTCACTTCGCTACCCCACGCGGAGTGGATATCATTCTTGGAGCCAACATTTACTGGAAGGTTCTCCTTCCTGAGGTTCGTTATTTCAAGAGTCTCCTTGCTCAGAAGACAGTCTTTGGGTGGACCTTAACTGGGAGCTTTCCTGCCAAAACCAAACCACCCCCCATGACCATCTCCGCCTGTTCCATGCTGGACTCGGACGAGAGCAACTTTGGTCACGAGAGGCTCGTCGGGCTCGTGCAAAGATTCTGGGCGATGGAAGAGATACCCAAGGCTAACAGGAAGTCAACGTCAGACATTGAATGCGAGCGCATTTATGCTACTGGCCACCGAAAAGATCCGTCAGGCCGGTACATAGTCCCACTTCCTATTAAGGGCAACAACCTGTCACTTCTTGGCGAAAGTTACTTGTACGCCCACGCCGCTTTGAAATCAGTCCATAGACGGATGCAACGAGACGATACACTCCGCACTGAATACCATAAATTCATGGATGAATTTATTCAGCTGGGCCACATGCGACCTCTCTCTCAGCTAGAGTTACAGGACAGGTCCATCACGTCCAACTATATCCCCCACCACGGAGTTTAGCAGCGTAGCAACGATGGTCTCAAACTCCGAGTTGTCTTTAATGCCTCGCGTCCAACTTCCTCTGGGTACAGTCTTAACGACGTGCTATACGCGGGCCCCAAGCTCCAGAATGACCTGGCCGTTGTCGTCACCCGCTGGCGGAGACACAAGGTGGCCTTCTGCACGGATATCAAGATGATATTCCGCCAAATCAGGGTGAAACCTCGCGATACACATCTGCAGCGAGTCCTCTGGAGCCCCTCCGATCAAGAGCCTGTCACGCACTATCAACTGCTGACCGTTACCTACGGAGAAACCTGCGCGCCATACCTCGCCCTTCGTACGCTCCAGCAGTTGTGCCTTGATGATGGTGCATCCTTTCTACAGGCGGTAGACGCAATTGAGAGGGAGCTTTACATGGATGACTTTCTCAGTGGGGCTGACAACCTAGAGTCCGCCCAGCGACGTCGAGATGAGCTGATCTCTCTGCTCAAGGCGGGGGGCTTCACCCTCAAGAAGTGGGTGTCAAATTCACCTGAGTTCCTAACTGGAATAGATCCGGCGGACAGACTACGCCCAAGTTCGCTCCATTTCTGTGCGGATGGTCCCGTCAACGAACTTGGCCTAGCCTGGGACCCCGTAGAAGACTGCTTTCGGTTTGTGGCACCGCCCATCAGCAGCGAACCCAACATCACCAAGAGAAAGGCCCTAGTAGAACTGGCGAGGATCTTTGACCCTGCAGGATGGCTAGCCCCCGTCACCGTTGTGGCCAAAATGGGCATCCAAGATCTCTGGCGCATCGATGTGGGGTGGGACGAGCCTCCTCCAGAACAATGGATTCGTAACTGGCTACGTTTTCAAAGTACGATGAAACAAGCCGGTTCCCTGAGATTACCTCGCTGGGTTCATTGCAGCAAGACGAGCCGCGTCCAGCTTCATGCATTTGCTGACGCCAGTTGCCGAGCAATGGCGGCAGTGGTGTACTGCCGATCGACTGAGGACTCGCAGGTGACAACCAGCCTCCTCTGGGCAAAAACCAAGCTAGCCCCCCTAAAGAGTCTAGGGTCGTCGGTTGTCCGAACAGCCCGAATGACAATTCCCAGACTTGACCTTCGCGCGGCCCTATTAGCCGCACGACTGCTACAATTCACAGCGAAACATCTTGATGTGCCTCTGTCGGATTGCCACCTCTGGAGCGATTCGCAAGTGGTGCTGCACTGGCTGTGTTCCGACGGTCCTACTGGTCACGACTTCGTAGATAATTACGTGTAGCACATCCAGGAACTCGTGCCAGATTCCACTTGGCATCACGTCCCGATAGCGGACAGCCCAGCCGATGCCGCAACTAGGGGCCTGGATGTTGCGAGCCTCGGCCAATCCAGTTTGTGGTGGCGTGGGCCTTCTTGGCTGGGAGATCCTGCTGGAAGCTGGCCACTGCGTCGACCATTTGTACCACCAACGTTGCAAGAGAACTCGGTGGACCTAACCTGCCTTGCTGCATCGCTGCCCTCGAGCGGCGACACTTACCCGATCGAACGGTTTGCCAGTCTTAACAGGTTGCTCCGAATTATGACTCGTTGCGGACGAATTCTCTTGCGTCGAAGCAACCCCGAGGCTGCTCTGCCACTGAGTACGATCACCACCTCTAATATTCGACGGGAATGGTTGGCATGTATCCGGTTAAGCCAGCAACAAGATTTCAATGACGTCATCAACCAACTCCGCCAAGGACAACCTATTGGAAAGGGCAGCTCCCTCCGGACGCTATCTCCTTTCCTGGACGACGAAGGCATCCTCAGGGTTAGCGGCCGGCTTTCTCACTCTCAGCTTCCATATGATCAGAAGCACCCCGTCATTCTCAGCGGTCGGAGCCACCTTGGTAAACTAGTGAGCGACTGGGCGCACCTCAGAAGTCTTCACGCCGGCTTTCGCACTACCTACGCGTATACTATCCAACGAGCGTGGATAGCCGGTGGCCGTGTTGCGGTAAAAGCTCTTGTTCGGAGATGCACAATCTGCGCCAAGGCAGCGGCTCGGCCCCGAACTCAGATCATGGCTCCGCTGCCCGAAGCCCGAGTAACGCCCTGCCGCCCATTCAACCGAAGTGGCGTCGATTACGCGGGGCCGTTTCAGATCCTGAGGTCCAAAGGCCGGGGCGTGTCATCCACCAAAGGATATATAGCACTATTTGTGTGCCTCAGCACCAAGGCCATGTACTTGGAGCTTGTAGGAGACCTCACAACGCAGAGCTTTATAGGTGCGCTCACCCACTTTATTGGTCGTCGCGGGTGCCCAAGAGAAATTTGGAGTGATAACGGAACCAATTTTCGTGGCGCCAACCATGAGCTTCACCGATTACTTCAGGATGCAGAAATGGACTGGGGCTCCGTGGAGAGACAGCTAGCCCAAGATGGTATTGCTTGACAATTTATACCCCCCGCCGCCCCTCACTTCGGAGGCATATGGGAGGCTGGGATAAAGTCCGCCAAAACGCACTTGCGAAGAATAATGGGGCCCCGTAAACTGACTTATGAGGAATACTCTACCCTACTGGTGGAGATCGAAATGGTCCTCAACTGTCGCCCACTTAGTCCAATGTCAGGAGACTGTGACGATCTCGAAGCTCTAACCCCAGTCCATTTTCTAGTGGGCACCCCCTTACCACAATACCAAGACCATCCGCAGCAGATTCGGACCCCGACCACCGCACCCACTGGAAACTCGTCCAGGGAATGCGGGATCACTTCTAAGCCCGGTGGAGTCGACAATATCTGAACACTCTCCAGCAGCGCACCAAATGGACCAGGCCTCAAGAAAATCTTACGACCGGCGATCTAGTGATCATTTTGGGCCCTTCGCTTCTGAGACCGAACGGGCAGTGGCCGCTTGGGCGAGTTCTTCAGGTCCACGGCGGACCAGACGAATTCGTGAGAGTCACCACCATTAAAACCGCATCCGGCGTCTACACCCGACCGGTGGTCAAGCTCGCTCGTCTGCCCGTTCGTGAGTCCGGTCAATGAGGCGCGACTTCCCTTTGAGCACGACTCTCACGGCGGGCGGAGGATCCGATACCCAACATGAAACTCATTTTCCCTTTGATCTTTTGTTTCTTCCTTTGCAGACCTTCTCGGACATTTATCGTTCAAGGAACGAGGCGGGCGGGATGAATGAAAATAAATCTTTCCGTTGAGCGTGTCCGGCGCCTCCCGTCGCGCACACCAAGCGCCGTTCCCGACTCAGCCAACAGCGCCTCTGGCGTACGGTTTTTCCACCTCAAGCAGCGAGAAAGTGCGCTTCTCCACTTCACGTCCGCCTCGAAAGCGAGACGGACGCAGCGACCCTCAGTGGATAGCATCGGGCTGAAATTTGATTTATCTACCTTTGTATTGTTTGTACCAGTGTTGCTCCGGAATCGCATTGTCTTGTATTCGGTGACCTTTTCCAATAAAGATACATTTAAACAACACTAATTAAAGTGTGAATAAATAATATGTTCATAGAGGGACTCCGTAAAGCCATAGATAAATAATACGTTGGGTGAGTAAAAGATAAATTGGAATTATGAAGGCATGGGAAGTCCATTCGCTATTATAATCAACTAATTTTTACAGCCTTGCAAAGCTTTAAATAAATAATTCATACTGAAATTTTGCCTCGATTTAAGTATAGTTTTAAATTAACTTCATTAAAAGTCGTCGTTTCCACTAAAAATTAGTAGAGTGTTAATGAAAAGAGGGACAAACTTGCATTCTATCAAGTTTTCAATATATTATAGTAATTTTGGCGCGAGGTTGAAATTCATGAGAAAAAAAACTCACGAAGCTGCGCTCTTATCCATTCGCCCCAGCGTTGGCCCCGCGAGGATTCTCCCGGTGAAACGGAATCATTTGACTAACTTCAGAGCGAACCAGAACGGAATCATTTGACTAAGTTCAGAGCGCTGCTCCGGCAGACCGCGGCGAAGAGAGCAGATACTATAGCAAAGAATCGAGCGTTCTGTTCAGTTTTCCTTTTTACATTACCCTCATAAAAATATCCTATAGAAAATCCTGTAGGAAATGCTATAGGAAATCCTGTAGGCATTCCGTAGAAATCCTATAGGAATCCTATAGGATACTCTATAGGCAGTCCTATATGAAATTCTATATAGGAAGTTCTATAGGAAATCCTATGTGAATTTCGCGCTTTTCCTGTAGGAAATCCTATAGGAAATCCTATAGGAAATTCTGTAGGTAATTCTGTAGGAAAACTGTAGACAATTTTACATGGAAAATCCTGCAGGGAATTCTGGAGTATTTTCGTGAAAACAGTTTATAGAAGTTTAGCATCTTATTTAGCGCTGTAACATCGCACAGCAAAATCAGTGGCAAACAGTCCTAGATAAGGAGTTGCACCTAGGGACTGCCGTGCACGACTGCCGGCGCTTACCGATTAAGCCCAATGAGCTCAGATATCAAAATCAAGGTAATCCTTGTCACATTGGCTCTCCGTAAAGTCGTTCAAACGGTTGAATCTCATGGCTTTACATACCCTCGCGGTTCCAATGTGTTTATGAGAGTCCCGACTGCTGCGCCCCATAGCGGCATAGCAGCGAACATACATAAACGAGGCTCTGGAGAAACAAGCTTCTACCGCATGCCGCAGCGCAGCGCAGCAGTCGGGACTCTCATAAACACATTGGAACCGCGAGGGTATGTAAGCCATGAGATTCAACCGCTTGAACGACTTTACGGAGAGTCAATGTGACAAGGATTACCTTGATTTTGATATCTGAGCTCATTGGGCTTAATCGGTAAGCGCCGGCAGTCGTGCACGGCAGTCCCTAGGTGCAACTCCTTATCTAGGACTGTTTGCCACTGATTCTTCTGCGCGATATTACAGCGCTAAATAAGATGCTAAACCTCTATAAACTGTTTTCACTAAAATACTCCAGAATTCCCTGCAGGATTTCCCATGTAAAATTGTCTACAGTTTTTCCTACAGAATTACCTACAGAATTTCCTAGGATTTCCTATAGGATTTCCTACAGGAAAAGCGCGAAATTCACATAGGATTTCCTATAGAACTTCCTATATAGAATTTCATATAGGACTATATGAATGCCTATAGAGTATCCTATAGGATTCCTATAGGATTTCTACGGAATGCCTACAGGATTTCCTATAGCATTTCCTACAGGATTTTCTATAGGATATTTTTATAAGGGTTAGAGATAATTTGATGAAATTTATGGTGAACATAAGATGATGTTAACATACAGAAACATATTTTATCAGCTATGGAGAGAATTCAGATCTGTATTACTTATTTTGTTCGAATAATTTTGTAGTTTTTGCTGGCGGAAATAATTTTGTTCCAAAAAGTTAAAAACTGTTAGTAAGAGTTATAAACTGTTCAAAAATGTTATGAAATTTATAATTGTTTGTAACAGTTTTTAACAGTTTGTAATAATAGTTATAATAATAGTTAAATTAATTATATATTATTAATACTTCTTAAATATTATTCAAAATATCATTCATAAATGTAATTCTCAAATGTCATTAGTTTAATTAATTATTATTATTAGTTCATAATAGTTTAATTAATTACCAATTATTAATTTATTTTAAATATCATTGGAAATTATTTGAAACTTTTTTAAACTGTTTCAAACTTGTAAAAACTATTTGAAAATGTGTCCAAAATCCTACATTTTGTAAAATTTATAAACAGTTTGAAACAGTTACAAACAGTTACAGTTTTAAGTAATTTTTAAAGTTATTAACTGTTATTGAAATTTCTAATTTAGGATAGGATGAATAAAAATAATTTGAATATATACTTTGTGAGTTTTTTTTTCATTTCAGAAAAACGTGTACATTACAATGCCAGCTATAGGACTTACAAATTGCTCTTTATAATTTTAGAATTTACAACAAACTTTCAAGAATCGTCGTAGTTCATTATTATCATTACATACATAACAATTGTCACACATTCATACTGGATACAACACTTTGACAGGGATTCAAAAATAAACTTTATTTATAACAATAAAAATAAAATACGTCTTGTTTCAAATTACAAGTACAAATTGTACAGGCTATAAGTTTTATAAATATGTACACGTTAAATATGTACCTAATAAAAGAGCGATAGTTTCATTAATGAAATAAAAAAGAGATTTAATACTTTCTTAATAAGAGACTTGGTGTCTTTGCATAGTTCACTTGGTTATAAGATCATAGCTGAAAAACAATTTTACAAACTTATGCAAATTTAAAAAACATTGAGCCTTCATATTAATGGAGCATTGACATAAAATTCCAAATACCGTCTCATTGTAGTACCACAAACTCATCTTTTTCTAAATCTAACGTGATAATCTTAATGTCTGGTAATGCTGATATCATTTGCTCTTCCGGCGGTAAATCTTTGTTTCTTTTGTAAGCGTGATCACTGAGTGCTCTTGATAAATTGAGTTCACCATTAACTCTACCATCAGCAGTACCTTTTCCACCAGCTTTGACTATTTCTTCTATTTCTGTTTGATCTTCTGGTTTGTGGTCAAAACTTAATTCAATAGCTTTACTATTTCTGCAAATAACGCATCTAGAATCACCTGCATTTGCTACATATAATTCATTTCCTTTCAATACCGCGACTTCTCCTGTACATCCACTATCAGAACCAGGCTATATAAAATTAAAGACCAATTTTACTCGCTAGGAGAGGCTCAGGGTTCCAGAACACCAATTTTCTTGAAACTTGCAGAGGTTGTAGGTAATAATACCTCACCATGAACCTCTACAGAGTTGTAATAAACCCTAACACCTTCCCAGAAAAAAGCTGCAGCCATTCTATTTTAAAAGAAAATCTGAAACATATGTACGGTATTCACATTTTTTTCCATTTTCTACTGTTTGTGCTGTAAAAAAAATTTATCCAATTACTTTATTACTTATATGAATAAAAAATTCATAAATTATATTGAATATTAAGAGTCAAGTAAAAGAATTAGATTAAAAAAATGTTATTACCTGAATATATTCCATTTTTAGCGATATTTCCATTATTCCTGGTTTGCAACTCCAATGTTAGATCAAATGCCAGAGCTCATTATTCTCTTTGTAAAGGTATTTTTTAATATTTCATAATTTTGCCATACGCTGTAGAAAAATAAATTTTCTTGGACTCTTCTTCTAGAGAAATTTCTAAATGGGAGTCAATAAGACATCGCTGCTTTATGTTAGATGAGGTTGTTTACTTCTATATCCTAAAAAGAGAAAAAAAACACACAAAGAATCTATTTTTAAAGTAAAAAAAGTAAAGTATAATGTTTTGTGTCTCCTCAAAAACTTGAGGTTATACTCGTACTTATCTTACAAATATGGCCCAGTGATGCTTCTACAATTATTTATAACAAAGAAACTGTAAAGATTTGCTGTCAGTGATACCTACACGTCCATGTTTATGCTAGACTGCCAGATGAGTGTTGCAGTTTGCAATATCCTTGAAATCTGTGATAACACCCGATGTCTAAATGAGCTCTGACATAATTTGCCGTTGATAGCCAATTGACATAACCATTTGTCAGCTAAAGTGCAAGTATATATCACTGACAGCAACAACTCCACAAGGCTTGATGAAATTGAACTTCAGACAATAACAGTTTTTGTTATAAATATATTACACATATATATTTCTTGTATGCTAAGCAGGCTTGTCGCTTTCATGTATAGATACATCTTGAAACTTATAGCAATTCAAAACTCTTCTCAATTGAACTATATCCTATAATAGTAGTGAGCTAAACTCAATTATCTGCCTTTTATCTTTCTTGGAAAAAAATATGTATTTATTTTTATCCGATAAGAATTATTACTGCTTCTTCCTTAAAATACTTAATTAAATCTTGCCACTGCATATATGTTTTTCTGTATTTACTTTCATACAGCATTCCTATATTGAACTGAAGATACTTCCCAAATTTCAACAAAACTGTCACTGCACGCTTGTACTATAATTACACTTATAAATACTTTTCTGATATATATCTTCACATATAATACATTAAATTGTTATTCCTAAATTCACTTATGAATACAAATAATTAAACACTAATAAAAAAACCTTTCTTCATGAGGAAGCAAAAACTCTGCAAAACAACCAGTTGAAATCACATTGTTATGTATCTTTGCTTATATGAACTGTCAGCTGTGCAACTGTGTTTACACTGATATTAGCAGACAAGTTATGTATAGGCACAAAAGGGCGTATTCATATAGTAAATTGCTGTCACAAGACGATTCCACTGGATTTCGAATTCCACAATATGGTTTTTTTTTTTTATTTTTATAATAAATTCCGTATGTAAATGTAATTATTTTGTTATCCTTATACTAATATAGCTTAAATAATGTTTTTGATATTTTATAACACATTTAAGAAAACATTTTCGTATCAGAAGCGTTAAAGCATAAAAAAGGCAAAATAAAAAAGAAAATCAATTTTTTCGTCATTCCCAAGCAGAAATGATCTTCTATAATAAAAGTTCAATAACCGATATAAAAGTTTATAACCGATATTAGCAGATTATAAAGTCAGAATTTCAGACTTTTATAAAAGTTTAAAACTGTTATAAATAGTTATAAATAGTGTTGGATTGGGTATGTAAATGAAGAGGCCAAAATACTATATAAAACAATGAATCTGTTTATTGAGACTCTGAGTAGGTTTTTGTGGCACAGGGTGTAGCGAAAGCGATGCGTACTTTTCCTTCGGCGTTCGGCACGAGAGAGAGAGAGCGGCGTCACTCGCGCTCTCATGTGGTAGGTGAGCGGGGTAGAGGGGAAGAAGGCTGGCTGTCCGCTGCGCTGCTCTGCTTGAGACGTGGCGCCCTCCCATAGTCGCTGGCATACAACGCCAGCTCCTCGCTGTGTGTGTAAGGCGTAGCGGCCTGCTACGTTGCGTGCTCTTGAAGCATATCTCTTACACTCCCTCCCTTCGAGGGTACGCAACTTCTGATTATCGTATATTCTGATTATATTATAGAATTATACTCTGAGTCTTGTATATGTATATATATATTTGTACGTATTAAACTCAATCTAAATAAATTAATTACTCTGGATAAATTTCTGAATTTTATTTATATTGTCAAAGAATACAAACTTTACATCTGGTATAAAAACTTAGGGAATATGTCCTTCATTTGTGTTGTTTGGAGTCATCTCTGAAATGAAGAAAATTACACACACATATATATATATATATATATATATATATATATATATATATATATATATATATATATATATATATATTATATCCATCTGATTTTATATTTATTATTATATTTTATGTGTATTAGTGTATAGTGCCGATTCTCTGATTTTTAAACTATTCTGAATTCATTATTTTATCTCTTAAATATTTATGAGTATCAAAGGGAAGTGGTTTAGTCATTATGTCTGCTTCATTTTCTTTAGTAGAAACCCATTTGACTGTTACTTTTCCTTCTGAGACACATGACTTTATATAGTCACCGTGAGTGACTGCCATATGACTTTTACTCCCTGATTTTTCTCTATTTTCTAAGTTACTTCTGATAGTTTCTAGATCGTCATCAAAGTTTTTCAGTTTGTGACTGCCATCCATCTGAGTGCAATCAATAGCTGACTTATTGTCGCACCATATTGTGACTGGATACATGGTTTTGCCTGTTATATCTCTGATTGCTTTATCTAACGATACAAGTTCTTGACATGCATCACTCATGGCAAGATACTCTGCTTGGCAAGTTGACAGTGTCACATACGTCTGTTTATGGCTTCTCCACATAATTGTATCACCAAATAGTTTTATTATATAACCACCTGTGGAAGATGAATCTGAACAATCTCTAAAGCTTGCATCTGTCATAGCCGTTAGGTGTTCGTCTTTTGCTCTGTATGTCAACCCAAGATCAGAAGTTCCTTTGAGATATCTGAAAATTCTTTTTACTTCTTTCCAGTCCTCTTCTGTTGGATTTACTTGTCGTCTGGATAAATAGTTGACTGTAAATGCGATATCTGGTCTCGTAGCTCCTGCCAGATATAATAAACTTCCAATGGCTTCTCTGTATGGTGCTTTGGTTTTTATTTTTGGTTCTTCTGATTCGTTCGAGTTTTCTTCACTTCTGAGTTCTCTATTTTTAACTTGTCTTGTCACCATGGGTGTTCTCTGAGTTTTGCATTCTGTCATGTTAAATCTTTCCAAGATTTTCTCTGTGTATTCTGTCTGTTTTAATGCCAAGGTTTTATTTTGTCTGTCTCTGATTATTCTCATTCCTAAGAAGTTCTCTGGTTCTCCTAAGTCTTTCATTTTAAATACAAGACTTAGTTTTTCTCTGATTTCTTCTAATTTTTGTTTGTCATCACCTGCTAGTAGTATATCATCTACGTATAGAATTAACATAACTCCTTTTCCATCTTTTCTCCAGGTAAACAGGCATGGTTCATTTATGTCTTTTTCCAATCCTAGTTTTAGTGCTTCTTCTGAAAACCTTACATTCCATCTTTTTGGACTGATTCTCAGACCATATAGAGCTTTCTGTAGTTTGCATACTTTTGTTCTTCTGATTTCTGCATCACAGTTTATACCATCTGGAATCTCCATGTATATCTCCTCTTCCAGTATTCCATTCAGAAAAGCGGTTTTGACATCCATCTGAAATACCTCTAGGTCGTATTTATTTATTATGGCTAACGCCGCTCTGATTATCGCTAATCTGGATACTGGTGCGTATGTCTCTTTCAATTCGTATACATTTCTGTCTTTGAAGCCTCTGATTACTAATCTGCCTTTGTACACATTTTCAGCTTTCTCTCCTGTCTTCCTTTTGAAGACCCATTTCGAATCTATTATGTGTACCTTCTTGCCATCCTTTGTTGTAGAGGGTCTATCAATAAATTGCCATACTCTGTTTTCCTCCATTGATTTTATTTCATCATTTATAGCTTCCAACCACCTATTTTTGTCTTTTGATTCCATAGCTTCTGAGTATGTTGTTGGATCTTTATTGATGGTTGCAATAAAAGCATGTCTGATTTCATCCTCTGAATTGTTTCTATCGCTTGTTGTTTCAAGATTTGATGTTGTTACTTTATTGTTTAATTTTAAGCTTGTATCCTCTAATTGTTTTGTTGTTTGGGTTCTTCTGATTGCTATGTATTTTTCTCTGTTTTCCATGGTCTTCGCATTTCTTCCAGGTTGTTTGCGTTTCTTTGCTTCTGAGTTGTCTGGTTCTTTGTTTTCTGCTTTTCTCTTCTTTGGCCTTTCATCTTTTTGTTTCTTTTCTGATTGTTTTTCCTCTGGTTTATTTTCTTGAATCTCTTCTGCTTGAGTTTCTTTCTCTTCTGAGTGTACTGGTACTATTCCTTTTTCTGGATCCTTAGATTCTTCTGTTTCTTCTGATTTGTTGTTCTCTTCTGAATTATATTTATAGATATCTTTATAAACCAGTTTCTCATTACATCTGACATGTCTGGAGTGAAGGAATTTTCCAGTTGAAGGATGCCAAAGGACGTAGCCTGTTGGCGAGTACCCTACCATCCCGGTCAAAAATATCCAGTTGGGAAATCCAACTGGATTTTCCAAGAGGGAAATCCAGCTGGGGAAGAGTGGATTCCAGCTGGATTTTGGTGGATTTCCAGTCGGATTCCCAGTTGATGATATCAAATATTCCCACCCATTTTTAACTGGATTAAATGGAAATCCACTTATAATAAATGGGAATTCCTGGGCGAAGGCGGAAATCCATGTAAAAATCCAGTTAAGTGTTGGTGGGAATCCACCTAACTTTCGTATTTCTATTAAATGGGAATCCACTCAAAATTCTACTTAATAATAAATGGGAATCCCAGCGTGACGGCGGAAATCCATGTAAAAATCCAGTTTAATATAGATGGGAATCCATCTAACTTTCGCTTTTCTATTCAATGGAAATCCAGTTAATAATGCATAGGAATCCTGTTATATCTAGGTGGGAATCCACTTAAATATCCAGTTAAAAATGGGTGGGAATATTTGGTATCATCAACTGGGAATCCGACGGGAAATCCACCAAAATCCAGCTGGAATCCACTCTTCCCCAGCTGGATTTCCCTCTTGGAAAATCCAGTTGGATTTCCCAACTGGATATTTTTGACCGGGATTATAGCTTTAATTGCTCTCTCCGAGAACTTCCTTTCGGTTAGTGGTATTTTGGCATATGCTATACATCCAAATCTTCTGATTTTCTCTAAGTGATTTTTACCTTTTGGAGTTAGCATTTTTATTGGAGTTTCTGAGTTTAACGACTTATGTGGTGTTCTATTGTACAAGTGAACTGCAGCTTCTACTCCCAATATCCACATGGTTTCTGGTAAGCCAGAATCGATCATTAAAGCTCTGATTTTATTTTGTAGCGTTTTATTAAATCTTTCTGCAGTTCCATTTAATTCGGGTGTGTGTGGTGGTGCTACATTATACTTTATCTTTTCTTTTTCCATTACTTCTGAAATTTTCCTCCGATGAATTCTGTTCCATTATCTGCTCTGATATAACAGACTTTTTCATCTTTGCCTAATAGATTTCTCATTGTTATTAGGAATTTTTCTAGACAATCCCCAGCCTCATTTTTATGTTTCACAGAGTATGCTTTAGCAAATCTCGTGTGATCATCTATAAACACTATTATAACCTGTTCCCACCAGGAAATGAAGCTGGCTTTATGGGTCCCATTGTGTCCGTGTGTATTATTTCCAAGGGTCTGGATCCTCTGGTTCTGTCTTCTGAGAAAGGTAATTTTTCCATCTTCGCCATGATACACACTTCGCAATCCATAATATCTTTGTCAAATTTAATTCTTTTTAGTTTTTCATCTGATTTTTGCATCTGTTTGAGATAACCTAAAGAAGCATGACCTAATCTGATATGCCATAGCATGCCTTCATTCAACTTGCTCTTTTTGTTATCCTCTGATTTTTCATTATATTCCAAAATTTCCATTGACTCATTTATGCTCATGTTGTCTAGGTTATGTATTTTTCTGTTTAAAATTCTTTCATCTAAATCGAAGTCGCTAGTTTGAGGGCCTCTGATATTTGATTTTGTTTGAACGAGTTTTTCTCGATTCTCCCTCCCAATCTCAGATGTGCTTGTCTCAAGTATCTTTGTATTCTCTTCTGATACTTTGTTTGAGTCTAAGTTCATGACATCCGTCTGAGATTGTTGCAGAAACTCGTCCAAAGTTACGAACCTAGCCATGCATGAATATTTTCCGTAATCTGAATTTACATTCTTACTATTTCTTTGTTTTTCTACTTCTAAGTTTATTATCCAATTTGGTTTTTCATACTTCCCTGTAATATATTCAGCATTTGTATTTTTATCAAAGATTTTTAAGATTTCATCATCTTAGTAAATTCCTAAACCTACGTCTGCAAAGCGTCTGAGTGAGATTAAATTCTCTGATATGTTTTCTGCTGATATTACATTTTCCAAAATAATTATTTCATCTGTATTAATATTTGATCTTACAATTAAATTTCCTTTTCCGTCTATTTCTATATTTGCCAAATCATTTTTATTCGCGCTTCTGATTACCTCTCCCGTGCATTCTTTAAAATCGCTCAATATTATACCCTTATTTACAATGTGATCGGTAGCACCTGAGTCTGCTATAAACGCTATCTGTGTCTGAGTTTTTCGTTTATTAAAATCTTTAGTCGTACCTGCAATATACGCTGCTGCTCCTTGCTTTACGGTGTTTTGTGACGCACCTCTCGGGCCTCGATTACTACCTCTTTTAAAAACCCTATTTCTGAAATTTCCCTTTCCACCACCTCTTATAGCAACACCTCTGCCTTTGTTATTACCTCTCCCTCTGATATGTTTATTACCTCTGAGTTGTGTGTAATTGTTTGTTTTGTTCTGTGTGGTATAATCTTTATTATAATTGTTATCAAACCTTCTGGGTGCCTGCACTGTCCCCTTGTTGGGACAGTTAGTGCCTTTGTGGTCGGTTTCAGCATTGCAGTAATAGCAGAACCATCTGTTCTGCGCCTTCAACGGGCAGTTCGGTGCCATGTGCCCCCTTTGGTTACACCGAAAGCATTTTGCATGCGGCCCTGACTGCCACTCTGGTGTACTCTGAATTAAATTCGCTCTGGGACCTCTGGTTTCCTCTGAGCTCTTCTTCTCTGCTTCCAGCTGTAAAAGAAATGATTTTATTTCTTCTAAGGTCATTTCTTTATTGTCAGTTTGTCTTCTGATTAGATAGGCTGAACGAAGTTCAGAGTTATCGCATGAAACCGCCTGGTAAAAGGCTGATCTTTTCTCTTCCTCAGAAAGTGGCACAATTGTATCGCAACTCTCATACTCTCTTATAATTGTATCAAATCTATCACAAAATTCGTTTATCTTTTCTTTCTTATTTATTTTTAGACGATACAATTGAGCCCTGACTGAGGAAGCTGTCATGTTTGCTTCTACTTTTCTGGATTCTCTGATTTTAATTAGAATTTCTTTGGGATCTTTTAAGTTCAAAATTTTCTTGTGATAGTATTCGTCCAAATGATTTATGATGATATCTCTGACTACTAATTTTTTCTTTTCTATTTCTTTTTCTGTTAAATTTGTTGGTGTTTGTATATTATCATCAACTATGTCCATTAACTCATTTGTTCTTAATTCTGAATAGAGGTAGTCTAACCACACATTTAAAACTACCTTTTGTGTTAATTTATAATCTCTTTTGATGTTAACCTTCTGATTATTTTTATTCGATTCTAACGTCTGAGTTAAGTTTTTAAAAGTTTCATTTATTTCTACTATCATGCTGTTTTGAGGTGTTTGTGTATTGTTATTCTCTGATTCTGAATTAGTATTTTCATCTGGGATTACGGTGGTGGAATTATGGATGGGTACCTCTAGTCGTCTGATTCTCGCCGTTTCCACCTCGAGCATCGTCTCCATGAGTTTTTGTTGTCCCTCCATCAAAGCTTTCATGCTTGCCATCATCTCCTTCATTTCTTGATGATTTTCCTTCATTGCGCGAAACCACACATCCACGTCATGTTTCGCTCTCTTTGACGGCTTTATTGGTGGAGGGTGTGGTAGACCGGGCGGCGTGTGTGGAGATGTTGTGTTCTCGTCTGTTTACATGTAAATAATTATTCTTATAAATATTTGGTCTTTCTGAATAATCTGAATTAAAGAACAATTTTACAGATCTGTATTCTGATCCTCTTATATTAATTATTTACATTCTGCTCTGAATAATATCAATATTAATTTCGTTATGTTTTCTTTATAATAATCGTAATATATTAATATTATTTTTGTTACACTGTGTAAATGACTTTATTTAATGTGAGATGGAGGTAATTATTTATTTATATTTTAATATTTATATATATATATATATATATATATTAAAACAAATTACTTTGTACGTCTCCGGGCTGAGTGTCTCTCTCTGGTGTTTTGTCTCCTCTGCTTGACATTCTGTGTATCTCTTCTTAACCTCTGAACTTCTTGATTCTGGAATGCCAAATATTTATTCTGTATAAAATAATATCTTTTATCTATTTAGTTGTATTATTGCTTCTCCCCGTACTAGACCGCACAGCAAGTCTAGTAAGTTTGAAGCTAGTCGTTACTCCCGTGTGTATCGTTTCCGCGCTCGTGCTTCCTCCGATCGTGACGTCACGCACAGCAATGACGCCAATAGTGTCAGAGAGTTGGCCGTGCACTTACACAGTCCCGATAATTCACAAGGTTGCAACAACTTTACATGAAGGCAAGAATTCTCTGCACGGCAGTATCCTCTACGCCTTATGTCGTCATTACAGTGTTTTATCTCGCGTCTGAATTTACTTCTGAGAATTGTGTATGTGTGCGTGTGCGCGCCCGTCTAAGAGAAAATACTTATTTGAGACAAAATGGCGTCTGGTTTTCTCTTCGCGGCTCGACCGCGCGAGCGCGTCCGTACGTGCGCACAACATGTACGTCACAGCGATTTTTCGCACTCCCTCCGAATTTCTGAATTTTTCACATGAAGTTGTTTAAATCTGGATCCACATGCACATTTCACTTAATTGCTTCTCACGCGCGCACCACAATTCATAAAAAACCCCACACGCCCCGTCAAAATCTCGTCTGATTTTGCTTCTTAATAGATTTTATTCTGAATACTTAATGTTAAATTTATTTAGTTAGTCTTAGTTATTTTATTTATTCTAATGCAAGAGAGCTATTTGTCGCGTATTCTAAATTAATCGCTTCTACATTAACTAGCTCGTCTGAAAAAAAACTCGCGTCTGAGAAAAAACTGCCATGCGGTCAGAAACTCAACATGGCCGCGCTTGTAGGTTAGCCTCGCAAAACTCAGGTACTTACCACCTTTCTTCTGAGTCCGTCCAAAAAAACAGCGTGGCTGAGCCTATAACCTGTTGGATTGGGTATGTAAATGAAGAGGCCAAAATACTATATAAAACAATGAATCTGTTTATTGAGACTCTGAGTAGGTTTTTGTGGCACAGGGTGTAGCGAAAGCGATGCGTCCTTTTCCTTCGGCGTTCGGCACGAGAGAGAGAGAGCGGCGTCACTCGCGCTCTCATGTGGTAGGTGAGCGGGGTAGAGGGGAAGAAGGCTGGCTGTCCGCTGCGCTGCTCTGCTTGAGACGTGGCGCCCTCCCATAGTCGCTGGCATACAACGCCAGCTCCTCGCTGTGTGTGTAAGGCGTAGCGGCCTGCTACGTTGCGTGCTCTTGAAGCATATCTCTTACAAATAGTTATTTACTTTTATAAGTATTTTGGATCGTCGTGAAAATTTGAATCTTTGATCAGTAAAAAAAGTTAGTAACTGATAATAACTGATAATAACTTTTCCGAATGTTTACTAATTAGTACTAATTGAAATTTATAATTATTTGTATTTTGGAATTATATCCATACTAATAATATTTCTTTCATACATAAAGTGAATAATTAATAAACTTTTTGAAACTATTAATAACTATATTATTATTAAATAAAAAAACTTTATAACAGATAATAACTTTTTGTTGATTGATTTTATGGTTCTGCGCCACGGCCCAAAAAAGTAAATCAAAGTTTATTACTGTTATAAACTTTTTTTAGCTGTTCATAACAGAAAAAAATGTTTATAACTTTTATAAACTGTTACTGTAGTCTGAAATTCGACCTTTATAAACAGTTATTACCAGTTATAAACTTTTTTAAAAATTATTTATTCTTATTATACATTATTTACTAAGTTTTATCTCCGCCTCGGTTTTAAAGATAGTAAGCTCCTTCGGCCATATCATGCACTTTAAATTATTGTTAATGTTTGATCCAAACTAGTTTGTTTAGGTTAAGAATAACATATATAATTGAAAAATTCAATAAAAAAATTTTATTTTAAAACATTTTTAGCTATAAGACCGCCTTAAAACGAAAATATAGATAATGTTTTAAAACAAGGTTCAGAGTATATTTTTATGTTATTTTTATACTATCAAATACGCCCCTTTGGTTTTGACGATGCTTAATTATTTAATCATGCAATATTAGATGTATACCACAACATTTAATGAATTTTACCATGATATTTTAGAATATACCTGAATGAAAAAAAGAACTATACGAGGTCCACGCATATCATGGAATTGCGGAGATGTGTAACAATAAGCAAGACAATTATTTAAACCATTTTTAAACCCAAGTAGGTGGGGGATATAAGGTCCACGCATATAAGGGAATCATGAAGACATAACAAAATAAGCAAAACGATTATTTACATAATTTTTGTACCCAAGTAGCAGGGGGACGCGAGGTCTACTCATTTTTGAAAATTACGTAGACGTGCAACAAAAAGCAAAACTATTATTTGAATAATTTTGAAACCCAAGTCACCGGGGGACACCAGGTCCACGCATATTAGGGAATTATGTAGATGTGCAACAATAAGGCAGACTACTAATTAAACAACTTTGAAAGCAAATTTGCCGAGGGACTCGAGGTCCACACATATCAGGAAATGACGTAGACGTGCAACAATAAGCAAGACCATTATCTAAACAATTTGTAAACCAAATTAATCAATGACGCGAGGTCCAAGCATATAAGGGAATCACGTAGACATAACTAAATAAGAAAAATGATTATTTAAATAATTTTCAACCAAAGTAGGCGGGGGAAGCAAAGTCCACGCATATTAAGAAATTACGTTATAGACGTGCAACAATAAGACAGACTATTATTTAAACAACTTTTAAAGCAAATTTGCCGGGGGACTAGAGGTCCACGCATATCAGGGAATGACGTAGACGAGCAACAATAAGCAAAACCATTATTTAAACAATTTGTAAACCAAATTAATCAGTGCCGCAAGGTCCAAGGATATAAGGGAGTCAGGTAGACATAACAAAATAAGAAAAACGATTATTTAAATCATTTTCAACTCAAGTAGCCGGGGAGGCAAGGTCCACGCATCATAGGAAATTACGTAGACGAACAACAATGAGCAAAAATATTATTTAAATAATTTTTGAACTCAAGTAGCCGGGGGACACGAGATCCACGCATATTAGGGAATTACGTAGACGTGTAACAATAAGGAAGACAATTATTTAAACAATTTTTAAACCAAAGTCGCCAGGGAACCCGAGGCCCACGCATATCAGGGAATAGCGAAGACGTGTAGCAATAAGCAAGACAATTATTTAAACCATTTTTAAACACAAGTAGGTGGGGGATATAAGGTCCACACATGTAACCCATACAGCATGAAAGAAAACTGAAATAATTACATGAAATAATTCATGAATTAATACATTGAAATGATTTAGAAAGAATTTTAAAAGGAAAAAAAATTAATTTTAAATTAATTTTTAAAATAATATATGGAATCCTTACAAAATACTTTCAAAAATCTTCCAAAAAAATAAAAAAAGTGTTACCAAAAAATAATTACACGAATTAATTCTGAAAGGACTTTGAAAAGATTTTTTGAAAGAATACATAAAATAATTTCGAAATTATTGCAAGTATTCTTTCATGCAATAATTCAGAAATAATTTCAGAAAGATACAAATTAATCATTCACAAAAATAATTCAATATCTATTCAAAAATCTTACATGAATTATTTCATGAAATCTTCTGGGAAACTCGTGTGAATTAATACAAGAAATAATTTTGAATTCTTTTGAAAAAGATTTTTAGAATAAAATTTTTTAAAACAAAATAGCAAAAAAAATAATTACACGAATTAATTCTGAAAGGACTTTGAAAAGATTTTTTGAAAGAATACATAAAATAATTTCGAAATTATTGCAAGTATTCTTTCATGCAATAATTCAGAAATAATTTTAGAAAGATACAAATTAATCATTCACAAAAATAATTCTGTATCTATTCAAAAATCTTACATGAATTATTTCATGAAATCTTCTGGGAAACTCGTGTGAATTAATACAAGAAATAATTTTGAATTCTTTTGAAAAAGATTTTTAAAATAAAATTTTTTAAAACAAAATAGCAAAAAAAACAATTACACGAATTAATACTGAAAGGACTTTGAAAAGATTTTTTGAAAGAATACATAAAATAATTTCGAAATTATTGCAAGTATTCTTTCATGCAATAATTCAGAAATAATTTCAGAAAGATACAAATTAATCATTCACAAAAATAATTCAATATCTATTCAAAAATCTTACATGAATTATTTCATGAAATCTTCTGGGAAACTCGTGTGAATTAACACAAGAAATAATTTTGAATTGTTATGAAAAAGATTTTTAGAATAAAATTTTTTAAAACAAAATAGCAAAAAAAAATAATTACACGAATTAATTCTGAAAGGACTTTGAAAAGATTTTTAGAATACAATTTTTTAAAACAAAATAGCAAAAAAAATAATTACACGAATTAATTCTGAAAGGACTTTGAAAAGATTTTTTGAAAGAATACATAAAATAATTTCGAAATTATTGCAAGTATTCTTTCATGCAATAATTCAGAAATAATTTCAGAAAGATACAAATTAATCATTCACAAAAATAATTCAATATCTATTCAAAAATCTTACATGAATTATTTCATGAAATCTTCTGGGAAACTCGTGTGAATTAATACAAGAAATAATTTTGAATTCTTTTGAAAAAGATTTTTAGAATAAAATTGTTTAAAACAAAATAGCAAAAAAAATAATTACACGAATTAATACTGAAAGGACTTTGAAAAGATTTTTTGAAAGAATACATAAAATAATTTCGAAATTATTGCAAATATTCTTTCATGCAATAATTCAGAAATAATTTTAGAAAGATACAAATTAATCATTCACAAAAATAATTCAGTATCTATTCAAAAACCTTACATGAATTATTTGATGAAATCTTCTGGGAAACTCGTGTAAATTAATACAAGAAATAATTTTGAATTGTTATGAAAAAGATTTTTAGAATAAAATTTTTTAAAACAAAATAGCAAAAAAAAATAATTACACGAATTAATTCTGAAAGGACTTTGAAAAGATTTTTAGAATAAAATTTTTTAAAACAAAATAGCAAAAAAAATAATTACACGAATTAATTCTGAAAGGACTTTGAAAAGATTTTTTGAAAGAATGCATAAAATAATTTGGAAATTATTGCAAGTATTCTTTCATGCAATAATTCAGAAATAATTTCAGAAAGATACAAATTAATCATTCACAAAAATAATTCAGTATCTATGCAAAAATCTTACATGAATTATTTCATGAAATCTTCTGGGAAACTCGTGTGAATTAATACAAGAAATAATTTTGAATTCTTTTGAAAAAGATTTTTAGAATAAAATTTTTTGAAACAAAATAGCAAAAAAAATAATTACACGAATTAATTCTGAAAGGACTTTGAAAAGATTTTTTGAAAGAATACATAAAATAATTTCGAAATTATTGCAAGTATTCTTTCATGCAATAATTCAGAAATAATTTCAGAAAGATACAAATTAATCATTCACAAAAATAATTCAATATCTATTACAAAATCTTACATGAATTATTTCATGAAATCTTCCGGGAAACTCGTGTGAATTAATAGATTTTTTTAAAGAAAACATAACAATTCAGCAATCATGTCAAGAATTATATCACGAAATAATTCAGAAATAATTTTAGAAAGATACAAATTAATCATTCACAAAAATAATTCAGTATCTATTCAAAAATCTTACATGAATTATTTGATGAAATCTTCTGGGAAACTCGTGTGAATTAATACAAGAAATAATTTTGAATTGTTATGAAAAAGATTTTTAGAATAAAATTTTTTAAAACAAAATAGCAAAAAAAAATAATTACACGAATTAATTCTGAAAGGACTTTGAAAAGATTTTTAGAATAAAATTTTTTAAAACAAAATAGCAAAAAAAATAATTACACGAATTAATTCTGAAAGGACTTTGAAAAGATTTTTTGAAAGAATGCATAAAATAATTTCGAAATTATTGCAAGTATTCTTTTTTGCAATAATTCAGAAATAATTTCAGAAAGATACAAATTAATCATTCACAAAAATAATTCAGTATCTATGCAAAAATCTTACATGAATTATTTCATGAAATCTTCTGGGAAACTCGTCTGAATTAATACAAGAAATAATTTTGAATTCTTTTGAAAAAGATTTTTAAAATAAAATTTTTTAAAACAAAATAGCAAAAAAAATAATTACACGAATTAATTCTGAAAGGACTTTGAAAAGATTTTTTGAAAGAATACATTAAATAATTTCGAAATTATTGCAAGTATTCTTTCAAGCAATAATTCAGAAATAATTTCAGAAAGATACAAATTAATCATTCACAAAAATAATTCAATATCTATTCAAAAATCTTACATGAATTATTTCATGAAATCTTCTGGGAAACTCGTGTGAATTAATACAAGAAATAATTTTGAATTCTTTTGAAAAAGATTTTTAAAATAAAATTGTTTAAAACAAAATAGCAAAAAAATAATTACACGAATTAATACTGAAAGGACTTTGAAAAGATTTTTTGAAAGAATACATAAAATAATTTCGAAATTATTGCAAGTATTCTTTCATGCAATAATTCAGAAATAATTTCAGAAAGATACAAATTAATCATTCACAAAAATAATTCAATATCTATTCAAAAATCTTACATGAATTATTTCGTGAAATCTTCTGGGAAACGTGTGAATTAATACAAGAAATAATTTTGAATTGTTTTGAAAAAGATTTTTAGAATAAAATTTTTTAAAACAAAATAGCAAAAAAAAATAATTACACGAATTAATTCTGAAAGGGCTTTGAAAAGATTTTTAGAATAAAATTTTTTAAAACAAAATAGCAAAAAAAATAATTACACGAATTAATTCTGAAAGGACTTTGAAAAGTTTTTTTGAAAGAATACATAAAATAATTTCGAAATTATTGCAAGTATTCTTTCATGCAATAATTCAGAAATAATTTCAGAAAGATACAAATTAATCCTTCACAAAAATAATTCAGTATCTATTCAAAAATCTTACATGAATTATTTCATGAAATCTTCTGGGAAACTCGTGTGAATTAATACAAGAAATAATTTTGAATTCTTTTGAAAAAGATTTTTAGAATAAAATTTTTTGAAACAAAATAGCAAAAAAAAATAATTACACGAATTAATTCTGAAAGGACTTTGAAAAGATTTGAATGCATAAAATAATTTGGAAATTATTGCAAGTATTCTTTCATGCAATAATTCAGAAATAATTTCAGAAAGATACAAATTAATCATTCACAAAAATAATTCAGTATCTATGCAAAAATCTTACATGAATTATTTCATGAAATCTTCTGGGAAACTCGTGTGAATTAATACAAGAAATAATTTTGAATTCTTTTGAAAAAGATTTTTAGAATAAAATTTTTTGAAACAAAATAGCAAAAAAAATAATTACACGAATTAATTCTGAAAGGACTTTGAAAAGATTTTTTGAAAGAATGCATAAAATAATTTGGAAATTATTGCAAGTATTCTTTCATGCAATAATTCAGAAATAATTTCAGAAAGATACAAATTAATCATTCACAAAAATAATTCAGTATCTATGCAAAAATCTTACATGAATTATTTCATGAAATCTTCTGGGAAACTCGTGTGAATTAATACAAGAAATAATTTTGAATTCTTTTGAAAAAGATTTTTAGAATAAAATTTTTTGAAACAAAATAGCAAAAAAAATAATTACACGAATTAATTCTGAAAGGACTTTGAAAAGATTTTTTGAAAGAATACATAAAATAATTTCGAAATTATTGCAAGTATTCTTTCATGCAATAATTCAGAAATAATTTCAGAAAGATACAAATTAATCATTCACAAAAATAATTCAATATCTATTAAAAAATCTTACATGAATTATTTCATGAAATCTTCCGGGAAACTCGTGTGAATTAATAGATTTTTTTAAAGAAAACATAACAATTCAGCAATCATGTCAAGAATTATATCACGAAATAATTCAGAAATAATTTTAGAAAGATACAAATTAATCATTCACAAAAATAATTCAGTATCTATTCAAAAATCTTACATGAATTATTTGATGAAATCTTCTGGGAAACTCGTGTGAATTAATACAAGAAATAATTTTGAATTGTTATGAAAAAGATTTTTAGAATAAAATTTTTTAAAACAAAATAGCAAAAAAAATAATTACACGAATTAATTCTGAAAGGACTTTGAAAAGATTTTTAGAATAAAATTTTTTAAAACAAAATAGCAAAAAAAATAATTACACGAATTAATTCTGAAAGGACTTTGAAAAGATTTTTTGAAAGAATGCATAAAATAATTTCGAAATTATTGCAAGTATTCTTTTTTGCAATAATTCAGAAATAATTTCAGAAAGATACAAATTAATCATTCACAAAAATAATTCAGTATCTATGCAAAAATCTTACATGAATTATTTCATGAAATCTTCTGGGAAACTCGTCTGAATTAATACAAGAAATAATTTTGAATTCTTTTGAAAAAGATTTTTAAAATAAAATTTTTTAAAACAAAATAGCAAAAAAAATAATTACACGAATTAATTCTGAAAGGACTTTGAAAAGATTTTTTGAAAGAATACATAAAATAATTTCGAAATTATTGCAAGTATTCTTCCATGCAATAATTCAGAAATAATTTTAGAAAGATACAAATTAATCATAACAAAAATAATTCAGTATCTATTCAAAAATCTTACATGAATTATTTGATGAAATCTTCCGGGAAACTCGTGTAAATTAATACAAGAAATAATTTTGAATTCTTTTGTAAAAGATTTTTAAAATAAAATTTTTTAAAACAAAATAGCAAAAAAAATAATTACACGAATTAATTCTGAAAGGACTTTGAAAAGATTTTTTGAAAGAATACATAAAATAATTTCGAAATTATTGCAAGTATTCTTTCATGCAATAATTCAGAAATAATTTCAGCAAGATACAAATTAATCATTCACAAAAATAATTCAATATCTATTCAAAAATCTTACATGAATTATTTCGTGAAATCTTCTGGGAAACTCGTGTGAATTAATACAAGAAATAATTTTGAATTGTTTTGAAAAAGATTTTTAGAATAAAATTTTTTAAAACAAAATAGCAAAAAAAAATAATTACACGAATTAATTCTGAAAGGGCTTTGAAAAGATTTTTAGAATAAAATTTTTTAAAACAAAATAGCAAAAAAAATAATTACACGAATTAATTCTGAAAGGACTTTGAAAAGATTTTTTGAAAGAATACATAAAATAATTTCGAAATTATTGCAAGTATTCTTTCATGCAATAATTCAGAAATAATTTTAGAAAGATACAAATTAATCATAACAAAAATAATTCAGTATCTATTCAAAAATCTTACATGAATTATTTGATGAAATCTTCCGGGAAACTCGTGTGAATTAATACAAGAAATAATTTTGAATTCTTTTGTAAAAGATTTTTAAAATAAAATTTTTTAAAACAAAATAGCAAAAAAAATAATTACACGAATTAATTCTGAAAGGACTTTGAAAAGATTTTTTGAAAGAATACATAAAATAATTTCGAAATTATTGCAAGTATTCTTTCATGCAATAATTCAGAAATAATTTCAGAAAGATACAAATTAATCATTCACAAAAATAATTCAATATCTATTCAAAAATCTTACATGAATTATTTCATGAAATCTTCCGGGAAACTCGTGTGAATTAATAGATTTTTTTAAAGAAAACATAACAATTCAGCAATCATGTCAAGAATTATATCACGAAATAATTCAGAAATAATTTCAGAATGATAAAAATTAATCATTCACAAAAATAATTCAATATCTATTGAAAATAATTTCATGAATTATTTCATGAAATGTTGCGGGAAACTCACGTGAATTAATACAAGAAATAATTTTGAATTCGTTTGAAAAAGATTGTTACAATAAAATTTTTTAAAACACAATAGCAAAAAAGATATTTACACGAATTCTTCCTGAAAGAACCTTGAAAAGATTTTTTGAAAGAAAACATAAAATAGTTCAGAAATTATTGCAAGTATTCAACACGAAAAGGGCAGCGTCCGTATATAAGAGGCATCGTATAATGTATTTATTTTGTTTTTAATTCGAATTTGTTTCAATCAAATGAGTCCTAATTAATACAATATTTAATAAACAAAACTTACTAAATAAGTATATACTAATTAAACAAAGTTAATATTAAAAAATAATGAAATATTAGAAATAAATATTCTAATTTATTTTGTCAGTCATTTTGCACTATATAATGAAAAAAATGAAATGATTGGATAATGATCGGATTTAGTCGTCCATTGTTTTCTACATTCGTATGATCCTATTAAAGAACGTATTAAAATGTGTGGGGGGTATATAATTTTTCGTTTTTGTGAACTAAGATAGATTGAAACATTTACTAATTGCGAAAAATATTAATTTGAAAAGTTAATGTAAGAATATAAAAACTTAAAATAAAAGGAAAAAAAACATTTAAAGATGAATAATATAGGTACTTAGAATAAGCAATATTTTTTATTATTATTCATAATAGTATTCTTTCAGTATGACAATGTTTAGAAGTCCCCTCAAAATCGACAGAAATATTATTCATACGTCTGCCAAGAGTAAAGAGCCTTTGACTCTAAAAGTTGATTCTAAATTGAAAACACTACAAATAATAATAACGTCGGTAAGGTAGAGCTCATTCTATTCATCTCTGCATTATATGCAATTATCATTTTTTTATTTTTATCGAATTTCGGGAAAAAGAGCTCTTTATTGCCCTTCGTAATGACAAAAATACACTATGTGTAAATTTTCAAGTTATTGCTCGTTATAGATTTTACAGGAAACGGGTTGAAAAATTTTCTACCAGTTTTTTATGAAAAATAATGAACAGAATTTCTGAAAAATTTATAGGTGTATTATTTATGCAATTACGGAGTGCAGTGAAGAGCTTCATTCATCAAAAGTTGAATCTAAGATCAAAAAAATGTAAAAACTCATAACGTTGGTAAGGAAGAGCTCCTTTTATACACACACATTTCACATCGACTTAATACAATATTTAATAAACTAAAAGTATTAAATAACTATGAATTAATTGATCAAAGTTAATATTAAAAAATAAAGTAATATTAAGAATAAATTTTCTAATGTATCGTATCACTCATATTGCAGTATATAATGAAAAAAATGAAATGATCTAACAAGCGAGCGATAGCGTAATGGATAGCGTATTTGCGTAGTACCCAAGCGACCCGGGTTCGAATCTCCATCATGTAAAAAATTTTTCTGCGTTTTTTTCTGCGATAAAATAGTGTAAAATTATTAACAATGTAAATATATGTAAAAATAGTTAGAATATTATTTAAGTAATATTCTAAATTATAAAAATGTACCTTCAAATACGGGATTATATATACCCTTCGAAATTTATTGTTAGTAATATTTACTAAATATTTTCTAATTAATTCACAAATTAATTCCTGAATCCTTTGAGACATCTTTCATTGGAAGGATTCTGTAATAATACGGGATTTATCCGTCTTCCAAATTTCTTGTTACTAATATTTTCATAATATTTTCGAATTAATTCACAAAATTAATTCCTGAATCCTTTCAGACACCTTTCATTGAAAGGATTCTGCAATAATATGTGATATTAATTCTGAAAGGATTCTGAAAGATTCTTTCAGAAATCATTCAGTGAAAGGATTCTGTAATGATGCTATGTCCGGGGTATTTTCCTTTCAGAATTATTTCAGGAAATAATTTTGAAATATCTTTTAGTAACCTTTTGGTAATAATCCATGAATCCTTTCAGAAATCTTCTATTGAATAAATTTTGCAATGATATTATAAATTATTTTTGAATTATTCCATTGAATTAATTCTGAAAGGAAAATACCCCGGACATAGCATTATTACAGAATCCTTTCACTGAATGATTTCTGAAAGAATAAAATTATTTCATGCATTCTTTCAGAATCCTTTCAGAATTAATACATGCTGTGTGGGAAGGGAGTCATGAAGATATAGCAAAATAAGCAAAACGATTATTTAAATAATTTTTGAACCCAAGTAGCCGGGGGACGCGAGGTCTACCCATTTTTGGAAATTATGTGGATGTGCAACAAAAAGCAAAACTGTTATTTAAATAATTTTGAAACCCAAGTCGCCGGGGGACACGAGGTTCACGCATATTAGGGAATTACGTAGATGTGTAACAATAAGGCATACTATTACTTAAACAATTTGTAAACCAAATTAATCAATGAGGCGAGGTCCAAGCATATAAGGGAGTCACGTAGACATAACGAATTAAGAAAAATGATTATTTAAATAATTTTCAACCCAAATAGGCGGGGGAGGCAAAGTCCACGCATCATAGGAAATTACGTAGATGGACAACAATGAGCATGAGCCAAAAAATTTTATTTGAATAATTTTTGAACCCCAGTAGCCGGGGGACGCGAGGTCCACACATATTATGAAATTACGTAGTTTTGCAACAATAAACAACACAATTATTTAAACCATTTTTAAACCCAAGCAGGTGGGGGATATAAGGTACACGCATATAAAGTAGTGATGTAGACATAAAAAAAAGCGAAACGAATATTTAAACTATTTTAAACCCAAGTAGACGGGGGTTATGAGGTCAACGAATATTAGGAAATGGCGAAGATGTGCAACAATAAGCAAGACAATTATTTAAACAATTTTAAAACAAAGTAGGAGGTGCAAATGAGGTTCACGAATATTAGGGAATCACGCAGATGTGCAACAATAAGGAAGACCATTCTTTAAACAATTTGTAAACGCAAGTAGCCGAGGGAGGCAAGGTACACGAATATTAGGAAATTACGTAGATGGACAACCCTTATCAAAAATATTATTTAAATAATTTTTGAAACCAAGTAACCGGCGATCGCGAGATCCACGCACATTATGGAATTACGTAGACGTGCGACAATAAGGCAGACTATTATTTCAAAAACTTTTAAAACAAATTTGCCGAGGGACGCGAGGTCCACGCATATCAGGGAATGACATAGACGTGCAACAATAAGCAAGATAATTATTTAAACCATATTTAAACCAAACTAGGTGAGGGATATGAGGTCCACGCATATAAGGGACTCATGTAGATATGATAAACAAGCGTAACAATTATTTAAGTAATTATATACCCAAGTAAGCGGGGGATTAAATATCCACGCATATTATGAAAATGCGAAGATGTACAATAATAAGCAAGACAATTATTTAAACCATTTTTAAACCCAAATAGTAGGGGGATATGAGGTCCACGAATACTAGGGAATTACGACGATATGCAACAATAAGCAAGAAATTATTTAAGCCGTTTTTAAAGCCAATTAGGTTGGGGATATAAGGCATACGCATGTAAGGGAGTCATGTAGACATAATAAAATCAGCAAATCGATTATTTAAATAATTTTCTAATTCATGTAGCCGTGGGATGCGAGGTCCACGCATATACCTGAGTTACGTTGACCAGCGATGTAAGCAAGACTTTTAGTTCTTAAATTTCTTTAAATCTTTAAATTCTTAACCTCTACAACTCGACTCCCTTATGTGCGTGGACCTCATATGGCCGGCCTACATAGGTTTAAAATTATTTAAATAGTGGTCTTGATTATTGTTGCACATCACCGTAATTCCGTAATATGCGTGGACCACACGAGCCCCGTCTATATGGGTTTAACATTGTTGAAACAAAATTAAAATAATGGTCTTGCTTATTATTGCACATCATCGCAATTCCCTAGTATTCGTGGACCTCATGCCCCCTCCTACTTGAGTTTAAAAATGGTTTAAATAATTGTCTTGCTTATTTTGCACATCTTCGCATTTTCCTAATATTCGGGGACATTTAATCCCCCGCTTACTGGGGTTTAAAATTATTTAAATATTCGTTACGCTTTTTTATCATGTCTACATGACTCCCTTATATACGTGGACGTTACATCCCCGACCTACTTGGGTTTAAATATGGTTTGAATAATTATCTTCCTTATTGAGTCACGTCTCCGTCATTCCCTGATACGCGTGCAGGACCTCAGGTCCCTTGGCAAATTTGCTTTAAAAATTGTTTAAATAATAGTCTGCCTTATTGTTACACGTCTAGGTAATTTCCTAACATGCGTGGATCTCGTATCCCTCGCCTACTTGTGTTTCAAAATTATTTAAATAATCGTTTTGCTTTTTTTTCATGTTTTAATGACTCCCTTATATGCGTTGACGTTATATCCCCACCTACTTTTAAAAATGGATTCAATAATGGTCTTGCTTATTGTTGCACATCTACGTGATTCCCTAATATTCGTGAACCCCATGTCCCCATCGTACTTGGGTTTAAAATTGTTTAAAGAATTGTCTTGCTTATTGTTGCCCATGTTCGTAATTCCCTAATATGGGTGAAACTCCTAACCCCCGCCTACATGGGTTTAAAATTGTTTAAATAATTGTCTTGCTTCTTGTTGCGCGTTTACGTCATTTCCTGATATGCGTGGACCTCGTATCGCCCACATACTTGGGTTTAAAAATGGTTTCAATAATGGTCTTGCTTAGTGTTGCACATCTACCTGATTCCCTAATATACGTGAACCTCATGTCCCCATCCAACTTGGGTTTAAAATGGTATAAATAATTGTCTTGCTTATTGTTGCAAAACTACGTAATTTCCTAATGTGCGTGGACCGCACATCTCTTGGATACATGGGTTTAAAAATTATTTAAATAATAGTTTTGCTTATTTTGTTCCCACTACCACCTGGGTTTAAAATTGTTTAAATAATTTTCTTTCTTATTGTTGCAGGTCTACGTCATTCCCTGATATGCGTGGACCTCGCGTTCCTCGGCAAATTTTCTTTAAAAATGGTTTAAATAATAGTCTGCTTCATTGTTGCACGTCTACGTAATTCCATAATATGCTTGGACCTTGACTCCCCCGGCTACTTAGGTTTAAAATAAATTATTTAAATATTCGTTTTGCTTTTCTTTCATGTCTACATGACTCTTTTATATGCGTGTATCTTATATCCCCCACCTGCTTGAGTTTAAAAATGGTTAAAATAATTGTCTTGCCTACAGTTGCAAATCTTCGTAATTCGCTAATATTTGTGAACCTTGTTGAGGTGTGGTAATATTAATAAGGAGAGATACTTTTATATATAAAGAATGACTGGCTTATTCAGTTTCAGTATAAAGGTAATCCGAGCGCTTCATAGCGACTCGCGCAAGATGCTTTCCGCTCAGCGTGCGGCAGTAGAGAGACAGAGCTGCGTATCGTTCGCTGCCTCTCGACTTAGACTTAATGCTTGCTCACGCACACACTCTAGGAAGGGGAGAGGTACATGTTTACACTCGGACCCATACGACATTGCGCGCTCTCGATACAGTCGCGCGCTCACACATACCTACTGTATATATATATATTCATGCGTACAATATAGATGTATACTATTTTCAACACGCCTCCTTACATATATATTGTACACTTTCAATTTATTACATGATATTTTATTTATTATGTGATTTGTACAGCCGCTGTCCAGCAACCACTGTATATCATTATCTAGCCTACCTTGACTATGTTTACTCTGCGCCGCATGCGCCGTAGCTATCCACGCACTCGTACCTTCGCCGCTCTGCTCGCTCGTGCTGGCTCCTTGCTGGCGGAAGTTTTCGCGCTCCCTGCCGTAGTTGCCTCTTCCTGCCTTGCCTCGGCCGCGGCCATGTGTTGAGCCTCGCCATGTTGTGCCGCTTTGTCCTGCTTGTCCTCCATTTTGACATTCTCGTGCGAAATGCCCTGTTCTGCCACACTTGAAGCAGCTTCCTTTCTAGTCTTTTTTTGCAGCGAATACATTTGACCTTTGTTCGCTATGCTCGCTATTATTTTTCATTTCAGCTATCTGTATTTTATTTTTCACATACGATGCTGTTTGATCCTCTTCTTTTAACGTGTCTATTAAACCGCCAATGTAACTGTATTGGCTCGGCAACGTGTTCAACATGTAATTCAATTTTTCTTTTTCACTTATTTTTGCACCTGCGCTTTTTAACTCATTCACTGATTTTTCAAATTCACTGAAAAATGTTGCTGTATCACTGTACTTTTCTAGTCTCAATTTTTCCAATTTATTCCTGCACACAATCTGTAGTGCTGTAGACTCCTTTAGGTACATATCGGCCAGTTTCTTTATTATTTTATACGCCGTATCTTCTTCACACACAAACTCCAATTGTTTGTTGGAAATGGCACTGTAAATCAAATTGATGGCCTTCAAGTCATTTTCTTCCCAGTCATCTTTGTCTGCCGCAACTCTTGCTCTGGTTATTACTGTGTCACACTTTTTCATCTTCAAGTACATCGTAATTCTTTTCTTCCACATACTGTAGTCTTCTCCATCAAACACCGGTATCGTGATATCTTTTCTCTCCATTTTGTTTTCGTTCTCGAACGTTCCTTCGTGTTCAGAATTTACTTCTTGCTTAACCTCTGTGGTCGTATCTTCTTCAAGTGATTCGAGCTTTCCTTCGTGCTGCGAATCGTCTTCTTGCTCAACTGTTACCTTTGATTCTTCTTTCATATATGTTTCTCACGGTGTTCACATATGCGGCACTTTTATTATCTCTACGCGACTCGAGAGTCGACGTAGAAGATAAGAGAATTTTTTACTTACCAATCAGGCAAAACCACGGACCTCTGCTACCATGTTGAGGTGTGGTAATATTAATAAGGAGAGACACTTTTATATATAAAGAATGACTGGTTTATTCAGTTTCAGTATAAAGGTAATCCGAGCGCTTCATAGCGACTCGCGCAAGGTGCTTTCCTATCAGCGTGCGGCATCGTGGATGGACGCTGAAATTGCTGGCGATGGTAAAGTTGCGGCACAGCTGTCCGAAATCCCTGAGCGGTCTGCATTCCCCGAGCGACTCGCGTTCTCGGATCCTTCGGACTGGGAGGAGATCGGGGAATCTCCCCTCCCCCAGGCTGTGCTGCACTTTAGTTGCAGCTGGACCTCACCTGGTCCTCCCGCTGGAGTTAAAGGGCTCCATAGTAACGTGAGAGCCTCGTTTCTTACGTCGAGAGGACTGCCTGCTCTTTGATCCATGATCTGCAATACATGTGTCTTCATGGATCTCAGCAAGTTGTCGACTGCTTTGTTCGACGTCAATTGCTGAAACAGGCTGTGGGCCGAGGGATCTTCATTGTAGTTCGCTTCTGAAGCTCTGCTTGCATTGAGGATCGTTCCGTTGACGTACTTATTCCTCAATTCGAGTCTCCTTGTGAACTGCTCAATTGCACTTCCACTTATTTCCTGTGTGAAGTGGGCCGGGTTGCAATTTCCCATTAGCCATTGAGTGACTCGCCTAGAATCCCCCTCGATATATCCAGTGCTTCTTAAATCTAGAGCTATATTTGCTTATATTACAGCTTCGAAGCTCAACTCTAGATTTTTGCGCCACTGCTCCATCGATTCGGCTAGTTCTTCTGAGGTCGATGATTCCATCTTCTGAAGCTAGACCGATTATACAAAAATTTGGCGACGAATTGTGTGTGTGCGCAACTAACTGCTGAGATTCTCTCTCGAATTGGCCGTCTGTTACGCAAATTACAATGTTAGAATCCTAACTACCACACACAATTGTCCCAAGCCGCTCGAGAACGACGTATCTCGATGCAGCTAGCTAGGGAGAGAGCGTGGCAATTCCAAAAAAAAAAATTTTTAGCGAAGATACCGATTTGACTAAAACCCGCAATAAAAAAAAAGGAATGAAAGTGTTCTCACTATCGACCAGCTGCACGCACAGGCACGGTCACTCTATTCCAAAAAAAATCGCGTGAAAATCGCTTAAAATCTCGCTTAAAAAAAAAGGAATTTAATTTCGCCACATATGACGACGAAAACAACTACAATCGTCGTTTAAATGCTCTCGCCCTGGCTTTACAGCATTTTAAAAGGCTCGGGACGAGTATACACAATACTGCCCGAGCATAAACATAAACACCTACAAAAACAAGCAATCTGCTGTTTTGTGTTTATGTTTCTATGCGCGCCGCGAATCTTCTTATCTGTTTGTTTACGCCCGGCACCTCGACTTGGCGAGTTCGCTCACGAATCCGCTCCTGCGTCAGGCCTTATCCTCCGGTCGACTTCGGAGTGTTCAGGCCGAGTCCTAACATCCAGTCTTCATCTACAGACGCTTCGGACCCCAGGAGTGGCTCGGATTGTTCACGTGCGCTGCTCTCCGTGGACGGTACGTGGACGGGCGCCGCTGCACCGGTAAGGACGCACGATACCGTTTTCTTCGCGGACGATCAAATTAACTCGCGTACGCGCGGTTTCACAGCCCGAGATAATCTGATTAAAAAATGAATCGAGCGCGACTTTGCAACCGCCAAAGTCGCGCAGCCCCCCGCGCAGATCGCGAATACATTGGTCGAGCGATGTCAACAAACGCTCGAGATGCGTGAATTCGCGGGAACAAGAGTCAAACGAGTTCGATAGAATACGGAGAACCGAGATTCTTATTTTTTCCGCATTTTATCCTGGAACTCCGTTATAAAACAATTTTTAAACCGAAGCACGTGGGGAATATAAGGTACACGCATATAAATGACTCATGTAGACATGAAAGAAAACCAAAACACAAGTAGCCGAAGAGGCAAGGTTTACGCATATTGGGAAATTACGTAGACGTGCAATAAGCAGGCAGACTTATATTTATACAATTTTTAAGCCAAATTTGCCGAGGGACGTGAGGACCACGCATATCAGGGAATGACGTAGACGTTCAGCAAGAAGCAAGACAATTATTAAACAATTTTAAATCAAAGTAGACGGGGGTTTGATGTTCACGCCTATTAGGGAATTACGAACATGTGCAACAATAAGCAAGACAATTATTTAAACAATTTTAGTCCCAAGTAGGAGGGGGACATGAGGCCCACGAATATTGGGGAATCACGTAGATGCGCAACAATAAGCAAGACCATTATTTAAACAATTTGTAAACCATACTAGCCTGGGACGTGAGGTCCAAGCATATAAGGGAGTCATGTAGACATAACAAAATAAGAAAAACGATTACTTAAATAATTTTCAACCCAACTAGCTAGGGGAGGCAAGGTCCACGCATATAGACATAGTCATAATGGTAGCGGGGACGGTCAGCGGCCACTTTCGGGGACTTGCCTTCCTAGCACTCAGGCCGAAGCCCATTATGCTTTACCCACCTTTGCCTTGATCAGTGCGATTGCTTTGCACATCGATGCTAAATCAAGTTCTCTAAGATAGTGTGGTTCCGTGTGGTTCCAGGAAGAAGAGTCCCCAAACCCTCCGTCTGATTGCGACCATCACTGGGCAGCGACGCAGTAGGTGAACTGATGTCTCCTCCTCTTCTCCACAACTCCTGCACCGATCCGTATTCACGAGATCTATCCTATATAGGTGGTGTCCGACCTCACAGTGGCCTGACAACCTTTCTACCGCTGCTTTGATGCTTCTCCTGGGGAGCCTTAGCATCTCCTTAAACCAAGCAGTTGGAGCCTCTTCCCCCAATAGGATCCTCGCAATACGCTCTATGCCATCGGTACCCTGCGGTACAGCGCCCGGCATCGAGTTACGCCTCTTTTTGCCAGACGATCCGCCTTTTCATTGCCTATTACTTCCTCGTGCCCTGATACCTAATACAGACTAACCCTGTTCACGGAGCATAGCCTATCAAATGCTACCCTGCAGCGCCACGCCTCTTCCGAGCAAAACTCCGCAGCCCCCACCGCCCGAAGTGCCGCTTAGCTATCTGAGCAGATGGTGATCTGCTTCCCCTCTAACCCGTCCGAGGTCATGGTTTCTGCCCATTCCCTTATTGCTCTTACCTCTGCCTGGAAAATGGTGACATGCGAGCCCAGTCAAAATACAAGCTCAGTCGTCCTTCCCTTTAGCCAAGCTGCCGCCCCGGTACCTACCTCACTCTTAGAACCATCCGTGTACCAGACCAGGTCCTCCTGGTTGTGGGCAACCTCGACACAGTCTGTCCTTACAGGAATGGTCACCTCAAAGTTCCTACCAAAGGCAAATCAGATCCTTTCCCATCCACCAGCTCCCTGTCCCAATATTGCCATCTTCTCAGGTCACTTAGGACTCGTGTTTCTGCTCTACAGGCCTCCGCCTTGACCACCAGTCTTAGAGGCGGAATGCCTAGCAGCCTCTCCTTGGCTCTCAGGGGTACTAAAACACGCATTCCCGTGATGCCTCTGGGTATCAGGTTCTGGATCGAGTCCAGTATCCTAGTGCCTCCCTTTTGCTCACACCTGGTTGCCCAACCTATAGCCCCATGAAGCAACCTGGGGCGCAGCACAGCGGTAAAGAGCCACAGGATCATATGGGGCCTGAGGCCCCACGTGAAGCCGAAGACCATCCTACACGCCCAGAAGGAGGCTATAAACCTCCATTTAACCGCCCCCAGGTGCTCCGCTCAATTCAATTTCTAGTAAAGAATGACTCCCAAATACCGTGACCAACAACAGCAGATCATCTGTATAGGCTTGAGTATAAAAACCCGCCTCATTTAACCTTCGTAAGAGTTCGTCCTGGGCCAGAGCCTAGAAGGTCGGAGAAAGGACCCCCCCCCCCCCTTGCGGACATCCCTTACTCACGTATCCTACCGCCTCTCTGGTCTCCCACTCTGCAACGACTCTTCGCCATCGCAGCAGTGCACATATCCATCTCTCGATTTCACATGATACGCCATGCGCCCTTGCACCCTTGCAAATGCATTCCGTGGTTGTGGAGTTAAAAGCTCCCTCCACTTCCAAGAAAGTTACCAGGACCATTCCCCTACCTCATTCCTCTGCTTATGCGCTCCGTTGATCCGCGCAGAGCAGATCCACCGACTTACTCACCTGATACGCGTGCTGCGTAGTGTGTAACGGCCTTTCCGCCAATGGTCCATCGCTGATGAAGCAGTATACCAGCCTCTCCAGTGTCTTCAAGACAAAGGACGTAAGACTGATAGGTCGATAATCCTTTGCCACCTCGTATGTATGCATTCCCGGTTTGGGTAGGAACACCACCCGTGCCATCCTCCACGAAGCCGGAGAGCAGCTCCACTTAATACTCGCGTTGAAGATGACGGTGAGAGGCTCCAGAAGCTCATCCAATCCGCGCTGAAGAAGGGCCGGGAAAATCCCGCCCTCCCCAGGCGTCTTGAATGGTTCGAACGTGTTCACCGCCCACCTGATCCTGTCCGCCCGGACTACCTGTTCCGCATCCGCCTCGAATGTTGCACTCCCCACCTAGCTGATCCCATCCTCCGGTGGCTCGAAAGCCATACCCGGAAAGTGTGTGATCAGCAGGTGGTCCAGTGCCTCTTCGCTGCTCCCTGCCCATTGTCCAGATGGGAGCCTAATCAGCCCCGTCCAGTTCGCTGTTCTGGACAGAAGTCTGCCTTACCTCGCAGTATCCGAGATACTGCTCATCTCAACACAGTACTTCCTCCACCCTTCCTTTTTTGCCTGTTCAATGGCTTCTTTTTACTCTCTCTGAACCGACCTAAAGGCCTAAAGGCCCGGAGAGTCTCCTCATTTCTGGTTCTCCTTGATCTGTTAAAGAGACTCCTGACCTTTTTCCGATGCTTATTGAGCGAGTCGTTCCACCAGGGTGCCCCCCCAGTCAATTTCTTTGCCTCCAGGTCGCAGCTGCTCTCGAAAGCTAGATTTATCTTTTCCCCCAAGAGCACCGTCGCCCTGTCGATATCCTCAACCCAGTCGAGGACCTTCGAGAAGTTCTCTAGCCCGACCGCCAATTTCGCTTTGTACTCCGCCCAGCGAGTTCTCCTCGGATTTCTCCATTGTGTCACCTGCCGTACCATTCCAACAACTTCGAAGCAAATGAGGCTGTGGTCCGACATGAATACCTCATCCAAGACTCTCCAGTCGTTTATCTACGCCCACACGCCTCTGGAGGCGATTGTTATGTCAATCACTTCCTCCCGGATCCTATTCCTGAATGTGGGTTCCCGCCCCCTATTCAGTATATCCAGATTCGTTCCTGAGATGAACTCTAGAAGAGCTTCTCCCCTACCATTGCAGTCCGAGCTGCCCCACACCGTATGGTGCGAGTTATCATCGCATCCCAAAATGAGATGTTTGCCATGCCGCTCGCAATGACCTATTAACTCCCTCACCAGGACCGGAGGTAGCTCCTCCCTAACATCGTAGGGAAAATACACCGACCCCACGACCAGCTTCACCGTTTCCCCGATACTCCTCCTAGCCCAGACTACTGCTGTTGCAAGATCTTTATTGCAGTATCTAGGCCAAGCCTCACCGGTCACCCCTTTAAGAACCACACAGGCTCTGGGTGGGTCCCCGGCTCCAAGAATAAGTTTACAAGTTCCAAGACCCGCTATCCTCCCCTTGCTGACCCAGGATTCCTGGATCAGTGCTATGTCTGTGTGCACTTCCGCCAAACGCTTAGGCAATACCGCCGTAACGCTTATGCAGTGTTGCAATTTAATCTGGGTGAAGGGGATAGTGGAGGCAGACACATTTCCTGCCCCCGAGTCTCCCCCACCCCACTTGCCCCTCTTGCAACCCTTAAACATCAGCAGCCGAGAACCACTCCTTGCCCTGTGGAGGAGACGTCTACTTGCATGGGCGCCTCCGCCCGGTCCCCTGCCTGCACCACCACTTCCTTAGCGGTCCTAATGGTGCAGTGCGCCCGTGCCGACACGCAGAAGGGCCTGAAGTCGATCTTCCTGAGAGAATCAGCATCTGATCAATCAACAATTCTCCTTCTTAGCTTATCCTCGACCTCTCTGGAGCCGAGGACCTTCCACTTCCCAACTTATAGTGTTGGATTCCGTCTCGCTAGGCGCCTCATTACGACCTCGGGGGTGTGTTTCCCCGGGACGTAAATCACCGCCCTAGCCAGCTTCTGGAGCTTGCCACAAACCACCACTCTCAGCTGGACTCCTTCCCAAGGCTTCAATTTACTGACGGCTTCCGTCAGCCACACCTTGTCTCCCTGGCTGTTGCAGTGGAAGACTTGCGCCACCCTCTCCCACCAATTCTCCAGGAACCGTGGTATACAGTCGCCCTGGTACTCGTTAATAGCCGAGCCCACCGCGATTACTACGGCCCCCCCTGTTTTTCGCTAAGACGCCCTTCTGGATAATCCGCAGGGATAACGGCCAGCTTGAGATCACTGGCCATCGCCCTGCTAAAATTCATCGTGACCCCTTCGCTGGCATGTCTCTTCTTTCTACGCTTCTTACCTGTTTTTTCCCCTTTGGATGGGGGAAAGACTTCGGATTTGGCGATGGCGGTAATGGCGCCCAAAAGTGAACTCGCCCATCCATCGTCTTCTACCGGAGCCGACCTCCCGGGAGGAGTAAACTTGTGAGCAACGTCGGTATTGTCGACGGCCAGCGAATGCTGTCCGGACGCTCTGACGTCTCCACCACCTATCGCCCCCTCAGTATTGCCAGCCAATTGGACAGACGTCCGAGTGGCTGTTGCATTTTCCGATGCCTCGTACCTTTATTGAGGGCTAGGGAGCCCTCATGCAGCATGGCCCTATCTGGACGCCATCCAGCACTGCTACACAAGGCGGGATTTTACACCGGCTGATAGGGCAGCCAGAGCAGATTGGCTAGATCGCTCCGGGCTCCTATACTATCCAACGGCCTGAGAGTGTCATCCCCAGTTTTAGGCTGTACCCTCGCCCTCGCCCTTCAGTGCCCTCGACACCCGCCCGGACGCAGAGGTAGCTAACCCGTGGTGTGTGTGTGTGTGTGTGTCTGAGGTACTGAGGTCCACGCATATTAGGAAATTACGTAGACGGACAATAATGAGCAAAAATATTATTTAAATAATTTTTGAACCCAAGTTGCCCGGGGGACGCGAGGTCCACACATATTATGGAATTACATAGACATGCAACAACAAGGCAGACTATTATTTAAACAATTTTTAAAGCAAATTTGTTGAGGGAGGCGAGGTCCACGCATATCAGGGAATGACGTAAACGATCAACAAGAAGCAAGACAATAATTTAAAAATTTTAAACCCATGTAGGCGGGGGTTATGAGGTCCATGCATATCAGGGAATGATGCAGTCGTGCAACAATCAGCAAGACAATTATTTAAACAATTTTAAACCCAAGTAGGAGGGTCAAATGCGTTCCACGAATATTAGGAAATTACGAACATGTGCAACATTAAGCAAGATAATTATTTAAACTATATTTAAACCCAAGTAGCTGGGGGATATAAGGTCCACGCATATAAGGGAGCCATGTAGAAATGATAAAAAATCGTAAAAATTATTTAAATAATTTTAAATCCAAGTAAGCGGGGGATTAAATGACCACGCATATTAGAAAAATGCGAAGATGTGCAATACTAAGCAAGACAATTATTTAAACCATTTTTAAATCCAAGTAGGTGGGGGATATGAGAACAACGCATATAAGAGAGTGATATAGATTTGAAAGAAAAGCAAAACCATTATTTAACTTATATTTAAATCTAAGTAGCCGGGGGACGTGAGGTCCACGCATATTAGGGAATAACGTAGGCGTGCAACAATAAGCAAGACATTTATTTAAACAATTATAAACCTATGTAGGCAGGGGATACGAGGTCCACGCATATAACTGAGTTACGTGGACGCGCGACGTAAGCAAGCCTTTTAGTCCTCAAATTTCTTTAAATATTTAAATTCTTAACCTCTACAACTCGATTCCCTTATGTGCGTGGACCTCATATGCCCGGCCTACATAGGTTTAAAATTTTTTCAATAGTGGTCTTGATTATTGTTGCACATCTCCGTAATTTCGTAATATGCGTGGACCACGCGACCCCGGCTACATGGGTTTAAAATTGTTTAAACAAAATTAACATAATGGTTTTGCTTATTGTTGCACATCATCGTAATTCTCTAGTATTTGTGGAACTCATGTCCCCTCCCTACTAGGGTTTAAAAATAGTTTAAATAATTGTCTTGCTTATTTTGCACATCTTCGCATTTTCCTAATATTCGGGGGCATTTAATCCCCCGCTTACTAGGGTTTAAAATTATTTAAATTGTCATTACGCCTTTTTATCATATCTACATGACTCCCTTGTATGCGTGAACCGTATATCCCCCACCTACTTGGGTTTAAATATGGTTTGAATAATTATCTTGCTTATTGATTCATGTCTACGTCATTCCCTGATATGCGTGAACATCGCGTCCCTCGGCAAATTTGCTTTAAAAATTGTTTAAATAATAGTCTGCCTAATTGTTCCACATATACTTGATTCCCTAATATTCGTCGACCTCATTTGCCCCTCCTACTTGGGTTTAAAATTGTTTAAATAATTGTCTTGCTTATTGTTGCACATTTTCGCAATTTCATAATGTTCTTGGACCTCATAACATGCCGTCTCCTTGCGTTTAAAATTGTTTTAATAATTTTCTTGCTTCTTGCTTCTTGTTGAACGTCTGCGTCATTCCCTTATATGAACGGAC
Organism: Torymus aiolomorphi; assembly: GCA_036365515.1. Taxonomy (NCBI): domain Eukaryota; kingdom Metazoa; phylum Arthropoda; class Insecta; order Hymenoptera; family Torymidae; genus Torymus; species Torymus aiolomorphi. The sequence goes on from CM070873.1 coordinate 191,998,034, forward strand.
CTTGCGTCCCTGGCTAATTTGGTTTACAAATTTTTTAAATAATGGTCTTTTTCATTGTGGCACATTTTCGTGATTCCCTAATATTCGTGGACCTCATAACCCACGCCTACTTGGGTTTAAAATTGTTTAAATAATTGTCTTGCTTCTTGTTGCACATATGCGTCATTCCCGGATATGTGTGGACCTCGCGTCCCTCGGCAAATTTGCTTTAAAAATTGTTTATAGTCTGCCTTATTGTTGCACGTCTACGTAATTCTATAATATGCGTGAACCTTGACTCCCCTGGCTACTTGGGTTTAAAAATTATTTAAATATTCGTTTTGCTTTTCTTTCTTGTCTATGTGACTCTTTTATATGAGTGTTCATTATATCAACCATCTGCTTGGGTTTAAAAATGGTTAAAATAATTGTCTTGCTTATTGTTTCACATCTTCGCAATTCGCTAATATTCGTGAACCTCATTTCCCCTCCAACCTACGTTTAAAATTGTTTACATAATTGTCTTGCTTATTATCCCTACTGAAAAAAACCACATGGGATCCCACGTGGAATCCCACACGAGATCCCACGTGTGAATTTGATATGGGATCCCATGTGGCACCCCACGTTTAAACTCGAAGCATGAATTCCCATATGAGATCCCACAAGAGATCCCACATGGGATCTCATGTGGGATATCATGCGTTTAACTTGAGTACGGGATCTCATGCAGATATGGCGTAAAACTTTGAGTCCCCCATTGTAAGTAACGGAGTTATCAAAAACAAGGCAAGCCTTGTAATTAGGACGCTTCACAAAGAGTTATTTGAACGGTTGACTTACACGCCTTATATACTCTTGGCCGTCCAACTTATCCACAGATAGCACTACCGAAGCACCGCATAGCGGATAAATAGCCGAAGCTTACTTATGAAGAGCCGTCCATCACAAGTTCTGCTTTGTCACCGCAATGCGGGGTTCCGATAGCGCTTTCTGTGAATACACTGGATGGCCGCGAGTATATAAGCCGTGTAAGTCAGCCATTCAAATAACTCTTTACGAAGAGTCCTAATTACAAGGCTTGCCTTGTTTTTGATATCCCCGTTACTCACAATGGGGGACTCAAAGTTTTACGCCATATCTGCATGAGATCCCGTACTCAAGTTAAACGCATGATATCCCACATGAGATCCTATGTGGGCTCTCTTGTGGGATTTCATGTGGGAATTCATGCTTCGAGTTCAAACGTGGGATGCCATATGGGATCCCATATCAAATTCACACGTGGGATCTCGTGTGGAATTCCACGTGGGATCCTATGTGGGATCTCATGTGGTTTTTTTCAGTAGGGATACCTTTCGAGGGATGATTTCTTCGAATAACTAATAAAAATTAACATACAATCAAGATGACATTTTAATACAAAAATTATTTTTTTTAATATTGTCAGTATTCTGTTAAAAATGTAATTATTAACAAATTTTTTAAAAAGGATTTTCTATGAAAATAGTGTCTCGATTTTTAACATTCATCTAAAGTTTTACTTCTTATGTGGGACTAAGTTATTAAGTTGCACTTTAGTCTGATTGAAGTTTAAATTAAAATGAGGTAATCCAAGAAATCATCCATCGGAGGACGATTTTGATAGTTGAACATATGGTATTGTAATGTCGGGCTGAGCGCTGCGAATTGTTCGGGCAAGCATCCACGTCACCTATGTGCAGTGATGGGATTATCGGGAGAATTCTCCCGGCCGTAACCACAGGCCGAAAAGTTGCAAGTTGGCAGCATCGAGATTAGGCGAGCAACGCCGAACGCGCCATTCCTGTTCGCTGTTTCCTTATTCATTGGAATTTGCGTCGATCTTTTAAAAATAGAGCTTTGAGGTTAAGTAGAAGAATGAAAGGACATTATTATTAAGCGAACATTCAGCAATTAACATTCAGATAAGTAAATTAATTACGAAAATTTTTTAATAATAATGATCCTTATGTAATATCATTTTTAAAATCTGATTCTTTGTAAAATGTAATTTTTTCAGAGTCAACATATATGCAAGAATTGTTTTGATTGATTACTTTTAGTTATTTTTTGCAGCAAGTAATAGTTAACTCACCAAGATTTGATTTAGATAAGTATACAAGTTTTATATAAAAAAAAAAGTACAAATGAATTTTAAGTATAGTTACTTTGTAAACACTTTTATTTTTACAGTGCCTTCAAGAATTTATGGATTATTTCTTTTATCTTCGATAGTATTGTTTCCTGGGATCAAACAGAGCCACTTAGTACCTCAAAAAAAGATATTCGTCCCTTCCCATTGGATCTCATAGGCCCTCGGAGCTCCTGTATTCACCAAAATAAAAAGAAATTGCTTTTCATCATAAGCACTGATAAACACAATGAAAATTTTAAACGTAAAAAAGGCAAAAGAGTAGCTCAGTTAAAGTTAAAAAAAAAAGAAAAAAATAGAAGATTATTGCTAAATATGTGAAATATGAAAATAAGTAAAAAAAGATCAATGTACAGTATTATCTACATGCAAGTGTACAAGTTAACGGGTGTCAACTTTAATAATCATACTAATCTGTTCGTAAATGATATTGTGGTGATTATTGTGGATGGTGCTGCTTAAACTATAAGTGTATTTTAGTTGAATAATTGTGATGATTGTTTGTAAATGAAATAATAACTTTTAATGGAAGAACAGTTAAAATATCGCCAAAACATGATATTGAAAATATTTTTTGCTAACAGTGTTGTATTCTTTCATAGTACTATGGTATAAAGATTTATTTTCAATGTCTTCACAATTTTCACATATTAAAATTGACAGTTCACCGTTGTGGAAGTTTAAGTTATGTATTGTATTTTGAAAAATACAATCTGAACAGTTTGTTGGAGTTTTTACAATGTTTGGACGTGTTTGATGTTTTTTTGGATGAAGGTGTGGCTGAGCAAGTAGTTCTTCGAGAGTTGAAGAGATTGATATCGAGGAAGACTGTTTTACTAAATCCTGATCCTCCAGAGGCACAAACACCTTTATTAAATACTTATGCGTGTACCTCATCCAACAAAGTGGCTTTAAAAGTAAGAGTTCATTTGTTGTTTGTAGCCTTTGTCAGTTTAAATTTGTAAAATAAATTACTTGCAATTTCATTTTATTATATAGGAAATATCAGTCCCAATGCTACTAAAACACAAGCTGCTTCAGAGGCGCAACAACAATTCCAAGAGCTTGTTCAGCGCTGCTTTGCCTCCAATACAACAGTAACAAGTGTCACAGCCAACGATATACAACCTTGTCCAATTCATCATCAAACACAACCTCAGCCTCAACCTTAACAAATGACATATCAAGTAAAATATGTTCGACACATGAAGAGTATGCCAGTTTAACAACAAGTTTGGTAAATGCAACAGATTCAACGAGTTCAACAAGTTGGCTGTATTGCAAAAATTTGGAGAAGGAGCATTTGGTAAGAAATGTTTTTATTGTTTTTACCGCTTTTGCATCTTATCATAGCTACTATAAAATTATTCCTTATAGGCTTTTATAATTTTATCAATTATAATTTAACATGCCAATTGACGTATAAATTATATGACAAACAGTATAGTAGTTTGTGTAATGATCAAATGAGTAAATATAAATATGAATAAAAATGGATATTAAAAATTTTTCATAAATTAATTTTCTTTTTACAGCAAAAGTTTATAAAGGAGAATTACAGACTGGAAGTCAATACGTCAAAGCTGTAAAAATGTCATGTAACTGTTAAAAATGTATTCTTAGTCGAAGGAATAAGAGCTTGCCAGAATCGTAATGGATCTTTTACGGCTACGGTGACTGGTTAAGAGAGTGATACGAGGTTTGTCTATGGTGCCTGTGGTGTGTCAGCTATTCTGGATGATTGGTCTAGAGTTAATAAGTCAAAAGCTGTAGATTACGTATAGAATTACATATGAAAAGCATAGTAAGCTTTTTTTATTTTAATTTATAAATCAAACTAAGCACTCTAAGTGATTTTAATTATTGTGTTTCCATTTTCCAGTCATATGATGGTGCAATCGGTCATGTACCAGGACTGGAATCACATGGAGGATTTACATTTTGTGCAGTAGCTAGTCTATATTTGATGAAGGAGCTTGAGAATGTTCTTCAAAAAAAGCAGCTGGAGAGATTAAAGAGATGGTGTCTTATGAGACAAGATAGGGGATTCCAACTAGGAATACCAGGAAAATTATCCGACTATTGTTATAGCTTCTGGATTGGAGCTACTTTACAGTTACTTGGTGTTAGTGAGTTATGAGATTGTGAGGAAAATAGGGCATTTGTTCTTAATACTAAAAATACTATTATGAGAGTATTTGAAAAGAATAACAACGAAAACCCTGATCCTTTACATGCATATTTAGGTACTTACAGCACTGTTCAATTTGCTACTTAAAATTAATAATATTGTTGAAAATATAATTTTTATTTATTTTTAGGTCTGTCTGGTCTGAGTTTAATTGAAGAACCTCGATTGCAAGGAATGAATGCTGCATTAAATATTTCAAACCGAGCATACGCAAATTTATTACAGTTACATGAGAAGTGGAAGGATGAGAAGTAATTAAAAGCATCGATATATTTGAATAATTCACGCACAATAGATTATACAGAACTACGATTTTGTAGTATAAAATATTTGATTAAAGCAGAATGTTTATTAAAACTTTTTATATATTATACACTTGTCAATTGCACAATCGACTAGTACACGCACTCAACATTATCTATACAGATCTTTTCATATGCGACAATTTTTGTTACATCAGAGCTTTTTTCTGAGACTATGATTTTCTTCTTTGTGCCAGATTTTTTTTTAATAAATTTTAATATATATTATACTTATATGTTGGTGAATTTGTTTATTAATCGCACCTTACGACGCTATTATTAGCAATTTTTTAATATAGCTGCAACCTTTCATTTATAACACGTAAATTTTCAAATGTCATATTAATTATTACGGAAGCGAAATAATTGCGCATTAAAAAATGCAGCTGTCTGTAAATGGTCAGATTTCCTTGAGCAGTTTAATGAGGACCTGTATATAACTTGGTGTACAGGGTATGAGACAAAAGAACTTTTCTATGAATAGTCCTACTTACCGAATAACAAAGACACTTTATTCTTTGCTTGATGCACGACGCGCAGAAGCCAAATGATGCTTAAACGTCAAAGTGTATTAGAACTGTAATTCTCCTTTATAAATACACTTTGACGTTTAAGCATCATTTGGCTTCTGCGCGTCGTGCATCAAGCAAAGAATAAAGTGTCTTTGTTATTCGGTAAGTAGGACTATTCATAGAAAAGTTCTTTTGTCTCATACCCTGTCGGAAAGTGTTGTCTTCCCACCCTGCTCTCACGGCCGAAAGTGTCACATTCCCTCACGCCTAGAAACTGCGACGCATATGCGCGTTTCTCTAATTTTCGGCCCGGCTGACGCCGCCTGCGTGTTGCAGCCCTCGCTGCCGCTCGGGCCGCAAATCACCTGCAGGCGACGCTAGTCGGTAGAAAATTAGAAACGTGCATAAGCCTCGCAGTTTTAGGAGTGAGGTTATGTGGCACTTAAGACCCTGAGATCAGGGTGAAAAGACAATAATATACTTTCCTCCAGGGAATACATGAGACAAAATAGTATACGCAACACGGGAGGGAAGTAGAACATCTCAACCCGCGTGTTTACCGCCCTCGCCTTCGGCTCGGGCGTTAATATCACACGCGGGTTGGGATGGCTTACTTCCCTTCCTTGGTGCGTAATGTACTATTTCTTACTCCCCCACCCGAAAGTACGTACTTTCGGCCCGCATCTCCGAGCCGAAAGTTAACTTTCACACCCTATTTTAGATCAACCGCGCGCTCTGATTGGCTGCCGAAATTTTCCGACCCGCTGCGCTTGAGCGCCCGCGCGCATGAACCACTCTGTCTCATGCGCACGGGTGACGAGAAAAAAGAGTTAGTTGAAATAAAAAGTGGTGTTGTTTGATCGTGGTCATTGTTTGTTTCTCTTGTTTTCTACACGTACTTCCCGGTCAAAAATATCCAGTTGGGAAATCCAACTGGATTTTCCAAGAGGGAAATCCAGCTGGGGAAGAGTGGATTCCAGCTGGATTTTGGTGGATTTCCAGTCGGATTCCCAGTTGATGATATCAAATATTCCCACCCATTTTTAACTGGATTAAATGGAAATCCACTTATAATAAATGGGAATTCCTGGGCGAAGGCGGAAATCCATGTAAAAATCCAGTTAAATGTTGGTGGGAATCCACCTAACTTTCGCATTTCTATTAAATGGGAATCCACTCAAAATTCTACTTAATAATAAATGGGAATCCCAGCGTGACGGCGGAAATCCATGTAAAAATCCAGTTTAATATAGATGGGAATCCATCTAACTTTCGCTTTTCTATTCAATGGAAATCCAGTTAATAATGCATAGGAATCCTGTTATATCTAGGTGGGAATCCACTTAAATATCCAGTTAAAAATGGGTGGGAATATTTGGTATCATCAACTGCACGGAGAGAAATTTTAGAGTAAAAATTACCAAGGTGCCTTGGTAGCGCATGGATAGACTGTCAAAAGCCGTGATATTCCCAGGTTTCTAATACAATTTATAAGTTTCCCAGGAAAAACTACCATAACCACTTAAAAAAAATACCAAATTATCGGAATAAAAATTACCAGACACACTGACAAGAATTGAGATCTAGTCATTTTTACAGGGTAACCTAAGAATTTTTACTAAGAAAACTGATAAATTTGTCCAAATAACCTGGTATTTGTGTATTCGCGCATGCGCACTGCGCATTATTGTGTTTCAGAAGATTGATACTAGAGGCGTGCGCGACGTTAAAATGAAAACAATACACATATTTTCAGTAAGTAATAACGGCGATTCAAATGACTGTTCGTAACAGCTTCCGTGGCGCAGTTGGTAGAACGTCGGACTCTCAACCCAAAGATCGTCGGATCGAATCCCGCTTCCGTAAAAATTTTTTTTCAGTTTAATGTTTTTTCATCCTTGTTTCTGTTTCTATTTCTATATTAAAATACTATATATCCATCAATATGGATAAAAAAGGTTAATTTTTTTAATTTAAATTAACTAAAAAAAAATTTTACCAAGGCACTTTGGTAAAAAGTTTGAAATTGTCAGTCTGTCCATCCATTACCATAGAAACTGGTAATTTTGCCTCGAATATTTGTAATTTTCACTACAAAATTTCTCTCCGTGTGGGAATCCGACGGGAAATCCACCAAAATCCAGCTGGAATCCACTCTTCCCCAGCTGGATTTCCCTCTTGGAAAATCCAGTTGGATTTCCCAACTGGATATTTTTGACCGGGTTACGAGTCGTGTAGAAACAATTAAGTAAACGTGTGGACGGGAGCGTCCGAGGAAAAGATGTTTGTGCGGTATGAAGGTTAGACACGCACACCCAATGGACATTGATTCGTGTCGTTAGTGACCGTCATGCATAACCTTTTCAATTGTTTTATCATTTCTTATGTTAACTTTCAAAAGGTTATGCGTGCCGGTCACTAACGGGCACGTTCGACACGAATCCATATCCATTGGGTGTACGAAATAGACAGAGGAAAGTGCACGGGTGACGAGAAAAAAGAGTACAAACTTTATCCCTCTATAAAAAATGCATCCTTGACATGGTCGACGCCATATTGCGACGCCATGTTGATTTTTTCTCGAATATCTCGAAATCTCGAATTTTTTGGCGCATGCGCAAATGCCCTGATGGTGAAATGGTATAGAGATAGCGCATGTGTTGTGAGCGGGAAAATATGATATATATTAATTGATAGAAATTGATAATCAATTGATAAATCGATGAAAAATTTTTATTTAAAAAACATATTTATTCATTACATGATCAGAAAAGTAATATTGGTAAATTTTGAATTAATTTTCTACGTTATATTTGTACATATATATTTTTTATTATAGGGAATGTTCTTTTTTAAATGGTTTTAGAAGGACTTTTATAGATAAATAGAGTTATGTTTATATTAACTTTTATTTTATTGTTTTAGTAGAAATATAAATTTATATCTGTTTTGATTCCCCTTAGAGGAAGCTTTGCAACAAAAATTGACAAATTTGGTCGGTGACAAAAATTTTCGAGAAAAAAATGTTCAAAATAGTACATTTCAACACGGGTGGGGAAGTCTTGCTTCGCTCGTGCAAAAAGTCACACCAGCTAAATAATCGACTTACGCACTAGTTTCGAACGGTATTTTATACCACGAGCGCCGAAAAATCATATCAAAGTTGTGATTTTGAGGTTAGAGTGGTATAAAGATAGTTTAAGGCGATAATGTTGAAATTTGTCAATTTTGAGAAATTTTTGTGTGTGTGCGTACCTGCGTGCATGCGTGCGTGCGTGCGTGTGTGCGTGTGTAAACACTCGATATCTTGAAAACCATTTCACCTATTTTCGTCGGACAAAGCTTATTCTCTTGGTCCCGAAAAAATACTCGGTTTTAATTTTTTATCGATTTTCTTTTTTTTATAACTAAAAAATCTTTAAACTACTTACGTTTTCTGTTTTTAATTTTCAAATTATTTTTAGTATGTCATGGAAAATGTTCTTATAATTCATAAATTAATTTTTCAAAAAATATTTGATTATCGACTCAAAATTTTATTTACTTATTACGTATATTCAAGATAATATTTGGTATAAATTTCAAGAGATTATCTTCATTTATTTATGAGAAAAAAATTATTTAAAAAAACGTGTTTTCACTGACACACGATGACAAGAATGAAAATCAATTAATAAATTGTCATATAAAAAATTAAAAAGACGAATAAATACATTAGTTTGAGGAAGCTAAGTGCCAATGTATATTGAGAGCGGTTTTTTATTAATGATGAGGGTGGGATTAGTATAAGGATCTTTTTATTTAGTTAAAATTAAAAACATGGTTTTCTCAATATAAAAATATTCATCTTGAATTTTGTACTTTCACTTTACCTTTTTACATGTTTAACATTATTAAACATAGAAAACAGATATTTTCATAATTATGTTATTGTTTATCTATCTTAGTGGCAATTTTACTTATTGAACAAAATCACAACATGAAAAAAGCTTATTTACATGAAATTGAACTTGATTAATCTTTAACATTGTAGTGACATTCTGATACTGTAGAATTGAATGAACCTTTAAATTTGTTAAGGCAGGTTTGCGGTGGATTTTTTTGGAAAAATCATTTTTTTTTTTATAACGCTAGAATACGAGAAAATGATGCTTACGGGGAAGCTGAAGGAGTTATATATGGAGCTGGCATCGCTGATTGAATGTAAGACCCTTTTTTTCTCAAATTTTCATAAAAAAAAACTTTGAACGCGTTTTTCTCGAAACAACGCTTTTCAACTCTATCGACACGATTTAAAAAAAACTACTGCACCGATTCAGTTGAAATTTGAACAGCTTACTCCTGATATATGTTCTTTTTGTATGATCTAGGATTATAATGATCAATAAATTTTTCAAAAAGTTATAAACAATTTATGTTGCAAAAAAAGAGCCAAAAAATTCAAAAGTCCGCCATTTTGTTTTTTTCGGTAAAAATGAAATATTCTAGACTATGCAATAGCCAAAACTATAAGTTTTAAGAATCTATTTAGTTTTTTGATTTCAGATGATCCGTTGGTGAGATATCGTGTCGACAGTCAAACAAAAGAACAATTTTGAGGTGGCCATTTTGTCAAGAAAAATCCGTAAAAAAAAAAAAAATTTTTTTTTATATCTTCAAAATGTGTATTTTAATATGTAAAAAGTTTGAACAATAAAGATTATTTTTTGTATGAAATAAAAATTATTGAATAAATAGAGCAAATCCACCGCAAACCTGCCTTAAAGCAGGAAACTATGGAATGGAATGAATCACTAAAACTAAATTCAAAAGATAAAGACAAATCATGTATTAAAATAACAAATACTTCTTCATACATACATTTTTTAGTCAATAAAACTATAACACAGCTTGATGAAAAACGGTTATAATGTTTAAATGAATTCAAAATAAGTGCATTAAGGTTGTATTGGCCGTAAGGTCTCATTAAAAAATTTAAGACAAATATTTTGGTCGTATAATTCGCCGAAAACACTAATATTCTACAGTACTAAGAGTAAACAGATAGGTAAAATGTTTTTTAGAACTATGAAGAAAACTTTACATCGGTTTTAGAACATTGTAATGCTCATTACTTTCACTTTTTGGTATGACTGTACGTCTTATTACACAGTTTTTGTATGCTATAACTTTAATACTAGCTCGCAAAAGCAATTCATTTCAATTGCAATCGATTACAAAGGTTTTCTTTTACGTATACACAAATTTACAAGAACTAAACACTATTTTTTCAACTTAATTTTTTCAATAACTACGACGAGTCTAGCCATATTCAGAGAATCTCCATAAGAACCCACGTTAATTTTAAACTACAATATCTCGAAAACTAGCTCGCAAATCATATTCAAATTTGGCAGAGACGTTTATAATGATATTATTGACCTACTGACGAAACTTTATTGATCTGACATTATTTTTTTACATATAGCCCATACAACCTTAAATAATGAATTGAATAATAACATTTCTCTTGTAAATAAAAAAGAAACCGTTCATTAATTATACAGCTTCTTTTGTAATTTAAAAAAAAGAAACAATCAGCGCGCGAAGCGCGCGTGTCCAACTCTATTGTACTTATTTCATCACCTTATTTCTTTCTTTTTTTAATGAATGTGTTTCTGATGCCCGCCCCGACCAGCAAAATCTCGGCTTCGCCTCGGTCTTGCAAATGTCGGGCGGGTATCAAACCATCTCTGCAACAGCGAAAGTAGCAGACGCCCAAAAAACCAGCTCTCCACGCGACCACGCCGGGCCGAAAGAAAAAACAGTCGGTAATATCGAGCTACCCAAAGCGCCCGAAAGAGGCACTACTATCGAGCGGGCCAAAAGAAAAACACACTCAAATACAGCCAGCAGACGACAATGCGATTTTATTAATTATTTAACAATTACAGAACTTACTTTCGGCCGGGGAGTAAGAAAAATAGGATACAATACTTGGACCGGAAATTGGATGCCCTGGGTGTGCGTCATGATGCCCTCGGCTTCGCCTCGGGCGTCATACCACGCACGCCCCGGAAATCCAATTTCCGGCCCACGTATCGTAATATACTATTTTTGCCTAGCGGGCCGAAAGTACCACTTTCGCTCCCGGCGCCTAATCGTGAAGGTTGTAATTTCGGGCTCGCCAGGCAAAAAAATCGTATACGCAAAACGGAGATAAAGAGGACCACCCCAGACCAGTAGTCGAGGGCGGGGGTGGCAAACATGTGCTCTTGGGTGGCCCTCTTTATCCCCATGTTGCGTATACGATTATTTTACCTAGCGAGGCCGAAAATACAACCTTCGCGATCGGGCGCCGGGAGCAAAAGTGGTACTTTCGGCCAGGGTACAGAGAGAAAAGAAAATCATTACTGTTAGTTAAGAGGCGTCATTAACTATTAACGAACGGACGTTTGGATACGGACAAATAAATGTTCATTTATAGTTAAACCAATTCATTAATAGTTAAGGATGTATTGGCTATAAAATCGGTGTCAGAAGTTAGTTTTTATTTAAAGTATCAATAATTTGTTGTATGGCGTTGTTTTTTTCTTTTTTATTTGAAAATTATGTAGAAGGGCATAAGACCAATAGTTGAAGCTCCCAAAATAAGAAATCAGATAAAATTTTTTGAAGTATATCGACTTTTAAAAATCATATATTCTAATACATTTTTAATTTCATTCATCAAGGAGCTGCATGATTTTTGAGTTAGTTGGTCTATTTATGATTCTCCCTTCGACGAAGTAAGACCAAAAAACAAGAATAGAATAAAATTTGAAGATGCGGCACCTTCATGAATGAAATTAAAAATGTATTAAGAGATATGATGTTAAAAGTCGAAATACTTCCCAAATTTTCGTCTGATTTCTTTGTTTAGGGGATTTGACTTATTTCTCTAAACTTGTTTAATAAAAAAAGTAGCAAATATGGTTTTATATTTAATTATTAATAATTTTAGTAATACTGATATTCGACGCCGATAGTATAGCCCATACATCCTTAAGAAACGATTCGTTTGAGAAGTTTTCATATATTAAAGTTATGGATTCTTTACTATTAAGACACGTTTTTTAATACTAAAAAATCTTTTTTTAATGAAAAAAAATTACGTTAACTATATTTTTTTACATATATAATTTATATCGGACGTCATTCAGGAGGGTTTTCGACCCGTTCATTTAGATTTTGAAATCTATCTTAGTGTACAATGCAACGCGCATGCCCAGGAGACGATTTTTGCGTAAATCAAAGGTTTCAGTGCTAATCTCAGGATACCCAGGTGGTTTATTGAGTTTAGCTCGTTTCCGAGGTCTATGTAAGTTTATGACTGGACACGCGTGCTCAGGGGACGATTTTTGCACAAATAAATGGTTTCAGCGCATATCTGAGGGTACCCAGAAATTTTTCAAATCTCTGAGCTCGTTTCGGAGGTCTACTCTTAAGATCACTGCACGCGAGTGTCCAGGAGATGGTTTTTGAGCAAGTCAATGATTTCAGCGGGTATCTGAGGGTACCCAGAGGTTTTTCGAGTCTCTGAGCTCGTTTCGGAGGTCTACTCTTAAGTGTATGACTGCACGCGCGAACCCACGAGACGATTTTTGCACAAATGAAAGGTTTCAGCGCGTATCCGAGGGTATCCAGGGAGCTTTTCGTACCCCTGAGTTTGATTCTGAGATTTAATTAAGTATATGACTGCACGCGTGTACTCAGGAGACGGTTTTTGAATAATTTACCTAATTTGGGTTTTGTGGTCAACACTACTTGCTTGTAGTTTACAAAGTAATGACTGGTTAGATGTAAAGATTTTCTTTTCTCTGTGTATGGTGAAAAAAAAATCTCACGTGAGATTTTCAGGAGAGTAAAAAGTTATTGACGTTGACGCATGATTATACGCAGACATTTTTAATCGTAAAATGTGTCGTTTTTGCTGCGAGAATAGCCAAGTGCTTGCAGATTACTTCTCTCTCTTTCTCGCCGATTATCAAAAATATCAAATATTACGAAACATTATGTCCGACTGTAGTAAAACTTGCGGGTTTAGTGATGTATGCGCACTTACGGGGATGCGGAACAAGAGGCTTCTTCCGACTTAGATGTGACGAATGTATAAGTAATAAACGAGTTCTAATATTTAAGTGTATATACTCTCATATCTAAGTTTTCCTTTGTAAATAATTTTGCTTCCTCCTAGAGGAAGCTTTGTGATAGTAAATTTTTGAGTTGTTGTAAAAACATGTTATAATTGTGTTCCGAGGTGTTAGGAATCAAAATACATGGTTTTTGAAAAATGTCTGTATGGATGTACGTGTGTGTGTGTGTGTGTGTGTGTGTGTGTGTGTGTGTGTGTGTGTGTGTGTGTGTGTGTATACGCCTGGATCTCAGCTTCTACTCGGTCGATTTTGACCGGACAGGTCTCATTTTTTTTTTGTTTTTTTTTTTGCGTGATGGCGGGTCAAAAATCCGTTTTTTGATTGGGGCGATGCGTTTTTGTTTTTTTTTCAAATTTTCGATTTTCCCAAAACTGTTTTTTGATTTTTTTTAATGATAGGATCGAGTTATTCGAATCTGATGGGTAGCGTTCGAAAGAGAATTAAAATACCTATATTTTCTAAAAAAAAAAAGTTTCTAGCTATCACGGTTCTTTTGTTATTAACAAAAACGTGTTTCTTTTAGAAGCTTATAACTCCTAAACTTAACGGTCAATTTTTTTGAGAAAAATCATGATAATACAGAGTATAAATAGCTATAATCTGTTAAAATTTGAATATATTCTGTAGGCTAGATTTCGAGTAAAAAATTGAAAAATGAAAAAAATCAGTTTTGTATGTCCAACGATTACAAGAGTAAAATTGACTTAATGGCTTCAAAATTCCTTCTAGAGGTAGATTTTTTATAGTTCTCGGTCGAGTTCTTTGGGCAAAATGATTGGTCCATAAATTTCAGAGATATTTGAGGTTAAAAATTTTTTGACATTTTTTAAAAATCGTAATTTCTCGAGAACGGCTCTATGTATCTCAATGGGGTGGGTGGCATTCGAAAGAGAATTAAAATACCTATATTTTCTAAAATTAATTTTTTATCTATCACGGTTCTTTAGTTATCATAAAAAACAAAAACCTGTTTTTTTTTTAAAACTCATAACTCCAATGATGTGTAACAAAATGAATTAAAATGTTTAAAAATTATATCTATTATAATCTAATATAATTATGAATTATGCATTATTAATGCATTATATTCTGCATTATTATAATTTATTTGTGAGTTATGAACCTTTTTAAAAAAACACGTTTTTGTTAATAACAAAAGAACAATGATAGCTATAAATTTTTTTTTTTCTTAAAAAGTATGAATTATGAAATATAAAAAAAAACACGTTTTTGTTAATAACAAAACAACCGTGATAGCTATTTGTTTTATTATAAAATATAGATATTTTACTTCTATTTCAAATGATAACTTTATTTATCAGCTCAAAATTTATATAAATTTGATATAAATAAATAATAAATAAATAAATAAATTTATAAATTAACAATTTTTAATATTCATAAATGAATTTAATTATAATTATGCAATAAATTTTTAAAAAATTATAAATTTTGTTATTAAAAATTAATTAAAGGAATCAACAAATTACGGTTGAGAAAGCTACGGGCCAATGAATTGGCAGCGGTTTTTTTTAAATTCATATAGACTTTAATAATAGAGGACAAATCGACAATCTGTAAAATGTAAAGTTTTTGCAATTTTATAAATCATCATATTTAAAAAACTATTTTGTAATTAAAATATAGTATTTTTCGATACTAGTGCGATAAAAATCATTCATGCACGAGTGTGACAATGATTTTTATCATCGAACATAATTTTTTTATACAAACCTTCTTGCAAACCTAAGCGTCCATAGAAGTAGTAATTTATGCACGAAGGTCGGAGTGTTAAAAATGCATTAGATAGTATTCTATAAATTTTTTGTTTAAATAAAATACTACAGTAATAATCGTTTAAGATAAACAACAATATTACATTTTCTTACAACAATAAGCGCACTAAATTCATGATATCATTATCTTCGTCATCGTTTTCTTCATTATTGTACCCATGATTACAAAGCAGTCTGTACATTTCGTCAGTGGGTTGAAAGCTCAAAACGTTTTTGCAGCCGTGAAGCTTTAAATAGCTTACGGTCTGCATTAGAGCGTTTATGGTTTTTGTTGTTAATCGATTTCTATGTTTCGTTTTGAGAAGCCTTTCTAAACTCCAGGTTCTTTCCGATTCTGCATTTGAATGAGGGGTACATAAAATGTTCAATGCAAATTTAGCAAGATTTGCAAATATTAATTGGTCGTCTTCATTGCGTACAGATACCATGATAAACCAAAAATAATCTGCATCAAGATCTTGATCAAAGTCAACCATATTTTCGGTTAATGCATCCCACTCATTTTCTACTTCCTCTTGTCTTAATCCTTGGAGGGCCCGAGGATATAACTCTATCAAATTTTGCATTATTCTTATATTATTTACATGAAAGTCATTTGAAAGAGCACTAGAGGGAAGAAGACAATTGAGGATTCTGTATTGATGCCATGGGATTAGTAAGCATTACCTCGCTTGCCGCGCTAAACAAATAAAATAATTTCTAAAATTTGTCATCAATGTTCTCCATTCTTCTTCATCTAAATTAAGAACTAAATTCATTATAGAATCATCAATTTCCAGTTCATTTAAGCTTTTATAATTCGTCTCGTCATCATGGTTAATAGCGTCGACGTCAGTATCATCGACGTATTGATTTTGTAAAAAATGCTTCACAATATCGAGATAAGTGTCTTCAATTCTATCATATACTATATGTATTAGTACCTGTTCTCCTTGAAGCCATCCATTCAGATTTTCCATCATTGGTAAAATATAATTTAGAAACATTAAGTAGCATTTCATTGTGGTATTATTAAATATATCACATAAACGGCTTGCTACATCATTATCATGCGACATTCCGTATAATACATTATAAATCGGAACCCATTGATTTAGAATGTGATTTATGCAGGGTCCCATTTCGAGCCATCGTGTGGGAACAGGCCTCAAAATTTGGTGAACATCATAATTTTCATTTATTTGCTCTTGCGATAACAAACGCTTCCTCTTCGGGCTTTTAAAAAAGTTATATACATCACGAGGCAAATCAATGATATCTTGAGGTAGTTCTCTTATGGCATACGAAGCGCTCAAATGCGCAGTGTGGCACGGGCATGAAATTGTGTGAATGCCAGGGAAATCTCTTCTAAACTTTTGTGCGATAGAATTTGCAACACCTACCATAACACTGCACCCATCAGACACAAAGGCTTGTAAATTTTCTCGTGGAATTATCAAAAAATTGCAAAGCGACTCTAAAATTCGCTGATAGAGTCCGTTAGCCGTAGCTTCGCTCATTTCGTCGTCGTCGTTATAAATGGGTACAATGGCCCAAAGTGCGGTAATAACTTTATTCAATTCCACATTGAAAAATCTTACTATAATACAGCCGTGTTTTTTAGTCGACACGTCCGTTGACTCATCGAAAAGAATTGAAAATGCGTGAGTGCGAAGAAGATTCATAAGCTCAGCTTTATAAGAAACAGCAATAACATCTTTTGTAATTTTTTTGCATAAGATTACGCTTCATTTTTACTTCCCTTAGAGCGTGCAAATTTTGGAAAACGTTAACTATTAGAGGTAATAGTTCATCGATTAACGCAAAAGGTAAACGATTTTTTGCAAAAAACATGCATAAAATAATTTTGATCCTCGAAACTTCTTTTCTAAATTCATCTTCGTCTTCATTTACTTCATTATCGGGATCTAAATTTTGTAATCGTCTGATATGCGCAGCTGATCTCGAGTGATCGTTATTGTTCTTAAATGTGCATTTAAGACGTTATTACAAATAATGCAACAAGCTTTATCCGCTCGATCGGGATGGGCCCTTAACCATTGGCGTCGATTTCGGTCTAACTGCCAAATATACCTGTAGTGCCGAACATCTTGTTACCGTCCACGATTAAGTCTAACCATCCTAAAAATTTGAGAAATGCCAAACCAAATTTATTGTACAAGTCATTTTCATAATACAACTTTTTTAACTTATATTTGGTATTATTATTAATCAAATCACGTCATATTTATACAACAGGTGTTACAAAATTGTTATTGTAATATAATTTTTCTTATAAAATGCGTTCAGTTTAACTAAATCATAATCATATACACTATATATTTTATATTCTAGCATTTCTAACGATTTTTATTTTTCAAATAATAGAGTAGATAAAAAGGAAACTTCAAAGTGACACAAGTTTTTCATTTAATAATTATAGTGCCATGTAACAAAACTTCAAAAACCCAAAAATAAATTTGCTGAATTGGTATCGGAGTTTTAACTTTTGAACAACCGCGCACGTTTAAAACGTGCGCAGAATTCGTGGTATTCGCGCAGAACTCGTGGCAAACCCTACGTATCCTAGAAGCAAATCAATTGAAATTCGGCTGCACTTTTGTCGCGATTCCTCTATCCATTAGGGACAATACAATAGAATATATTTAGTTTATTTATCGAGTCTTATTATATTTTTATTGATGGACATAAACAGAAGCTATGGAGCACACTTGCGCAAAATCGTACAGAGAGGAACTTGCATCCTACCCTATCGCACTGAGAAAAATGTGCATAATCGTTACTATTATATAGTATAGTAGTCAAAATATGGTTACGATTTCTCTTTTTTCAGTATACTATATTTTATTAGTCGTAAGATATATTTTAATAGTTTACACTATAATTATTGTAAATGCAACTATAATATAGTAACTTTTACTATAAAAATATTGTTGTGATGATTTTGCAATATACAATATTATAGCAGTAACCATATTTTCTCCTCAATGGCGTAGCAGATTTGCAATAATTTTGTGAAAATTCGAGCGTAAATCTATGATACGAAAATTGCTAAGGTACGTCTGTCTCACCTTCGATCTTGCATAATATTGCTATATAATACAATCTGTATTTTGTATAATTAAGCCGGCTATGCGTACGCAGTATCATATTTCAGGTATATACGCTGAGTTTCCATAACAGTTCTTCCATGATAGCGAGTGCACGAGCGTAATGCTTGTCTACTTCATCGTACGCTAGTGAAACCAGGCTACAAGAAAACGCTTCGCTAGTGGTGCGCTTGGACGTGAGAACACTCCCCCATTCGCGAGTGAGTTCGTGAGTACGCTGAAGTTTGTGATTTAGAGACAGAGATGTAGAAACAGGGACGTAGATACAGGCATGTAGAGACAGAGACGTAGATACAGAAACGAAGAGACAGAGCCGGAGGGACAGAGACGTAGAGACAGAGACGTAAAGACAGGCATATAGAGACAGAGACATAGAGACAGAAAAGTAGAGACAGAAAACTAGACACAGAGACGTAGAGACAGAGATTACAGACAGAGCTATAAAGACAAAAACAGAGACAAAGACAGAGACCCATACAGCATGAAAGAAAACTGAAATAATTACATGAAATAATTCATGAATTAATACATTGAAATGATTTAGAAAGAATTTTAAAAGGAAAAAAAATTAATTTTAAAATAATTTTTAAAATAATATATGGAATCCTTACAAAATACTTTCAAAAATCTTCCAAAAAAATAAAAAAAGTGTTACCAAAAAATAATTACACGAATTAATTCTGAAAGGACTTTGAAAAGATTTTTTGAAAGAATACATAAAATAATTTCGAAATTATTGCAAGTATTCTTTCATGCAATAATTCAGAAATAATTTCAGAAAGATACAAATTAATCATTCACAAAAATAATTCAATATCTATTCAAAAATCTTACATGAATTATTTCATGAAATCTTCTGGGAAACTCGTGTGAATTAATACAAGAAATAATTTTGAATTCTTTTGAAAAAGATTTTTAGAATAAAATTTTTTAAAACAAAATAGCAAAAAAATAATTACACGAATTAATTCTGAAAGGACTTTGAAAAGATTTTTTGAAAGAATACATAAAATAATTTCGAAATTATTGCAAGTATTCTTTCATGCAATAATTCAGAAATAATTTTAGAAAGATACAAATTAATCATTCACAAAAATAATTCAGTATCTATTCAAAAATCTGGCATGGTGTGGTTTCTACACATAAGAATTATGCACATATTTATTGTGCACACTTTAGCATTGGAGTATACACATAGATATAGATATACACCAATGCCAAAGTGTGCACAATAATTATGTGCATAATTCTTATGTGCACAAACCACACCATGCCAAAAATCTTACATGAATTATTTGATGAAATCTTCTGGGAAACTCGTGTGAATTAATACAAGAAATAATTTTGAATTGTTTTGAAAAAGATTTCTAGAATAAAATTTTTTAAAACAAAATAGCAAAAAAAAATAATTACACGAATTAATTCTGAAAGGACTTTGAAAAGATTTTTAGAATAAAATTTTTTAAAACAAAATAGCAAAAAAAATAATTACACGAATTAATTCTGAAAGGACTTTGAAAAGATTTTTTGAAAGAATACATAAAATAATTTCGAAATTATTGCAAGTATTCTTTCATGCAATAATTCAGAAATAATTTCAGAAAGATACAAATTAATCATTCACAAAAATAATTCAGTATCTATTCAAAAATCTTACATGAATTATTTCATGAAATCTTCTGGGAAACTCGTCTGAATTAATACAAGAAATAATTTTGAATTCTTTTGAAAAAGATTTTTAAAATAAAATTTTTTAAAACAAAATAGCAAAAAAAATAATTACACGAATTAATTCTGAAAGGACTTTGAAAAGATTTTTTGAAAGAATACATAAAATAATTTCGAAATTATTGCAAGTATTCTTTCATGCAATAATTCAGAAATAATTTCAGAAAGATACAAATTAATCATTCACAAAAATAATTCAGTATCTATTCAAAAATCTTACATGAATTATTTCATGAAATCTTCTGGGAAACTCGTGTGAATTAATACAAGAAATAATTTTGAATTCTTTTGAAAAAGATTTTTAAAATAAAATTGTTTAAAACAAAATAGCAAAAAAAATTATTACACGAATTAATACTGAAAGGACTTTGAAAAGATTTTTTGAAAGAATACATAAAATAATTTCGAAATTATTGCAAGTATTCTTTCATGCAATAATTCAGAAATAATTTCAGAAAGATACAAATTAATCATTCACAAAAATAATTCAATATCTATTCAAAAATCTTACATGAATTATTTCGTGAAATCTTCTGGGAAACTCGTGTGAATTAATACAAGAAATAATTTTGAATTCTTTTGAAAAAGATTTTTAAAATAAAATTGTTTAAAACAAAATAGCAAAAAAAGTTATTACACGAATTAATACTGAAAGGACTTTGAAAAGATTTTTTGAAAGAATACATAAAATAATTTCGAAATTATTGCAAGTATTCTTTCATGCAATAATTCAGAAATAATTTCAGAAAGATACAAATTAATCATTCACAAAAATAATTCAATATCTATTCAAAAATCTTACATGAATTATTTCGTGAAATCTTCTGGGAAACTCGTGTGAATTAATACAAGAAATAATTTTGAATTGTTTTGAAAAAGATTTTTAGAATAAAATTTTTTAAAACAAAATAGCAAAAAAAAATAATTACACGAATTAATTCTGAAAGGACTTCGAAAAGATTTTTAGAATAAAATTTTTTAAAACAAAATAGCAAAAAAAATAATTACACGAATTAATTCTGAAAGGACTTTGAAAAGATTTTTTGAAAGAATACATAAAATAATTTCGAAATTATTGCAAGTATTCTTTCATGCAATAATTCAGAAATAATTTCAGAAAGATACAAATTAATCATTCACAAAAATAATTCAGTATCTATTCAAAAATCTTACATGAATTATTTCATGAAATCTTCTGGGAAACTCGTGTGAATTAATACAAGAAATAATTTTGAATTCTTTTGAAAAAGATTTTTAGAATAAAATTTTTTAAAACAAAATAGCAAAAAAAATAATTACACGAATTAATTCTGAAAGGACTTTGAAAAGATTTTTTGAAAGAATACATAAAATAATTTCGAAATTATTGCAAGTATTCTTTCATGCAATAATTCAGAAATAATTTTAGAAAGATACAAATTAATCATTCACAAAAATAATTCAGTATCTATTAAAAAATCTGGCATGGTGTGGTTTCTACACATAAGAATTATGCACATATTTATTGTGCACACTTTAGCATTGGAGTATACACATAGATATAGATATACACCAATGCTAAAGTGTGCACAATAATTATGTGCATAATTCTTATGTGCACAAACCACACCATGCCAAAAATCTTACATGAATTATTTGATGAAATCTTCTGGGAAACTTGTGTGAATTAATACAAGAAATAATTTTGGATTGTTTTGAAAAAGATTTTTAGAATAAAATTTTTTAAAACAAAATAGCAAAAAAAAAATAATTACACGAATTAATTCTGAAAGGACTTTGAAAAGATTTTTAGAATAAAATTTTTTAAAACAAAATAGCAAAAAAAATAATTACACGAATTAATTCTGAAAGGACTTTGAAAAGATTTTTTGAAAGAATACATAAAATAATTCCGAAATTATTGCAAGTATTCTTTCATGCAATAATTCAGAAATAATTTCAGAAAGATACAAATTAATCATTCACAAAAATAATTCAGTATCTATTCAAAAATCTTACATGAATTATTTCATGAAATCTTCTGGGAAACTCGTCTGAATTAATACAAGAAATAATTTTGAATTCTTTTGAAAAAGATTTTTAAAATAAAATTTTTTAAAACAAAATAGCAAAAAAAATAATTACACGAATTAATTCTGAAAGGACTTTGAAAAGATTTTTTGAAAGAATACATAAAATAATTTCGAAATTATTGCAAGTATTCTTTCATGCAATAATTCAGAAATAATTTCAGAAAGATACAAATTAATCATTCACAAAAATAATTCAGTATCTATTCAAAAATCTTACATGAATTATTTCATGAAATCTTCTGGGAAACTCGTGTGAATTAATACAAGAAATAATTTTGAATTCTTTTGAAAAAGATTTTTAAAATAAAATTGTTTAAAACAAAATAGCAAAAAAAATTATTACACGAATTAATACTGAAAGGACTTTGAAAAGATTTTTTGAAAGAATACATAAAATAATTTCGAAATTATTGCAAGTATTCTTTCATGCAATAATTCAGAAATAATTTCAGAAAGATACAAATTAATCATTCACAAAAATAATTCAATATCTATTCAAAAATCTTACATGAATTATTTCGTGAAATCTTCTGGGAAACTCGTGTGAATTAATACAAGAAATAATTTTGAATTCTTTTGAAAAAGATTTTTAAAATAAAATTGTTTAAAACAAAATAGCAAAAAAAATTATTACACGAATTAATACTGAAAGGACTTTGAAAAGATTTTTTGAAAGAATACATAAAATAATTTCGAAATTATTGCAAGTATTCTTTCATGCAATAATTCAGAAATAATTTCAGAAAGATACAAATTAATCATTCACAAAAATAATTCAATATCTATTCAAAAATCTTACATGAATTATTTCGTGAAATCTTCTGGGAAACTCGTGTGAATTAATACAAGAAATAATTTTGAATTGTTTTGAAAAAGATTTTTAGAATAAAATTTTTAAAACAAAATAGCAAAAAAAAATAATTACACGAATTAATTCTGAAAGGACTTTGAAAAGATTTTTAGAATAAAATTTTTTAAAACAAAATAGCAAAAAAATAATTACACGAATTAATTCTGAAAGGACTTTGAAAAGATTTTTTGAAAGAATACATAAAATAATTTCGAAATTATTGCAAGTATTCTTTCATGCAATAATTCAGAAATAATTTCAGAAAGATACAAATTAATCATTCACAAAAATAATTCAGTATCTATTCAAAAATCTTACATGAATTATTTCATGAAATCTTCTGGGAAACTCGTGTGAATTAATACAAGAAATAATTTTGAATTCTTTTGAAAAAGATTTTTAGAATAAAATTTTTTAAAACAAAATAGCAAAAAAAATAATTACACGAATTAATTCTGAAAGGACTTTGAAAAGATTTTTTGAAAGAATACATAAAATAATTTCGAAATTATTGCAAGTATTCTTTCATGCAATAATTCAGAAATAATTTCAGAAAGATACAAATTAATCATTCACAAAAATAATTCAATATCTATTCAAAAATCTTACATGAATTATTTCATGAAATCTTCCGGGAAACTCGTGTGAATTAATAGATTTTTTAAAGAAAACATAACAATTCAGCAATCATGTCAAGAATTATATCACGAAATAATTCAGAAATAATTTCAGAATGATAAAAATTAATCATTCACAAAGATAATTCAATATCTATTGAAATAATTTCATGAATTATTTCATGAAATGTTGCGGGAAACTCACGTGAATTAATACAAGAAATAATTTTGAATTCGTTTGAAAAAGATTGTTACAATAAAATTTTTTAAAACACAATAGCAAAAAAGATATTTACACGAATTCTTCCTGAAAGAACCTTGAAAAGATTTTTTGAAAGAAAACATAAAATAGTTCAGAAATTATTGCAAGTATTCAACACGAAAAGGGCAGCGTCCGTATATAAGAGGCATCGTATAATGTATTTATTTTGTTTTTAATTCGAATTTGTTTCAATCAAATAAGTCCTAATTAATACAATATTTAATAAACAAAACTTACTAAATAAGTATATACTAATTAAACAAAGTTAATATTAAAAAATAAAGAAATATTAGAAATAAATATTCTAATTTATTTTGTCAGTCATTTTGCACTATATAATGAAAAAAATGAAATGATTGGATAATGATCGGATTTAGTCGTCCATTGTTTTCTACATTCGTATGATCCTATTAAAGAACGTATTAAAATGTGTGGGGGTATATAATTTTTCGTTTTTGTGAACTAAGATAGATTGAAACATTTACTAATTGCGAAAAATATTAATTTGAAAAGTTAATGTAAGAATATAAAAACTTAAAATAAAAGGAAAAAAAACATTTAAAGATGAATAATATAGGTACTTAAAATAAGCAATATTTTTTATTATTATTCATAATAGTATTCTTTCAGTATGACAATGTTTAGAAGTCCTCTCAAAATCGACAGAAATATTATTTATACGTCTGCCAAGAGTAAAGAGCCTTTGACTCTAAAAGTTGATTCTAAATTGAAAACACTACAAATAATAATAACGTCGGTAAGGTAGAGCTCATTCTATTCATCTCTGCATTATATGCAATTATCATTTTTTTATTTTTATCGAATTTCGGGAAAAGAGCTCTTTATTGCCCTTCGTAATGACAAAAATACACTATGTGTAAATTTTCAAGTTATTGCTCGTTATAGATTTTACAGGAAACGGGTTGAAAAATTTTCTATCAGTTTTTTATGAAAAATAATGAACAGAATTTCTGAAAAATTTATAGGTGTATTATTTATGCAATTACGGAGTGCAGTGAAGAGCTTCATTCATCAAAAGTTGAATCTAAGATCAAAAAAATGTAAAAACTCATAACGTCGGTAAGGAAGAGCTCGCTTTATACACACACATTTCACATCGACTTAATACAATATTTAATAAGCTAAGACAATTACATAACTATGAATTAATTCATCAAAGGAAATATTAAAAAATAGAGTAATATTAAGAATAAATTTTCTGTATCACTCATATAGCAGTATATAATGAAAAAATGAAATGATCTAACAAGCGAGCGATAGCGTAATGGATAGCGTATTTGCGTAGTACCCAAGCGACCCGGGTTCGAATCTCCATCATGTAAAAAATTTTTCTGCGTTTTTTTCTGCGATAAAATAGTGTAAAATTATTAACAATGTAAATATATGTAAAAATAGTTAGAATATTATTTAAATAATATTCTAAATTATAAAAATGTACCTTCAAATACGGGATTATATATACCCTTCGAAATTTATTGTTAGTAATATTTACTAAATATTTTCTAATTAATTCACAATATTTATTCCTGAATCCTTCCAAAAATCTTTCATTGAAAGGATTCTGCAATAATACATGATTTTATAACCTTCGAAATTTTTTGTTAGTAATATTTCCATTATATTTTCGAATTAATTCACAATATTAATTCCTGAATCCTTTCATACATCTTTCATTGAAAGGATTCAGGAATTAATTTTGTGAATTAATTCGAAAATATTATGGAAATATTACTAAAAAGAAATTTCAAAGAGTATAAATAACGTATTATTGCAGAATCCTTCAATGAAAGATGTCTGAAAGGATTCAGGAATTAATTTTGTGAGTTAATTCGAAAATATTATGGAAATATTACTAAAAAGAAATTTCGAACAGTATAAATCACGTATTATTACAGAATCCTTTCAATGAAAGATGTCTGAAAGGATTCAGGAATTAATTCACAAATTAATTCCTGAATCCTTTGAGACATCTTTCATTGGATGGATTCTGTAATAATACGGGATTTATCCGTCTTCCAAATTTCTTGTTAGTAATATTTTCATAATATTTTCGAATTAATTCACAAAATTAATTCCTGAATCCTTTCAGACATCTTTCATTGAAAGGATTCTGCAATAATATGTGATATTAATTCTGAAAGGATTCTGTAAGATTCTTTCAGAAATCATTCAGTGAAAGGATTCTGTAATGATGCTATGTCCGGGGTATTTTCCTTTCAGAATTATTTCAGGAAATAATTTTGAAATATCTTTTAGTAACCTTTTGGTAATAATCCATGAATCCTTTCAGAAATCTTCTATTGAATAAATTTTGCAATGATATTATAAATTATTTTTGAATTATTCCATTGAATTAATTCTGAAAGGAAAATACCCCGGACATAGCATTATTACAGAATCCTTTCACTGAATGATTTCTGAAAGAATAAAATTATTTCATGCATTCTTTCAGAATCCTTTCAGAATTAATACATGCTGTGTGGGAGACGTAGAGACGGATATATATATATATATATATATATATATGGGTCGTTCCTGTACTTTTTTTAAAAAGTGTGCGCGGGGGGGTCGTCGATTTTATCGACGATTTTTTTTATGAAAGTACATATAAAAAAAATAGCTTGTGCAAAATTTCAGCCCCTAATCTCATTTCTAATTCCTGCTGGAATTTTCTTAAATCCTGATTTTGACCTGTTTTTGGCCAGTTTTCAAAAAATTCTAAAAGGCTGAAATTTTAACAAAATAAGGTCGGTGAGGTCTTATTTTTTTGTCTTTCTTCAAATTTTAAGAAAAAAAATACACTGATATGAAATGATGATTTAGGTTTTATTGGCGATCTGTGATATGGCCATTGCATTTCATCATTTTTAGATCATCTTTAAACCTCTATATCTCGTAACTGGTTCCATATTTTTGAGCTCACTAGGTCTCATTTTTTTTGCCTCAACGAGATCTTTAATTTCTTTTTTTGAGGACCTAAATTGATTGAATAGACTTCAAGATACAGCCTTTTGAATTTGACGTTTTTATCAAAAATCGCGAAAATGAATCGCGTTCATGGTCACAGTGTCAACCGAATTTTAATTAAAAATCATTAACAAAAGTATTTTTCATTAGAATATGATGTTATCTAACTATACTCTTTTCCTATCATAGGAAAAAGTCAAAAAATAATTTTTTGTCGAGCATTATAATATCTAATTTTTCGATACCTAAAATAATAAAAAATGGCTCTCTACTGACATGAATTCTACCATCTTATAATTATTTTTGACACGTATACGTAACATAGATACAAAGGTGGTTCCTAGACCTTTAAAATCCGTAGTCGCTGATTTTTCTAGGACCACTAGAGCCAAAGTTATAGCCGTTTTTATAAAAAAATATTTTTCAAGTGGTAAAATTAGAGCTTGTGAAATATAGGAAAAGTTTTATTTACAAGATCAACCATAAGTTTGGCATAATTGTCCTAAAAAAAGTGCTGAGGCTGCATATTTTGAAGATCTTAGGCCGTGTCTACACTCTGCGAGAAGCACGTGCGATCAGCCCAAGCGATGCGAGCAAGCCATGCGCGCATGCGACGCGAGCAAGCGATAGTAATGGCTTTAGGTTGATTAAATTACCTATGTAGACTTTATAGATAATTAAAGTTGAAAATAAGAATTTAAGTAAAATTTTTTTTGTAATATTCATTTTATTGTAACTATTTTATAATCATTATCAAACGAAGTAAGTTTTGCTTTTAATGTTGAATCATCAATGGGTATAAAGCAGTGATATTTTCTTGTATTCTGTATAGTTCGGGTCAATTTAAAACAGCATTCTAGTACTTTACGCCTTTTCTCAATTGTTTCTTGACTCACCCAAATAGATCTAAAAACCAAATATTCTATATTTTTATAATACATAATGATCTATTATTCAAATACATAATCAAATAATATAGTCAAAAAATCTAAATTATATTATTTTTACCTTATTCCATCAATATTTTCACTAACGTAATCATACATGTCTTTTGGATTTAAAATTGGTTTTTCTGATGTTCTTTGTAAGGATGCCCTGCGTACTGTTCGTTTAACCACTGCTCCACATCCATCACACGGACTTTTCCCATGGCTAGTAGAAAAAAAGTTGTGCGACTTAACTTTTAAGCCAAAATCTTCCTCATGATGGCAGATATTAATGAAATTGTTCCTACAGTAAATAAATACTATCTTGAAGGTAAAAATTATAAAAAATAAAATAAATCTGTTTAATATTGTGTACATAATAATACAAATTATTTGAACTTGCATCATAGAAGTTGTTGCTTTTTTTAAATTTGATATACAGAAAAAATAAAGAACTGTTTTAGTAATTTTATCTTTAAAGCTGTTTTCTACATAATGTAAAATTTTAACTCGGGTGTAACCTGCAGGTCCAGGATCTTTATGGATTTTGATGTTCTGGGTCTCAAAATAGTTTTTCACACAAATTAAATATACTTTCAGAATATTACTTTGACATATTCTTAATAATTAAAATTACATTTTTTCAGGTCATTTTAATGAACAAAAATCTAAAGGTGTCTATTTTGTTCATATAATACGTATTAATATACTACAATAAAAGTACTCTTACTTGTTTTTGTATTGGGTAGGTGCTCCATCTGACATATAATGTACATTCTCAATAAACGGAAAATCTCGTTTTAGAAGTGCAATGAGTTGCCCTTGAAAAGTGTTAACTGCACAAGCATCATGTTTTAAACAATCACTAATAACACATACAGATAAGGTTTGTAATTTGTCGTTATTGTCTTCTTTATAATACACTACAAACGGGTGTACAGTTGCTTGTGTATTATTAAAATAAAATGCTTGGATCGAGTCTTGACAAACAAATAAGAAATTTTCAGCAAAATCTTGAAGTATAATACATGTATCTGGAGTAATAATTGTTTTGCAATGTTTTAAATAACATTTTTGCATTTCAGTCACATAATGATGCTTTGTTAACTCCCATAAGTCATTGGCTAAATTTATAATAAATTTTCTTGTAGGTTTTTTTACCATAATAAGACTGACTCTATTATTAGATTGTGATTCAGCATTATTTACCCAATTATAATATTCAATCTCTGAAACATCTTCGCATGAGCTTGATTCCAATATTTTCAGAATTTCTGCTTTACCAGGACAGTTTTCACAAAGATGTAGCATACAATCGCTCCAATCTGTTGAACAAACACAATCGTTTAAAATTACTCGGTAGGCTAAATTTTTGTTGATGGCAGACAATTTTAATTTGACATTTTGGTGTATAGGACATACACAAATTGTATGTGTACCAGGTGTTCCAGCACTAATACATTCTTTTGGCCTTAAAGAAGCAAATATACTGAAACCTGGTTTGCGCTGATCTTTAAAATGCTGTTCATATTCTTCTTCCACCCAATTGTTGTATAGATCCTTCAAATCATACATCAACAGTCTTTTTTGTAACTTCTCTGTGATATTAGTAATAGGATTTTTAACACTGATGCAATCTTTAATGCCGCTACATATTCTACTATTGTTTTCATCTCTATAATACTGAGTTACAGATTCTCTAACTTCATTAGAATGAATGCTGTACACTTTACGCTTAATAGTTCCTAAGACACCTGGAAAAATATATTTTGAAATTAATTTCAAATAGTGTATACTTAATCACAAAATAAAATCATAATAACAATATTATTTTTTTTAATTTAACGATTATCAAGACGATAAAATTTAGCTCAATGTTTATTCTATTTTAATTACTATGACTTGTTATATTGAAAGAAAAGAAATAGTTTAGAATTAATTTATTTTTTTTTATTTTTTTTTTTATATTAATTTTAATAGTTCTAAATATGTTGTAAGCGCTCGTGGTGCTATCTTAATAGTTTTGATTTTTAATCGGACTTCAACGAGCCAATCTCTTATGCGTTAGTCGAATGTCTATTCTCAAATCGAGAAAGGTAGCTTTTGTTTAAGCTTCCTCCTCTCTCGATAAGAATTTTTTGACAAACGGCGACACACATAAGAGAAAAATTTTTTTTATTTTTATTTTTAAAAATGAATAACTATTAATTTCGGAATAAAATATAATATCGGGGAGTTTCGTCCTTGTCGTACTTGGTGGACTCGTCAGGAAGACCCAAGTAGACATATCTTCGACTCCAAAATAATGAAATTACTGTGAATTCTTATAGTATGTAAGTTGTAATTTTATATGTGGATTTGAAAAATTGGTTACCATCTAGTGTTAAATGGTTGGAACTAAGATTATACAAGGAAAGGCATTTTAGTGTCCGAATGCCATTTGATTCTAAATATGTTGTAAGCGCTCGTGGTGCTATCTTAATAGTTTTGAATTTTTAATCGGACTTTTATTTTGGAGTCGAAGATATGTCTACTTGGGTCTTCCTGACGAGTCCACCAAGTACGACAAGGACGAAACTCCCCGATATTATATTTTATTCCGAAATTAATAGTTATTCATTTTTAAAAATAAAAATAAAAAAAATTTTTCTCTTATGTGTGTCGCCGTTTGTCAAAAAATTCTTATCGAGAGAGGAGAAAGCTTAAACAAAAGCTACCTTTCTCGATTTGAGAATAGACATTCGACTAACGCATAAGAGATTGGCTCGTTGAAGTCCGATTAAAAATTCAAAAAAATTTTAATAGTTGTTTTAAAATCCAATAATTACTTTATTATTTTTTATCTAATAATGAATAACGAAGGGTACCCCATGTTAAGATAGGCAAAATGCCACTATTAATGAAAGCGAAAAATGACAGTGATTTCATAGAAGTATACTAAAAAAAGAATTTTCTACGATTTTTCCGGGGACCTATATCCCTCCTTATATACAGTAAGGCCTAAAAATCGCATTTTTTGGAAATTATTTTTTTCTCCCGTTCCTCAATGTTAAAAAATTAAAAAAAAAGAAATGAGATTACAGCTTGTAAACAGAGAGAACATTGAGATTTCTCAAATATAGATTCTTTCTAATTAAATCGGATTTCATTTAAATGTTTAAATTACAATTCATGTATTATTTTACTTAATCCGTAAACAATACTTAAGCAATACGTAAGCAATACGTAAGTAATACATAAATAATAATACTTAAGTAATAATACATGAGTAATATAAATAAATAATTATGAGGATTTTAAATTAAATATTTTATAGGGGTACCCTTTATCATTATAGTTGCTTGAACAAAAATTACATAGATTTTAATAAATTAAACTAAAATTTTCTATTAATAATTCCCAAGTGTAATATAATATATGTAACCTAATGTATAAAGGATTATCGATTCTATATGTTTACACTATGTCTATAATCAAGATATTAAGAATTTATTACAACCCATTTTTTAACTTACCTACAGTAATTTTAAGTTCTTTTGCTTTATTAAACATATAACGTGAACATTGGAAATAATGTTTTGCTTGTTCAAATTTCCAATGATTTGGAAGTAATGTCAATAACGATATTTTTTTACCAAAATTAGTTTCTTCATTATAACACTTAATTATGTTTCCAATCATTCCGTGAAATGACATACTATCCTCTTGTAGCTGTTTAAGATTGCATTGAGTTGGCAAATTAAGATTCAATGTTTTATTAACTGTTGTACAAAATTTCGTATTCATTGATTCTAAAACACTGTATGTTTTATTTTCCAAGCGATAATCACTAAGTTTCTCTCGTTTAAGAGGAGGTTCATCAAATCCATCGAGCATTTTATTTAAACGTTGAAATCCTTGGCTCAATAATATATCTTCTGAACTTTCTGATGTACACACTTGGCTACTTGAAGAAACTTGACTACTTGAAGAAAGCTGCTCATTATTATTTACGTTTAAACCATCATTCCAAGTGTTTTCATCTTTTTCTGCATTTTTTGTTATTATTCATGTAATTTTGAACTCACAGTTTTTACAGTACTTATTACCTGGATCTAAATTTATATTACAAATGTTACGAAATTTATCACATTTATCAGCACTAATCATTACTACATTATTCTCAATGGATTTTGAATGATTATTAAAACAATTGCAACACTTAATTCCTTTGTCTACTTGTATATCGAATATCATATTTATGAAGATGATGGTCGCAAATAAATTTATTTTCTACATTAATATCAAAATTTTTAATCCTAAATGATAAATACAGCTTTAATTCATTACTAAGATTACTAATTAGATTAAGAGATTTATTTCTTGTGTAATGCTCTAAATGACATTTATCACCCTCATGCAATTCACCAATATAGCAAATCATTTTCTTTCAATTCCTGAGAAGATAACACTTACAAAACACAATTGTACAATTTATAAAACTCAACCGAACCAATACTGATATACTTGGTAATAGTTCTGCTCAACTACCTTCACAATTCTACTTAGAAATATTCATTTCATTTTTTATTGTAACTTGTACTCATTGTTTAAGGACATTCCGTGCCGTGTGTCGTGTAACGGATGACGGGTTCACGAGTGTCTCGCACAGAAAAATGGATGTCTGTCATCTATTAACTTACGTCAATACAAGTTAAATGAAACTATCTATGTATGTTTCATTTAACCTGAGCTTATACGTATAACGCACGTAAAACTATAGAAAACCTGCATTTAAGACCATGTCTATAGATACTTTTCTACGTAGTTTTAGCATATCTCTCACTAGTTTCGAGTTAATGTTTTTTATTTTTTTTTTTCAAATTATGGTCTGCCCATGTATATGCATGTATATATTGGGCTGTATAGCGCTATTTATACGCGCCCTACCGGCGGTTTGAGTTCGCCAACTTCTGAAAATACTGAAATATATTTTTAACTTATTAAGGTGATGTGATACCCTGATTTCAATATTTTTTAAATCAATATTCAAACGTTTATTTGGAAAAAGATGACTGTCAGGCGCTCCGGACACGTAAACACTATATTCAGAAATTTTTTTGAGCGATTCTATTAGTATTTTCATTAGCTATGCTGGTTTTAAAAATAGGTTAATTGCAGATTCCTACTTACCGACAGTACGGTTTTTATTTAATTAAATAAACTCTGATCATTTTTTTGGAAAAACACGTCTGTCAGGCGCTCCGTATATGTAAATCCCACACAGCATGTATTAATTCTGAAAGGATTCTGAAAGAATGCATGAAATAATTTTATTCTTTCAGAAATCATTCAGTGAAAGGATTCTGTAATAATGCTATGTCCGGGGTATTTTCCTTTCAGAATTAATTCAATGGAATAATTCAAAAATAATTTATAATATCATTGCAAAATTTATTCAATAGAAGATTTCTGAAAGGATTCATGGATTATTACCAAAAGGTTACTAAAAGATATTTCAAAATTATTTCCTGAAATAATTCTGAAAGGAAAATACCCCGGACATAGCATCATTACAGAATCCTTTCACTGAATGATTTCTGAAAGAATCTTTCAGAATCCTTTCAGAATTAATATCACATATTATTGCAGAATCCTTTCAATGAAAGATGTCTGAAAGGATTCAGGAATTAATTTTGTGAATTAATTCGAAAATATTATGAAAATATTACTAACAAGAAATTTGGAATTTGTGAATTAATTCCTGAATCCTTTCAGACATCTTTCATTGAAAGGATTCTGTAATAATACGTGATTTATACTGTTCGAAATTTCTTTTTAGTAATATTTCCATAATATTTTCGAATTAATTCACAAAATTAATTCCTGAATCCTTTCAGACATCTTTCATTGGAAGGATTCTGCAATAATACGTTATTTATACTCTTTGAAATTTCTTTTTAGTAATATTTCCATAATATTTTCGAATTAATTCACAAAATTAATTCCTGAATCCTTTCAATGAAAGATGTATGAAAGGATTCAGGAATTAATTTTGTGAATTAATTCGAAAATATAATGGAAATATTACTAACAAAAAATTTCGAAGGTTATAAAATCATGTATTATTGCAGAATCCTTTCAATGAAAGATTTTTGGAAGGATTCAGGAATAAATATTGTGAATTAATTAGAAAAT
Organism: Torymus aiolomorphi; assembly: GCA_036365515.1. Classification (NCBI taxonomy): domain Eukaryota; kingdom Metazoa; phylum Arthropoda; class Insecta; order Hymenoptera; family Torymidae; genus Torymus; species Torymus aiolomorphi. The sequence goes on from CM070873.1 coordinate 192,031,891, forward strand.
ATTTAGTAAATATTACTAACAATAAATTTCGAAGGGTATATATAATCCCGTATTTGAAGGTACATTTTTATAATTTAGAATATTATTTAAATAATATTCTAACTATTTTTACATATATTTACATTGTTAATAATTTTACACTATTTTATCGCAGAAAAAAAAGCAGAAAAATTTTTTACATGATGGAGATTCGAACCCGGGTCGCTTGGGTACTACGCAAATACGCTATCCATTACGCTATCGCTCGCTTGTTAGATCATTTCATTTTTTTCATTATATACTGCAATATGAGTGATACGATACATTAGAAAATTTATTCTTAATATTACTTTATTTTTTAATATTAACTTTGATCAATTAATTCATAGTTATTTAATACTTTTAGTTTATTAAATATTGTATTAAGTCGATGTGAAATGTGTGTGTATAAAGGAGCTCTTCCTTACCGACGTTATGAGTTTTTACATTTTTTGATCTTAGATTCAACTTTTGATGAATGAAGCTCTTCACTGCACTCCGTAATTGCATAAATAATACACCTATAAATTTTTCAGAAATTCTGTTCATTATTTTTCATAAAAAACTGGTAGAAAATTTTTCAACCCGTTTCCTGTAAAATCTATAACGAGCAATAACTTGAAAATTTACACATAGTGTATTTTTGTCATTACGAAGGGCAATAAAGAGCTCTTTTCCCGAAATTCGATAAAAATAAAAAATGATAATTGCATATAATGCAGAGATGAATAGAATGAGCTCTACCTTACCGACGTTATTATTATTTGTAGTGTTTTCAATTTAGAATCAACTTTTAGAGTCAAAGGCTCTTTACTCTTGGCAGACGTATAAATAATATTTCTGTCGATTTTGAGGGGACTTCTAAACATTGTCATACTGAAAGAATACTATTATGAATAATAATAAAAAATATTGCTTATTTTAAGTACCTATATTATTCATCTTTAAATGTTTTTTTTCCTTTTATTTTAAGTTTTTATATTCTTACATTAACTTTTCAAATTAATATTTTTCGCAATTAGTAAATGTTACAATCTATCTTAGTTCACAAAAACGAAAAATTATATACCCCCCACACATTTTAATACGTTCTTTAATAGGATCATACGAATGTAGAAAACAATGGACGACTAAATCCGATCATTATCCAATCATTTCATTTTTTTCATTATATAGTGCAAAATGACTGACAAAATAAATTAGAATATTTATTTCTAATATTTCTTTATTTTTTAATATTAACTTTGTTTAATTAGTATATACTTATTTAGTAAGTTTTGTTTATTAAATATTGTATTAATTAGGACTTATTTGATTGAAACAAATTCGAATAAAAACAAAATAAATACATTATACGATGCCTCTTATATACGGACGCTGCCCTTTTCGTGTTGAATACTTGCAATAATTTCTGAACTATTTTATGTTTTCTTTCAAAAAATCTTTTCAAGGTTCTTTCAGGAAGAATTCGTGTAAATATCTTTTTTGCTATTGTGTTTTAAAAAATTTTATTGTAACAATCTTTTCAAACGAATTCTAAATTATTTCTTGTATTAATTCACGTGAGTTTCCCGCAACATTTCATGAAATAATTCATGAAATTATTTTCAATAGATATTGAACTATCTTTGTGAATGATTAATTTTTATCATTCTGAAATTATTTCTGAATTATTTCGTGATATAATTCTTGACATGATTGCTGAATTGTTATGTTTTCTTTAAAAAAATCTATTAATTCACACGAGTTTCCCGGAAGATTTCATGAAATAATTCATGTAAGATTTTTGAATAGATACTGAATTATTTTTGTGAATGATTAATTTGTATCTTTCTGAAATTATTTCTGAATTATTGCATGAAAGAATACTTGCAATAATTTCGAAATTATTTTATGTATTCTTTCAAAAAATCTTTTCAAAGTCCTTTGAGAATTAATTCGTGTAATTATTTTTTTTGCTATTTTGTTTTAAAAAATTTTATTCTAGAAATCTTTTCAAAGTCCTTTCAGAATTAATTCGTGTAATTATTTTTTTTTGCTATTTTGTTTTAAAAAATTTTATTCAAAAAATTTTTTTCAAAACAATTCAAAATTATTTCTTGTATTAATTCACACGGGTTTCCCAGAAGATTTCATCAAATAATTCATGTAAGATTTTTTAATAGATATTGAATTATTTTTGTGAATGATTAATTTGTATCTTTCTGAAATTATTTCTGAATTATTGCATGAAAGAATACTTGCAATAATTTCGAAATTATTTTATGTATTCTTTCAAAAAATCTTTTCAAAGTCCTTTCAGTATTAATTCGTGTAATTATTTTTTTTTGCTATTTTGTTTTAAAAAATTTTATTCTAAAAATCTTTTTCAAAACAATTCAAAATTATTTCTTGTATTAATTCACACGATTTTCCCAGAAGATTTCATGAAATAATTCATGTAAGATTTTTGAATAGATATTGAATTATTTTTGTGAATGATTAATTTGTATCTTTGTGAAATTATTTCTGAATTATTGCATGAAAGAATACTTGCAGTAATTTCGAAATTATTTTATGTATTCTTTCAAAAAATCTTTTCAAAGTCCTTTCAGAATTAATTCGTGTAATTATTTTTTTTGCTATTTTGTTTTAAAAAATTTTATTTTAAAAATCTTTTTCAAAAGAATTCAAAATTATTTCTTGTATTAATTCAGACGAGTTTCCCAGAAGATTTCATGAAATAATTCATGTAAGATTTTTGAATAGATACTGAATTATTTTTGTGAATGATTAATTTGTATCTTTCTGAAATTATTTCTGAATTATTGCATGAAAGAATACTTGCAATAATTTCGAAATTATTTTATGTATTCTTTCAAAAAATCTTTTCAAAGTCCTTTCAGAATTAATTCGTGTAATTATTTTTTTTGCTATTTTGTTTTAAAAAATTTTATTCTAAAAATCTTTTCAAAGTCCTTTCAGAATTAATTCGTGTAATTATTTTTTTTTGCTATTTTGTTTTAAAAAATTTTATTCTAAAAATCTTTTTCAAAACAATTCAAAATTATTTCTTGTATTAATTCACACGAGTTTCCCAGAAGATTTCATCAAATAATTCATGTAAGATTTTTGAATAGATACTGAATTATTTTTGTGAATGATTAATTTGTATCTTTCTAAAATTATTTCTGAATTATTGCATGAAAGAATACTTGCAATAATTTCGAAATTATTTTATGTATTCTTTCAAAAAATCTTTTCGAAGTCCTTTCAGAATTAATTCGTGTAATTATTTTTTTTGCTATTTTGTTTTAAAAAATTTTATTCTAAAAATCTTTTTCAAAAGAATTCAAAATTATTTCTTGTATTAATTCACACGAGTTTCCCAGAAGATTTCATGAAATAATTCATGTAAGATTTTTGAATAGATATTGAATTATTTTTGTGAATGATTAATTTGTATCTTTCTGAAATTATTTCTGAATTATTGCATGAAAGAATACTTGCAATAATTTCGAAATTATTTTATGTATTCTTTCAAAAAATCTTTTCAAAGTCCTTTCAGTATTAATTCGTGTAATTATTTTTTTTGCTATTTTGTTTTAAAAAATTTTATTTTCAAAATCTTTTTCAAAACAATTCAAAATTATTTCTTGTATTAATTCACACGAGTTTCCCAGAAGATTTCATCAAATAATTCATGTAAGATTTTTGAATAGATACTGAATTATTTTTGTGAATGATTAATTTGTATCTTTCTAAAATTATTTCTGAATTATTGCATGAAAGAATACTTGCAATAATTTCGAAATTATTTTATGTATTCTTTCAAAATATCTTTTCAAAGTCCTTTCAGAATTAATTCGTGTAATTATTTTTTTTGCTATTTTGTTTTAAAAAATTTTATTCTAAAAATCTTTTTCAAAAGAATTCAAAATTATTTCTTGTATTAATTCACACGAGTTTCCCAGAAGATTTCATGAAATAATTCATGTAAGATTTTTGAATAGATATTGAATTATTTTTGTGAATGATTAATTTGTATCTTTCTGAAATAATTTCTGAATTATTGCATGAAAGAATACTTGCAATAATTTCGAAATTATTTTATGTATTCTTTCAAAAAATCTTTTCAAAGTCCTTTCAGAATTAATTCGTGTAATTATTTTTTGGTAACACTTTTTTTATTTTTTTGGAAGATTTTTGAAAGTATTTTGTAAGGATTCCATATATTATTTTAAAAATTAATTTAAAATTAATTTTTTTTTCCTTTTAAAATTCTTTCTAAATCATTTCAATGTATTAATTCATGAATTATTTCATGTAATTATTTCAGTTTTCTTTCATGCTGTATGTGATACTATACTCAGAATTTTTTGTGGACGATTCTATTAGCATTTTCATGAGATGTACTCTTTTTAAAAGTTAATGATGTTAATTCATTACTTCAATTGGGGCAACGATTATTAGAAGAGGAGAGATGTTTAACCTATCAATGGAATATGGATGAACAAAAAATAACAACTTCCATTATTTCTGCAGCCTGTTCAAAAGATGGAGCAGATGCGTATTCTACACGGAGAGAAATTTTGTAGTGAAAATTACAAATATTCGAGACAAAATTACCAGTTTCTATGGTAATGGATGGACAGACTGACAATTTCAAACTTTTTACCAAAGTGCCTTGGTAAAATTTTTTTAGTTAATTTAAATTAAATAAATTAACTTTTTTTATCCATATTGATGGATATATAGTATTTTAATATAGAAATAGAAACAGAAACAAGGATGAAAAAACATTAAACTGAAAAAAAATTTTTACGGAAGCGGGATTCGATCCGACGATCTTTGGGTTGAGAGTCCGACGTTCTACCGACTGCGCCATGTAAGCTGTTACCAACAGTCATTTGAATCGCTGTTATTACGTACTGAAAATATGTGTATTGTTTTCATTTTAACGTCGCGCACGCCTCTAGTATCAATCTTCTGAAACACAATAATGCGCAGTGCGCATGCGCGAGTACACAAATACCAGGTTATTTGGTAAAATTTATCAGTTTTCTTAGTAAAAATTCTTAGGTTACCTTGTAAAAATGACTAGACCTCAATTTTTACCAGTGTGTCTGGTAATTTTTATTCAGATAATTTGGTATTTTTTTAAGTGGTTATGGTAGTTTTTCCTGGGAAACTTATAAATTGTATTAGAAACCTGGGAATATCACGGCTTTTGACAGTCTATCCATGCGCTACCAAGGCACCTTGGTAATTTTTACTCTAAAATTTCTCTCCGTGTATAGTTTTTTATAATATAAATTTCGTAGAAAAATTCAAAACTACCAAGCTTAATATTGATCGAACCTTCAATTCAAGGCCCCGAGGACTGCAGCTAGGGCGGTCTTCGCAATTTTTGAGTATTTTGGCTGACCATGATGGCAAAGTAAGTATAAAAAACTGCTCCTAACTGCACTAATTAGGTTGTATTTTCAGAGATATATTCAATTCAATAGTTATTACTGTCTCAATTTGCACAGTTATAAACAGTTATTTACAGTTTTTTACAGAAACGATTTCCGCCAACTTTTATAAAGTTAAATTTTTATTAGCCAGTCAATAATAAATCATTAAATGGGGCTAACGCATGATAATGATTTTTTCCACACTCCGTGCTCAAAGTGCCCATTTTACGCACGCAAGCGTGCGCAAACTCGGACTTTCCGTCCGTCGTTTTGAAAAATATTGTTCGATACACGTGCGAGAGGTGGTTTTCGACTCGTGTGATTGTCACCCTCGATTTGCTCGGGCGACAAACTCACACTCGGACGAGAATCATCTCTCTCGAACTAGTATGGAAAAGTACTATATCATATAACAAATTTATATATTTATCTGTGCGTTAATGAATTATGCTCATTTTTCAGGCGATTCCTATTGTATTCATTTTAATGAATAACAAATTGACAAAATCTTATGATTACCTATTTGAACACCTGAAGGAAAAGTTTCCACTGTTAAATCCAGTTAGTATAACAACCGATTTCGAAACCGCTTTAAGGAATTCGCTTTCTAAACAATTCACGCAAGCGGAGTTGATTGGATGTTATTTCCACTACGCTCAGGTAATTGTAATATAGTATATTGTGTACCTAGGGCGTAAAGTGGGCTTTTTTTAGACCGAGTGTTGAGTTTGCAGTACAAGCCGAAGGTAAGCTAGCACGAGCCGAAGGCGAGTGCGTTTGCGAACCGAAGACGAGTTCTTCTAACAAATGAGGTCAAAAGGCCCACTAGCCCTATAGGTGCATACCATATTTTTGTGACACATGTATAGATTTTCGGAGTTCTTGAGCCTAAAATGCGAGCTTAATTAATTTATGTAAAGTTACATTGAAAAATGAAATAATATTATTAAATTATATGTAATACTTTGTTTTATAATTTGAATATATTTTATAAATTAATTATTGGTTTAAAATGTCTACATTTCATTTTCAATTAGTTTTGTAACTTGATACTAACAAGGAGAGTGCACACCCTCCGGGAAACGGATTTTTGCGGGCATTGGAGAGTCGATTTCTGGTACCTAAAAATGAAGCCCAGTGGGCCTAATTCGATCTCATAGGCCCTTTTTCTTGAGATATGGGCAATTTAATCTCAAATATCCCCTATTTCGTTAAAAAATTATATCTCTTCTATTGAGTGTCACATTGCAAATATTTATGATACAAAAACGAGCAAAGAAGATTATAAAAGTAGACAGTAAAAGCTAAAATTTAAGCCCTAATTCATTAAGAAATATTGATTTTTCAGGAAGTTACAAGCAATCAAAGATAGGGTAAGAAAATGGGTAAAAATACGATCCATTTAATGGGTTAAAATGAAAACAAATTTTTACCCATTTTCTTACTCTATCTTTGATTGCTTGTAACTTCCTGAAAAATCAATATTTCTTAATGAATTAGGGCTTAAATTTTAGCTTTTACTGTCTACTTTTATAATCTTCTTTGCTCGTTTTTGTATCATAAATATTTGCAATGTGACACTCAATAGAAGAGATATAATTTTTTAACGAAATAGGGGATATTTGAGATTAAATTGCCCATATCTCAAGAAAAAGGGCCTATGAGATCGAATTAGGCCCACTGGGCTTCATTTTTAGGTACCAGAAATCGACTCTCCAATACCCGCGAAAATCCGTTTCCCGGAGGGTGTGCACTCTCCTTGTAAGATTAAATAATAACAAAAATGAATTCAATTTTCTTTTCTTTCTTAAAATTATTTGGATTTATCTTTGAATAAAAAAAGCCATGCAAATATGCATACACAAATTTATGCGGGATCACGTTTAATTTTTATGATTTTACACAGTTTTACAGCAGCGGGCGCAAAAGTATTTATCTAAAGATGCTTTTGCGCCCGCCGGGCAAACAATCATTTTTTTTCCGTCGATCAAAAAAAAGTCACTTTAAGACATCTTTTTAGGCCGAAAAACAGCCAAAATCGTGCACGTATTACAAAAAATAATTTATTCATTTCACTAGATCGTGTTATAAAAAAAAAAATAGTGTTAATAAAAAAATTAATCGTGTTAACAAAAAATGCGAATATCGCCATATTTATTCGCGATTTCGGTGGTTAAGCACTTCAAAAAGATTTGTACAATATTTACAGCCTGTCTTACAAGATTTGTATAAAACAAGCCGTAAAGTACGTACTTTACGGACACGTATGACAAAAAATATTGTTCGATACACGTGCAAGAGATGATTCTCGACCCGTGTAATTGTCACCGTACCAGTATCGAAACGTACTATACATTAATTAAATTATATTCATGTTATCTTATTTAATTCTTCCTTTATATTGTTTTAGGCGATATATAAAAATGGTAAAAGAAAGAAGGTGTTAACAAAGAAAATGTCGAAAAGAGATAATCCCGCTAAACATAAATTAATTAAAAAGATAATAGCGTTAGCACTTCTTCCAACTAACAAAGTAAAAGAGGCTTTCGAAGAAATTAAAGAGGAATGTTTAATAAAATTTCCCGGCGACAAGAATGTTGATAATTTTTTAATATATGTGGAAGAGCAATGGATCAAGGACATAAGCGCATTCAATGTATATAGAAAAAGTGATCGCACAAATAACCCGATTGAAAGTTACCACCGGCATATAAATTATCTGATGCGCAAGAAACCAGTAACAAAAAAGTTTTTATGTAATTGATGTTAACTTTAAATACAGAAATAACACCCAACTATGAATGTAATTTGAGACACTCGACGTATTGCTTGAAGTGTGTGGCAATACACTGAGCGAAAAGTTTATTGTAGAAATAACTATTTCTTATAGTAAATTGAAAATCTGGTTATAGTAACGCGTTTTTTAAAGGCTCTACTACAATAATTGAAATAATAATTCTATCTGAGATAATAACAAGGAGATGATCAGGGGTGCCGGTCTTGGATTTGGCTAAAACTGTAGGAGGTTCTTATTTTTTACAAATAATGAGACACGTGTCTGGGGGTTTTTGTGAATGGGCCTTTTTTCCGAGACTCAAGCTATTTTATGTCTAAAATGAACAATTTTCGATTAAAATGAGGTTTCTTTCTTTAGTAATAGCTTTTTGAATATTTCGGTCATATAAATGGGCTAAAAAGTTTATAAAAGAAGGCAAAAAAAGCTTTAATTTAAGCTGTATTTCATGAAAAAATGTCGATTTTGAAAAAGTTATAGGCTATTAAAAATAGACAAAGAAAATCACTAAAAATTTCTCATTTTTCTCAAGCACTTAACGGGTGGCATTTTAAGCTATCTTCTTACTTTATTTTAAATGCCTATAACTTTTTTTAAAAATCAACATTTTTTAATGAAACACAGCTTAAATTAAAGCTTTTTTTGCCTTCTTTTGTAAACTTTTTAGCTCATTTATATGACCGAAATATTCAAAAAGCTATTACTAAAGAAAGAATAGTATATTGTGTACCAAGGACGCAAAGTGGGCTTTTTTAGACCGAGTGTGGAGTTTGCAAAACGAGACGAAGGCGAGCAAGCACGAGCCGAAGGCGAGTGCGTTTTGCGAGCCGAAGACGAGTACTGCAACCACACGAGGTCAAAAAGCCCACTTAGCCCTTGGTGCACACCATATTTTTTGTAACACAAGTATTGTTTTTCGCGTTTTGTTTTTAAACGAAGCTTATGGGCAGCGGGCAAAAAAGAACTTTTTTTGCCCGCTGCTGACCGTAGCGGGCAAAAAAAATTTTTTTTACCCGCCGGTCTATAAACGATCACTTTCAGCTCGCATAATAGGTCAAAAAAACGCGAAAAACGTGCTTGTGTGACAAAAACCTCATTTTTATCGAAAATTGTTCATTTTAGACATAAAATAGCTTGAGTCTCGGAAAAAAGGCCCATTCACAAAAATCCCGAGACACGTGTCTTATTATTTATCATAAAGAAGTACCTCCGGCAGTTTTAGCCAAATCGAGGACCCGCACCCCTGAGCATCTCCTTGTAAGTCATTAATAGTCAAAATAAGTATTTTGTGTAGTATTTTTCCCTTGCATAGATTACTCTAATTTACAATAAGGTAACTCGAGGTAATTGGGCCACTAATCTAATTCGGCTAGTTTTATAGTTAAAATATGAAAAATAAGTATATCTTATGAATTATTTTTTAATTGTTTGAGAATGATCATTACATTTTTATGTAAGTTTCTATTACCAATTTTCAGCGTGTCGCGCGTTTTATAAAGTCGAAAAAGCAAATATTTCGTTATTATTTAACGCGATGACATCCTATGACGGAGGTAGTGGCAAACAGTCCCAAGTGGGAATCGAACCCGGGACAGCCGCGTACGAATCGCGCACCTAACCGACGATGTCTGAACGAAAATTTATAACGATGTCTCAAATAATATTCAATTTGAGTATTTTTTTCTTATTCACTTTATTTAACATAAAAGATGTTCTATTCTATATGTTGTTTTCATTTTATAATTTATAGTGGAAATAGTCAATTTACAAATTCATGCGTGGGTGGACTTCCACAAAATAAACGAATGTGATGATGAAGAGGCGGAAGAAAGGGCTCTTGTTAAAAAGAAGAAGAGGCAGCTTGCTCGCGAGAATGTGTTGAACGAGGGGTGGAACAAGTTAGAAAATGGATTATGGTCACTTTCTCAATTTCTCGGCAAAGTAACGTATTTTCCAGAGCAAGAGCCTATAGATACTATACCACAAGAAGAAGGTATTATTAAAGAATATTTTATAATATTTACTTGAATAATATATCAACTGATAAGAATTTTTCTATCGGTCTTACAGTCTTACAAATTAAATTAAAATAATTAATATTTATGGCAGTCAGATTGCCCTTGTTTATAATCACCCCCGCAGAATCTGAAATAAAAACTTAATTAAACCTGGAAAAAACTTTGTTAGCAAAGGACAATCTGACTGCCACCCACCACCACATTGCCCAACGTTTCGAGCCCGCTCCGGCTCCTGCTCAGGGACTCTTTTTAAATTGAATAATATATGTTTAAAAGGTAATGAGACTTATTAGAAAATTAAAACCGTTGTGGTTTGAGAGACGAAAAAAGTGAGGTCATTGACAATCATAACCACCCTTACAATAATTTTTCTATAAGAAAAAAAATTATATTATCTCATATTTAAGTTTTGACTAAGCTCTCAGGATGTGACATTCATATATAGCTAAAGCCTCATTACTTTTTGAAACGTATTGCGCTTTTCATCAGTATAAAATGGCATCTAACATCTAATATATTCTAATAGAGTTGGACGAAGGAGATGAAGTTACTCTACAATTGGAAAACGTAAGTATTGTATTACATAAAATAAATTTCGAAGTGAAATTATTTATAAATAACATATATATATATATATATATATATATATATATATATATATATATATATATATATATATATATATATATATATATATATATATATAAATATATCTATATAAATATATATAAATATATATATATATATATATATATTTTTTTACAGGAAGAAGACAACATTATTTCTACAAAGTATAAGATGATCCACGTTGCCAATTTGATATATAAATTTAAAAAATTTGAAAGTACATTTTGAAAATGTAGTTTTTAATAAATACTTTTTTATTTTACGTTATAAGTACAGTATTGTTTCGTTGTTACTGCTTTCTATTGCACGTCTACGTAACTCCCTTACACGCGTTGACCTCACATCCCCCGGGTGCTTGGATTTAAAAATTATTTAAATAATCTTCTTGCTTAGTGTCACACGTTTATGTAACTCCCTTATACGCGTGGCTCTGGCGTCCTTTGGCTACTTGGTTTTAAAAATTATTTAAATAATAGTCTTGCCTAGTATCGCTCGCCTACGTAACTATCTTACACGCGTTGACTTCGCATCCCCAGGGTACTTGGGTTTAAAAATTTTTTAAATAAACGTCTGGCTCACTATCATACGTCTACGTAACTCCCTTATACGTGTGTCCCTCTTGTCCCCCAGCTATTTGTTTGTAAAATTATTTAAATAATCGTCTTGCTTACTGTCACATCCCTACGTAATATCTTTATAATTATTTTACAACATATTTTAAATAAACTAAGATTTATTTTTGACGTCTTTATAAAACATTCTGCATGCGTAATCTATCGATCCTAGACTGTGTGTGGAAAATTTGGAGAATTTTTCCGATTTGTAGGTGAAGGTAGGGCTTTTTACATTTATTTTACAACTTATTTTGCAAATAATCTATTGATTTTCGTATTTTTTTTAACGACTTCCTACATACGTATTCCATTATCACATTAAACTATGTATGCAAAATTGGGAGCATTTTTCCGATTTGTAAGTGAAATTAGGGCTTTTTACATTTATTTTACAACTTATTTTGCAAATAATCTATTGATTTTCGTATTTTTGTTAACGACTTCCTGCATACGTATTCCATTATCGCATTAGACTATGTATGCAAAATTTGGAGCACTTTTCCGATTTGTAGGTGAAGGTAGGGCTTTTTGCATTTATTTTACAACTTATTATTCAAATAAACTATTGATTTTCGTATTTTTTTAAGGACTTCCTGCATACGTATTCTATTATCCCATTAGACTATGTATGCAAAATTTAGAGCATTTTTCCGATTTCTAGGTGAAAGTAGGGCTTTTTACATTTATTTTACAACTTATTTTGCAAATAATCTATTGATTTTCGTATTTTTTTTAACGACTTCCTACATACGTATTCCATTATCACATTAAACTATGTATGCAAAATTTGGAGCATTTTTCCGATTTGTAAGTGAAATTAGGGCTTTTTACATTTATTTTACAACTTATTTTGCAAATAATCTATTGATTTTCGTATTTTTTCAACGACTACCTGCATACGTATTCCATTATCGCATTAGACTATGTATGCAAAATTTGGAGAATTTTTCCGATTTGTAGGTGAAGGTAGGGCTTTTTACATTTATTTTACAACTTATTTTGCAAATAAACTATTGATTTTCGTATTTTTTGTAATGACTTCCTGCATATGTATTCCATTAGACTGTGTATGTAAAATTTGTAGCATTATTCCTAATTTGTAGGTGAAGTAGGGCTTTTTACATTTATTCCTAGATTTAATTTCTTAATAAACTATTGATTTTTATGCAATATTTTTCTATAGAATATTATTTGCCTTTTCCGGATATGTCGTTGTTAATGCTTTTTCGTTGGGTGCGATGCTCTGGTATGTATTTACGTGAAAATTAAATTTCCCTCATGTGGTATGTTTGAAATTTTTTGTTTATTTATGAAACTTTGACTTTTTTTCAAATCATAGCGTTATTTATTTCGCGATATTCAAATCTTCCGCCGTGCGCTCGTCAACGGTGGTAACACTGCGCATGTCGCTACGCGCGCCACCCGTTCATGCGAACGCGCCTTTCACCGCTTCTGGCACATTGTCCGTCTGGCACAGAGTCCGGGACCCCTTACAGCTAGGAAGCTTACATGGAAGATTCCTGAAAGCTTAAAATGTCCGCCCTTTTTTCTCACAAAAAGCTTTCAGGAAAGATTCTATTAATCTTCCCAGAAAGCTTTCCGGGATCTTTCATCAAACTTTTAAGCTTTGTGAAAGATTTGTCAATCTTTATGGAAGATTTCTTGAAAGAATACGGTAAGTTTACAGAGAATCTTTCAGCAAGACTTTAGTAAGGTAGCTGTAAAGATCCTTGTAAGGTTTTTGATAGATTTATTGAAATCTTTCAGAAAGCTTACATGAAAGATTCCTGTAAGCTTAAAATTCCGCCCAATTCTTTCTCGAAAGGATACGGTAAGTTTACAGGAAATCTTCCAATAAGACTTTAGTAAGGTAGCTGTAAAGATCCTTGTAAGGTTTTTGATAGATTTATTGAAATCTTTCAGAAAGCTTACATAAAAGATTCCTGTAAGCTTAAAATTCTGCCCAATTTACTGGCTAAAGCTTTAAAAAAAAATCTATTAATATTTCCGGAAAACTTTCCAGGACCTTTCATCAAGTTTTTAAAAGAGTAACTGGAAGCTTTGTGAAAGATTTGTCAATCTTTCAGAAAGATTCTACGAAACATTCTAGTAATCTTTCAAGAAACCTTTCACGAACCTTTTTTCAAGTTCTTGAAAGATTACTTTGGAACTTAAAGCCATACATATTACATACAATACTCTAAAGTATAACTATTACAATTCTCGCATATTATTTAGAATTTATTACTATATTAATCGCAATTTTTTCATCGCAGAAAAAATTTTACATAAAATTTTTTGACCTAACCGGGAATCGAACCTACAACCCTTGGGTTACTACGCACGCATGCTATCCGTTACGCTATCGCTCGCTTGAAGGAGTTGGAACATTTTCATCCAAATAAGGTGCACTATCTACGATTATTTAATTGTTATTATATAATATCATACATACATACCTAACATACATGTTATTATTTCGATTATTCATCTAAAATATTAATGGCTTTAAAATGGCCATGTAAAATACCGAAACGATACCTCCCTATTAAAAATAATCACGTGAATAATCACGTGAGTATTCACGTGAGTACTCAGGTGAATACTCACGTGAGAGCTCACGTGAGCTCTCACGCGAGCTCTCACGTGAGTTTTTCAACCATATTCTCACGTGACTACTCACGTGAGTACTCACGTGAGAAGTAAAAAAAAAATGGTTTAAAAAAAATTAGTAATCAATGTTTTTTTTACTAAACTATTACATAAATATTTTAACTTTAATTTTTGCATATACCTTTCAACCCGTAAATAGTATAGGAATATATCAAAAGCGAGGCAAGCCTCGTAATTACAACTCTTTTAAAAGAGTCGCGGTATTGACTAAGTCTTATGGCTTTATGTATTCTCGCCGGTGTTCATTTGCCTATGGAAATCGAGAAAGGGGTTGCCGCCTGGCGGTTAAAAGAGTTACTAGACGTGGAGTTCAGACGGGTCCTATCAGTTCCGCAAGTGACCGCCAGGCGGCAACCCCTTTCTCGATTTCCATAGGCAAATGAACACCGGCGAGAATACATAAAGCCATAAGACTTAGTCAATATCGCGACTCTTTTAAAAGAGATGTAATTACGAGGCTTGCCTCGCTTTTGATATCTCCCTATACTATTTAAGGATTGAAAGGTATACGCAAACATTAAAGTTAAAATATTTATGTAATAGCTCAGTAAAAAAATCATTCATTACTAATTTTTTTTAAACTATTTTTTTCACTTCTCACGTGAGTACTCACGTGAGTACTCACGTGAGAATATGGTCGAAAACCTCACGTGAGAGCTCGCGTGAGAACTCGCGTGAGCTCTCACGTGAGTAGTAACGTGAGTACTCACGTGAGTACTCACGTGATTATTTTTAATAGGACTACCTTACCGGCACCTAAGTTTTTTTTTTTTTTATCGTATTTAAACAAAAATTTCAGAGAAAAGCGCTCTTTTACGGAAATCCAACGCTTTTTCCTAAAGTTTGTGTTTAGATGTAATAAAAAAAATAAAATTTTGGTGCCGATAAGCTAGGGATCTACGTTTGAGTTGAACATGGCCTCAAAGTTAAAACGGTATTATAAAATCAAGTTTCAGTTAAAACATTATAAAATCAATTATAAATGTATTAAAATATTATCAAATTTACTTTATTTATATTTGCTTATATTCTATATATGTTTAATATAAATGGATAAAGAAATTTTTCAATTCATTAAAAAAGCATAATTTTGTTCTAAGTTGATGAAATCTTCAAATCTATATTTTCAACTCAAAAATAACTTCAAAATAGTCTGAAAAGAGATGAAAAGAGAGGGGATTAAACATATTGCAAGAATATGTGTTTATATTAGATGCATCTTTAAGATGAAATGGCGAAAAAGTTATTTACAATTCATATAACTATTATGTATTTAGAAAAAGTTGTTACTTTTTCAAATCACATTTTTAAGACCAAAATAACTCGTGAGTAGTTATAAATACATAATTTATAATGAAATTAACTGTACTTTAAGAATATCGGTATCCATTTTCTATACCTGAAGAACCAATTAAAAGAAAATTATTTCTGAAACAAAAAATTTTGGCAAAATTGTTATTTTATCAAAATAAGACCTTATTGTCATTCATTTGCTCCAAAATTTAATCAGTTCTGAGTTAAGACATACGTAAGATGCATGCAAAAGTTCAGCTCATTACGTCTATCCGTTCAAGAGTTATGCCAGAGACAAAATTTCGTTTCATAAATTCATACATACATACATTTTTTTTAAACCTATTATTCTGACTCAGAAACCTCAAAAACATCGAAATTCATCAAAATCTCTGTTTTGAAAATTTTCACTATTACAACGCTTTCTCTTTGAGAAATAAATATAGTGTCAATAGGGAGAAATAAAATTCGTATACTGAATATATTTTAACACTCCGTGCGCAAAGCTCGACTTCGCACACGCTCAAATAAAAAAGCATATGCTAAATCAAGCTTTGTACACGTCGTAAACAAAAATACGGTTCGATACGCGAGCGAGAAGGTGATTTTAACCTTGTGTGACCTTTTCACCCTAGCTTCGCTCAGGTGCAAGCGTCCACACTAGGATAAAATCACTTTGACGCACTAGCATCGAAATTTATCTGTAGGGGAGGGCGGGGCACGTGTGACACCCTAACTTTGATTAAAAATAACAACTAAACCGTGTATTATTTCAAAATGTACAAAAACGGAATAATTAGATCAGAAAAAAATAAAATAAAATAAACTATTAACTTTTTTTTCATTTTCTTTTAATTATTGATAAAATACAGAAAAGAAATTCTGAAAAAAATGCTCTACGTGCCCCACCGGCGGGTGGATTGTGGCACCCGACGGGGCACGCATGGCACGGTCAAATTTAATATTTTACTATAGGTATTATTCAATTCTTTTTTCCAGTAATTAATACTTTAATAATTATGCCATAATAAAATTTTCAAAAATCAAATAATTAATCAGTCTATTGAAAATTAAAAATTTTATTTTTATTAAGGAACATAACAATTTTTATTTTAAAATAAATTATTACATTTTAATAAATGATTTTATATTATAAATTCCTTCTTATAAAATATGATCACAACATAATACTTTTGTTTGATTAACAAATTATCATTATTATTACAATAAGTTTAAATTTAAAGATTTCGCATTATTTTCATCTATGTAGCATATTTGAACTACCTGACCATTGAAAAAGGCAGTTTGAGTATCTACAATTGATTCCTTCCTTACCATTGTTTTTTCTACTCTATAACTTAATACGCAGTCGAAATAATCGTTATTTACTTATTAATGTAATAATTGAAACTAAAAACTACTTAAAACTAAATTATTGCACTGCGTAGTTGTTAACCCATCTTGCTCCATTTTTGGTTTGTAGGTTACATCACTTCGCTCGGCGGCCGCCGCGGCGCACTGATACGTCCGAGTGTGCCACGCGTGCCCCGCCAGGGTGCCACGTCATGCCCCATTTTAATACCATTTTCATTTTTTAATTATATCATTTACAAAGATTTTCTGAAAAAAACAAAAACAGGGCTTGAAAGATAAAAGTTGAAACTATCAAATAGGTTTGGTCTCATTTAGAAAAAAAATCATTTTCTCGTTGCTCCAAGCGACTTAAAAATGAAGTCAACCTTGTTTCTAAGCACCGATCTTCAATCTTATTAAATTAAATGTTAAACATTATCTATAATCTCAAAAGTATAGAGGAAAATTCTAAAAGCATATCTAATTAGGTTTATGTAAAAATGACATTTTTTGCATTCATTAATATTAAAAATATGAGGGTGCCAAACTTACCTACCTGACACGCCATGCCCCGCCTTCCCCTATTATTTTGACTCTCCGTGCGTAAAGCGCGATTTCGCGCACGCTTGTTTTTTGAATGAAAAAGCATACGCTAAATCAAGCTTTGTACACATCGTATCAAAAGATACTATTCGATACACAAGCGAAAAGGTGCACGCGTTAGTATCAAACTATACTATTTCTAAACAAAGAAAATATTAACTTTAATTATTAATTTTAAACATTCATTTGGAAAAACACGTCTTCCTTTTATGCAAATACAATACTCAGAATTCATTTGGCAATTCTTATGAGAGTACTATTATGAGAGATAATTGTTGAAAAATTGGATCAAAATGACAAAAATGCAGATTCCTACTTATCAACATTAAAATTATTTTTAATTAAAAAGTTTTTAAACAGTTTTTTGGAAAACCACACTTTTAACGCCCTCCTTATATTTAAATACTACACATAGAATTATTTTATAGCCATTCTATTATAATTTTGATAAAGTATACTCGTTAGAAGATGATGTCGGTATCCAACATTAATTTTTGGAATATTTTATTAAGGGTTCCCGAAATCTTTCTAAAGCTTTCATGAAATGTTGCTCAGTTGCATAGGTGAAATTTTTTGTTATTCCATTAAACTTACGGCAAGCTTTCGCGGAACCTTACCAGAATATGTTACGGTTCCAGTAATCTTTGACTTATTGTCACTGCAATCTTTTATGAAAGGTTCTATTTATGTTGAGTAGAATGTCAGAAAGCTTCTATACATATATAGACATGATGTTTACATTTTGAGTTTCAAGACATGGTGTAACTATATACTTATATGTGAAAGTTTTTTGACTCTCATTCTATAATGTATCACTTATGGGATAGAAAAAGACAAACAGAGGAACCATTGAGAGGTTGTTCTGTAGTTGAAATGAGTATCAATTAAGTATGTACATATTGTTGGTCCATCATCTCTTTTAAGCATCTTTTGCTAGTGTTTTTGATGCCCGCCCGACCAGCAAAACCTCGGCTTCGCCTCGGTTTTGCAAAAGTCGGGCGGGCATCAAAAAAAGGAGAAATCGAGCCTTACGCTCCGCGATATGTAAAGTGGCGCTGAAGCAGGCCTTTGATACATATGGCCGAGCCGTACACTGAGAAAATATTTCTAGAAATTTTACTGGAATGCTTGTAAAAATTATCATACTATACACGTAATCCAACCACAAACTGACACAAATGGCCTAGTTCGTAGACGTATATGAATTATTATTGTTTGTGTACGAAAAAATGTTATCAGATAGTTATAAAAATTATAGTGAATAGTAAGAAAAATTACTGTATAATATAGTAAAAAAGACAATTTATAAATTTTATTGAACTTATTATCTAAGTTTACGCGATAGTATTGTAACTTTTATTAGAAATCTACCAAATTGTACAAGATAGTATAGTAATATTTATGAAACATGTGTGTAAAGATTGGAGCTGCGCATGCGCACTCGTTTTTCCATGACTTTCGCACTCGGCCGCCCAGCGCTCGAGCGCTATAGTCGCACACAATAGCGCGTTGTGCGATTTTGTAACGGTTATATACGACCGAGGACCACGTGCTTCTTGTCATCCGGCATTTGGATTTTGCATTACCAAGCAGTAAGTATTGCAATATTTATGTTTTTATAGTTGATATTGTGAGAAATTATATTATTTGTTACACTAACTTTTTACTAATAGGTCATGTTTGGCGTCTTCATGCAGGTAATTCCTGAAACTCAATCTCCTAACCTCAATTTCCGATACCAATATGTAATCCTTGTATGATATTCCACTAACTCGTTAGTATGTATTTTGTTATTTTTATTAAATATTATTATATATTTGAAATATTGTTTATTCATAATAATGCAGTAAAGTGAAACTAATAGTATAACAATAACATTTTTATAAACAGCAGAGCTACTAGATTCATTTTACTTTTTTAAATATTGGTGTTATCAAGATAATTCTTATATTCATAAAGGTTTTCGATTTAGGAACTCAAAAGAGATTCAACTCTGCTGAGTGAGGATATAAAAGGAGTTGATGAGCTACATGATGGTATCGGCACAGAGCAAGAATTAGATCAACATGCTGACAACCTAGAGCAAAATCCAAATCTACAGGTCAATAAGGAAGAGCAAAACCCAGACATACGATTCAACAATAAAGAGCAACAAGCAGATCTGCAGGTTAACAAGCTAGAGCAAGATCCGAATCTACAGGCCAATAAGGGAGAACAAAACCCAGATATACAATTCAACAATCAAGAGCAACAAGAAAATCTGCAGGTTAACAATCTCAATCAAAATCAAGTTCCTGAAGAAATAAGTACAGTACGTATATATTTTGATATCTTGAAAAAATATTTTGTACGGCAGTTAGTAACCTAAATATGTGGCAGAATATTTTAATTAATTAATAGTGAGTGCTTATATAATAATTAACATTTAATTTAAATGTAAAATAATAATTCATTTTTATGTAGGGCCTTGAAGAATACCTAAGACGTACTGGTAAAGGAAAAGAAATTCTAAAGGAGTACAATAATCATGATCAATTTTTACCACCAAATACAAGAAGTAAACTCGTCCGACTTGTTATAGAGCGAGAAAAAGAGTGGCGATTACGCAATATCAGTCCCGAGGAACAATTGCAAAAATTCGAGTATGTATAATTTTATTAACATTGCTAGTCAAACAGATTTATTTTATTTTATCAATTGTATTTATTATTAATTCAATGCCTTTTTTCTATTTTCTTAGAATATCTACAAAAAGATTTATAATTTTGGCGCGTGAAATTACACGCATTTTTAAGAATGAAGGAGAATCTACTTATTACACTCCATTCAAACTGGTTGATGGTGTAAGAATCCCCATCACAGGAAAATTGTGGGACCATTTCAACTATGAAAAAGGTAGATTAAGAGGTGTTACTCTTTTGGCATCCAAACAACGAAGCGAACCCGCTCCGATAAACGCACCGATTGCCACAACTGAAGATTTAAATAAATTAGATTATTTAAAAGCTAATGTGGATGACTGGAGCACTGTAGAAATATACTGGAAAGAAACATATGATGTAAGACGTGAAAAATTAACTTCAGGAATATCAACAACAGAATATATTTCAAATTTTGCATGTTTGCAAATTGAAAAAGCACACACACTGGTAGTACAAAAAGACTCAAGTACTTATTTTAAATAAGTTCTTAAATAGAAATATATTTTTAATTTATGATTTCAGATAGCTTATGATTTTAATAAACTGTGGCCACAAAAACAACTAATTTCCAATGATAGTTGGACAAAAATAAAAAATTGTATAAAGATTTCTTTAAATAATATACGAAGAACTTTAAATGCGGAAGCTCAAGGCCTAATTTTTAGTTTATTATCTAACGGATTTGCAGCAGGTATTTTGATATTATAGTATCTATATCTTATCATCTGTAATTAAATTCGAGAAATAGCAATCCTACAATTTCATGTTATATTTATACTTAACCTCATTATGTTGTTTCGGTTATGTCTTCACTGTATTGTAAGAGAGGATGTGTATCTATATAAGATAGGATAGTAAATGTAGGATAGTAAATTTATAATTACAGGGCTAAATTACTGATAATATAATAAATACTAATTAAATATATTCTTATTATTATAGATCAAGAGAATTTTATAATATTTTATCTGCTTCCGTATATCATAACTTCTCAAAGAAGTAGAAAACGAAATTGTAATGGTGCTCAAGCTGAACGTCCTTTAAAACTCTCTTTAGATGAACGTCGAGAAACCTTTATTTTACACATTCACGTATGTTTGTTTTAAATTTTACCATTTATATAAACAATTCAGGATTATAATTAACCTTTTCTTTACATCTTTAGACTTCTGCTGACCTTGAAAAAGCGGTCAGAGATTTGAAAGAAAAAATAAGAAAAAGGGGGCACACCTGGCAACCCCTGATTGTCGCTGTCGGTCAGCTGTATAATATTACAGAGTATTATGTAATTATTAATGACCTACATTTTAAAAAACAGAACATCTTACAAGCACATCAATTAGCTTTGGAGATTTTTTTTGCATTTGATTGTAAATATCCTGAAACATCAAATACGTTGTGGCTGTTCATACAGAAGTGTCTTTTCGATATACATCTGGATCAAGATTTGAAGAACGTTTCATTAAATATTTTGATTGGTCTCATTAATGAAAAACTGAAGACCTAGTCATGGAAACATGTCGATTTTGTGACCTAACATTTAGTAATATAACATTGTTAATTAGTCATATAAGTAATTTTCACAAAGATTTAAATAGTTATACGTGCTTATTTAAAGATTGTTATAGATCTTATGCTAATTTTAATAATTTAAAAGAACATATCAGACGGAAACACGGCAATGTATCTAAAAAAATATTACAATCCGACACAGTTCCAAAAGATTTGTACATGAGGAACATCAGTATAAAAACTCATGAAGAGTTGACTGATGCATATTGTATCGATAAAAGCGATAGTGATGTTTCTACATCTTCAATTAGTGAAAATCGGTTGTGTGAAAATAATTATTTAGATTTTAATGACTATTTTAATATTTTTACTGACAATGATTATTTACATAATTTAGGACTTCTATTTGTATCAAAATTGCACTCGTATAGTGATTTAAATAGAAAAAAAGTATTTATTTTAATAAACGATATAAAAAATATTTTCAAAGATGTCGTAGCGAATATTCAACTACAGACTGAAACTTTAACTATAAGCAAAGTAGAAAAAGTCAAGTTAGATCTAATTTTAAATAACTCTGCGAACTTTTTAGATAGTTTTGATACCGAAGCAAAGTGTTTAAGAGTGTTTGAAACCTTGAAAACCTTTGTTAAACCTGTAAATGTCTTAGTCGGCGAAAGACCGGAATTCCGAAAAGAATGTTTAATACAAAAAATGATTTCAGTGCCTATAAATATACAGATTATACCTTTAAGAAACGTTTTAAAAAATTTCTTCGAAATACGGGATGTTTGGAATGACACTAAAAAATATTTGGAACACTTAAATTCAAATTCAGAAATTATTGAAAATTTTGTTCAAGCTCAGTATTGGAAAAATAGGAAACATAATTCTGATAGATTAATTATGCCCTTATCGCTATACTACGACGATTATGAAAACAATAATCCTCTTGGTTCTCACAAGGGCATATGTAAAACTGGTGCAATTTATATAAACATTCTCTCTTTGCCACCAAAATATACTTCTAAACTAGAAAATATCTTTGTATTTTGTTTATTTAATACTATTGATAAAGACATTTTAGGAAATGAAATAATATTGTCAAAATTAATTGAAGAATTGCATTTTTTGGAAAATGTTGGGATTACTGTAAATTTACCTAATAGTAATGAATCAATTCAAATTTACTTCGAACTCGGTTTGGTTATTGGTGATAACCTGGGACTGCATTCTCTGCTAGGGTTCGTTCAAAGTTTTAATGCGGAATCGTTTTGTCATAAATGTTTAATAAAAAAGGAAATCATAAATGATGTCACATCCGAAAGAAATTGCGAACTACGTAATAAAACTAACTACAAATCACTTCGATTGTTAGATAATGTAAGAGAATCAGGTATTAAAGAGAGATGTGCTTTTCATAAACTTGATAATTTTCACGTAACCGAGAATATAGCCGTTGATCCAATGCATGACATTCTGGAAGGCATTGCTAGATATGACGTAGCTCATTTTCTAAACGATTTCATTTATAATAAAAAATTGTTTACGTTACAAGATCTGAACTTCAGAATCCATGCATTTGATTATGGCTCTCAACTTAGTATAAACAAACCTCGTGATATTATTGAAGGGCATATTAAGAAGGGATATTTGGTTATGTCTTCAAGCGAAATGCGTTGTTTAATAGAAAACTTAAATTTAATTATTGGGCACATGATTCCTATAAACGATAAATGTTGGCATCTTTATTTGAAATTAAAGAATTTAGTTACTATCATTTGGAGCCAAAAAATTGATAGTACTACACATAAGTACTTCGAAGTATTAACCGAAGAATATTTAGATGAATTAATTTCGTTTTTTCCACAATGTATTAAACCGAAACATCATTTTTTGATTCATTATGGGCATTCTATGAAACGTTTTGGTCCACTAGGTCAAATTAGTTGTTTACGAAATGAAGGAAAAAATAAAGTAGGAAAAGATATATCTAAAGCAACAACATCTAGATTAAATCTTAACAAAACTGTTGCAATCAAATATCAATTGATGTTAAATTTCAAAATGATTAATGCAATTTCAGGATACCCTGCATGTATTTCTAGTAAAGAAAAAAAAATGAATAAAAGTAGTGATATTCAAGATTTAAAAAATTTTGTTAATTTTCTGCCTAATGACTTGCATAAAATAACTTCCCTTAATTGGATAAATTTTCATGGGAAGCGCATACAAAGAAATGTATGTTCTATGAAGATGGTCCTCAATTTAATTTAGTATCCCAAATAATTAAAAACTCTATGAATGATATTATTGTGTTAGCTTATAAATTAGAAGATTGTTTTTTAGATATGCATTATTCAGCTTATAAGGTTTATGATGTTACGAAACGCAAATGTAAAATCTTATATATAAATGATATTGAATGCTGTACAACTACTCATATAATGTTACAATCAAGCGGTTTTTATTATATACAAAAAAATTGGATGTAAGCTAATTTTGTATTTCATAAGCATCCAAAATAAAATGTAGTTACTATAAGTTTCTCTTTAATTATTAAAAAATGTATTCTTTTCATTTATTTTCCTTTCCCGATCTTTGTTGAAATAATACATTTATAGTGCAGTTCCAATTCTGCCGCAAGGTGGCAACCAGCTTTTTAGCGCATGTTGAAACCCGTAAGTGACCGAATCACATCTCGGTTCCTATATAAGAGAATTTCGCGCACTTCAGAACAACTGCGAGCGTTTGTAAATAGCGATTGTCAAGTGCGACTAGATAGGGTTTAAGCGTAAAATATGTACAAATTAGGTTATATTCAATAAAATAATTGATAATTCTGCGATGTATGGCGACATTGACATATATAGTATATATGTATTGTTTACAAAAATATAGTTAAAAGGCACTAAATTAATATTCATTGAGCGAGGCGAAGCTTTACAATAACGATTAAACAAAAAAATTTTTTTATTCATCATATGTTTATTGCATTTCAAGCTTAGAAAAAGTGTTTTCTAAAAAAGTAAAATTTAAAATGAAATTTTGTTTAATTTATAGGATAGAAGAAGAAAACTTATGACCTCCTTTCTATAAAATTTATAATATAATAACACAATAATTAACTATAAATTTAGGAAAATTTATAAAACAGTATGGTAAAAATTATGTATTCTAATATTTTACCATACTGAGTTGTAAAAATTCATGGACTCGCAGTCTGTGGTCTGATTCCTAACACAGTATGGTAATTTTTACTCGAACTTCTAATAATTTTTCCAAAAAAATTCTCTCAGTGTAGTTAGCAACCAACAACGCTATTTTATTAATTAATATCAAAACTATATGGGCGTACTTTCGGCGGGGGATGAAGAAAAATAGTATACGACACTTGACCAGAATGTTGGATGCCCTGGCCGGCGCGCATCGACGCTCTCGGGCTTCGCCTCGGGCGTCAAAATGGTGCCGGCCAGGAAATCCAACTTCCTGGCCTTGTGTCGTAATATACTATACTAATGTAATCATTTTTCGAACTCCTTGAAGAGACATTCAAATTTAAAACTTTTGTGAATAACAATACTATCATTTACGAATGATATTAAAAATATACTATACTATAATAAACTCTCATAATGTTATCACAATGTGTAATTATTATTTTCTCTAAAGAGGTTGTGAAATATATCTAAAAAATATTTTACAAAAGTTTAAACTAAAACAAGTATTAGTCTCTCCCGCCCTCCCACCCTTTATCACTCTCTCTCTCTCTCCCGTTCGCTCTCTCTCTCCCGTTCGCTCTCTCTCTCTCTCTCTCTCTCTCTCTCTCTCTCTCTCTCTCTCTCTCTCTCTCTCTCTCTCTCTCTCTCTCTCTCTCTCTCTCTCTCTCTCTCTCTCTCTCTCCCGCCCTCCCACCCTTTATCACTCTCTCTCCCGTTCGCTCTCTCTCTCTCTCTCTCTCTCTCTCTCTCTCTCTCTCTCTCTCTCTCTCTCTCTCTCTCTCTCTCTTCCGCTCCCCTCTCTTTCCCTCTCTCTCAACTTCCGTGAAACTGAGTACCAAAAACTTTAATGAGAGCTTACATATTTTTTCAAAACAATCAAAACGTTTTTTAAAAGCTATTTTTTAAGTACGTTAAATTCTAACAACACAATTTGTCTAGTCCTTTTATTTCTTTTAGTCTCATCTATTCAATAAGGACTCTCTACAAATGGTAATAATTTTTTTCATGACTGTATAAACTCTCTCCCTCCTTCTCTTTCCCACCCCACTCTCTCTCCCTCCCTCCCTCTCTCTCAACTTCCGTCAACCTGAGTACCAAAAACTTTAATGAGAGCTTAAATATTTTTTTTAAAACAATCAACACGTTTTTTAAAAGCTAATTTTTTAAGTACATTCTATAACAACATAATTTGTCTAGTCCTTTTAATTCTTCTACTCTCTTCTATTCAATAAGCACTCTTTACAAATGGTAATAATTTTTTTCAGAGCTGTTCTAGCAGGGGTGGTCCTCCAATCTCCCATACATACTTGGCGGGCCCGACGGTTTGCAGTTTAAGGTCTAGACATGGTCATTTTCATGTAAATATTCATATGTTTAAAGATCAGATAAAATGTATAAATGGGTTGCTTATACATATTAAATAGGGCTCAGTATTGAATTTATTACTCTGTTTTTGAATAGAAAGTGCAAACCCGCATGAAAATATCATATGAGATCTCATATGAGAATATTGGACATCAGATCTAATTTGGAGGACCACCCCTGCTAGAGCATCTCTATAGACTTCTATTGTCCTCCCAAGATACGTAATATTATAGAAATTTCAAAATTGAGAAAGATCAATGAAAAATGGAGATGTGGTGGTAACTATGTAATTTTGTTATATAGGCTTTGACTTTTCGTAAATATCTGAGAAAATTCTTATGAATTTTAGAAATAAAAAGAAAGCATAGTAGTTATATAATTAAAATAATTTTCGCCCACACGGGCGTAAAGTGCGTAGGTTCTATAAAGTTTGGTAGGAGTATGGGAGTTATTACGCCTGTTAGGCGTTAAGTAGTACTTTATGCCCGCTGACTGAATATTTTTAAGTAGTTACGAAGAGTTGTATTATTCAGTCAAGTTAACTTATGGGTACTTGACTACAATAAATTGATTTCAGTACTTTCTTGTGTTTAATTTGTATAGAAGGATGAACAAATTTTAGTACATTTCTGAAAATAGTTATACAGTTGTTTCCGAGAGTTGTTTGCATTACTTGACTATCGATAATTGATTTCACAACTTTCATTTGTTAGATTTGCAATGAACAATTTGAATGTACTTACTTACATATAATTTGTTCAGCATACAATGACTCAAAGAAGTAAAAGACTTATTCACTGGTATTTATTTGATTTCTTTTAAAAAAAAAATAAATATTATTATCTTATAGATTATATATTATATTATATTATATTATATTATACTTATATTACACAGAAAAAACGTCTATACTTGCCTTATTTTATACTATCGTAGAAAGTTTTATATTAACAATATTATTATTGGTACAGTCATGAAAAAAATTATTACCATTTGCAGAGTGTTTATTGAATAGATGAGATTCGAATAAATAAAAGTTATTTGTACAGTCATGAAAAAAATTCTTACTATTTGTAGAGAGTGGTTATTGAATATATGAGATCAGAATAAATAAAAGGACCATAGACAAATGGTGTGGATAGAATATATTTAAGAAATTAGTTTTTTAAAGAACGTGTTGATTGTTTTGAAAAAATATTTAAGCTCTCATTAAAGTTTTTGGTACAGAGGGAGAGAGAGAGGGGGAAGAGAGGGTGGGAGAGTTTAGTAAATAATGTTTGTTAAGTACAAATTATGTAGAATAGTAACCAAACTTATTCTTGCCTATAAGTTTTTACTTTTGTAAAATAATTTTTTAAAGAGATTTCACAACTTTTTAAGAGTAAAACTACATTGTAAATAATGTCTGTTAAGTATAAAACTACACTTTAATTGATTTCACAACTTTTTTGGGTTTGACTTTCAGTATCCGCGTGAAAGAAATTTATTTCGACTTTAGAACGCAAACATTTATTATTTATTCGTAGAATTCCTTTTCATAAAATAAAACGTAAATAATTTTTTAGGCTATTGTATAGGTTTCGGAAAATAATATTATTATTTTATAGATTATTTGTACAGTCATGAAAAAAATTATTACCATTTGTAGAGAGTGCTTATTGAATAGATAAGATTCGAAGAAATAAAAGGACTAGACAAATTGTGTTGTTTTTTATAGATTATCCAGAAAAAACGTCTATACTTGCCTTATTTTATACTTTCGTAGAAAGTTTTATATTAGCAATATTATTATTTGTACAGTCATGAAAAAAATTATTACCATTTGTAAAGAGTGCTTATTGAATAGAAGAGATTAGAAGAATTAAAAGGACTAGACAAATTATGTTGTTATAGAATGTACTTAAAAAATTAGCTTTTAAAAAACGTGTTGATTGTTTTAAAAAAAATATTTAAGCTCTCATTAAAGTTTTTGGTACTCAGGTTGACGGAAGTTGAGAGAGAGGGAGGGAGGGAGAGAGAGTGGGGTGGGAAAGAGAAGGAGGGAGACAGTTTATACAGTCATGAAAAAAATTATTACCATTTGTAGAGAGTCCTTATTGAATAGATGAGACTAAAAGAAATAAAAGGACTAGACAAATTGTGTTGTTAGAATTTAACGTACTTGAGAGAGAGGGAAAGAGAGGGGAGGGGAAGAGAGAGAGAGAGAGAGAGAGAGAGAGAGAGAGAGAGAGAGAGAGAGAGAGAGAGAGAGAGAGAGAGAGAGAGAGAGAGAGAGAGAGAGAGAGAGAGAGAGAGAGGGAGAGAGAGAGAGAGTGATAAAGGGTGGGAGGGCGGGAGAGACTAATACTTGTTTTAGTTTAAACTTTTGTAAAATATTTTTTAGATATATTTCACAACCTCTTAAGAGAAAATAATAATTACACATTGTGATAACATTATGAGAGTTTATTATAGTATAGTATATTTTTAATATCATTAGTAAATGATAGTATTGTTATTCACAAAAGTTTTAAATTTGAATGTCTCTTCAAGGAGCTCGAAAAATGATTACATTAGTATAGTATATTACGACACAAGGCCAGGAAGTTGGATTTCCTGGCCGGCGCCATTTTGACGCCCGAGGCGAAGCCCGAGGGCGTCGATGTGCGCCGGCCAGGGCATCCAACATTCTGGTCAAGTGTCGTATACTATTTTTCTTCATCCCACGCCGAAAGTACGCCCATATAGTTTTGATATTAATTAATAAAATAGCGTTGTTGGTTGCTAACAATGGCTCGGCCATATGTATAAAAGGCCTGCTTCAGCGCCACTAATTACATATCGCGGAGCGTAAGGCTCGATTTCTCCTTTTTTGGATGCCCGCCCGACTTTTGCAAAACCGAGGCGAAGCCGAGTTGGTTGTGCCCACACAGCATGTATTAATTCTGAAAGGATTCTGAAAGAATGCATGAAATAATTTTATTCTTTCAGAAATCATTCAGTGAAAGGATTCTGTAATAATGCTATGTCCGGGGTATTTTCCTTTCAGAATTAATTCAATGGAATAATTCAAAAATAATTTATAATATCATTGCAAAATTTATTCAATAGAAGATTTCTGAAAGGATTCATGGATTATTACCAAAAGGTTACTAAAAGATATTTCAAAATTATTTCCTGAAATAATTCTGAAAGGAAAATACCCCGGACATAGCATCATTACAGAATCCTTTCACTGAATGATTTCTGAAAGAATCTTTCAGAATCCTTTCAGAATTAATATCACATATTATTGCAGAATCCTTTCAATGAAAGATGTCTGAAAGGATTCAGGAATTAATTTTGTGAATTAATTCGAAAATATTATGAAAATATTACTAACAAGAAATTTGGAAGACGGATAAATCCCGTATTATTACAGAATCCTTCCAATGAAAGATGTCTCAAAGGATTCAGGAATTAATTTGTGAATTAATTCCTGAATCCTTTCAGACATCTTTCATTGAAAGGATGCTGTAATAATACGTGATTTATACTGTTCGAAATTTCTTTTTAGTAATATTTCCATAATATTTTCGAATTAATTCACAAAATTAATTCCTGAATCCTTTCAGACATCTTTCATTGGAAGGATTCTGCAATAATACGTTATTTATACTTTTTGAAATTTCTTTTTAGTAATATTTCCATAATATTTTCGAATTAATTCACAAAATTAATTCCTGAATCCTTTCAGACATCTTTCATTGGAAGGATTCTGCAATAATACGTTATTTATACTCTTTGAAATTTCTTTTTAGTAATATTTCTATAATATTTTCGAATTAATTCACAAAATTAATTCCTGAATCCTTTCAATGAAAGATGTATGTATTAGAATATTTATTTCTAATATTTCTTTATTTTTTAATATTAACTTTGTTTAATTAGTATATACTTATTTAGTAAGTTTTGTTTATTAAATATTGTATTAATTAGGACTTATTTGATTGAAACAAATTCGAATAAAAACAAAATAAATACATTATACGATGCCTCTTATATACGGACACTGCCCTTTTCGTGTTGAATACTTGCAATAATTTCTGAACTATTTTATGTTTTCTTTCAAAAAATCTTTTCAAGGTTCTTTCAGGAAGAATTCGTGTAAATATCTTTTTTGCTATTGTGTTTTAAAAAATTTTATTGTAACAATCTTTTTCAAACGAATTCTAAATTATTTCTTGTATTAATTCACGTGAGTTTCCCGCAACATTTCATGAAATAATTCATGAAATTATTTTCAATAGATATTGAACTATCTTTGTGAATGATTAATTTTTATCATTCTGAAATTATTTCTGAATTATTTCGTGATATAATTCTTGACATGATTGCTGAATTGTTATGTTTTCTTTAAAAAAATCTATTAATTCACACGAGTTTCCCGGAAGATTTCATGAAATAATTCATGTAAGATTTTTGAATAGATATTGAATTATTTTTGTGAATGATTAATTTGTATCTTTCTGAAATTATTTCTGAATTATTGCATGAAAGAATACTTGCAATAATTTCGAAATTATTTTATGTATTCTTTCAAAAAATCTTTTCAAAGTCCATTCAGAATTAATTCGTGTAATTATTTTTTTTGCTATTTAGTTTTAAAAAATTTTATTTTAAAAATCTTTTTCAAAAGAATTCAAAATTATTTCTTGTATTAATTCACACGAGTTTCCCAGAAGATTTCATGAAATAATTCATGTAAGATTTTTGAATAGATACTGAATTATTTTTGTGAATGATTAATTTGTATCTTTCTAAAATTATTTCTGAATTATTGCATGAAAGAATACTTGCAATAATTTCGAAATTATTTTATGTATTCTTTCAAAAAATCTTTTCAAAGTCCTTTCAGAATTAATTCGTGTAATTATTTTTTTTGCTATTTTGTTTTAAAAAATTTTATTCTAAAAATCTTTTTCAAAAGAATTCAAAATTATTTCTTGTATTAATTCACACGAGTTTCCCAGAAGATTTCATGAAATAATTCATGTAAGATTTTTGAATAGATACTGAATTATTTTTGTGAATGATTAATTTGTATCTTTCTGAAATTATTTCTGAATTATTGCATGAAAGAATACTTGCAATAATTTCGAAATTATTTTATGTATTCTTTCAAAAAATCTTTTCAAAGTCCTTTGAGAATTAATTCGTGTAATTATTTTTTTTGCTATTTTGTTTTAAAAAATTTTATTCTAGAAATCTTTTCAAAGTCCTTTCAGAATTAATTCGTGTAATTATTTTTTTTTGCTATTTTGTTTTAAAAAATTTTATTCAAAAAATTTTTTTCAAAACAATTCAAAATTATTTCTTGTATTAATTCACACGGGTTTCCCAGAAGATTTCATCGAATAATTCATGTAAGATTTTTTAATAGATATTGAATTATTTTTGTGAATGATTAATTTGTATCTTTCTGAAATTATTTCTGAATTATTGCATGAAAGAATACTTGCAATAATTTCGAAATTATTTTATGTATTCTTTCAAAAAATCTTTTCAAAGTCCTTTCAGTATTAATTCGTGTAATTATTTTTTTTTTGCTATTTTGTTTTAAAAAATTTTATTCTAAAAATCTTTTTCAAAACAATCCAAAATTATTTCTTGTATTAATTCACACGATTTTCCCAGAAGATTTCATGAAATAATTCATGTAAGATTTTTGAATAGATATTGAATTATTTTTGTGAATGATTAATTTGTATCTTTGTGAAATTATTTCTGAATTATTGCATGAAAGAATACTTGCAATAATTTCGAAATTATTTTATGTATTCTTTCAAAAAATCTTTTCAAAGTCCTTTCAGAATTAATTCGTGTAATTATTTTTTTTGCTATTTTGTTTTAAAAAATTTTATTTTAAAAATCTTTTTCAAA
Organism: Torymus aiolomorphi; assembly: GCA_036365515.1. Classification (NCBI taxonomy): domain Eukaryota; kingdom Metazoa; phylum Arthropoda; class Insecta; order Hymenoptera; family Torymidae; genus Torymus; species Torymus aiolomorphi. The sequence continues at coordinate 192,064,023 of CM070873.1, forward strand.
AGAAATCAAAATTATTTCTTGTATTAATTCAGACGAGTTTCCCAGAAGATTTCATGAAATAATTCATGTAAGATTTTTGAATAGATACTGAATTATTTTTGTGAATGATTAATTTGTATCTTTCTGAAATTATTTCTGAATTATTGCATGAAAGAATACTTGCAATAATTTCGAAATTATTTTATGTATTCTTTCAAAAAATCTTTTCAAAGTCCTTTCAGAATTAATTCGTGTAATTATTTTTTTTTGCTATTTTGTTTTAAAAATTTTATTCTAAAAATCTTTTCAAAGTCCTTTCAGAATTAATTCGTGTAATTATTTTTTTTGCTATTTAGTTTTAAAAAATTTTATTTTAAAAATCTTTTTCAAAAGAATTCAAAATTATTTCTTGTATTAATTCACACGAGTTTCCCAGAAGATTTCATCAAATAATTCATGTAAGATTTTTGAATAGATACTGAATTATTTTTGTGAATGATTAATTTGTATCTTTCTAAAATTATTTCTGAATTATTGCATGAAAGAATACTTGCAATAATTTCGAAATTATTTTATGCATTCTTTCAAAAAATCTTTTCAAAGTCCTTTCAGAATTAATTCGTGTAATTATTTTTTTTGCTATTTTGTTTTAAAAAATTTTATTCTAAAAATCTTTTTCAAAAGAATTCAAAATTATTTCTTGTATTAATTCACACGAGTTTCCCAGAAGATTTCATGAAATAATTCATGTAAGATTTTTGAATAGATACTGAATTATTTTTGTGAATGATTAATTTGTATCTTTCTGAAATTATTTCTGAATTATTGCATGAAAGAATACTTGCAATAATTTGGAAATTATTTTATGTATTCTTTCAAAAAATCTTTTCAAAGTCCTTTGAGAATTAATTCGTGTAATTATTTTTTTTGCTATTTTGTTTTAAAAAATTTTATTCTAGAAATCTTTTCAAAGTCCTTTCAGAATTAATTCGTGTAATTATTTTTTTTTGCTATTTTGTTTTAAAAAAATTTATTCAAAAAATTTTTTTCAAAACAATTCAAAATTATTTCTTGTATTAATTCACACGGGTTTCCCAGAAGATTTCATCAAATAATTCATGTAAGATTTTTTAATAGATATTGAATTATTTTTGTGAATGATTAATTTGTATCTTTCTGAAATTATTTCTGAATTATTGCATGAAAGAATACTTGCAATAATTTCGAAATTATTTTATGTATTCTTTCAAAAAATCTTTTCAAAGTCCTTTCAGAATTAATTCGTGTAATTATTTTTTTTGCTATTTTGTTTTAAAAAATTTTATTCTAAAAATCTTTTTCAAAAGAATTCAAAATTATTTCTTGTATTAATTCACACGAGTTTCCCAGAAGATTTCATGAAATAATTCATGTAAGATTTTTGAATAGATATTGAATTATTTTTGTGAATGATTAATTTGTATCTTTCTGAAATTATTTCTGAATTATTGCATGAAAGAATACTTGCAATAATTTCGAAATTATTTTATGTATTCTTTCAAAAATCTTTTCAAAGTCCTTTCAGAATTAATTCGTGTAATTATTTTTTTTGCTATTTTGTTTTAAAAATTTTATTTTAAAAATCTTTTTCAAAAGAATTCAAAATTATTTCTTGTATTAATTCAGACGAGTTTCCCAGAAGATTTCATGAAATAATTCATGTAAGATTTTTGAATAGATACTGAATTATTTTTGTGAATGATTAATTTGTATCTTTCTGAAATTATTTCTGAATTATTGCATAAAAGAATACTTGCAATAATTTCGAAATTATTTTATGTATTCTTTCAAAAAATCTTTTCAAAGTCCTTTCAGAATTAATTCGTGTAATTATTTTTTTTGCTATATTGTTTTAAAAAATTTTATTCTAAAAATCTTTTCAAAGTCCTTTCAGAATTAATTCGTGTAATTATTTTTTTTTGCTATTTTGTTTTAAAAAATTTTATTCTAAAAATCTTTTTCAAAACAATTCAAAATTATTTCTTGTATTAATTCACACGAGTTTCCCAGAAGATTTCATGAAATAATTCATGTAAGATTTTTGAATAGATATTGAATTATTTTTGTGAATGATTAATTTGTATCTTTCTGAAATTATTTCTGAATTATTGCATGAAAGAATACTTGCAATAATTTCGAAATTATTTTATGTATTCTTTCAAAAAATCTTTTCAAAGTCCTTTCAGTATTATTTCGTGTAATTATTTTTTTTGCTATTTTGTTTTAAAAAATTTTATTCTAAAAATCTTTTTCAAAAGAATTCAAAATTATTTCTTGTATTAATTCACACGAGTTTCCCAGAAGATTTCATGAAATAATTCATGTAAGATTTTTGAATAGATATTGAATTATTTTTGTGAATGATTAATTTGTATCTTTCTGAAATTATTTCTGAATTATTGCATGAAAGAATACTTGCAATAATTTCGAAATTATTTTATGTATTCTTTCAAAAAATCTTTTCAAAGTCCTTTCAGAATTAATTCGTGTAATTATTTTTTTTGCTATTTTGTTTTAAAAAATTTTATTCTAAAAATCTTTTCAAAGTCCTTTCAGAATTAATTCGTGTAATTATTTTTTTTTTGCTATTTTGTTTTAAAAAATTTTATTCTAAAAATCTTTTTCAAAACAATTCAAAATTATTTCTTGTATTAATTCACACGAGTTTCCCAGAAGATTTCATGAAATAATTCATGTAAGATTTTTGAATAGATATTGAATTATTTTTGTGAATGATTAATTTGTATCTTTCTGAAATTATTTCTGAATTATTGCATGAAAGAATACTTGCAATAATTTCGAAATTATTTTATGTATTCTTTCAAAAAATCTTTTCAAAGTCCTTTCAGTATTAATTCGTGTAATTATTTTTTTTGCTATTTTGTTTTAAAAAATTTTATTCTAAAAATCTTTTTCAAAAGAATTCAAAATTATTTCTTGTATTAATTCACACGAGTTTCCCAGAAGATTTCATGAAATAATTCATGTAAGATTTTTGAATAGATATTGAATTATTTTTGTGAATGATTAATTTGTATCTTTCTGAAATTATTTCTGAATTATTGCATGAAAGAATACTTGCAATAATTTCGAAATTATTTTATGTATTCTTTCAAAAAATCTTTTCAAAGTCCTTTCAGAATTAATTCGTGTAATTATTTTTTGGTAACACTTTTTTTATTTTTTTGGAAGATTTTTGAAAGTATTTTGTAAGGATTCCATATATTATTTTAAAAATTAATTTAAAATTAATTTTTTTTTCCTTTTAAAATTCTTTCTAAATCATTTCAATGTATTAATTCATGAATTATTTCATGTAATTATTTCAGTTTTCTTTCATGCTGTATGGGCTTGCTGTCCTAGCCCATTTGCGTGTCGGCGTCATTCGCAGGCTATTTAGTAGAATTTTTTAAATAGCATGTTATTGTTATTAGCGCGACTGCGTGCCCCACTCCTTTGACGCGGAACTTTCACCAGGCTATTCGGGGTTTTAGATTTTGTCACTAATAGTTTACTGTTTCTATCTTGTCTGCTTGCCTCGAACCTACAACGTAAAACGTGCATCCCCAGGCTACTTTGCGGCTTAATAATTTTGAATTTGCAATTCGGTTCCTTTAGCGTGTCTGCGTGCCTCACACCTCCTACGTATAGAACTCGCACTCCCAGGCAATTTCAGGATTAATAATTTATTAAATAGCAGTTCACTATTTTTAGCGTGTTTGCCTGACCCACTCTTTCTACGCGGAACTTGCATCCTCAGGCGATTTGAAATTTTTTAACTAGCAGTTTACTGTTTTTAATATGTCTGCGAGCTCCATTCCTTCTGCAAGGGTGAACTTACTACCCCAGGGTATTTGGGGTTTAAACATTTTTTAAATAGCAGTTTTGTTTTTATCATGTTTGCGTACCTCACGTCTACTACGTAAAACGTGCATGCCAGATTATTTTGAAGCTTAATCATTTTTAATTTGCAACTTAGTGTATTTGGCCTGTTTGTGTTTCGCACAGCTTCTATGTGGAACTCGCATCTCGAGGGTATTTGCGGATTAAGAATTATTAAGTTGTAACTTAAGTAATTACTTGAGAAATTGCTTGATATGTATCTGTGGTCTTGATGTGTATTCCTTTCTTACTATTTTGTAACTTTACATTCTGAATGTTGATCTTCATAATTTTTCAAAAATTAGACAATTAGACTGGATTCCTAGCTCAGGCAATACCAAACTTCTTGATCTGGATGACAAAGGCCTGGCAAACAAGCAGCTTTGTAATATTCATTTTGCTGCAGAGGACTTTGTAATTGGTTCTGGTATGACAAAATTAAAAAATACTGCTATACCTATTCAACAGGGCTTAGCTACTGATTCAGATGATTCTAATGACGCTAATGAACATGATGGCCTTGAAATTGATGTCCTTGCTCCTTGTTTTGATAGATCAACTGTTGATTTAAATTTAGACTTTGATGAATCTTTAAGAGAAACTAGCGATAACATGCTAGAAAGTTATGATCCAAATGAGCCATCTTGTTCAGGAATGCAAAGCAAGTTGAATTTTGATTGTAACTCTACCGTTGATTCTATAAATACCGATAAAAGTAACAAATATCAAAGTGTAGTTGAACAACTTCAACATGAAATTGCTAGTTTAAAAGAACAGTTATCGCACAAAGATAAAGAGTGTAAATATGCAAAAAAAATTACCAAAGAAGCAAATGTGAAGCAACAAAGGTATAAAGAAAAATCTAATAAACTTGCTGCAGAAATTCATAACAAAAATAAAAGAATAAAAAATTTGGAGCATAAAATTGAAAAATCTAAGGAAGCAGTTTCTTTTTATAATAACTATTTGAAGCTTAATGCCAACGTCTTAAATTTTTTTAAAATGCAAATCAATCATATTAGACAAAGAAAATGGTCCGATGAAGAAAAGGAATTTGCTATAAATTTATTTTATAAATCTCCAAAAGTTTACAGTTATTTGCGTGACCAAAAAGAGTTTGCTTTGCCGTGTGTTAGTTTAATAAGACGATGGATTAACGAACTTGATTTAACTCCCGGTAACAACACTAAATTATTAAAATTATTGCAACTAAAATCAAGCATGATGACAGTAAAAGAACGAGAGTGTGTATTAAGGTGGGATGAAATGAGTATTAAATCGTGGCTAGATTACAATCCAAAAAAAGATTTAATTGAAGGTTACACTGATATGGGAAAACATGGTCGCGAGAAAATTCATGGTAATCATATTTTAGTTTTTATGTTAAGAGGTAGGCAGACTGATTGGAGACAGCCTATTTGCTACTATGTTTCCTGAAACAGTGTAAGTGGGAAATTGTTGTTCAAAATAATTTTAGATGTTATAGAGTACGTGAAAAACGCCGGTTTTACATTAAAATCAATGGTATGCGACCAAGGAACGCCAAATCAATCAGCCATAAGAAAAATGGGAATAACCAAAGACAAGCCATTTTTTCAGACAAATAACTGTAAAATTTTCTTTAATTTTGATGCTCCACATTTACTCAAGTGCCTGCGTAATACTTTTCGTACACGCCCATACAGCATGAAAGAAAACTGAAATAATTACATGAAATAATTCATGAATTAATACATTGAAATGATTTAGAAAGAATTTTAAAAGGAAAAAAAATTAATTTTAAATTAATTTTTAAAATAATATATGGAATCCTTACAAAATACTTTCAAAAATCTTCCAAAAAAATAAAAAAAGTGTTACCAAAAAATAATTACACGAATTAATTCTGAAAGGACTTTGAAAAGATTTTTTGAAAGAATACATAAAATAATTTCGAAATTATTGCAAGTATTCTTTCATGCAATAATTCAGAAATAATTTCAGAAAGATACAAATTAATCATTCACAAAAATAATTCAATATCTATTCAAAAATCTTACATGAATTATTTCATGAAATCTTCTGGGAAACTCGTGTGAATTAATACAAGAAATAATTTTGAATTCTTTTGAAAAAGATTTTTAGAATAAAATTTTTTAAAACAAAATAGCAAAAAAAATAATTACACGAATTAATTCTGAAAGGACTTTGAAAAGATTTTTTGAAAGAATACATAAAATAATTTCGAAATTATTGCAAGTATTCTTTCATGCAATAATTCAGAAATAATTTCAGAAAGATACAAATTAATCATTCACAAAAATAATTCAATATCTATTCAAAAATCTTACATGAATTATTTCATGAAATCTTCTGGGAAACTCGTGTGAATTAATACAAGAAATAATTTTGAATTCTTTTGAAAAAGATTTTTAGAATAAAATTTTTAAAACAAAATAGCAAAAAAATAATTACACGAATTAATTCTGAAAGGACTTTGAAAAGATTTTTTGAAAGAATACATAAAATAATTTCGAAATTATTGCAAGTATTCTTTCATGCAATAATTCAGAAATAATTTTAGAAAGATACAAATTAATCATTCACAAAAATAATTCAGTATCTATTCAAATATCTTACATGAATTATTTCATGAAATCTTCTGGGAAACTCGTGTGAATTAATACAAGAAATAATTTTGAATTCTTTTGAAAAAGATTTTTAAAATAAAATTTTTTAAAACAAAATAACAAAAAAAATAATTACACGAATTAATACTGAAAGGACTTTGAAAAGATTTTTTGAAAGAATACATAAAATAATTTCGAAATTATTGCAAGTATTCTTTCATGCAATAATTCAGAAATAATTTCAGAAAGATACAAATTAATCATTCACAAAAATAATTCAATATCTATTCAAAAATCTTACATGAATTATTTCATGAAATCTTCTGGGAAACTTGTGTGAATTAATACAAGAAATAATTTTGAATTCTTTTGAAAAAGATTTTTAGAATAAAATTTTTTAAAACAAAATAGCAAAAAAAATAATTACACGAATTAATTCTGAAAGGACTTTGAAAAGATTTTTTGAAAGAATACATAAAATAATTTCGAAATTATTGCAAGTATTCTTTCATGCAATAATTCAGAAATAATTTTAGAAAGATACAAATTAATCATTCACAAAAATAATTCAGTATCTATTCAAAAATCTGGCATGGTGTGGTTTCTACACATAAGAATTATGCACATATTTATTGTGCACACTTTAGCATTGGAGTATACACATAGATATAGATATACACCAATGCTAAAGTGTGCACAATAATTATGTGCATAATTCTTATGTGCACAAACCACACCATGCCAAAAATCTTACATGAATTATTTGATGAAATCTTCTGGGAAACTCGTGTGAATTAATACAAGAAATAATTTTGAATTGTTTTGAAAAAGATTTTTAGAATGAAATTTTTTAAAACAAAATAGCAAAAAAAATAATTACACGAATTAATTCTGAAAGGACTTTGAAAAGATTTTTAGAATAAAATTTTTTAAAACAAAATAACAAAAAAAATAATTACACGAATTAATTCTGAGAGGACTTTGAAAAGATTTTTTGAAAGAATACATAAAATAATTTCGAAATTATTGCAAGTATTCTTTCATGCAATAATTCAGAAATAATTTCAGAAAGATACAAATTAATCATTCACAAAAATAATTCAGTATCTATTCAAAAATCTTACATGAATTATTTCATGAAATCTTCTGGGAAACTCGTCTGAATTAATACAAGAAATAATTTTGAATTCTTTTGAAAAAGATTTTTAAAATAAAATTTTTTAAAACAAAATAGCAAAAAAAATAATTACACGAATTAATTCTGAAAGGACTTTGAAAAGATTTTTTGAAAGAATACATAAAATAATTTCGAAATTATTGCAAGTATTCTTTCATGCAATAATTCAGAAATAATTTCAGAAAGATACAAATTAATCATTCACAAAAATAATTCAGTATCTATTCAAAAATCTTACATGAATTATTTCATGAAATCTTCTGGGAAACTCGTGTGAATTAATACAAGAAATAATTTTGAATTCTTTTGAAAAAGATTTTTAAAATAAAATTGTTTAAAACAAAATAGCAAAAAAAATTATTACACGAATTAATACTGAAAGGACTTTGAAAAGATTTTTTGAAAGAATACATAAAATAATTTCGAAATTATTGCAAGTATTCTTTCATGCAATAATTCAGAAATAATTTCAGAAAGATACAAATTAATCATTCACAAAAATAATTCAATATCTATTCAAAAATCTTACATGAATTATTTCGTGAAATCTTCTGGGAAACTCGTGTGAATTAATACAAGAAATAATTTTGAATTCTTTTGAAAAAGATTTTTAAAATAAAATTGTTTAAAACAAAATAGCAAAAAAAATTATTACACGAATTAATACTGAAAGGACTTTGAAAAGATTTTTTGAAAGAATACATAAAATAATTTCGAAATTATTGCAAGTATTCTTTCATGCAATAATTCAGAAATAATTTCAGAAAGATACAAATTAATCATTCACAAAAATAATTCAGTATCTATTCAAAAATCTTACATGAATTATTTCATGAAATCTTCTGGGAAACTCGTGTGAATTAATACAAGAAATAATTTTGAATTCTTTTGAAAAAGATTTTTAGAATAAAATTTTTTAAAACAAAATAGCAAAAAAAATAATTACACGAATTAATTCTGAAAGGACTTTGAAAAGATTTTTTGAAAGAATACATAAAATAATTTCGAAATTATTGCAAGTATTCTTTCATGCAATAATTCAGAAATAATTTTAGAAAGATACAAATTAATCATTCACAAAAATAATTCAGTATCTATTAAAAAATCTGGCATGGTGTGGTTTCTACACATAAGAATTATGCACATATTTATTGTGCACACTTTAGCATTGGAGTATACACATAGATATAGATATACACCAATGCTAAAGTGTGCACAATAATTATGTGCATAATTCTTATGTGCACAAACCACACCATGCCAAAAATCTTACATGAATTATTTGATGAAATCTTCTGGGAAACTTGTGTGAATTAATACAAGAAATAATTTTGGATTGTTTTGAAAAAGATTTTTAGAATAAAATTTTTTAAAACAAAATAGCAAAAAAAAATAATTACACGAATTAATTCTGAAAGGACTTTGAAAAGATTTTTAGAATAAAATTTTTTAAAACAAAATAGCAAAAAAAATAATTACACGAATTAATTCTGAAAGGACTTTGAAAAGATTTTTTGAAAGAATACATAAAATAATTCCGAAATTATTGCAAGTATTCTTTCATGCAATAATTCAGAAATAATTTCAGAAAGATACAAATTAATCATTCACAAAAATAATTCAGTATCTATTCAAAAATCTTACATGAATTATTTCATGAAATCTTCTGGGAAACTCGTCTGAATTAATACAAGAAATAATTTTGAATTCTTTTGAAAAAGATTTTTAAAATAAAATTTTTTAAAACAAAATAGCAAAAAAAATAATTACACGAATTAATTCTGAAAGGACTTTGAAAAGATTTTTTGAAAGAATACATAAAATAATTTCGAAATTATTGCAAGTATTCTTTCATGCAATAATTCAGAAATAATTTCAGAAAGATACAAATTAATCATTCACAAAAATAATTCAGTATCTATTCAAAAATCTTACATGAATTATTTCATGAAATCTTCTGGGAAACTCGTGTGAATTAATACAAGAAATAATTTTGAATTCTTTTGAAAAAGATTTTTAAAATAAAATTGTTTAAAACAAAATAGCAAAAAAAATTATTACACGAATTAATACTGAAAGGACTTTGAAAAGATTTTTTGAAAGAATACATAAAATAATTTCGAAATTATTGCAAGTATTCTTTCATGCAATAATTCAGAAATAATTTCAGAAAGATACAAATTAATCATTCACAAAAATAATTCAATATCTATTCAAAAATCTTACATGAATTATTTCGTGAAATCTTCTGGGAAACTCGTGTGAATTAATACAAGAAATAATTTTGAATTCTTTTGAAAAAGATTTTTAAAATAAAATTGTTTAAAACAAAATAGCAAAAAAAATTATTACACGAATTAATACTGAAAGGACTTTGAAAAGATTTTTTGAAAGAATACATAAAATAATTTCGAAATTATTGCAAGTATTCTTTCATGCAATAATTCAGAAATAATTTCAGAAAGATACAAATTAATCATTCACAAAAATAATTCAATATCTATTCAAAAATCTTACATGAATTATTTCGTGAAATCTTCTGGGAAACTCGTGTGAATTAATACAAGAAATAATTTTGAATTGTTTTGAAAAAGATTTTTAGAATAAAATTTTTAAAACAAAATAGCAAAAAAAAATAATTACACGAATTAATTCTGAAAGGACTTTGAAAAGATTTTTAGAATAAAATTTTTTAAAACAAAATAGCAAAAAAAATAATTACACGAATTAATTCTGAAAGGACTTTGAAAAGATTTTTTGAAAGAATACATAAAATAATTTCGAAATTATTGCAAGTATTCTTTCATGCAATAATTCAGAAATAATTTCAGAAAGATACAAATTAATCATTCACAAAAATAATTCAGTATCTATTCAAAAATCTTACATGAATTATTTCATGAAATCTTCTGGGAAACTCGTGTGAATTAATACAAGAAATAATTTTGAATTCTTTTGAAAAAGATTTTTAGAATAAAATTTTTTAAAACAAAATAGCAAAAAAAATAATTACACGAATTAATTCTGAAAGGACTTTGAAAAGATTTTTTGAAAGAATACATAAAATAATTTCGAAATTATTGCAAGTATTCTTTCATGCAATAATTCAGAAATAATTTCAGAAAGATACAAATTAATCATTCACAAAAATAATTCAATATCTATTCAAAAATCTTACATGAATTATTTCATGAAATCTTCCGGGAAACTCGTGTGAATTAATAGATTTTTTTAAAGAAAACATAACAATTCAGCAATCATGTCAAGAATTATATCACGAAATAATTCAGAAATAATTTCAGAATGATAAAAATTAATCATTCACAAAGATAATTCAATATCTATTGGAAATAATTTCATGAATTATTTCATGAAATGTTGCGGGAAACTCACGTGAATTAATACAAGAAATAATTTTGAATTCGTTTGAAAAAGATTGTTACAATAAAATTTTTTAAAACACAATAGCAAAAAAGATATTTACACGAATTCTTCCTGAAAGAACCTTGAAAAGATTTTTTGAAAGAAAACATAAAATAGTTCAGAAATTATTGCAAGTATTCAACACGAAAAGGGCAGCGTCCGTATATAAGAGGCATCGTATAATGTATTTATTTTGTTTTTAATTCGAATTTGTTTCAATCAAATAAGTCCTAATTAATACAATATTTAATAAACAAAACTTACTAAATAAGTATATACTAATTAAACAAAGTTAATATTAAAAAATAAAGAAATATTAGAAATAAATATTCTAATTTATTTTGTCAGTCATTTTGCACTATATAATGAAAAAAATGAAATGATTGGATAATGATCGGATTTAGTCGTCCATTGTTTTCTACATTCGTATGATCCTATTAAAGAACGTATTAAGATGTGTGGGGGTATATAATTTTTCGTTTTTGTGAACTAAGATAGATTGAAACATTTACTAATTGCGAAAAATATTAATTTGAAAAGTTAATGTAAGAATATAAAAACTTAAAATAAAAGGAAAAAAAACATTTAAAGATGAATAATATAGGTACTTAAAATAAGCAATATTTTTTATTATTATTCATAATAGTATTCTTTCAGTATGACAATGTTTAGAAGTCCTCTCAAAATCGACAGAAATATTATTTATACGTCTGCCAAGAGTAAAGAGCCTTTGACTCTAAAAGTTGATTCTAAATTGAAAACACTACAAATAATAATAACGTCGGTAAGGTAGAGCTCATTCTATTCATCTCTGCATTATATGCAATTATCATTTTTTTATTTTTATCGAATTTCGGGAAAAGAGCTCTTTATTGCCCTTCGTAATGACAAAAATACACTATGTGTAAATTTTCAAGTTATTGCTCGTTATAGATTTTACAGGAAACGGGTTGAAAAATTTTCTATCAGTTTTTTATGAAAAATAATGAACAGAATTTCTGAAAAATTTATAGGTGTATTATTTATGCAATTACGGAGTGCAGTGAAGAGCTTCATTCATCAAAAGTTGAATCTAAGATCAAAAAATGTAAAAACTCATAACGTCGGTAAGGAAGAGCTCCTTTATACACACACATTTCACATCGACTTAATACAATATTTAATAAACTAAAAGTATTAAATAACTATGAATTAATTGATCAAAGTTAATATTAAAAAATAAAGTAATATTAAGAATAAAGTTTCTGTATCAGTCATATTGCATGATATAATGAAAAAAGTGAAATGATCTAACAAGCGAGCGATAGCGTAATGGATAGCGTATTTGCGTAGTACCCAAGCGACCCGGGTTCGAATCTCCATCATGTAAAAAATTTTTCTGCGTTTTTTTCTGCGATAAAATAGTGTAAAATTATTAACAATGTAAATATATGTAAAAATAGTTAGAATATTATTTAAATAATATTCTAAATTATAAAAATGTACCTTCAAATACGGGATTATATATACCCTTCGAAATTTATTGTTAGTAATATTTACTAAATATTTTCTAATTAATTCACAATATTTATTCCTGAATCCTTCCAAAAATCTTTCATTGAAAGGATTCTGCAATAATACATGATTTTATAACCTTCGAAATTTTTTGTTAGTAATATTTCCATTATATTTTCGAATTAATTCACAATATTAATTCCTGAATCCTTTCATACATCTTTCATTGAAAGGGTTCAGGAATTAATTTTGTGAATTAATTCGAAAATATTATGGAAATATTACTAAAAAGAAATTTCAAAGAGTATAAATAACGTATTATTGCAGAATCCTTCCAATGAAAGATGTCTGAAAGGATTCAGGAATTAATTTTGTGAATTAATTCGAAAATATTATGGAAATATTACTAAAAAGAAATTTCGAACAGTATAAATCACGTATTATTACAGAATCCTTTCATTGAAAGATGTCTGAAAGGATTCAGGAATTATTTCACAAATTAATTCCTGAATCCTTTGAGACATCTTTCATTGGATGGATTCTGTAATAATACGGGATTTATCCGTCTTCCAAATTTCTTGTTAGTAATATTTTCATAATATTTTCGAATTAATTCACAAAATTAATTCCTAAATCCTTTCAGACATCTTTCATTGAAAGGATTCTGCAATAATATGTGATATTAATTCTGAAAGGATTCTGAAAGATTCTTTCAGAAATCATTCAGTGAAAGGATTCTGTAATGATGCTATGTCCGGGGTATTTTCCTTTCAGAATTATTTCAGGAAATAATTTTGAAATATCTTTTAGTAACCTTTTGGTAATAATCCATGAATCCTTTCAGAAATCTTCTATTGAATAAATTTTGCAATGATATTATAAATTATTTTTGAATTATTCCATTGAATTAATTCTGAAAGGAAAATACCCCGGACATAGCATTATTACAGAATCCTTTCACTGAATGATTTCTGAAAGAATAAAATTATTTCATGCATTCTTTCAGAATCCTTTCAGAATTAATACATGCTGTGTGGGCGTGATTTCAAAATTAATAGGGAATCAGTTGCATGGAGCGCGATTCGTGAATTAAGAAACCGCGAAAAATATCTACCAAGTAAATCGGTACCTAAATTAACGGACGAACATCTAGATCCAGATAGTTTTAAACGAATGAAAGTTAGTCTAATTGCTGCCCAAATTTTTAGTACTAGTGTTTCGAAAGCCTTATTAGCAGGTGCGGTAGCACCAAAGCAACCTTTTACTCATCCCAATTGTACAGAAACCGCAAATTTCATTAAAAAAGTTAACGATCTTTTCGATTGTTTGAATAGTAGAAGTCCACATGATAAAATTCCTTTGCGCCGTCCTCTATCAAAATTAAATCCTCAAGTTTTACAGTATTTAAAAGAATCTTTAAATTGGATCGAGACGTGGCAATGCGTTGATAAAAACGGTAATCCTCCATGTTTTAATGATTTTTATTTGACGGTTAATAGTATAATTTTACAATGGGAAGATATGGCAGAAAATGGAGGAGTGTATTTATTAACGACGCGTTTAAATCAAGATCCAATAGAAAATTTATTCGCAGTTTTAAGGGCTCGTTCTGGTCACAATCAAAATCCAACTGCAATGCAAGTAAGGCATAATTTGCAATACACTATCACTGCAAATTTAATGTCTACATCTAAATTAACGAATTGCGAATCTGACGAAACAGTACCGTTACTAGCAAGTTGTGTGAAAACTATAAATGTTATTGATTTACAAGAACCACCAGAAAACGTAACCAATTCTGTGTCAGTATTTAATGAAGAGTTTAGTATTAATAGTAATTTTCCTGCAAATTACAACAATATCTTCGAAGAAAATGCAAGTAGTCAAAATGATGAATTAATAAACAATGATATTGACGACGATTGCAACGAAATTCCGTTCGATGGCGCCGTGAATGGAGTAAATGAATTTGTTAATTATGGTGAAAATAATGATGACCATGAAAGAAATGAGAATAATTCTAATCCAAATTATCAAATTTCATCAAACAATGATATTGACGACGATTGCAACGAAATTCCGTTCGATGGCGCCGTGAATGGAGTAAATGAATTTGTTAATTATGGTGAAAATAATGATGACCGTGAAAGAAATGAGAATAATTCTAATTATCAAATTTCATCTACTCCATTACGTGGAGCAATGAAGTATGTTGCTGGATATATAGCGGCGAAATGTATTTCAAAATTTAATTGTTTAGACTGTGAAGCTTCTTTAACTAGAATCAACCGTAATTTTGAAAGTAATGATGATTTATTAATTTTTTTCAAAGCGTATAAAATATTTAATGTAACGAATGAACTTGGAAATCTTTGTGCACCTTCGGATGATTTTTACAATGTCATTATCACGGCTATCGAAACTTTTGATGCATTATTTCTCGAAATAAGTCACAATACAAAAGTTAGTCAGCTTTTAATTGATAAAATCACGTCTAAAATTCTGGAACGTCATGAACAGTTTTGGGATACCGACGGTCCTTGTAAATCCCATCGAGAGTCTCTAATCGCGTTTTTTGTTAGAGTTCATATTTTTTATAAAATAAAATGGATAAATACTGACTTACGAGACGCTAAAAAGAAAAGAAAAATAGATTTTGCTGGTAACAAGCCTAATGCTAAATTGCAGAAATTGAGTCATGAATAAAAGATATTAAATATTTCTTTAATTAATTTATTTATTAAATATTATATATTTTATTAAAATAATTTATTTAATACGTAAGGATAAGTCAAAATACTATATATATATATATATATATATATATATATATATATAGATATTACTATGTGGCAATATAATTATTTTTTCATTACTCAATTTCGGCAAAATTCTGTGCTTATTGTGTTGTCTTTTGCCAATTATTAAATACATATATATTTCTTTACAGAACATAATATTTGCGATACTATAAAAGGTGACGTTTATTGACTATTAATACACTAAATTTGTGATGATAATTTTTATGATTTTCTTTAATCAAAGTTATACTAGCTATTATTTTAAATTTGAAATTTCTTTGTAGAAATTTTCCACTTCTTTAATTTATACAACATAAATAACTTTTAATTCAGCATCTTTAATAATAGAAAAGTTTGTGTATTTGACTATATTATATTTAATTTTACAAAAACTTGTATTATATTCATTCAATAATTATAATTTCCATCATATTACAATATTTATTGCATAACATTTTCAAGTAGAATTTCAAAATTTATAATGTCACATTTTATTCATCTTTTTTGCCAATACCAATGTTGCATGCATATGCTGTATTATATGTTAATAAAAAATATTCTGCAATTTTTGAGGTACGTGGGTGGCGATTATCTTTTTGCTTCCTCATAGACAAAACTTTGTAACGGTGAAAAAAATTTCAGAAAAAAAAAAATATTTTTTATCCTCGTCTTGACGTTTTATTTCGATTTTAATACTTTATTCTGGTAATTTTAAGCTAGTAAATTCGGTGTAATGCATGATAATAGTTTTAAATTTCAAATCAATAATATTTAGTTGCATGTATGCATGTATAAGGACAATAATGATGTTAATAATTATTTATAGTTTTTCAAATAAATTCTAGTGAAAAGTTTCGCGTTGTAAGGTTATGTTCATTTCTGCAGTTCATTTTTTTTTTGCATGTTTCTAATATTTGCAAATATATTCATTACTCGTTGTTCCCTAACCTAACCTTCCTGTGTTTCCTATCCTATCCTGATGGAAGATATCTGCCACCTTCCCGCTTGGTTTCCATCGAATAATATTGAGTTTGCATATAATATCTGTATTGTTTTAAATAATTATTGAAATCAAGTTACGGAGGCAACGTGCAAAATATTAGAAATATTTGTGTAAACACATATTAACTGAGAGCAGAACATATTGATGGATAATTCATGAATTCAAGGAGAATAAACAATCTTGATTGTAACGAGCAGTCGATTTTTACGTTCCTTGTTTTTAAAAATTCATACTGATATTGTTTCACTACCCCATGATTTTGAAATAGCTGCAACATCTTTTTATCTACCAAAGAAGGCATTTAATTAGAATGGTAAAATTTCATATAGGTGTTTTACGAAATATAATGTCACTTCAAATATTTTCAAGATATCAAACGGTAAATTACAAACAGAAACTATTACAAACATAAAAGAAATTAACAAAAAGATATTAACAATTTAATTGTTCGACTGGCTGTAAGAATGATACACATTAAAAAATGTTTATGATATAAAAGTCGAGTTATTGCAAATTCAGATCGGCACTCACTATAATTTCATTTAACGTTCTAACTTTCATTCTTATTCAAATTTATTTTACTTATAATCCTCATTTTGAAGATGAGATCTTCTCCTATCGATATAGAAATAAATATTTACATATTATATGAAAAAAATTAATAACATTATAAATCAAAGATATCAGTGAAAAATGTAATTTTCTTCTATTTAATAACAAATTTGAACCCATTTTTTCACATAGGATTATTCTTTATTGTACATTAAAGAATTTGATACATAGTGATGTTTAATTGTCATTATGACCTCAAGTAAAATAGCGATTAAACTTATAAGCGCACAGAGATGCGGTTACGCGCATGAGTTCCGCATATAAAAGATTATATTTATGAAAATAGATAATGAAGAGTCTTCTTTTTATTACTTTTTTAAATAAATAAAAAATAAAAATATTAGTAAATAAATAATTTATTGCATGTTTATAAGTAAAGTAAATTATTTTACGTAGAAAAGAGCAATTCATAGGTTGTCATATCAAACAATTGTCCCTTGCGCGTACGGCCTTTGCGCGCTTAAAGCTTTAACCACTATTTCACTAAATCCAATGGTAATAATAAAACGTGACTATATTTTAAATCCTTTGTTTTAAATTAAATAATAATCATATGTTGGTCTTAATATTACCATTTCAAAAGAATGTGTTCAAATGAATCACTAAATAAAGGGAAAATACATTTTTCACCATACCCTGGCCGAAAGTACCACTTTCGCTCCCTGCTCCGAAACGCGAATGTGGTAATTTCGGCCCGGTTATGATGAAAAATCGTATACGCAACATGGGGGTAAAGAGGGCCACTCCAGAGCACATGTTTGCCACCCTCGCCTTCGGCTCGGGTGTCAATTTACACGTGCTCTGGACTGGCCAACTCTTTACCTCCCTTGTTGTGTAATATACTATTTTACTCGTACCTTGGTTTATAATGTTATTAATTTTTTTATCATATACGTAAATATTTATTTCTATATCGATAGGAGAAGATCTCATCTTCAAAATGAGGTATTATGAGTAAAAAAAAAATTTGAATAAAAATGAAAGTTGGAACGTTAAATGAAATTATAGCGAGTGCAGAGCTGAATTTGCAATAACTCGATCGACTTTTATATAATAAACATTTTTGAATATATATCATTTTTACAGCCAGTTGAACAATTAAATTGTTAATATCTTTTTAACCAACAAGTTTCGGTATAAAACACCTTCAAGCGTAATAACCATGCACAAATACGTTTAGAAAATTTTGATATATATTTGCATTTCAATCTGCATTTCATTTGTTATATTTATATGAATTTAATTTTATCAAATGATTCAAGGTGTTTTACAGCGAGATAGATCAACAGTCGACACTATCTGTGCAGCCTGTGCTCAGCTCACCGCAACTGGCGCGGCAATTCAAAAGAAAAGCATAAAATTTTGATGCTAGCGCCATCCCTCGGTCGTAGCGGAACTATTTTTTTCTCGGCCTCGCTCCCCATCTAAAATACGCTTCTATAAGCGTCTATATTCGTTGGTATAATTCACTTAAAGATTTTAAATTTACATATGATAATATTTTATTCGATTTGGTACATAATTTTAAAATATAAAGTTTATTGAAAAAATTGCTATTTCTCACTAACATTTCTATTAAGGGGGTCCGAAAGTCAATTAAAAATTCAAATTTCGCGCCACAATATAGCAGACGAAAAAATAAATAATTTGCCTATAACAAATAGTAAAAACAATATTACGGAAAACCAGGACTGCATTGCCCTCCGTTACATTATTATCTATCATTTTACAAAGTTTGAAGTTTCTATATAAATATTTCGCTGAATGGCATTTGAATAATGTCTCAAAATCAAGTAATTCAAATGCCATTCAGCGAAATATTTATATAGAAACTTCAAATTTTGTTAAATGATAGATAATAATGTAACGGAGGGCAATGCAGTCCTGGTTTTCCGTAATATTGTTTTTACTATTTGTTATGGGCAAATTACTTATTTTTTCGTCTGCTATATTGTGGCGCGAAATTTGAATTTTTAATTGACTTTCGGACCCCCTTAAGGTGGGTTACTGTTGATTATATAAAAATGAAATAGTCTTTGTTATCAGTCCTTTCTTTATTATACCCGGGGATCGAATATAACTTTTAATTCTTATTTGTTATTCGGCATTCACCAATAAGAGAAAAAGTTTTAACAAGAAGCCGAAGGATGAATTTAAGAAAGGTGATAACTATAAGATTCTAAACTGGAAATTAATATGTGCGCTGCGTCGTCGTTTTTATGGCAGCTTGGGGAAACTCCCTGTAGCGCCGGTCGCACTTACAACCCTTGGTGCAGTAGTGTCGATAGGTTAGTAGTGGTTCAGGGCTATGATCATGTTTCGTCAATATGTGAAAAAAATTTTTTCTTTTTATGAAATGACGTAGACGGTGCCGTCACACTTGTTTCAGAATTCTGGATTGGAGTAGAGCGGAACGGAGCAGCGCAGAGCAGGGCAGAGCAGAGCAGAGCGGAGCAGAGCGGAGCAGAGCGGAACGGCGCTTATGTACATTACTCCTTAGGGACTGTCCACATAGCGTCTTATGTGCCTTGTCTCTTGTCTCATGTCTCAAGCGCGAAAAAGATCGTTGTCCGCAATCTTAATAATTTCTAATCTATGGTCATTTTTTCTGTATAATTTTCTATTGCCATAAACTATAAATGTATAAGAATTTGGACAACGATTTTTTTCGCGCTTGAGACATGAGACAAGGGACAAGGAACATGAGACGCTATGTGGACAGTCCCTAAGGCAAAAAGAACAGTTAGGGCTCGGACACTTAAAAAGGAACAGATAAATGGAACAAGAATTACATGGGTTTCTATATCAAGGAGTGCGGGAGCGATCCGAAGGCAAGTTATAGAAGAAGCCTAAAGGAGCGACCCGTGCTACATATACATTGAAATGGGTGTACGAAAAATTCAATGCGCTTCTGCGTATATTGCGTTAGTTTTTACTATATAACATATCCCTCTTAATCGAAAGCCATTTCATTACTATACTCAAATCAAAAGATTTTATTTAAAAATATTATCTCGTTCAAAAGATATAGAGAGCTGAATTATTTTATGTGCTGTTTCCTATCCGAACTTTTCTTCTCCTTGTTCAGATATTCGGTTTGCAGCTCTTACGACACTTCCGGTTGTCGTCTATTTTACGCTTGTATATCTATATATATTTATATATATAGTACATATACACACCCGTATCTGGTCGACGCCTAACCATACATATAACATGTCAGTATCAAGGAGCGCGGGAGCGAACCGAAGGCAAGTTATAGAAGAAGCCTAAAGGAGCGACCCGTGCTACATTTACATTGAAATGGGTGTACGAAAAATTCAATGCGCTTTTGTGTATATTGCGTTAGTTTTTACTATATAACATATCCCTCTTAATCGAAAGCCATTTCATTACTCTACTCAAATCAAAAGATTTTATTTAAAAATATTATGTCGTTCAAAAGATATAGAGAGCTGAATTTTTTTATGTGCTGTTTCCTTTCCGAACTTTTCTTCTCCTTGTTCAGATATCCGGTTTGCAGCTCTTACGACAATTCCGGTTGTCGTCTATTTTACGCTTGTATATCTATATATTCACATCTGGGACGCATTTTGAGGATTATATAAGTCATATATACCGAATTTTGAGGATTTTGTAGGCATTTTGAGGAGTCTCCTCAAAAGTCCAAAGCACTCGAGAGGCATTTTGAGGATTTTTCAGCGGTTTCCACAATAGTGTGTTAATACATCGATTTCGGAAATACCGTGATATTTTTCCGTAAAAGCGGGCGCCGCAGGCGTCGTGGTGTTAGTCAATAACCTTAGGGTCATTATTTCTTTAGTCACGCGCTTGTTTATTGGTTGTTTATAACAATGTTTATATTTGTGTCACCACTATTGTACAAATTCTTTATGAAATCCTCAAAATACCGTATAATGATATTTATATATATTTATATATATAGTACATATACACACCCGTATCTGGTCGACGCCTAACCTTACATATAACATGTCAGTATTTTTATATACAAATGTTATCATTTAGTGAGTTAGTTAATAATAATATATTTCAAAGATCTCAAGAAATCAACTAATTATGAGAAGAATTATGTGTATCAATCAACGGGGAAAATAACTTTTGTTAGTTAGATAAGTACTTATTATATGTATACATACAGCCCATACAGCATGAAAGAAAACTGAAATAATTACATGAAATAATTCATGAATTAATACATTGAAATGATTTAGAAAGAATTTTAAAAGGAAAAAAAATTAATTTTAAATTAATTTTTAAAATAATATATGGAATCCTTACAAAATACTTTCAAAAATCTTCCAAAAAAATAAAAAAAGTGTTACCAAAAAATAATTACACGAATTAATTCTGAAAGGACTTTGAAAAGATTTTTTGAAAGAATACATAAAATAATTTCGAAATTATTGCAAGTATTCTTTCATGCAATAATTCAGAAATAATTTCAGAAAGATACAAATTAATCATTCACAAAAATAATTCAATATCTATTCAAAAATCTTACATGAATTATTTCATGAAATCTTCTGGGAAACTCGTGTGAATTAATACAAGAAATAATTTTGAATTCTTTTGAAAAAGATTTTTAGAATAAAATTTTTTAAAACAAAATAGCAAAAAAAAATAATTACACGAATTAATTCTGAAAGGACTTTGAAAAGATTTTTTGAAAGAATACATAAAATAATTTCGAAATTATTGCAAGTATTCTTTCATGCAATAATTCAGAAATAATTTTAGAAAGATACAAATTAATCATTCACAAAAATAATTCAGTATCTATTCAAAAATCTTACATGAATTATTTCATGAAATCTTCTGGGAAACTCGTGTGAATTAATACAAGAAATAATTTTGAATTCTTTTGAAAAAGATTTTTAAAATAAAATTTTTTAAAACAAAATAACAAAAAAAATAATTACACGAATTAATACTGAAAGGACTTTGAAAAGATTTTTTGAAAGAATACATAAAATAATTTCGAAATTATTGCAAGTATTCTTTCATGCAATAATTCAGAAATAATTTCAGAAAGATACAAATTAATCATTCACAAAAATAATTCAATATCTATTCAAAAATCTTACATGAATTATTTCATGAAATCTTCTGGGAAACTCGTGTGAATTAATACAAGAAATAATTTTGAATTCTTTTGAAAAAGATTTTTAGAATAAAATTTTTTAAAACAAAATAGCAAAAAAAATAATTACACGAATTAATTCTGAAAGGACTTTGAAAAGATTTTTTGAAAGAATACATAAAATAATTTCGAAGTTATTGCAAGTATTCTTTCATGCAATAATTCAGAAATAATTTTAGAAAGATACAAATTAATCATTCACAAAAACAATTCAGTATCTATTCAAAAATCTGGCATGGTGTGGTTTCTACACATAAGAATTATGCACATATTTATTGTGCACACTTTAGCATTGGAGTATACACATAGATATAGATATACACCAATGCTAAAGTGTGCACAATAATTATGTGCATAATTCTTATGTGCACAAACCACACCATGCCAAAAATCTTACATGAATTATTTGATGAAATCTTCTGGGAAACTCGTGTGAATTAATACAAGAAATAATTTTGAATTGTTTTGAAAAAGATTTTTAGAATAAAATTTTTTAAAACAAAATAGCAAAAAAAAATAATTACACGAATTAATTCTGAAAGGACTTTGAAAAGATTTTTAGAATAAAATTTTTTAAAACAAAATAGCAAAAAAATAATTACACGAATTAATTCTGAAAGGACTTTGAAAAGATTTTTTGAAAGAATACATAAAATAATTTCGAAATTATTGCAAGTATTCTTTCATGCAATAATTCAGAAATAATTTCAGAAAGATACAAATTAATCATTCACAAAAATAATTCAGTATCTATTCAAAAATCTTACATGAATTATTTCATGAAATCTTCTGGGAAACTCGTCTGAATTAATACAAGAAATAATTTTGAATTCTTTTGAAAAAGATTTTTAAAATAAAATTTTTTAAAACAAAATAGCAAAAAAAATAATTACACGAATTAATTCTGAAAGGACTTTGAAAAGATTTTTTGAAAGAATACATAAAATAATTTCGAAATTATTGCAAGTATTCTTTCATGCAATAATTCAGAAATAATTTCAGAAAGATACAAATTAATCATTCACAAAAATAATTCAGTATCTATTCAAAAATCTTACATGAATTATTTCATGAAATCTTCTGGGAAACTCGTGTGAATTAATACAAGAAATAATTTTGAATTCTTTTGAAAAAGATTTTTAAAATAAAATTGTTTAAAACAAAATAGCAAAAAAAATTATTACACGAATTAATACTGAAAGGACTTTGAAAAGATTTTTTGAAAGAATACATAAAATAATTTCGAAATTATTGCAAGTATTCTTTCATGCAATAATTCAGAAATAATTTCAGAAAGATACAAATTAATCATTCACAAAAATAATTCAATATCTATTCAAAAATCTTACATGAATTATTTCGTGAAATCTTCTGGGAAACTCGTGTGAATTAATACAAGAAATAATTTTGAATTGTTTTGAAAAAGATTTTTAGAATAAAATTTTTTAAAACAAAATAGCAAAAAAAAATAATTACACGAATTAATTCTGAAAGGACTTTGAAAAGATTTTTAGAATGAAATTTTTTAAAACAAAATAGCAAAAAAAATAATTACACGAATTAATTCTGAAAGGACTTTGAAAACATTTTTTGAAAGAATACATAAAATAATTTCGAAATTATTGCAAGTATTCTTTCATGCAATAATTCAGAAATAATTTCAGAAAGATACAAATTAATCATTCACAAAAATAATTCAGTATCTATTCAAAAATCTTACATGAATTATTTCATGAAATCTTCCGGGAAACTCGTGTGAATTAATAGATTTTTTTAAAGAAAACATAACAATTCAGCAATCATGTCAAGAATTATATCACGAAATAATTCAGAAATAATTTCAGAATGATAAAAATTAATCATTCACAAAGATAATTCAATATCTATTGGAAATAATTTCATGAATTATTTCATGAAATGTTGCGGGAAACTCACGTGAATTAATACAAGAAATAATTTTGAATTCGTTTGAAAAAGATTGTTACAATAAAATTTTTTAAAACACAATAGCAAAAAAGATATTTACACGAATTCTTCCTGAAAGAACCTTGAAAAGATTTTTTGAAAGAAAACATAAAATAGTTCAGAAATTATTGCAAGTATTCAACACGAAAAGGGCAGCGTCCGTATATAAGAGGCATCGTATAATGTATTTATTTTGTTTTTAATTCGAATTTGTTTCAATCAAATAAGTCCTAATTAATACAATATTTAATAAACAAAACTTACTAAATAAGTATATACTAATTAAACAAAGTTAATATTAAAAAATAAAGAAATATTAGAAATAAATATTCTAATTTATTTTGTCAGTCATTTTGCACTATATAATGAAAAAAATGAAATGATTGGATAATGATCGGATTTAGTCGTCCATTGTTTTCTACATTCGTATGATCCTATTAAAGAACGTATTAAAATGTGTGGGGGTATATAATTTTTCGTTTTTGTCAACTAAGATAGATTGAAACATTTACTAATTGCGAAAAATATTAATTTGAAAAGTTAATGTAAGAATATAAAAATTTAAAATAAAAGGAAAAAAACATTTAAAGATGAATAATATAGGTACTTAAAATAAGCAATATTTTTTATTATTATTCATAATAGTATTCTTTCAGTATGACAATGTTTAGAAGTCCTCTCAAAATCGACAGAAATATTATTTATACGTCTGCCAAGAGTAAAGAGCCTTTGACTCTAAAAGTTGATTCTAAATTGAAAACACTACAAATAATAATAACGTCGGTAAGGTAGAGCTCATTCTATTCATCTCTGCATTATATGCAATTATCATTTTTTTATTTTTATCGAATTTCGGGAAAAGAGCTCTTTATTGCCCTTCGTAATGACAAAAATACACTATGTGTAAATTTTCAAGTTATTGCTCGTTATAGATTTTACAGGAAACGGGTTGAAAAATTTTCTATCAGTTTTTTATGAAAAATAATGAACAGAATTTCTGAAAAATTTATAGGTGTATTATTTATGCAATTACGGAGTGCAGTGAAGAGCTTCATTCATCAAAAGTTGAATCTAAGATCAAAAAAATGTAAAAACTCATAACGTCGGTAAGGAAGAGCTCCCTTTATACACACACATTTCACATCGACTTAATACAATATTTAATAAACTAAAAGTATTAAATAACTATGAATTAATTGATCAAAGTTAATATTAAAAAATAAAGTAATATTAAGAATAAATTTTCTGTATCACTCATATAGCAGTATATAATGAAAAAAATGAAATGATCTAACAAGCGAGCGATAGCGTAATGGATAGCTTATTTGCGTAGTACCCAAGCGACCCGGGTTCGAATCTCCATCATGTAAAAAATTTTTCTGCGTTTTTTTCTGCGATAAAATAGTGTAAAATTATTAACAATGTAAATATATGTAAAAATAGTTAGAATATTATTTAAATAATATTCTAAATTATAAAAATGTACCTTCAAATACGGGATTATATATACCCTTCGAAATTTATTGTTAGTAATATTTACTAAATATTTTCTAATTAATTCACAATATTTATTCCTGAATCCTTCCAAAAATCTTTCATTGAAAGGATTCTGCAATAATACATGATTTTATAACCTTCGAAATTTTTTGTTAGTAATATTTCCATTATATTTTCGAATTAATTCACAATATTAATTCCTGAATCCTTTCATACATCTTTCATTGAAAGGATTCAGGAATTAATTTTGTGAATTAATTCGAAAATATTATGGAAATATTACTAAAAAGAAATTTCGAACAGTATAAATCACGTATCATTACAGAATCCTTTCAATGAAAGATGTCTGAAAGGATTCAGGAATTAATTCACAAATTAATTCCTGAATCCTTTGAGACATCTTTCATTGGATGGATTCTGTAATAATACGGGATTTATCCGTCTTCCAAATTTCTTGTTAGTAATATTTTCATAATATTTTCGAATTAATTCACAAAATTAATTCCTGAATCCTTTCAGACATCTTTCATTGAAAGGATTCTGCAATAATATGTGATATTAATTCTGAAAGGATTCTGAAAGATTCTTTCAGAAATCATTCAGTGAAAGAATTCTGTAATGATGCTATGTCCGGGGTATTTTCCTTTCAGAATTATTTCAGGAAATAATTTTGAAATATCTTTTAGTAACCTTTTGGTAATAATCCATGAATCCTTTCAGAAATCTTCTATTGAATAAATTTTGCAATGATATTATAAATTATTTTTGAATTATTCCATTGAATTAATTCTGAAAGGAAAATACCCCGGACATAGCATTATTACAGAATCCTTTCACTGAATGATTTCTGAAAGAATAAAATTATTTCATGCATTCTTTCAGAATCCTTTCAGAATTAATACATGCTGTGTGGGAGCTGCTCATTATGAAATTTTA